>CM031234.1:538720987-539435042 GCA_018340775.1 Taxus wallichiana var. yunnanensis
TACTAAATGGACAGAAGTGAAAGCATTTCCAAATCAAAAGAGTGAGAAGGTTTCCAAATTCCTATATGACCATATCTTCACCAGGTATAGAGTACCAAGGGAGATTGTTATAGATCAAGGTAAAAACTTTACTGCTGACATAATTTATGTTCTAGCTAAATAATATGAAATCAAGCATAGGAATTCTACACCATACCATCCCTAATCTAATTTCTAGGTAGAGGTGACAAACAGGAGATAGAATCTATCTTGACAAAAACCATTGCACTTCACATAAAATATTGGATAGAAAAACTTCCAGAGGTAATATGGGAATTCAACACAACGTGGAAGATAAAAAATGGCTTCACACCATTCAAGATTTTGTATGGTAAGAATGTTATTCTCCCTATTGAATTTGAGCACAAAACACTATGAATTGCACTTGATCCAGGACATAGATTTATTTGAAGATCAAATACAGGGATTCTCTAATTCAATGAGTTGGATGAAATGAGAAGACAGGTTGTGCATAATATAGAGGTAGTACAAAAGCAAAGGATCAAATGGCATGATAGGTACATAAAAACAAGATAATTTCAAGAAGGTGATTATGCACTCTTATTTGACTCTAAGTACAAGGACCATATGAGATTGAGTTTTATTTTTCCAATGGACCTATAAAACTCACCACCATAGACCCTGTAAGGTTCAAACTATTGGTGAATGGCCATAGGTTGAGGTTGTATAAGAAACCAACTAGCAGAAGTACCTTCATGCAGTAGTTTAGAGGAGGTCAAAACATGATGGAAATAAAGACATCATAGTCAACATCGTGAGTTGAACCTCTTGGTTCATATTTTTAGATATCAAAGGATTGAGATCTTTCAAAGGGCCTTGGAATATTTAGCTTACTGATTTCTTCAATGAAAAATAAAATTTTTATGATCAACCCTCTTGGTGATCAACAACACTCTTTTAACATTTTATTTTCTTAGAATTTCTGTTTTGCAGGATTTGATGCATATGGTTGCAAGAGTGCAAAATATCCAACTCAAAGAGATAATACAAATATTGGATGTTCCACTTTTAGTAGCATACAAAAAATATTTGTTTTGCTTTCATGTTTGGTGGAACTCATGATTTAATGAAGAAAATAAGGGATATTTACATGTGTGAGTGATGATGAAGACAACTGATACCCTAACAGGTTAGAATTTCATCTCTGGGAGTTATCTAATTTAAATAATGAGCATCCAATACAAATGATACACATGGTTACAAAATTATAACAACGTTTGTAGCATCATTACAAGTTAGCATGCAACAAGGAAAATAATATAATAAAACATGTCCAATAATCATTCTAAAATGCCTTGAGATAAGTGCACTCCTACCACTTTATTAAAGTATGATTAGAATGGTTATTATTAATTCGTATTTATGTCATGATATAATGTCTTTATTTGCATTGATAAACCACCATGCTTTATTTTGTGAGGTGTCATTATATGTCATCCCACTCTGTCATGTCACTTTCCCTCTCACAATTCACGAAATAAAATTAATTAATTGTATTCCCCTTTGTTGTGTTACATGTGCGTCGATCTCGAAATTCAAAAACAAAAAACTCAAAACAATCCCCCACAATTCAATTTTGCATCATTTATTCAATACTATGTGATTACATTACAAGAGCCAATTAAGCTGCATAATGAAAATGAGGGGAGACTTGATACGCCATGAGTCAACAGAGCACTCTCAAATTCTCAACCATCCACAAATTCTACAATATTTTAAAGACAGTGGATGGTTGGGTTATATAAAAAATTCCATGGTATTTGGGTCGAAGAATTTGATGCTACACTTAGATATGGAGAAGCTAAGGTCAAGGTTTTATTGGTTAGAGTTAATGATGACATCCTAATTGAGGTTACTTGGACTTCTTGCAGAGGGCGAACCTTTCCATGAGAAGGTAAATCTAGAAGCAGCCAAATGAGAATTCACTGATGAGGATGATGTATTCGTCAATGACTAACAAGGTAGATATCAAGACTTCTCTTAAACCTCTTTGGGCTGAAATTACAAATTACATTATCAATTATTTTACATGCGAGGGGAGATACTCTAGGTTAAACATAATACATTTTAAGTTGCTCAATCATCTAAATAAAAATAGATATGTCAATGTTCCTAATTTATTGAATGAAACTTTGAAAAATATGAGTAGGGAGGCACAAAGAGGAAGGTATACTCTTTCACACCATTACCTCATCACTCTATCAAACATACCCGATGAGAGGAACATTCAAAACTAAATTGGAAAGATTTTATAAGAAAAAAGAAAATTAATGAATTTTTGGGACATATAAGGAAGAGGAGAAGAAGTACTAGAATCTCTTCCATGCGTACAAATGAACCTATAACCTTCACCTCCCAACCTAAAGAAACACCTATCTCTCGAGAGTTTACAATGTTCTAAACCAAACCTTGAGCCAATATCCCCTAAAAGAATCTTGATTTCTGAAACCATCCTTGAATTTTCTACTCTTGAATCATCCACCTCAAGGGTAAGATAAAATAATCCAATTCCACTCTTACATCTTCCAAATTCACTTCCACACCATCAAGGCATTCTCACAGATAAAAAGTAGGATGCCAAAAACCTCCCACCCAATAAAACCCTAGACCATATCACTTGATAATGATATGGAAGTTGTAGAGAGAATATTGAGGCCACACCAAGGGACACAAAGTAGGGAGGTGCCGATGTTGAATGTCATGAGCAATAAGGCCCTAAGGATCCCATGGAGGGTCTATAAGAGGAAAAGGGAGAAGAAGGTGGTAGAAAATTTAGGATGATGTAATAGAGAAAGTTCCATTTTTACCACATGCTAACCTACAACAAGTAGATGTCACTCCACCGTAACCAAAAATTATCATCAAATAAGTTATAAGGGATCATGTAAAACTAGTTTGCAGGGAGACAACAACAGAGACAAAACTAATATATTCTGGGTGAATCAATTTGAAACCTATGTTAATAGGTTAAAAGTAAAGTATGAAAGAGAAAAAGAAGAAATAATCTTCCAAAACCAAAAATAAATTGAAGCATGGGATAAATAAATTGCACGAGTTGAGGTGGCCCATGAAATATTTAGACATAGGCCTCCTTCCAATGTCTATGCTATTTTCCCGAAAGAAAAGATGTTGTACCTCCACTTACTGTATGAACTCTAATATTCCATTTTACATCAGTGGATCTAGGAATTTATTTAGATTATATTTGAACAATACTCATGAAATTCAATTCTGTTATGTGAGCTATACCTGTATAATTATGCCCTTGCGTATGATAGGGATTGGATTCAAATCCTATACATTGGAGATGTCTCGGTCAAGGCACTTATTTTTTATTTCATGAATGAATTAGATTGTAGTAATTTTTATGCCCTTAGAATAACCTTCTAATCCCTTGCGCATCGACCTATCACCCACCCGAGGGTGCCGAGCACTCACCCAAGGTATGCGCGGTCTTTGAGCTCCTCCTTTATGTGAGCATTGTCAGAAGATGTTGTCAATGATGACATATTAAGTGTAGAAAAGTAAATGATCATGCATATATTTTGAAAGCATAAGATGAGTTATTATACCAACAAACTCATTCAGATAACAAGAGAAACATCATATAGATAGTAGATCTGATCCATAACATAAAGAAAAAGGCACTAGGGTTTACACCCATGAACAATATATTTAGAATAAAACCATATATTCATATTGATCATAGTTTAGTAACCACATTACATCCAAAAGGGTCATATAAGACCAATATATCATGACTCACACATCAAAAGTTCTAGCTATTCTTCCTTATTACAAAAATTTAGCAGACCCATTCCCCTAGATATGTTAACATTCCTATAGTCCTCTAATGAGAACCCCTACTCCTAGAATCTTTTGCTAATTTTACAGAGCTTCACCTACTTTGTCATGGTTTATCACACCATGGCCCTCTTCTTCTCTGGATCTCTCGATGATTCTCTCCCTTTATTCTACCCGAGAACCTCTATAAATAGGTTTAACACCCATCACCATGCCTTAGTAAAGTATTAGATTAGTTGCCAAGTGTCAAGGTGGTCCTCTAATGGAACATGATTTTTCTAATCTGAGCTCCCCACTTTCCGCAATGATGTATTTCGGAAGGTTCCATGTATGGAATATTCTTTCCTTGACCACCAAGTCGCTAGGCTGGCACCTTGTCCACTTAGCACGCCTAGTCGGGTCTCACTTTTCCTCAAGTGCCTTTTGGAAAGAACAATATGACTAAGTCCTAAAATTCTTTTCTCTACCTTGTGTGCGTGCTGTGGTTTCTACTAAATCCTTATAAAACCCCTGTCCTATGCACTTTTCCCTATGCACCCATCCTCTTCACTGGTCCCACAAGTGCGAGATGCCATTTGGGACTTGGTCAATATTTTGAGGTCCAACATCACCCCATACTAAGCTTGTTATCTATCCTTGAAACATCCTCTCCAAAGAATAAATAATGGTAGGACTAAAGAATTGAAGAATGAAGAATGAGAAATGGAAGAAATAAAGAATGGAGGAATGAAGAAGAATTTGTTTATTGTTAAAGAATGAGTGGGAAATCCTTCCTTATATCTACCTCAATCTTCTCCCAGGCATCCACCTTTCCTTGCGCCTATTGACAGAGGTCACCTACTAAGGCGCTCACCTCTTCAAATCCTATTTCATCACCCTTAGCATTCAACATATCAATTTTTTTTTCCAACTGCTTGCTGAGGTCATCCAACACATCAATCCTACAGGGTGATCTAAGGATATAATTCCTTCACCAATTTTGATTGAGCCTCTCAGGGTATTGATGGCTTTATAATTATTCTCTACCTTGGCTAGGATCTTATCCTGCTCTACCCTATTTCCTTTATTCTTCTCCTAAAACTCCTTGAGGTCTACCTCATGGGTGGTAACTAAAATTCTTGCCACTCTATCTCTGTCCACAAAATTTTCATAAGTAGCTTCAACTATCTATGCACCGCCTTTACATTGGAAAGGAGCTTAGTGTACCAAGAAACTATATCCACAACCTTCAACTTATCCTCTTTCTCCTGGTGTGCTAACACTTCTTATACTAATTCCAAAGTGAGCGGATGCCTCTCCATGATGAGGATGCAAGTTAGGTCTTCCAAGCATTACAAGGTTAACTCATACTTCTGCTTGAGCGGTGCTAGGTTTGGATGCTTCAAGAAAATAGTATCTGTAATCATTTAAAATTTCTTGTATACCTTGGGTACCCTTACCTTATCCTCCTTCAGTTTTCACCTTAATTGTGTGTTGATTAGTTCCTCCCCGCTTCAGATCTTTGGTCTTTTAAATGAGATCCTACTTTTTCATCTCCAATTCCCCTTTTAGGAATCTTACCCTATCATTCCTCCCAAAAATACTTGCCTCAACTTCAACTGAAACCTTGTTGAGCACATTATAGACTTGCTCATTAGATAACTACTGAGCATTCACCAATGGGTTTATACCTTTAGTCTCCAAAACTTTCATTAGCACACCTTAGTTAACTTTGAACTCATGTTTATCGACATGGGACTCAAATGCCCAAGATAACATCTTCTTGGTTCACAGGTATGCACATTCTTCCTCAAATGAAGACATTTCCAGGAGTTGTTCTATCAGCATGGTACTTTGGAACTATGTGCATAGTACCTTGTTTGGATCATGGATATAACCCATTCCCTTTCCCTATGCTACTACCATGCTCTTTCCTCCTATGTGCGTAGCCTTTGGAAATCTTACTGCTAGGATGGGGTCTCCACCCATGCTGCCATACTCCTTTCCTACGCTCTCTTCTTCTATCTCCTTGAGTATCTCATCCACACTCCACTCCACTTCTTGATCCACTAACTTCTCTATTATGCCCACTACTTCTCTTTCTATGGCCTCTTCTATCTGCTCCTTGGTGAGGTTGGGGGTCCTCTGATCCTTAGTATTTACTTCTTCACTCTCCCCTTTTCCTTGAGCACCTTCTTCTTCTCCACCCTTCCCCTCACTTATTTCTTCCTCTAAGTCATGTACATTATACATGGGATGGTCCTAAACCTCTTCATCCTCATCATCATCTCTTTCACCCCTGTAGGCCTCCAAGCTCTCCATCTCCTCCGAGTCTTCCTTCCCCACTACCTTCTATTTCTTCCTAGCTGGGGATTCTTCCTCTTCCTTAGCAGGTGATTCCTTTCTAGGTGACTCTTCTTGTTCTAAAACCTCTTCTTCGGTATGTTTTTTCCTTCTCCTTGATGGGATACTTCTTCTTGTGCACATATGTGCTTGGCTTGTACTGATTCCGATGCACCCACAGTTGTGATGTCTACACACTTGGTGCTTTCTTCTCCAATGCCTCTTTCTCTAGGGTCTCTTCCCTTTCCCTCTTCTTTGGTATGACCTTCTTCCTACCAGTGGGATCCTCTAGGATGGAGACATCATTCTCTAAGTAAGTGCCCTTTTCATACTTGGGCCTAATGTGCAAGTATACTCTTGCTGCGGCCCTTCCAACAATTGGAAGCGTCACATGTTTTGTCATGCGCACCTCATGGGAGACATACTTCTCCACATAGGCACACTTCTTTGGATATACTAGCTTCCTTGAAAATCATGGTGGTCCTGGTCCACCTTGCTAAGGTCGAACCTTAGTCTTTTAGCTTCCTTGAAGTGATTTACCCTTGCTTGGAAATATTGTGTGGTGAAGGAGAAGGGTAATTTACACCATGGGATCTTGGTCTCATCTGATAGAGTGAACTCACAATGCAAAAGTGTTGATAGATAACAAACTTAGCTTCTCCATCTACTAGTGATGGCAACTGCTCAGGTATCCTCCACTCAGCCCTAAACGTGTCACACATTTGCTTAATACCATTTCTCTGGCACACCTCAGTGGGCAGCCGTCATGGTATCACATGTGTATTTTTCAAACCTATTCGTGGGGAGGGATCTTCATCTAGATACTCCCATATGAAATTATTTGGCCCATCATGCACTCCAATTTATGAGAAGATGATTGTGATAAAAACATTGCCGAACATTATCTTATCTCCTTCTTGCGTGGCATTGATGATCTCTTCTGCAATGTAGGTGGACAAGTTATAGATGGTCCCTTTTGAGATTTTCTCGACATACATTCAACCATTCCTTGTTTATTTATGTCCACATTTCTTTCCCATTCATCTTGGATACTAAGTGTGTGGCCATTCTCATCATAGGGTTGGGGATATCTGAGATATCAAAGTAACATGAACCCTTTTTATAATCATACTCCTCCATGGTCTTCTTAATAGCCTCTTTATCCTCCAGGTCATCATCCAATGAATCCCCTTCATAGATAAGGCCGGTAAACTTGGAGATGAGCTGAGGGGTTATGCGCATTCTACGATGCACAAAGAAGAAGTGGTCCTTGTGCACACACAACATAAACCATTGGTATAACCACTCAGACTTGCCAAAATAGGGTAAATTGAATGGTTGTAGCAACCCAACCTTCTCTACTTTTATTCTCACTTCATCATTGTAAATTGATATCCCTTCTGGTGTCCTCTTATCCATTGGATGAACCAGTTCTAGCACCATCTCCTTCTTTGTGGTACTTGTGCAATGATTATAGTCGCTCATGGCCATATTCCTAACATGGGATACCCATTCTTTCCCAAGTAACACCCCATCTAGGTACTGCATCTCCGCATACCATTCTTCATTGAAACTGGTGGTGGTAATTTGTTTTCCTTTTCCCTTACCCTTCTTTGGTGCCATCTTGTTAGGTTAAAATAATTCTTCCTTTCTCCTCTTCCTCACTCTACTCAAATCTGTGGCTCAACTCCATGAAAAATCCTTCTATTCCCATGCCCTAGCTATAGAACCCACCCTAGAAAAATCTTCCACAAGACATTTTTTTTCCAATGAAACCTCCCTATACTCGTGTAATCCTTCCACTTTGAATCATAGATCATGCTAGTCACATACTTTAGATTTTCACTCTTCTTCCTTCACATATATGTTTCTTTACGGATGCCCTTGTTCATAAGAGCTCTTTAATCTTGTAATAACAAGGTAAATAATAATGTGCCCGACCCTTTACTTATAGCTTTTTGCTCCTCTCTAAAAATAAATGCTATTCCACCTACCAATGTACTTAGCATTAAATGTAACTTTTACACCAAAGACAACCTTAAGTGCCTTTACCCATACACCAATTCCTGTGTAAAAACCCTCTATAACCTTCTGGTGTGCAAAAATTCTTATTGAATAAAGACTCGTAATGTGTGTGTGTCTGCAGCACCAAAGGCACTTATTCTGTCAACTTGATTTTTCCCTCACCTACCTCATGTTGTTCCTGCACTTCTTATCCTTTGTACGTGGTCTTTGTTAAATCCTTCTTGACACCAACAATTTTTGTCCACCATTTCCCCACATGCACTTCTACCTTACACACTTTTGATCTTTCAACTGGGCCATCACAACTACTACCAACTTCTTTCTCTCTTCATTCTACTCCACCCCACACTAAAACAGATGTGTGGTCCTCTGCACATACACAACCTTAGAAAGTAATGTGGTTACAGGTGCAGGTGCACAAGGTGTGTAAAAGCAACACAACAGAAAGGAACAAGTGACAAGAAAGGGAAACACAAGGAAAAGAAATGCATTAAGGGAAATCCTAGGATAATTGACAAAAAAATTCCTTATTTACAAACACAAGGAAGAATTATTTATAGTAGGGTTTCAACCTACTCCCATTGAAATGGCTTGGTAATTTCGTCCCATCCAGCGCTTGTAACTAGAAAGCACCTAAATTAATGATGCATGTGATGATGTATGGTCCCATCCAATGGAATTTCATCTTCCTAGGATGGCAAAAAAATTTAGAATCATATAACAAAACCATCTACCCAACCTCAAATTTTTTGTTTTTAATATGACAATAATGCCATGATTTTTTCGTGCCTTCTCTATCTCTTGAATCCATCTAGCAAGTGATCTCCTTTCATCTAGCTGCATTAATTTATCAATTCTTTCCTCGATTGCTTGTTCATTAGCCAATCCTCCTGTGTGCGCTATACGTAGCGATGGTAGCATAAATTCAACCAGAAAAACAACCTCCACACCAAACACCAAGTGAAATAGTTTGGCCTTGTTCAAACTCTTGTAGGTTTTCTTGTATGCCCATAGAATGACTGATGCCTTGTCATCCCAATCTTGTTTGCCAATATCACAAATCTTAGTTAATGTGTGACTTAGTATCTTGTTAAATTCTTCAATAGTCCCATTCACTTGTGGGTGATAAGGGGTGGTCTTGTGATGGGCCACCATAAACTCTGCCAACAAAATCCTAACCATTTCATTCAGAAAATGTGTACCCCTATCACTTTTTAAACTCAATAGACATCCATACCTACTGATTATATTTTGCCATAAGAATCTTGCTTCTCAGTTGTAAAGTGTAATCCCTTATAGCACTACCTCTTTCTATCTTGTCAAGTGAAAAGTATAAGTGATGATGTAACATGAACCAGTCCTTCACATGGTAGGTGAAATTGGCCTTACAAAGTCAATTGACCACTTTTCAAATGGTTTAGCGCTAGCTATCGGTCGTAAGGGAATTTCATCCCTCCTTCTAGGTTTGCCAAGGTGCTGGCAATGGTCACAATCCTTGAAAAAATCAATAAAATCTTAGTAGATAATCTCCCACTAAAGCTCTATGAGTAAAATATTCCACGTGGTTGGATTTCCTACATTGTGTCCTCCTGCAATCCCACCATGCACTTCTTCCATGATTGCAATGCGGTCATGTTCTAATACACATCAATGTAGAACCTCATCACAACCTAACTTGTACAAATATCCAATAATCAACATGTAACACATGACACATATAGCCAACTAATTTCTCTCTAAAGCCTTCATTCCTTTCGGTGTAACACCCATTTTAAGAAACACTGTAATATCCTCTAAGTTAGAGGGTGCACACTATAACCTAAATAGTTGTGCTGGTATGGTATCCTTAATGCTCTGTGTCTCCTCCCCTGAGTCAATTATTGATAAATGATCATGTCCTAAATTACTCTTTCTTGGTTTTACCACAACTGAAAACTCAAAATATTGAAATAATAGGACCCAACAACATATGTGCCCTTGTAGAACAAGATTATTTACAAAGTGCTCCAGTACCATGCAGCAGTCATGTAGAATATGAATGGTGTCGCCAACAGATACTACCTTAATTTATACAAAGTGCATATATCATTGATGTGCCTCTCGCTCAATTTTTGTGTAATTCTATTGTGCGGTGTCAACTTCCCACTTTGGAAAAACACAAGGGTGATCAACAATCCCTCACCAGGTTGTGCTAGTAGCACTCCAATGGATCTTCTCAAGGCATCAACATGCATGTGGAAGGGCTTATCCCAAGAAGGAAAGTGTAATATAGGTGCAGTGACAAGCCTATCCTTCAATGTGTCAAACACTTTCTCTTTGCACCTCTCCCTAGAGAAAGGTACTCTTGTGTTTAAGAAATTCCTCCAAGGATGCGAAGATCTTGTCATATCCCTTAATAAATTTCCTATAGTACCTGTATGCCCCAAGGAATCCTTGCACAACACTCGAATGGTAGGATCCCCTAATCCCACAATAACTACAACTTTGGTGGGATTGACCAACAAGCCTTCCTTACATATAATATTCCCCAATAGGGTTCCAAATGGAGTAGCAAAGACACATTTCTTAATATTGAGGGATATCCTCAACTACCGACATCTCTCAAACATCAGTCTTAAATTGTCACAATGGTCTTTTACTAGTCCATACACATTCTAGACATCTAGGTAGACCTGAAGAAATTTATGGATGAAGTCCTGGAAGGCTTGTACCATGATGCATAAGAACACAATAGGCAAATTTTTTAGCCCAAAAGGCATGACTGTGTAGGAAAAAATTCCTCATTCAGTGGCAAAAGTTGTCTTCTCTTGGTCTTCCTTTGCAATTCTAACTTGGTGGTACCCTGAGAACCCATCCATGAAAGAATAGACCTTGCGCCCGACTAATCCTTCCAGAAATTTTTCAGTGAAGGGGGTTGAAAAGGGTCAATGACACATACTGCATTCAAGTCCATGTAATAGACACAAATCCTTATCCTTCCTTTCTTCTTAATGCTTATGACCATTGGACTCACCCATTATGATTCCTCCATAGCCTCAATGATGCCTGATGCTATCATCTTGTCTATATCCTCCTTGACCCATACGCGCAAGTTCAGAATAATACGATATGGTCTCTTCCGAATCATGCACACACCTTCCTTAAAATTGATCCTCATTTCCACCAAGGAGTAGTGGATTCCTTTTAGCTCATGGTACCCGCGTGGGAAAAAAATCCTAAAACTCATGTAAAAGGTCAATGATCTTAGAAACCTCTTTCTCCGACCAATAATCCATAATGATAGCTTCCTTAGGTTCTACCTTTGAAGTGATGTTAACCTTCTTTGTTTTAAAGGGCTCATGGTAGGCACACGATTTCTCATCATCAGTATCCATGAATTTATGCGTACCTTTAGAATGGTTAACATCTATATTCTCCATTTCTTCACCATCTATCACATAGACCATTTTTCCTTTTTCCTTTTCCATGCACGCACACTCAAAATGTGTCTCTTTTGATTCTTCCTCACAAAAACATGTCTCCAAACTAAGATCACCTAATAACTCAAGTATCCTATCTTATGCCATAGCATTATCTCCCATTGTAAGGTGCTTGACCACTTGTAACACCTTATCCACTGATGGATTTGTATTCGATACTCAAAAGCTTGAATTAGATCAGTCACCAATCCCGCCAATTCCTTTCTCGATGGTGCATCTCTGAGTGAATGTACCATATGTGCGCACAACCTTGTAAGGTGGAATATAAATTATGCCCCCATAGCTAAGGTGGTAAAGCTTCTGCGCCTTCCATCCAGGCCTTCTCATATGCTTGGATATGACATGAGGCAGGTTCTTTGTTATGGCAGTCTTGTATGATAGTGGGCACATTGCTTTTAGAAAACCTAACAGAGAATTCCATTCTCTCCTCACGCCATTCTAGAAGGCTCTCACGATGTGTCACTCACCAATGCGTTGTGGTCTTGAGAAGGTTATATTTGAGCATACCTATTATTTCTTTATCATGTTTCCACTGAGCCTCCATTTCTCATAAGAAATCATCAGGGTTAGCTTCTCCAGAGTAACTTGGTAACTTTTTCCCTCCTTAGTGCTTAGCCAAACGTGATTTTATTACCCTTGTCACCAATCCTCTCAACCATAGCCCAATTAATTTGTAAGTTTCATGTGCCCAATTATCACATGTTATGCTGGTTGTAACACTCATAGACTAGATAACCGAATAAATCCTTTTGTAGGGTGAATTACGTCAAAGGCTTCATGAGATTCATCATCCCATTTGAATGAAACATATTTCTTGAGAAGATGATGAAATGGTTAACAATGGTTGGAAAGCTGCAAGATAAAATGATGAATGGATTGTAACTTACCTTGTAGGCTTTGAAGTTGATAGAGATTAGTGGGAAAGGAATTTCCAGAATAGCTTGGACTTTAGCAGGATTGACTTCTATGCCACACAAAGAAATGATGAAACCCAAGAGTTTTCCAAAAAGTACCGCAAAGACACACTTCTTTGGTTGAAGATGCACACAATACTTGATGAGACGGTTAAAGATGACCTTAAGGATGGGTAGGTGTTTGGTTTGATGTTTATATTTGGCCAGAAGATCATCTACGTAATATTCCAATATGTGATGCATGATGTCATGGAAGATGTAAGTCATGGCTCGCTAATATGTGGCACCAACATTTTTAAGGCCAAAAGGTATGAATCGATAGCAGAAATTCCCCCAAGGGGTGATGAAGGAAATCTTGTGTTGATCTTCTAGAGCTAGTAATATTTGATTGTAGCCTAAGAAACCATCCATGAGAGATAGCATTTCATGGCCAACAAAGGTGAGATCAAATAGTTGGTCGATGCAGTAGGGGAAATCATCTTTAGAAAAGCTAGGTTGAGGTCATGGAATTATGTGTAAATGTAGAGTCCCTTTACCACCTTTGTGACATGAATGATGTTAGAAATCCATTGGGGATAGTCAATGGGTAAGATAAAGGAAACTGAGAGAAGATGTTGAAGCTCTTCTTTGACTAGAAGAGCAATGCGAGGATGTATTTTCTATAGCTTTTGTTTGATGGGTTTGGCATCAGAATGGTTATGATATTGTGAACCATGATTTTTGGGTCAATACTAGGCATATCAGCATAGGACTAGGAAAACATGTTGCTATGGTCCTAAAGGAAAGAGGTGAAGGCTTCCTATTCAGTAACGTCTAAGGATTGGCCGATCTTTAGAATGTGTGGGTCATCCTGAGTGTTAATGTTGATTTCAATGGTCAATTTGTTCAACATGGTTTGTGTCTCAGAAGGTAACGACTGATGAATATAAGAATCTTTTGCACCTAGGATACATGAGAATGACATTAATAGAAGGTGTATCATCATCAATCATGTCAAGATACAAGAGTGGGAGAGAAGAGGGAGCCTTGCCATCACATTGATAGGTCAGAGGTCCCAGGGAAATGGTGTTTATGAAAAAATGTTAGGAGGAATAGATTCGGATCTATGGACTCCGTGGGTGAAGATGGTAATGTGGGTGAATGAGGTGGGGAAGGTTTTCTATCTTGAATGAGGTCGACGCAAGCCTTCTTGGAAGGTGGTGTGTCAAAACCAATGCCACTATGGTCATTATGTTTATGAGAGGTACATGAAATGACAGTATGGTGGCCCTATTCATAAAATATGAAGCTAAATCCTTTCCACACACACACCGAGGAGGAAAGTGTTAGCGAATATGTAGTTAGTGAGGGAGTGTGGGTCAGATGAAAATGGTTGGGTTTGGAATGGAGGTTTGGGTTTATATGTGGAAATATCAAGTCCCCCATACGTTAGATTAGTGCGAAGGTGGGGAGGGTCATATGGAAAAAATTCACCTATGTGGATGTCATAACTGGTGTGTTGATGTAGGTTCCCATACTCTTGTGGGGTGAGGAAAGTGTCAATATTATATAGGTGGTATTCCCCCAGCGAGGTTGAAAAACACCTTCTAAGGGATCAATAGTCGGGTATATGTGGGTAGCGGGGATAGATGACTTGTTAGAAGATGGGGAAAAGGTGAGTCACGGGAGAGGTGGTGGTGTGGGCTTGTAGGTGAAGGGATAGATAGTGGCGAGATCATTGGGCACATCATTGGTATAGCATGTTACTAGTCTTGAAAGGTGATGGGTCGGCAGGGATGGTGTAATTATGTCCCTCGTGTTCAAATTTGAGGCAACGGTGTAAATTTGAAGGGACACAACCCATGGCATGGATCTAAGGTCGAGAAGTAACAAATTATACTAGAACTCTCCTTCTAGGACATAGAATAGTTTTGGGACAGTGCAGGGGACCCACGTGGACATGGAGAACAATGATACCTAGGGTAGAGGTCATGGCATCATTAAAGGAGTGTAGCATGACTAGGGTTACCATGCATGTAATTGGTAGGTATGTGCATTTGGTCATATGCATGGGAGGAGATGATGTTAATACTAGCACCACCATCGATCATAATGTATCGTATGTGTATATTATCGATAAAGATGAAGATGAAAAGAGTAGGGTTGGGGTTGTCGGACTGGAAGGGAGTGATCTCTTCATCTAAAAAGTTGAGGGCGGCTACTTGGTGAGTAGGTGGAGCATAGAGGAAGGTGATGACCTAGTGAGAGAGGCTACATGGTGAGGGTAATGATGGAGGCCATGGGTATGGGGTCATTTGGTAAAACCTCAATAGATTGAAGGACCTCCATGAGGGCTTGATGATGTGACTCGAGGTTTGGATGAGGTCATATAAAGACATTTTGAGGGGGATTAGTGTAGTTGTTTTAGCATTGTGCGATGTGTGACCCCATCGGAAATAGGATATGTAGACCTCAAATGGTGACTTTGGGTATGGGTGTAGATGGTATGTTGGGTATAGGGTTGGTTGATGGGCTAGCCACCTTTTCTTTTCCTTTGTCTTTCTGGGCGTGGGTGGAAATGTTGATCATGTTGATCTCGAATCTTGAGGATGGATCAAAGATTTGCGGGGTGGAAATATTCATCACTAAGTAAGTAATGGAAGAAGATTTGGGAAATTGGTGAAGGCGAAATGGGGTCCTCATCAAGAAGATCATCATCATCAAAAAATTTTCTTTGGAGAGGACATAATTGGACAAGAGCATTTTTTAAAGCCTTATAGTTCTCAACATCATGTCCTAGACACATGATGGTAGGAAAAATTTTAGTTTTCATCAAACCCTTTTGGTTTGGGTTTGAGTGGGTCATAAGGTCTAAGAGGTGGTAATGTGATGACAAAGGTTTCAGGAGATTGGTTAAGATTTTGGCATAGGACCCTTAAGTGGATCACAATGGGAGGTGAGTGTGGGTTTGGGTACATGTGTGGCTGATTGTGGAGGAAGAGGCTTTATAGAGGGGGAATGGGTTGGTCCACTAGTTTGGTGTGTGGAGTGGTCTTAGGTCTTGGTTGCATCTGCTTGGGTATGGGCATGGTAGAAGAGCTAGTGATGGAAGATTTGGTTGGTTTAACTACCTTATTGGAGGGTAGCGGATTTTTAGCTTTAGGTTGCACCTTTTTGGGAAAAGGTGACATGGGTGTACGATGAGATGTAGAGGAAAAGTAGATGGTGGAAGAGGACGGGTTACCCATGGGGTAACCAAGTTCTATGGAGGTGGTTGGTAGAGGTTGGGTAGAAGGTGTGAGTGGAAGAGAAGAGAGTGTCATGGGTAGTGAAGAAGTTATGGAAGGTAGTGGTGGTATGGGTGGTAAGAAGGTTATGGGTGACGATGGGGGTTGTGTGGATCACTTGGGTATATTAGAGGTTCTGATGATGAGGAGGTGGGATATTGTATTCTTGGTTTACAGTGGAAGGAGGTTGCTTGGCTATAGGGTCGAGGGGTGAGGTCCTAGGATGGACGGAAGGGGTGAAGGTGATAATGGTGTGGTAGGCGAGGTTGGTGTATGAGGCCTAGGAGGTTGGGTCTTCTTTTTAGGGGTGGAATAAGTTTAGTGTTGGTTTGGGAAGATGTGGCTAAATCTAATTTGATGGGTGGGTGAGTAAGGTTCGATGTCGGCATGACCCCTAAGGTAGTGATGGGTTTAGGTAAGGGAGATGATATAGGCATGGGTAGGTGTTTGGGTGTAGATGTATGTTGGGTTATGGGAAGAGGTGTGTGTTGGGTTATGGGTGATGACATGGAAGGTGTTGTAATAGTCATGGTTGTGTTTGGTTTGGTCACTTGAAACACTTTTGGATAGATTGTGGAGGTGTCGGTGAGTGAAAATATATTTGGGTTGAAGTAAGAAGTAGAAGACGTCCCCAAAGTAAGGCTCTATCAACATAGTCCAGGTGATTCAGACCAAGCATGAAAATGGTACTATTGTAAGTGGGGCTGACATGGATTGAGTAGAAATCCCCGTAAAATGTGTTTGAGACATAGGAAATGGCTAGCCTCAGACTCTATGGGTAAGAGAGCCGAAAGTAGATCAATGGATCTTGAAGGTTCGATGGAGAATGGTCATCTAAAGGAAATGGTATTTTACAGGATCCTCCATGGGTAGAGGAGAGGATGGGCTAGACAGGTGGACTCTCCTTGTGATGGTGTAGGTTGTGGACATGTATCTCCTATGAGTAGGAGAGGTGCCACTGATGACTACTTGGTAATTTAAGGGGCCAAAGGTGGAGTGCTAATTATAGGCTCTTCCACGGGTGAAGGAGAAAATGAAGGGGTTCCTCTGTGGGTGGAGGAGTAGATGAAATAGGTTCTTGTGTAGGTAGGGGGCTTAGGCTAAGATTTTTTCTATGGAAGGAACATGGGGAAATTGGGAAGCAACTGGTATGTCATCAAAATGGCATGGACCTCACGGACATTGCTATCATTGGTTGAAGTGTCACTAGTTTGGTTGGAAGATGGGGCATGATTAGGGAATGGATTTTTGAAGATATGTAGGTTTTGGTTAGCGGGTGCATTTGGGTTATCCAAGACTAGATCTTCATTGTCTAACATTTCTTGGATGATATTCTTGAAGGTGATGCAATTACCATTCACTATGACCTTTGACACGATGATAGTTGCAAAAGTCATGTTCTTTATACCATGTGGGCATGGGGCATCAAGGTCAAAACCAGTGTGTGGTTTTATAGGTGGAAGGGTAATGGCACCAACCTTAATAAGCTTTTCCAAAATAGAATAAGGTTCTCCTATTGAAGTGTACTTTTTTGTTCTCATCTTGAAACTGAAAGCTTGGATGGGAGAGAGATTAGAAGAAGGTTTGGCTTGGTTTGATGGGTGAGAGGGTCCAGCCTTGAGAACTACGGTGTTGGTAGATCCTTTGGGTTTTGAATAGTTGTTTTGGGGTTTCAAGATGAAGAAGCATCATTTGATTTGAACGTGATGTTCTTGTTACATAGCTGAATTTTCTTCTCTTCGATAACACGAATCTCCAATTTTTGTGCCATGGTGAATGCCTCATCAAAGGTGTGGAAAGGTCTGCACCTACAGGGTTGGTGAGATGTGTCTAGCATAAGCCCGAGTAAACAAATCTATGAGTTCAGTTTGAGGTAATTAAAATGTGAGTTGGTTAATTAGGTTGCACCAATGAGTGACAAAGTTAGTGATAGACTCATCATCGTACTATCGTGTGGAGTAAAGATCAGTCATGGTGACTTTCTTGACAATGTTGATTGAGAAGTGGTCTAAGAAGGCTTGGGCTACTTGATTAAATGAGTAGATGGAATGTCTTGGGTAGCCCATTATACCAGTCTAATGCAGTCCTATCAGGGACATCGGGAAGGTTCGTAAGAGTAAAGTCATCATGGTGATCAGTAACACCCATGTTTGAAAGACCACAAATGTTGTTGTGGGTCTTCTTTACTATTGAAATGGTTGAATTTTGGCATTTCCCAATGTATGGGGTATGGGAAATAGGAATGGATGGATGAATGGGCTCATTACATATTTCATCATAGGTGAGAGAATTACATGAGCCAGAAACCAATGCTTCTAGTGTCTGCATCCTTTCCATCATTAATTTGATGAGGTCATTGGTAGGTTGTGATGGAAGGGCACCTCCTCTGGGCATAGAGAGGTTGGTACTTGAACATGTGATGTGGGTGGCATTTAGTGTATGGTGATGCCAAATAGGAAGGTTGAGAATAGGGATTGACATAGAGGGCATATATCCAGAATGGGTGATGGACAAGATAGGGGGTTGTTGATAATATGTATATGTAGGTGGGGCGGTCACAGTGACTCTAGTAGCAATTGGGGAAGAGACTGTGGGATGGAGAGGACAAGATTCTAGAATGGGGTAGGGGTCACCAACACCATGGGCGGTTGTGTTAAAATTGGTATCTGTGAGACAATGGGTGTGGATGGGGTTATGGTCTAGGTGGTCAATGAGGGAACAATAGATACTACGGGTGTGACTGATATTACAGATGCAATGGTCATAGTGGGTATGGGGCCTAGCTGTGAAAACCACTGGGGTAAAGTAGGTGAAGGTAACATTGAACTAGTAGGGGCTGATGCAGAAGTGGGGATAAGGGAAGAGAGATGGATATATGCATGCCATATATCAACTGACCTGAGGAGTCCCGGGTGGAAGAGTGGGAAAGGTAGAACTATAAGGCCATGGGATTCTGATCGAGGAGTCATGTGAAATTCCTCATCACCTATGGCAATGGTGGTAGGTAGGGTTGGATCCATGGGTGACAGGACAAAGGGTGGTGAAGGACTAGGTGGGAGTGGTTGATGACTAGCATGGAATATAAGAGCATTAGCTTGGTTGTGAGTCAACACCATGTGAATGAATGTATATCAGGTGATGTTGTATCCTACAGATGACACAGAGAGTAGTAGGAATGAGAAAAAAAGTGTTTATAGGTGGATTTGGGTAATGTATCATTGAGAATCAACACAGGGTAACCAACACCGGTTATGGGTGACCGATGATGGTTTTCAGGGTAAATGAGGTTCTTACTTTGTGAGAAAAGAATAGTTTGACCAAAAGGGGTAAAAATTGATGAATGTCAGATAGATAAGTTGTATGATGACCATTTATGAGAGTACAAAGAGTACAGAGACTTAAAAAACTCAAAACAATGAAGAAGATGAGAATAGGTGTCCCTTGGGCAAGTTAACCAAAAGGATAGGAACCGATGATAGGGTTAGGTAGAACCGATGACGGTGAGGTGTAAACCGATGCCGGTGGATAAACCATGTGATTCTACTATGAAAATTTGAAAAATGCAAGAAAATAGATTGTTGTGAACTAAGATCAGATGAATGATCAACCCAGAAGCTTGGAGATGATATAATGAGGTCCTGACACACTCAAAAGAAGTTAGAATACTCCAACTATGATTGTGGAGTGTGTAAGGAAAAATAATGGAAAATGGAGAAATGTATCCTCACACCTCAAAATGCACATCAATCAAATGCTAAAAACACATATCCAACAAGTGATTTTAATGTGTTGAGCTTATGCTATTTAAAATATTGAATCATGAATTTAGAGTAGATTTTTTGGTGAGGAAGGCTTCCTACGAAGAAGGATATCTAAAAGGAGAGGTTTCAGGTTATGTTATGGTGGGGGCGGGCCATCCTCTAAGGTAATGACTAGACAAAAGTAACCAGTGGGTGCCCACTTGTCAATCCACTGATCATGTGATCATTGAAAACTTCTTCCTAGGTGAGATGTTGTTTAAGAAGATGTGTATTTTTTCAATTTTGTGTAGTTTGGTAGAAGAAGAAGAAAGAGAGTGCTTTTCTATGATTCTTTGTGTCAACCATCAGCTGGGCATGACTTCCAACATATAGGTTGCCCTCATTTTAATGTGAGCTAAATGCAACATACAAGGATGAAATGCAACTGATTTTAAACCCAAATTTGACAAATTACGTTCGATGAAGCAAATGATGAACATGTAGGAATGTGTCTTTTCACTACTTATGCAAATGCAAGAAAGAAGAAATGGTTTGTTTTAAGCATCGAAAATAGATGTTGTTTTAGACAATTAGAAGAAGAGAGGATTACCAGGAAAGAGATTTAGTGTGAATATGTTTAGAAAGTAAACAAACACACCATATTTACCTAGGAATGAAGAAAAATGCAAGGAACCCCGATGGGTCCCACCGGCATGCCAAAATGTTTCACCATTTTCTTTACGTTATTGAGATGAAATAGATAAGGGTTATGGGCTGAGGAGGAATACTTGTTTATGTTGGTTGGTTGATGGTTGTTGCAGCATTCTGACTTCTCAATCCAATGCTGACTGTGAGAGCTTCCTTTTGGCTGGGAGGAACTACCTGAAATAGAAAACAAGACCACAAAAGAAGAGTTAAATAATATATGACAGTGGACTGCCTAGCGTGTGCTAGATCCGGGAAGTGTGATACTCCCTAGATGGTTGTCAATCCACTATTTAAAACAACTTAATGCAAGAAATAAACAAAGTCCTACTATAGTTGATATGATTTAGGTATTTCATTCAAGCACAATAAGAAAATATAACATAACAGGCTAGGCTATAGTCATAATCTGAAGGGTAGGTAGGTGTCGGGTGTTGGAACTAGTCAGGGTTAGGTTCGGGTTGTTTGGGTCACTTGGTAGAAGGTAGGTTGGCTTTGTTATTGGCAAAGGTGTAAAACATAGAGACCAATGTCGGTCGGGTGTAATTGATGATGGTTTAGAAGGGACCGAAGATGGTCATGGGTAACCGCATTCGGTAGGGTTGGGGTGAAAGGAAATCAATGAGATCTGATTGTGGGGATTGAACTGAAGCTAAACAGAGATGGAAGGGTGAATAGGAGGTTTGTAAAGGTCTCTAGGTATACTCAAAGGTGTGTAGTAGGCGAGAATGGGTGATTTGGTGGTGTGGGTAGAGGAATGGATGAGTCTACAAGTAGGTAGAAGATGGGAAATGAATATGCAAAGTATAAACTGATAAAAAAGTAACAAAGGCTATTATACTAAAATAGACTATGCTGGTAGAAGGTACACTTACTATGATGCAGGTTTGATGGCTGAATGGTGATAGCGGTTGATCAGAAGAATGGTGTTTGGTGCCATGGTAGTGCTTCCTGGAATGCTTTCGTGAGTGCAATACCTCTAGATCTATCCTGTGTTGGCTATGGATGTCTATAGGTGTGAAAAGGCTCTGGTTCTACTTGCATGTAGTTCTCTTCTCATCTCCTTGATCTCAGAATGTGCCAACCCAAAAACAAGGTTGTTAAGGTGAATAAATGGTAACCGATGGCGGTTCCAGGTTGATCCATCGGTTTAGGGATGATCGACGCGCGGTTAAGGTGGGATTCCCTAGGTTTACTAAAAATGGTAGATCTCACATCTTTTGGATCAGGTTCATTCCTTTATCCATGGATCCGAATGGACGTTACCTTTTTATGAGCGGGAAGGTGGTTAGAGGAATAATAGGCCTTGATTTTTAGGTTTGGACCAAGTCTTATTCATTTATGGAAACATGCTATGAATAGGTCTATGGTGAGGTGTCTAGGTGAGGTGTCTATTCATTTAATTAAAGTAATTAAATTAATAATGGGGTGAGGATGGGTATTAATTTAATTATAAATAATTAAATTAATGTTAATGTGGGGTATAAGGGTCATGGTTAGGTGAATGTGTGTATGAGGGTATGGTGGGTGATTAGGTAGAGAATTCGGACATATGCACGCATTGTAAAATTCCATGAGATACGAGGGTTGCTCAACATAAAAAATTTACGTTAGCTAAGGTTGTAAAGGTCATCCAAACAAGGGTTGTTGAGGTCCGGTATCCAGGGTAAAGGATACGGTTTAGGAACTCAACGAGGTAAGATGTAGGAACACGTAGGTGTGGTTCCGGTACATCCAAAAGGTTAAGGTTTGTTTGGACAAGGGTCACAAACATAGGCAAGGTTATTGGAACATAATGATTAAGTGGTCCAAGCTAACCCTTAATGTATATGGGTCCATCACTAATATATAGGTTAATATTCAATAATATAAAATATGCTAACCTAAGTATATACTTTAGATTAAATATTTAATATCATGAAATGATTATATTTCTAATATTAAATATTATAAACCTAGGTGTATGTGTTAACGATTAGGTTGAAAAGGTGTGTCAGAGACATAATCAATCACCTTATATAAAAAAGGACTTTAGGTCCTCATTTAATATGTTCGGGATCAAAGGTGTACAAATCAAGTGATTTGGTTTTACCCTTGTAAATAGGGTTTTAAAGGAGGAGGTGATCTTACTGGATGTAAAATAAGTTCTCTGAAGTAAAATATTATTTTCAAAGTGGTTTTTACCCTATTGGGGTTTTCCACTATAAATAATGTGTCACTTGTGTTATTTATTTCCTGTAAGTATTTCTTTATTTACTTATGTTATGATGTAATATTTATTTAAATATTTATTGTAACATTATATAATATGTAAGTTGATTAAATACATATTTATTAGAATCCTCAAATTTTAACATGGTAACAAAGCGAGGTAAATTAAATAAATTAAGATAAAATATTTTGTATTTTATTTATTTAATTTGTATGGGTTTTTTCAACCAGCCCGAAAGGGTATTTAAAAGTATCCTTTCTTTTTTCCCCAATTTATTTTGGCATTACATTTGTGCAATGAAACTCTCGGTAAATTTTTTAGGTTTTTAATTTTAAATCCCTAATTTTTTTAGGGGGATGTAATATGATATGATTCTTACTTTCATTTACATTTTGTAAATTATATGGAATTAATGTTTATTTGGAGATTGATGTGTGCACAGGTGAAAGGGGCTTCAAATATTTACCTGCGTGAAAATCACATACAAAAAAAGAAAAGATTTATTACTATATGAAATAATTTTCATATTTTCTATAATTTCAAATGTTTGCAGGTTAAATATTTCGGAAGGTAAATTCATACCCGTATTCTTTGGTCCCCTCTAAAATGATTTGATTTGAAAAACTATAGTTTATAGTTAATCTATAACTATATCCTATATAATTTGAAAACTATATTATTATTTTTAAATAAATATATATAATATAAAATAAGGTTTATAGAATAATTTATATAAACATCATATTAAAATTTATATAGTTTTGAAAAAAAACTATATATTAAAATCCTTAAACCATATTAAAATTACATGGGATTGAGGAAGAGTCAACATACCATATTCTAAGCCTAAGTTTAAATCATATTTAAACTTAACTTATAAATATAGGCATATATAGTTTAAAAATAAGAAATAAACCTAAGTTTGAATCATATTATATATATGGTTAGTTTAAACCGCTTAAAATATAAATTTTATTAGATTTGGTTTATATATGTTTAAAAAAAACTTAACTGCTTTTTTTTTAGTAAGGGGGCCCGTGTTTATTACTTGGCCATGAAGAGATTAATTTTTAAATCTTAATACTTATTAAATAAAACTTAACATGTGTCCCTAACCATTTATATTATCCGTGTAAGGGGGCGACCTCATTCATTTATATCTTATAGTTTATAAAAACCATATAAATAAACCTATTTAAATGTTTTCTTTTATATAAGAGTGGGAGTGGAGAATAAAATGTGATAATATCTCATGTATAAATATGGAATTCTAAGGTATAAATGAATTTTAAAAAAAAAACTAGTTTATTGGTGGCCCACATGAAGTGTGGTAAATATTTATTAAAATATTGGTAGTTATAGCCACATAAAAGTTTTAAAGTTTTTAGCTTGCAGGAATTATATAAAATATTTTACAATCTTTCCATAGTTTTAAATGTGTGCAGGGTAAAATTAAGAGTAAATGAAGGAGGAGACAAGGTTCATGAAAATAGGGATTTCAATTTATTTCATTGGTTAGGTGAAATTACTTGTCCCCTCTATAAAATATGCAGTTAATCTATACTCTCATAAATCTACTTGCACTTGGTAAAATTCTTTTAACCTAGTCTATGTCCTTTAAACCCCTTTAATAAGGGTTATGTGTTTTTTAATAAAAATATACTATAGTTTATAATTTTTATGAACTATATGTTATTTTTTATTTACATTCTATAAACTATATACCTTTTTAAAAAAGTGTATATATTTTTACATTATAAATTATAATAGGTTATTATAATGTATTAAAATATAACCTCCCTAATATTATACAGAAGAAGAAATTCTAGAATTTCATATTCTCGAATACATAACAAGTTTTATCTTCATTAAATTTGACGGTCAAATGACCGTCACTGTGTGACCAAACAGAAGACATATACGACGGTCATTTAGACGTCAAATTTAAGCTCATAGATTCCAGGAAACTTTAATCGTGTTAAAATTGACAGCTTAAATGACCGTCATAATAGACCAAAAAAAACTATTATAGCGGTCATTTAGATGCCAAATTTAAGCTGGCCGAATCTTTGTCTATAGTTTTTTTCAAAAATTTGATGTTGTTGTGCATTCTTAGGGGTCTCTTCTTCACTTCTATATGGTCGGAAATATTTTTTATATAAATGGGGTATAATGCAGAGCCCTTTATATTGCGGGTTATTATTTTGATCATGGGAGGTTAATTAGTATGCATTGTAATGACATAATTAGTTATGATCAAATAGTTTCTTTAGATCTATAAAATTTAGATATGATTATATTAAAAGTGTTTTTTTATTATTGATAAATATGTATCTAACTCTTTGGTACATTGTATATTATAATGGGGTGCATTTTACATGTTTAGGAAAAAATGATGTCCAACTATTTCTGTCTTGAATAAACCTAGATTCTAATGAAACTAACTACAACATTTGGGTCAAAATAGAATTTATGGTGAGGAAAGTCCTGGACGATTGTTTCGGATCTCGAGGTTGCTTCCACCACCATCAAGAAATCAGATAGATAACATGAATGCATTCTTGTAACGAATGCAAGAGGCTCTTTCTATGATTTTATACAATGTGAACGATGAGTACCTGTTATCACCGAATCACAACACCCATATGTTTATACAAGCGCATATACTTGAACTCACGGTGTGATTGGATAACATGGGTAATATCTCCAAGTTGTGGGACTTGCTACTTGAGATAGACCTCCAGAGAAGCTAGTTCTTGCTCCTAAACTACCTGCCACAATCTACTCTAATGCAGGGAAACTAACTATTCTAATCTAAATTTCTAAGGGACCAGGGAGAGAGAGAATGCATAAAATGAAAGCCTACACTATAGTGGTGATAAACCAGAAAAGGAGGGTGTGAGAGTAGTCTTCAAATGCGTGAGATATAGAAGCAAAGTGCACACTAGAAGGGGTGACGACAGCTTCTTCATAATCTAGCAAAATGCATTCACAACAATATTTCAAACACACACAATGATAAAGGATCCCTACAAGAACATAATAATAGACACAATATTCTTGTAATCAAGGTTGAAGGGGCAAGAAGAATGCAAGAAAACACAACAGGGGAATATGGATCCACAAACTTATAGTTTATTGCTTCCCGATATGTGTAGTTCAATCGGTTACAAGATAAGGGTCTCGAATCACCATCCAAGGAGTCCAAAACAAGGGCCTCGCAACACATTGGCTTCACAAAGCAATTTTGGTAGAGCTTTGTTACAAAAACTACCCCCTTTACAATGAGCCCAACACTCCAATTTATAGAAAAAATGAGAAGAAAGGGAGAAGGGAAAAATAGAAATCCTGAAATATGTCTTTCAACCACTTGTAAGAGGCATTAAATGGAGTAAAATAATTGTATATTACTTGCAAAAGGCTCCCATACTATCCCAGGTCTTGTGCTGCAGCAGAGAAAATAATGATGATCATGCCTCTTAACTACACTCCTAACCACCAAATAAAACATAATTATGAACTCAGCCACGTTTTATAAAAATACCCACTTATTTATCATCAAATCTAGAATTTCTTGATTACTATGTGTCAAGCTCAGAGCCACAATTCCAACGGTACCAATTTTGTGTGATTTTGTTGAGAAATGTAAAAGTTATGGCCTTCTGAGTGCAGGTAGCTATTTTGGGTCTCGGGGGTATTTTTTGTCTTTTGACGGAATGAGCATTAACCGACCGAGCCGAATATGTTTCTTTTATTTAAATATATTTACCCTTATTAAAAATAATAAATTTAGTTTTTGTGGTGTAGAAGATGTCGTGCTCATTCCAGAAAGTCTAATTTTGTGAAAATTGGAGTTCGGAGTCAAAAGTTATGGTCGTTTGAAGTTTACGGGTCAAACATTGACTTTTCTTCTTTCTTTACCGCAGCTATTTCGGCGAAAAATCGGGTCCACGTGTCCTGGATGTCTTGGATGAATTCTCTCGCATCAGCCGATTCGGGATTCCTTGCTCCCTTTCACGGCCTTTTCTCCTTTTCGTGTCTCGCGTATACTTTTGTCCCTACTGTCCTGGGACGAAAATCTCCGAATTACCCGTAATAGACCGTCTTGCAAGGCAAATCGTCGATTCGCGCCCCCACACGTAATTTTGTCCCGGCTGTCCCAAATCACGCAAAAAAAACTTGACATTTTTATTACCTGTGGCGCTTTCACCTTTTTGCGTCCCGACGCTTCAACTGTCCCATGGACTGCCTGGGACAAAAATGTCTGACTTAGCTGATTTTCTTCCTTTTTGGGTCCCAAACTTGGTATGCTAAACCTCAATACAACCCGCACTGGTACGATCCACACCCTTCAGACCCGAAATGCTTTAAAACAATCCTGCAACCTTATTTTTTACATTTTTTCCATTTTTCTAACTCGTTGGGATCTTTTCTTGGATGGGAGAGTTAGAGAGAAGCCGAGGGGCCCCCAAAAACATGATTTCGGGCCTTGAATCAATTTACTTGCTCGGGACTGAAGAATTGATGCATGTTATCAAAATTACCTTGAGGGGTGAATTTTGGATAACAATTTTGGCAACTTAGCAGGGTTATCTGCCTACCAAATGAAGAACGACCAGCTGCTCGTAGTAATCCATTGGGCATGGAGTCTGTTTGATAATCTCTCAGCTGATTTGAAATTTAAAAACATGTATCCTTCAGGCATTGAAACATTTTTGAGCTGGCTCTCCTATGGATGCAAATTCTTTTCCAAGAGCTCAATGAACTGCAAACATGCACATACTAAAAGCAATAAGACATGTGCACAAGCACTAAAGAAAAAAAAACTACTCTAACAGCAGCACAATGTGCATAAGCACTTAGAGGAATGAAAATTATAAATTAATATTTACAAGGGGGAGAAGCTATTTTTCTAGTAGCAATGTTTGAGATAGATCCCATTGACCGGAATCTACAACTCTTCACCATCCAACTTAGCCAGTCGGAAGGCATTGCTACCTTTGCATTCAATGATCATGTACGGGCCACTCCAAATGGCATCAAACTTGGAATGCTTTCCTGGCTTTGCACGATCTGCATCCCATTTCAACACTAGATCTCCAATTTGGAAGGTTCTAGCCTTGGCTTTCCTATCAAAAGTCTTCTTGATCAAGGCTTGATCCTTCTCTATTGCTTGGGCTGCATGCTCTCTAATTTCTTGGAGCTCCATTAATTCTGCATATCTAACCTCCATGGGTTCAAACTTAGCTAGTTCCAACTGTTTCATGAGTTCCAATGCTGGCAACTCGAGTGATATAGGTAGAACTGCTTCTTTCCCGTACACAAGCTTATATGGAGAGCTTCCTGTAGACCTCTTGGGTGTGATTCTATCAGCCCATAGGGCTGATTTGAGCTTTGCATGCCAAGTCCTTTGATTTTCATCCAGAGTCCTTCTGATGATTCTTAGTAGGTTCTTGTTCGTAGACTCGGCTTGACCATTACCTTGAGGGTAATAATTCGATGAAGTGCTAAGATACACACAATTCTTGACAGCCCATTCAGTGATCTTTGTGCCAAGGAATGCCAATGCATTGTCTGATATGATAGTGGCGGGGGCACCAAACCTCGTGACTATCCCTTCATAGAAATCCAATATGTTGGATTCACTTGCCTCCTTGAGTGCCACTGCTTCGGTCCACTTGGTGAAATAGTCTGTTGCCGTAAGTATCCACTTGTGGCCTTGACTTGAATTGGGATTGATAACCCCAATGAAGTCCAATATCCATTGCATGAATGACTAATATACTGAAATTGGATGGAGGGGCAGCGCTGCTAACCTCTCTTTCCCTGTGAAGAATGCACATTTCTTGCATTTCTTGACCCATGAGTAGCAATCATTGAACACAGTAGGCCAATAGTAACCAACTTTCATGATTTTGAGAGCTGTTACTCATGGAGCAAAGTGGCCTCCTACTTCCCCGTCATGGAACTCGTGTAAGATCTTCTCAACTTGACATGTTCCAATGCATCTTAATAGAACACCATTGATGTCCTTCTTGAACAAGATACCATTAATGAGTACATATGGGATGGCTTGTAATCTAAAGTATCTCCTCTTTGCTTTGCTTATTTCTAGAGGGCACAAGCCTCTTTGGAGGTAATGCACCAAGTCTTGAGTCCAACATGGAATGGGTGCATCATCAGTTGGTTGTTCTTGATCATTCTGTAGTAACAGGACAACATCTTCTTCACCTTTTGAGTGTCTGGTTGTTTGGAAGCGAGCTGCTCACACAAACCTTTGCCATGAACTAGCTTGGTCACTTTGATTTCAATATCATATTCCATCACCCGAGTGATCCAACCTGCTCTCTTCTCATTTAAATCCTTGTTTAGGAGAAAGTCCTTGACACTAGCATGAGACACCAGTAGTTGAATCTTATTGTTCGAGACCAAGTGTCTGAACTTCTTCAAGCTCCTGATGACAGCAAGGACATGCTTTTCGATGAAAGAATACTTTATTTCGTAATCTTCCAAGATTTGACTGAAGAATGCTATGGGCTGTTCTGAACCTTCTCTATTCAGCTGTGTCAAGATAGCTGAGATTGTATCTGATCCTCCAAAAGCATACAACATGAAATCCTTTGAAAATTTAGGGTTGATAAGAGTTGGAGCTTGTGATATTGCATGCTTGATGTTCTCAAAATTCTCTTTGCCTTCTGTTGTCCATTTGAATGCAAGACTCTTCTTCAACATCATTGTTAAAGGCTTCACAAGAGTGGAAAAATTAGGCACAAATATGTGGACAAAGTTTATCCTTCCCAAGAAGCTTTGAAGAGATTTCTTGTGGTGTGGCAATGGAAGTGTTCGGATGGCTTCAACCCTTTCAGGATCAATTGTTAGCCCTTCCCTAGAGACAATGTGGCCCAACAATTTTCCCTCGTGTGCCAAGAATATACACTTCTTTGGATTCAATGACACTCCAAACCTTCTACACCTCTGAAACACTTGTCTGAGGTGAAAGAGATGGTCTGCTACATTCTTTGAGAAGATAGTGATATCATCTAGGTATACCAGCACTATATTGTTGATTAAGCCTTTGAACACCATATCCATAGCTCATTGAAATGTTGCTCCGGCATTTGATAGTCCAAATGACATCTTCTTGTAAGCATACGTGCCCCATTTTGTAGTGAAGGCCGTCTTGAATTGATCTTCTTCCTTCACCATTATCTGATTATAGCCTGAATATCCATCCAATGCAATGAAAACCTTTCTCAACCAGCTACTGAACCTGCAATATTTGTTCCATTGATGGAAACAGATAATGATCTTTGAGTGATGCTCTATTTAGATTGCGAAAGTCCACACACATTCTTATTTCTCCATTTCTCTTTCTTACTGGCACCAAGTTTGCAACCCAACTTGATTGTTTGATGGGAAAATGATACTGGCCTCAAGAATCTTGCTTAACTCTTTTCTCATGAGAGGTTCGATATGGGGATCCACTGGGCTTTGATTTTGCCAGGCAGGCTTGGATTTCGGATCCAGCTCAATAGTATGTTGTGCCAACTTTGGGTTGAAACCTCTTAAATATTTGTAAGTCCAAGAAAAGACATCTGGGAACTCTTGACAAAGTTGAACAAAATCAGATTTCTCTTGTGGAGTACTTAATTTTCTAATTTGCAATGTATTGCCTTCATCTACTAAAATAGGCTCTGAATCTTCACCCTTTACTTGAATGTTTGCTTTATCCTTCCGGAACTAATCATTCAGGTTGAAGATTGACTCAAAGGTTATAAGGCCTTTTGGTAATTTGTTAGTTCTCAACTGCACCACTTGGTCACCATATTGCTGCTCTAGCTTGTCTTGATTTCTGGCAAAGAACTCAGTTTCTTCTTGTAGGAAATTAACAATTTGGTGATCATTCTCGAAGACTTGCTAACTTGTATTGTTATCCGGAACAGCTGGTCTCACAACCAATTTGATATGAGGTTGAGATTTCTCACTTTTGATATTTTCTACAATATCAAACACAACCCCAATTGTTGCCAGTCTGTCCGCTGCTTCATTCTTTTTCTTGGGATGGAATTGATGCTAAAAGCTTCAAAATCTTCAATAAGATCCCATACCCGATTTTTGTAGTTCTTCAACAGATCATTTTGGCAGCATTTTTTCCTCTGACTTGGTTTACGATCAGCTCACTATCACCAAATACTTACAAATTCTTCATGCCTTTCTTCCTTGCCTAGTGCAATCCATGAATTAAGTCTTCGTACTCAGCTATATTTTTTGAGCAAGAAAACTGAAAACGAAGGCTGAGTAATACTTTATACCTTGCGGTGAAATGAGCATAGCTCCTCCTCCTGCACCTTGTCTACTCCTTGACCCATCAAAGAACAATTGCCATACTTCATTCTTGTCCTTATGATCTGGCTTGGTGATGCTGGGGAGAGGTTGATTCTCTTCATGCAAACAATAAACTCCTAGCTCGATTCTTCTATTTCTTGATAAGGATCAAAAGCATGCACCTTGCTTGCCCATTCATCAAGAGTCAAATCTGGGATGCTTCCAACCTTGGTGTCAGCTTCATCAGTTCTTGGATAATCTTCTTGATCAAACGCTGAACAATTGGTATTGATTTGGCTTGGAGTGTGAGGTTCAATGTGAAAGTTTGCAATAGGTTCAGATCTGATTGTGGCCTTAGTTCCATATCTTGTTCTGAACAACATGTGTGACCAATCAGTAGATAAGTAACCTCCAATCTTAGCTATGAAATCCCTTGACAAACATAGGGCAAAGAGTGGTGGAAGATCTATCACTGAGATATCTTGCAAAACAACAACGTTGGGGCATGCATGCAAGGTAAGGCTCAAGTTTTTAATTACTCCCACTGTTGTCACCGCTGTCCCATCTAATTGCACTACCCCTTTGGATATGACTTCATATTGAAGCCCCAATTGATCAGCTATTTGCTTGGGCATTACTGAACTACTTGCCCCGGAGTCAATCATGCAATTGTGTACTAATTGGTCCCCAATGATCAATGAAACATAAAATGGAGGGGGATTCAACATTTTACCTTGCTGTCCTCCATGATTCCCTTTAGGTTGGAAAAAATTGTGAGTACCTTCTCTTGCATTTGGACCTGTTGATTTGAAGTTGACCAATCCTTCATGGCAGCTTCTAGCAAATTTCTTTAGCCTAGGATGGATAGTGATTCCCACATTGATATGTTTACATTTGTCTTTTCATCCGATCAATGATGTTGAATGGGGATGAAGCATCCTCTCGTGTCCTTTATCTTACACATTCATTCTTTGCATATGGGTAGCAGCAGCTGGCATCTGAGTTGGTTTAGGAGCTGGCTTGGGTGGTCCTTGCATGTTTGGAACTGTATTTTGTTTACCAATAGCTTGTGGAGTGGTAGAAGGTTGTGGATTACTTGGAGCCAATGGTTGTCCTTCACCCAAATTTCTCCTTTTTGACCTTGTGTTGGCTGCAACACTTTGAGATATTGTTTGATTCATACCACAAAAGTCTTCGGCTTGCCAATTTACAAGTGTGCTATCATTTGGAGCTGGTTGTTGCTGGGATGTTTCTTGCTGTTGGTTATGTCCTTGACTCCCTTCACCCTCCACACTAGTTGTTGTTACCATTAATGCTTGATTTAGGGCACCATTGAAGCACATAGACTGGTTGTGAGGTTCATTGCATGGGAAACACCAATCATACTCTTGAGCTATGTTGTTTTGTATTGGCACTATTGCTTTAGAGGCAGATGTAGCATTGGGATTATAGGGCTGAAATGGTCTGTTGGCAGGAGGCCTTGCTTGATTTTGATTTGCAGCTAGATTGGGTGGTCTTTGAGGCTGATATGGCTGCCTGTTAGGCTGAGCTTGAGGCTAATAAAAAGCCTAAAACTTTTGGCTTGCTTGCCTCTTGAGTGTAACCAGCTCATTACCTAAATTTTGCAATTTCTTCATGACTTCTTGAAGTTCATTTGAGGCACTAGAAGATGAAGTAGAAGCTTCACTTGAATTCTGATTTCTAGGAGTGAGAATAAGAGCTAAAATAGGTGCTTGATTAGTACTTGGACTCTCTAAATTTGGATATAATGACATTGGAGGCCTAGGAGCTCTCTTACCAACTTGAATCAGACAATTTTTAGCTCCAATGGTAATGCTATAAGCAACAGGAATAGTTGTGCCTCCCATGGATTGAATTAACATAGAAATATCAGAATTTAAAGCTTTAAGGTAATATAAAAAAGCACCTTCTGTTGTTGGTCTTACTTCCATTGGTATTCTCTCCCAAGTCCTTTGAAATATGAAGTTGAAGTCGACACTACTCATTGGGGGCTCTCTTGATAGTTGTCAATTGTTCCAAAAGGGACAAGTTATCTCCCTTCTCTCTGAACTGCTCATGGAGGGCTATACATAGCTGGTTCCAATTTTGGATAGAGCCTGAAGCAAGGCTCCTGAACCATTGCAAAGCCTTCCCTTTGAATGAAGATGCCAACAGTTTGATAGCAACTTGCATCTCATCAATCTCATGGATTGCACAAATATTAGCAATGTCCTTGACATGATCACTAGGAGTGGTCTGATTTTCTCCAGTAAAGTATGGAATGTTCTTTAGTGTTGCAACCAGATTGGATTTTATGCATTGAGCGCAAGTGGCTACTCTGCCAAAGTGAAATTGACATATGGATTTGGTTGTGCCATCCTGATTGGTCGAAGAACTCTTGTTGATTGGATGAAAGGCCTACCAGGTGGAGGTGTTGACAAGGTTCTATTAGGTGGAGATGGAGATCTTTGAGCTCTTCTTCCCCTTCTTTCTCTGCCTGGAGATAGGTGTAGATAAACAAACAATCCTTCCTCCCTATTTATTGACTCAGTCTGTATTCTTCTCATAAATTTACCAGGCTTGGACTACTGAAACCAGTGGATTATGCCTCTTTTGGAGTCGCCAGATGTGCAATTTCAAAGCTCCTTCAAAGCTGGAACTTACAACAAGTGCACATCGATCTTGTCGTAGTTAAGTGAAGACCTCTAAAGGCTGTCCCACCGGGCATGCCGAACTATTATCATCAAATCACAACACCCCTATGTTTATACAAGCGCATATACTTGAACTCATGGTGTGATTGGATAACATGGGTACTATCTCCAAGTTGTGGGACTTGCTACTTGAGATAGACCTCCAGAGAAGCTGGTTCTTGCTCCTAAACTACCTGCCACAATCTACTCTAATGCAGGGAAACTAACTATTCTAATATAAATTTCAAGGGACCAGGGAGAGAGAGAATGCATAAAATGAAAGCCTACACTACATCGTGATACACCGAAAAGGAGGGTGTGAGAGTATTCTTCAAATGCATGAGATACGTAGTAAAGTGCACACTAGAAGGGGTGATGACAGTTCTCCATAATCTAGCAAAATGCATTCACAATAATATTTCAAACACACACAATGATAAAGGATCCCTACAAGAACATAATAATAGACATAATATTATTGTAATCAAGGTTGAAGGGGCAAGAAGAATGCAAGAAAACACAGCAGGGGAAGATGCATCCACAAACTTATAGTTTATTGCTTCCTGATATGCGTAGTTCAATCAGTTACAAGATAAGGACCTGGATCACCATGCAAGGAGTCAAAAACAAGGGCCTACAACACATTGGCTTCACAAAGAAATTTTGGTAGAGCTTTGCTACAAAAACTACCCCCCTTTACAATGAGCCCAACACTCCAATTTATAGAAAAAATGAGAAGAAAGGGAGAAAGAAAAATGGAAATCATGAAATCTGTCCTTCAACCACTTGTAAGAGGAATTAAATGGAGTAAAATGATTGTATATTACTTGAAAAAGGCTCCCCATACTATCCCAGGTGCTGCAACAAAGAAAGAATGATGACCATGCCTCTTAACTGCACTCCCAACCACCAAATAAAACATTGTTATGAACCCGAAACATTTTATGAAAACTCCCCACTGATTTCTCATCAAATCTAGAATTTATTGATTAATGTGTGTTGGCCTTGGAACCACTATTCCAACAGTACTAATTTTGTGTGATTTCATTGAGAAATGCAAAAGTTATGGCCTTCTCGAGTGCCGGTAGCTATTTTGGGTCCGCAGCATTTTACGTCTTTTGACGGGAATGAGCATTAACTGACTGGAGCCGAATATGTTTATTTTATTTAAATATATCTACCTTTATTAAAAATAATAAATCTATTTTTGTGGTGTAGAGGACGTCGTTCTCGCTCCGAAAGTCTAATTTTGTGAAAATCGAGCTCGAGTCAAAAGTTATGGCCGTTTGAAGTTTACGGGTCAAACGTTGACTTCTCTTCTTTGCTGCAACTATTTCGCAAAATTGGGTCCACGTGTCTCGGCTGTCCTAAACGAATTATCCCGCATCATACAATTCAGGCTTCCTTTCCCCCTTTCATGGAATTTTCACCTTTACGCGTCCCGTGCGTATTTTTGTCCCACTGTCCCTGACGAAAATCTCTCGAACTACCTATTGTATTTATCTTTCCCCTAGGTAGATATAAACAAGCGGGAGAATGGAGAAATCAAAGAAGCTCAAATAACTAACATTCCCAAGGCGTACGGAAGTGGAACATGAAAATGGATGTCGATAGGGAAAATGGTGCGCCCAAGGCACACAGAAGTGGCGCACGACAATGGATGTCGACAGGGCAAACGGTGCGCCCAAGGCGCACAGAAGTGGCGCACGACAATGGATGTCGACAGGGAAAACGGTGCGCCCAAGGCGCACAGAAGTGGCACACGACAATGAATGTCGACAGAGAAAAGTATGCACCCTTGGCGCATGGAAGAGGATGTCGACACACACACGGATGTGCCTATGGCGCACCTCCAGGAGGCGCAACATTCTGAGCGCCGACAGAGGCGCACTCACAGCGCAGATATTCGAGATGGCCATAACTTTCGACTAGGAGCTCAGATTCATGCAAGGTTGGACTTTTTGGAAAGCTTACGAGGTCCTCTGTCCAAATAAAACTAGATATCTTTAATTGGGTGAGAAAAAATTCTTAAAAATGCAAAAATACAGCTCGCCATATTTTGAGTTGTTGGGGATCTCACCTACCTCCATAATGATATGATTTAAATGCGATCACTGAGGTGGTTGGGGCAGATTTCGAATTCCTCTCTCTTTTCTCTCTCATTCTTCCTATAAATTATAAGGAGGGGCTTCTTTCTAAGGTTGTTCATCTCTTCGATCTGCCGCTCCCTTATTTTCTTCTCCAAGGTTGAAAATGGAGTTTGAACCTCCTCCCCGCTTCTGTAATGGCATTTTTTTGCCTTTTACCATTAAAATGATGTTCTCAGTGCAAACTTCTGGAGCAACAAAAATGTGTTTTGTGATGCATTTGTCCATCCTTGCTCGTTTCTTTGCTTGTTTTCTTCTTGCCTCTCTTCATTGCAGGTATTTGTGCATGTTCTAATGTTCATTACAGGTCTGGAGCTGTGTTCATGGAGTTTTGGGACATTTTCTCGTGTGAAATCTATCCTTAGGTTTGTGATGCGTCTCCATCCATCCTTCCTATTGCTCACCTCTCCTTGTTCCATGGCAGTTTTGATAGATGTTCAACATTCTCCTTCTCTGGTGTATCACCGTTTTAGTGTAGGCTTTTGCTATTTTTCCCTTTTCTCTCTCTCTCTCTGTCTCCTTGGCGTGGTTAGATTAGGTTTAGATTAGCTTTCCTGCAATGGAATAGCTTATGGCAGGTAGTTTAGGAGCAGGAACCAGCCTTCTCTAGAGATTCCTTTCTCATTTCTGCAAGTCCCACACTTGGAGAAAGGTTTCAATGTTGTGCAATCACACTGGATGTTAGTAGGATCAACCTAGAAATATGATCAACATCCGTGGGTGTTTGTGATTTTGCATCAACAGCTTTGCATGCCCAAAGGGGGACCTTAGAGGTCTTCCACTTCATCTTTTGCAGGTTGGTGTGTTCTGTGAAGATTTTAGCCTTTGGAGGAACTTGCAAACACATCCGCGACTCCATCCGATCAAAGAACCCATTTATGAAGTTGCAGACTGCTTTTCCATCCATATTTCTTTCCATCCCTTTCATTCTTTTCCATTCCATGAATTTTTGCAATCATGACTTCATTTCCATCATGGAACTCACATTTACAACAACAACAACAGTATATTCCACCTCTAACCTATTTTACAACTCTTTCAAATTAGCATTTTGGGCAAATTCAAGATCGGTATGCATACCCATATGAGCAGCAAAAGCCAAAGTTAGTTTGGTTATGAAGCTTTCAAGAGCAAGAGTATGCATATAATGAAGACAATCGAGATGCAAGATGTTGGTCTGTTGGAGAAAATCCAAAAGATGGAGGTAAACATAGTGTAGTCCAGGGGCTCAAGCACAAATGAAAGCATTTGGAATCGGGCCAGTTGTGGAGCACCCTGTCCATGGGTGGGACCTTTTCCAAGGCATTACAGCCCTCAAGAGAAGCTTGACTTCATGATTGCAACGCTGCCATTGCTTGCAAAGTGGATTGAAGGAATAGAGGTGTATGAGAGGAGTATTCAGCAACCTTGTCAATGGGTAAGCACACAATCTCATACTCTTTCTTTTCCTCCTTCTCAATCTATATCATTTCAGCAGTGTCAAGTTTTAAACTCTCCATCTGCTGTCCCAAATGTTGATCCCATGTCTCCACCTCTCAGTCTTCCACCCCACCTCAATTCTTCTTTCCTTTTTCCTTCCAAACAGTCATCCCCTCCACAAGAGCTAAAAGAAATCCCCCTCCTCTAAAGAAACAAGAGTTTCTACCTCCACCACCACAAAAAATTGCCAAGCCAATTGAGTTACAACCCATCCCTCCTCTTGCATTCCCAATTCCATGTGGGGAAGAAGAAATTACAAAAATTGCCATGAAGGACAGCAAGAAGAGGAGCCCAACAGAAAAGGAATGACAGACAACTTGAAGGTTTGGGCTGCCAAATTTGGGATGAAAAAGATCCCCTTGATGGTTAAACCTACAGAAGAGGCTGAGGTTGGAGAACAAATGGTGGTCAGGACTGATTTTGTTACAGCAGAAGAAGAAGATCTTGCAGTCCCAACTTGTCCTCTAGAGCAGCAGATCGAGGAGTTTGACTTGACAAACTTCATGCTGGAGGAAGAGTTCAATCAAGAGCAAGATTGTCTTCAAACATTAGAGGAAGGAGAAGCTGCTCCAAATCCAAAAGAAGAGGAGCACATTCTAGTTGTGGAGGAGAAAAGTGCAGATCCAAGAGCTTTGAGCACAAAACAGGCTACAGGAGAACCTTCAGTTCTTCATTATACTTCACCTCTTTCAAGTTCTCGTACTGAAGAGGAGTTTGATCTCTCAAACTCAATTCTGGAGGGTGAAGGAAACCATGGTGATCAAGTTACAGATCAAGAGGACACCATGGAGGAAGTTGAACATTTGCAGCAGGACAGCCATGAGGAAGTTTGTCTCATTAGATTTGGAGGACTATTTTGATGGAGAAGAACCAGTTGAGTTTTCACCATTCTCTCTTTCATCATCCACATTCCAAACACTTGAGTCTGCTATCATGAAGGAGAACATTCATTTGCATCAGCCTGCATCTTATAACAGCTCTTTGGAATCAAGATTGGAAGATTTAAATCTTTCATGTTCTTCATTGGAGGAAGAGAAAGGACAAAGGAATTTCACCATTGCTTCCACACCATCATTGGAGTTGAGAATTATAGCTATGGGCATATCAAATGGATTGAACCTTGCCCAATCGTATTTGGCTTCATTGGAGCTAAAGGAGAAGTCACAACCACCATGCTTGCTTCGAGCATGAGGGTGAGCTACAAAGTACCAAGGATCAGCTGTCATACCCTTCAATCCAAATGCGAGCAACTAAAAGAGGTATTGAATTTGCCTTCATTGACGCTGATACCTTGATGATTTGGGTGAAATACCAGCTTCTTGTTGATTTTCCACTCATCTTAACAGCCATGATCAGCTCCAAATCAATTGCATGGCTGCCACTTTTGAGAAAGGGAAGCTATTTCTCACAACCAATTGCAGGGTTTGTTTAGCTTGCCTTTGTTTCCAGCCATACAGATAGAGTAGGTAGGTTTTATTTCAAAGTAGAAGAAGTGCTTGTGCACACTCTGCATGTTCCATTTGGAGCATGTATGATTTTCAGTTCGGTACATAGTTTTTATGGTGCTGGTTTTTCTCTTGCACAGTTCATTTCAGCGGCATTTTGGTGAAAGAACAACTCTAAGTTCAATGGGTTTCAAGTGGCTCAGAAGGGATTTTTCAAAGTTCAGATCAGTTTTGAGGCTTGCTTATGAATCCATGCCCAATGGATTGCTAAAAGGTCATGGTCATTCACCTAGGCGTGATCCCGTTGAGTCGCCAAATTGTTGTATATATCTTTCCCCTAGGTAGATATAGACAAACAGAAGAATGGAGAAATCAAAGAAACTCAAATCCCTGACATTCCCAAGGTGCACAGAAGTGGTGCACGACAATGGATGTCGACAGGGAAAATGGTGCGCCCAAGGCACACAAAAGTGGCACAAGACAATGGATGTCGACAGCGGGGCAAATGGTGTGCCTAAGGCGCATGTATGGCGCACGAAAATGGATGTCAACAGGGAAAACAAGGTGCACCCAAGGCGCACAAAAGTGGCGCACGACAATGGATGTCGACAGGGAAAACGTGCGCCCAAGGTGCACGCATGGCGCACAAAGCAATGAATGTCAACAGAGAAAAGTATGCACCCTTGGCGCATGGAAGAGGATGTGGACACACACACGGATGTGCCTATGACACACCTCTAGGAGGCGCAACATTCTCGAGCGCCGACAGGAGGTAGACCCAGCGCAGATATTCAGATGGCCATAACTTTCGCTTGGGAGCTCGGATTCATGCAAGGTTGGACTTTTTGGAAATCTTATGAGGTCCTCTGTCCAACTATGACTAGATATCTTTAATTGGGTGAGAAAAAATTCTTAAAAATGCAAAATACAGTTTGCCATATTTTGAGTTGTTGGGGATCTCACCTACCGCCATAATGATATGATTTAAATGCAGTCTGGAGGTGGTTGGGGCAGATTTCAAATTCCTCTCTCTTTTCTCTCTCATTCTTCCTATAAATTGTAAGGAGGGGGCTTCTTTCTAAGGTTGTTCATCTCTTCTGATCTGCCGCTCCCTTATTTTCTTCTCCAGGGTTGAAAATGGAGTTTGAACCTCCTCCCCTGCTCTGTAATGGCATTTTTTTGCCTTTTACCATTAAAATGATGTTCTGTGCAAACTTCTGGAGCAACAAAAACATGTTTTGTGATGCATTTGTCCATCCTTGCTCGTTTCTTTGCTTGTTTTCTTCTTGCCTCTCTTCATTGCAGGTATTTGTGCATGTTCTAATGTTCATTATAGGTCTGGAGCTGTGTTCATGGAGTTTTGGGACATTTTCTGTGTGAAATCTATCCTTGGGTTTGTGATGCATCTGTCCATCCTTCCCATTGCTCACCTCTCCTTGTTCCATGGCAGTTTTGATAGATGTTCAACATTCTCCTTCTCTGGTGTATCACCGTTTTAGTGTAGGCTTTTGTTGTTTTTCCCTTTTCTCTCTCTCTCTGTCTCCTTGGCATGGTTAGATTAGGTTTAGATTAGCTTTCCTGCACTGGAATAGCTTGTGGCAGGTAGTTTAGGAGTAGGAACCAGCCTTCTCTGGAGATTCCTTTCTCATTTCTGCAAGTCCCACACTTGGAGAAAGGTTTCAATGTTGTGCAATCACACTGGATGCTAGTAGGATCAACCTAGAAATCTGATCAACATCCAGGGGTGCTATGATTTCACATCAACACTACCCGCAATAGACCATCTTGCGGCAAATCAGCCGATTTGCGCCCGTGCGTACTTTTGTCCCGGCTGTCCCAAATCATGAAGAACAAAAAATTGACGATTTTTATTACTGCGGCGGTTTACCTTTTCGCGTCCCACGTGTCTGACGTCCCAACTGTCCTTGCACCGCCAGGGGACAAAAATGTCCGACTTAGCCAATTTTCTTCCTTTTTGGTTCCCAAACTTGGTATGACAAACCTCGGTATGACCCGCACTGGTACAATCCACACCCTTCAGACCCGAAATGCTTTAAAACAATCCTGCAACCTTATTTTTTACATTTTTTCCATTTTTCTAACTCGTTGGGATTTTTTCTTGGATGAGAGAGTTAGAGGAAGCTGAGGGGGCCCCTAAAAACATGATTTTTGGCCTTGAATCAATCTACTTGCTCGAGACTGAAGAATCTGATGCATGTTATCAAAATTACCTTGAGGGGTGAATTTTGGATAATAGTACCTTCTACACATTGGTAATATCGAACATCCGAAAGAGGTATGAACACAACTAGAATCCATGCATGAAGGATACTTGCTATATTAAGGATAGTAATGAGAGTATAATAGCTAAAGGAATTCAAAGAAATGGTTTGTATATTTTTGATGATTTTTCTTTTGCATCTTGTTTTATATATTAGAGTTTGGATAATTCAAAACTATAGCATGAAAGATTAGGACATGTTAATTATCAAAGCTTATATGAAATGTATATATATAATCTAGTGAAAGGTTTACATGTGTTGTCTTCTTCTCTTGAAGTTACTTCATTAAATGTTTCTAAATGATGGTTTTGATTTTGATTTAGTAAATGTTCATGATGATTTTTTGATGCTATAGATGTTTCTGAAAATCTTATCTTCTTAGATAGGAAATTAAATTAGGCTCAATCTATGTTAGAAATTTCAAATCCTATTAACCTTAGGAAAATGACCGACGCCATCATATGTACCATGCATTAATTACCTTATATGAACTCCGAGCTGCAAAAGTATTATAGGGTCTAGGTGGATATACAAAGTAAAGCATAATGTTGATGGTAGTATTAAAAACATAAAACTAGACTTGTTGCTAGAGGTTTCAATCATAAACTTGGTATTGATTATGTTGAGAAATCCTTGTATAGTTTAAAACAAGCTCTTAGAGCTTGGTATGTGAAAATTGTTTCCTTCTTTAAACTCATTAGGTTTTGTTACTTGTTCTTATAAAAATGATATATTCATTAAGTAATAAGGCTCACATATTATCATTATATGTATATATGTTTATGATTTTCTTATGATTGGTGACAATTCAGATTTAATTCATAAGATTAAAGAGAAATTGAAGCAAGATTTCTTTGAAATGAATGAGTTAGGTATCTCACATCATGTTCTTTTCAGATGACTCAGTATTTCATTCTATTGTTATTTTTCAAAACAGAATATGTAACTATTGTATTGAAAAAGTTTCTTATGATTGATTATAAACTATTTTCTACTTCAATGGAAGTTGGAATAAATATTGACCGTGAAATCTGCATATGAAAAATGTTGATCCTATTTTATATATGTTGTTAGTTGATAGTTTGATTTATATAACTATAACTAGATCAAATATTTCTTATACAGTAGGAATTACTTCAAGGTTTATGAAGGAACATTTTTTAGAGATCATTGGAATCTTACAAAAATAATTTTTAGATATTTGAAAGAAACAATCAATTATGGGTTGCATTATACTAAGAATGGAAATGCTATCTTATATGGATTTTTTGATTCTAAGCATACTGATGTTGTGTTATAAAATATACTAGACATGTGTTCAAGTTTTTTGGTACAGGAACCATTACTTGGAAAAATAAATACAATCAACAGTCTCCATTTCTTCTACCGAGGTAGAGAAGTACAATGGAAGAAGTAAAGAAGCCATACACATAGAAGCTAAAGGAAGTATTTATCTTCTATGTGGTGGCCAGAGTTATATTACTCTTGATTAAGAATCTAGTTCAACATCAAAGGATGAAGAACATTGAGATACATATATGCTTCACCCGTGAGGTGGTGTAAAGTGATGAGATAAATCTCAAGTTCATGTTGACTGAAGAATAGGTTGTTGACATCTTCACAAAGTCCCTGAGTGCTAAAAAGTTTTGTCACTTTCATGAAAATATTAGATTGTTGGAGTTTCCATTGAGGGGGAGTGTGCATGACAATTTCACCTCCTAATGGAACTTGGTTTTTGTAAAAATACCTTCGGAATTTGTAAAATACCTTTGGGAAAGTGTAAAAATACCTTCAGAAAGTGTAAAAAGACCTTCGGGCATGTATACCTCCTCGATTCTTTTTTAGAAAGAAGTGTAGAAAGATCTTAAAGGCGGTCTTCAATAAAATCTTTAGTACTATTGAGTTTATTAGTAAACATCTAGTATAAGCATATTGTTAAGGAGTTCCTTGGTTATAAAAGGCTCCTATATGCTTGGGTTCAATAACCGTTCATGAGAACCTGTGAGAACATGTAAAACTCACAAATCATACTTAGCCATTGATCATGGGATGATCTTTGGGATTCCAAATCCTTTTGTACCAAAAGGTAAATTGAGTATAATGAAGGTGTTATAATTCCTTCAACCGATATGCTAGCCTAAAACCTTTATGGTTTAAGGATTGTAAATCCTGTAGTGTACCACTGGCAGTAATCTATTAGCATATGTTATGTTATCCCACTTAACATTAAGGGGAAGTATTGGAACATAATGATTAAGTGGTCCTGACCGACCCTTAATGTATATGGGTCCATCACTAATATAAAGATTAATATTTAATAATATAAATTTTTTATATTTCTATTATTAAATATGTTAACTTAAGTATATACTTTACGTTAAATATTTAATATCATGAAATGATTATATTTCTAATATTAAATATTATAAACCTAGTTGTATGTGTCAACCATTTAGGTTGAAAAGGTGGGTCGAGACATACTTGATCACCTTATATAAAAATACTTTAGGTTCTCATTTCATATATTCGAAAAATATATCAAAGGTGTGTAAATCAAGTGATTTGGTTTTATCCTTAGTAAATAGGGTTTTAAAGGAGGAGGTGATCTTACTGGATGTAAAATAAGTTTTCTAAAGTAAAAGGTTATTTTCAAAGTGGTTTTTACCCTATTGGGGTTTTCCACTATAAATAATGTGTCACCTGTGTTATTTATTTCCGGTCAGTATTTCTTTATTTACTTATGTTATGATGTAATGTTTATTTAAATATTTATTGTAACATTATATAATATGTAATTTGATTAAATCCCTATTTATTAGAATCCTCAAATTATAACAAAGATAAGGCTATTAGGATGAGAAAATAAGTACCATCATCGCAAGATGCAATGAGTGAGGACATGAGAATATCCACATAATCAACGGTTAGGTAGGTAGGTGTGGGTAGGGTAGGTTGAGGTAAAAATGGGTAATGAGTAGTGTCAATTAAACATATGAACACGCGGAGATCGGAACATAGTTTTAGGTTGAAAAGATTTTAAACTCTACATCATTTAAGGTCGACCAATGAGTTATCCAAACAAGGGTTGTTGAGGCCCGATATCTAGGGTAAAGGATACAAATCCGGATGTTTCACCGTTTCTTTACTTTATTGAGACGAAATAGATAAGGGTAAGGGCCAAGGAGGAATATATTTTTATGCTAGTCGGTTGTTGGTTATTACGTGTGTTATGAATTCTCAATCCAATGCTGACTATGAGAGCTTCCTTTTGGTTGGGAGGAACTACCTGAAATAGAAAACAAAACCACAAAAGAGGAGTTAAAAAATAATATATGACAAAGGGACTACCTAGCGTGTGCTAGATCTAGGAAGTGTGATACTACCTAGATGGTGTCAATCCACTGTTTAAAACAACTTAATACGAAGAATAAAATAAGTCCTACTGTAGTTGATATGATTTAGGTATCTCATTTAAATATAATAAGTAAATCTAATATAACAGTGCTAGGATATAGTCGATCCGAAGGGTGGGTAGGTGTCTCGGGTGTTGGAACTAGTCAAGGTTAGGTTCTGGGTTATTTAGGTCACTTGGTAGAAGGTTATTTGGTTTTGTTATTGGAAAAAGGTATGAAACACAGAGAGACGACGCTGCGTCGGTTAGATATAACCGGTGATGGTTTAGGAGAGACCAACGACGGTCATGGGTAACCGGCGTCGGTACAGTCAGGTGACAGTAGTTCAATAAAAACCTTATTACAGAGTCTGGGTGAGGTTAGATAGAGCTAAAGGAGGGGATGGTGAGGTCTAGTGAGAATGTTGAGAACACTCAGAGAGGTGGAAGGGCCAAGATAGGTGATCTGGTAAAAGGGTGGGTGAGTTTTGAGTTTGTTAGAAAGTAGACTATGAAGGAATGGGAATATTAATGGAAGAATGATAATAGAAATGATAACAACTCTATGGATAGAATAAGAATGGAAATGATCAGTGATAAACACACTTACCAATGTTAGGTCCAATGATTGGGTGGTGGTGATGATTAGTTGGTGAGATGGAGCTTGGTGCAATAGTGATGCTTCCCAAAATGTCACCGTGAGTACAAATGCTTTTGGATCTGTCCTGGTGCTGGTTGTGGATGTCTGGGTGCGTGAAAAGACTTTGGTTCTACTTGCATGCAACTCTCTTCTCGTCTCCTTGATCTCAAAAATGTGCCAACCAAAAACAAGGTTTTTAAGGTGAATAAATGGTAACCGATGATGGTTCTAGGTTGACCGGCATTGGTTTAGGGGTGACACATCGGTTAAGGTGGGATTCCTTAGGTTTACTAAAAAAGGTAGAGGTTTTTGATTTCTTTGGCTAGGTTGGTTTATTCTCACAGATCAAATGGAAGCTTCCCTTCTAATGAGCGGGAATGTGGTTAGAGAAATATTAGGCATGTGATTTTAGGGTTAGAAAAATATTATCTCATTAAGGAAAGTAATATCAGGTCTTAATTAGTTATGGAAACATGCCAAGAATAGGTCTAGGGTGAGGTGGCTAGGTGAGGTGTCTAGGTGAGGTGAAAATTTAGCTCAATTAAAATATTTAAGTAATGAATGTTGTGAGGATGGGTATTGATTTAATTAAGGTAATTAAATTAATATTAATGTGGGGTGGAAGGGGCCATGGTTAGGTAAATATGTTTGAGTTGGTTATTCGATGGAGGGCCAAGAGGAGTGTGACCCAATTTTGGTGTCTATATTTTGCCCCTTTTTTTTCATAGCTTGTATTGGTAAGCAACGTTGACAAAAATAAGATGTGGCTTTCCCATATGTGGGTGAAGGTAACCCCTCTCAAACTAGGAATCGATGAGGTGAGAGAAGGAAGCGGTGAGTGGTTTGATAAAATGATGAGGTGGGTGGTTTAAGAAAACAAGGTTAGGTGTGAAGAGGGGGATGGTTGAGGGTATGGTGATTGTAAGAGGTAGGGTGGGTTATTAGGTAGAGAATTTAGATGTATGCACACGTAGTGAAATGCCATGAGATACAAGGGTTTCTCAACATAAAAATATACGTTAGCTAAGGTCATAAAGGTCATCCAAACAAGGGTTGTTGAGATCTGGTATCCAGGGTAGAGGATACGGTCCGGAACTCAACAAGGTAAGATGTAGGAATGCGTAGGTGTGGTTCCGGTACATCCAAAAGGTCAAAAGGTCAAGGTTTGTTTGGATAAGGGTCATGGCCATAGGAAAGGTAAGGCTATTAGGATGAGAAAAATAGGTACCATCATCACAAGATGCAATGAGTGAGGACATGGGAATATCCACATAATCAATGGTTAGGTAGGTAGGTATGGGTAGGGTAGGTGGAGGTAACAATGGGTAATGGGGTAAAGGTCAAATTGGAAAAATAGGGAAATGGGTCAGGGTCAAAGGTAGTGACATTCAAACGTATGCACACATATAAATGATGAAACAAGTACCATAGTGAAAATATTGCAAACTCGACATCATCCAAGGTCGATATGTCTATCCAAATAGGGTCAAGTGATTCCGGTATCCAAGGTATAGGATATGGTGCGTAAACAATGTAGGTCAAGTGTAGGAATTTTTAGGTGTGTTCCGGACACCAAAGGTTGGGTCAAGATAAATAATATGACAATAGGAAAGATAAATTTAGTAGGAAAAACAACACGATAATAACTCTGCAAGGTATAGCGAGCACAGAGGTTCAAAGGCCATGAATAGTGTTCTAGGTCAAGGCATATAAGTCATGGTATGGGTATGACCAAGGTACGGGTAAAAACAATAGGTCCCTAAACGCAATTTAGGATGGGTGTAGGTAAGATGGGTGAGGAGGTAGGTGGCAATAAGGGTGGGTAAGGTCAAGAAGGTGGTGGGAAGGGTAAATTTTGGTCAGAAATGGGTAAAAGGTATTGATAGGAGTATGATAGGTAACCGATGCGGTTATGTAATGATCAACATCGGTCATGTCGATTTAGGTATAAAAAATAAAAATATGTATAACAAAGAATCATTTGTATGTTTTTACTTGTGGGAAGAATGAAAAGCACTTTGAACGAGTTGTGCTTTGTCGAGAAAAAGTATGAGGGATGAGACCCTACTGAGGTGGATAGATCCGGTTGGTTAGAGGAGCCAGGTAGATGGGTCCATGAGATCGGGTGGAGTGAGGTGATTGGTGGAGATATTGGAGGCATGAAGAAGGTGGGAGAGGGTTTGGGTGGACCACCAGTGTAGTGGCTAGATGTGCCACCACACCAACGACACCGGGATGAGGTAGGTTCTCAACCTTTCTTTGTATGTAAATAGAAAAGGGTGATATGGGTATGGGTTTTTGGGTAGGGAAATATAATTAAATTTGTGGGTAAAATTGGTGAAATGAGGGAGGAGGAGGTCTGAGGTTGGGTAAATAGGGGTGGGGAGGGGTTTAGGTTAGCTTTAGATAGGGTAGGATTGGTGATTAGGCTAGTTTGTAAAATTTCTGGAAAAATGCGGGGGGTGGTTTGAATGGATTCAGCTCCGTAACAGTGATCGACAACGGTTAAGGGTTGAATAACATTAGTTGGAAACTTCCAACATCTGTTATGTAGCAAGTGACCGATGTCAATCGGAAGGACCGATGTCGCTTATAAGGAACTAATACCAGTTGGGTTTAGAGGAGAATAGATCAATAGGTAGAAAAGGATGGGAAAAGAAGGGTAAGGGATGGGAGATAGAAGTAAGGGGAGTGATAACGGTAAGGGTAATATGTTTACAAAGGGTAATGAATAGGGAATAGGTATAAGGTGCATGAAAATATTGGTTTAGTAAGGGAAAATTGGTAGAGTGGGTATAATAAGTAATAAGGGTTGGGGAAAAGGTTTATTGGGTACAATATGTGTTTGGTATGGGAAGGTTTTGACAATAGTGTGTTTTATTGGGTGTAGGTGAGGGACCAACTACGGATGCAGGGATAGGGTACCTCCCTTATTACTAGATGTTCGGGGAGATGTGACCGATGAGGAGTGGAGGCACGTGACCAAGGTGGTTCGATTAGGATTCGGTGTTATAGGCGTATAGCTCATGATCTCGAGTTTGATGGTCACTCTCATTGATAGATGGGATTCCGTGACCAACACGTTCCATTTTCTGATAGGTGAGATGACCATCACCTTGGAGGACGTTTACAAGATTTTACAGCTACCGATAGTAGGGGCGCATGTGTATTCTATTTCTTTGGAGGCATCAGAGGAGTTGATGCTGACAGTATTCAAAGAGGGGATGACAGAGATGAGGTTTCATAGCACCAACTTGAGCTATGGAGAGATGTACATGGCTCATTAAGGAGATGAGGCTAATGGTATTGATTATGGAGGTAGTGTGTTGTTTTACACTACCGGATGCAGAGGGTGGGAGATTCCCATGATCACTAATGGGAGTCCTTCATGATATGATGGAGGAGAGGACCTTCTTTTCTTGGGAACCTACCTACTTGGTATAACTATACAGGAGTTATGGGCCTATATGAGACTACGAGAGGTTCAACTTATGCTATACCTTTCTTCTTCACTATGTTGGGCATATGAGCACATTATGTGTGTTTGTCTGATTGGGTTACCCCAGATGGATGCATTTGAGCTAGGCATGGTCCGGGTTGGTTACAGGTGTGTTGGGTGCTCCAGTTGGTGGGGTGCTCTGGGGGTAGGATACGCATGATGTAGCCCACTATAGGAAGATACTAGAGGGTTTGTCTAGGGTAGACATCATTTGGAGGCCATATATGGGCTTCCCATCATCCATGTAGATGGCCAGGAGTTAGACGAGCTACAATTACTCTGATGGATAGAGGGGTGCCATGTAGAAGATCATGAGATGATACATGTTGATAGGGTCAGATGGTAGTTTGGGTTGTTGCAGGATGTACCTCCATTCCCACAGTACATGAGGGATGAAATGGAGAGGCATATGCCTCTACCACAACCGATAATTCCTACATGGCAAGAGGAGCAGGTCGTCACCTGACGGATTGATGATGTCGGAGTTACTGAGATGGCATATAAAGTGGTGGGAAGCACAGCTATGAGCCATACCATCGAGGCCAGGGAAGCCATACTTGGCCACCATCACATTGCAGAGAGACATCCTACAAGGGTAGGTGGCTACCCTAGTGACATAGTTGGGGATAGTGCAGGGACAACTGATAGGGTCGAGAGGCACAAGTTACACTTTGCAGGCAAAGTGGCTACTCTTCAAGCCCAATTAGCACAAGGATAGGCACCCACACAGGGGGATGGAGTATAGGTAGTCACCATACGTGCACATGTTACAGGTTTGTAAGGCTAGTTGGCCGCTTCACGTACATGTTGTGGCCCTTCGTGCCTAGATACGAGCACGAGTCGAGGTCGATGGTGTCACGACATGCCATAGGGGTAGGGTCCCACTTTATAGGTAGGGGCATGATAGGGTCCCATAGAATAGGTGTAGGGTCAAAGGCCAATGGCACCACCATAGACAGTACCTATAGCCAAGTTGAGGGATGCCTTAGGTGAGGTGAGGTATTATCAGGATCAACTGATGGCTACATGGATATATTTCCTATCCTATAGAGAGTATAGAGCACAATAGGCCTCGAGTGAGAGGACCAAGTCATACACCCATAGTGTGGAGAGCATAGGGGGCCATCGAGCCCCAAGACAGGGTCAGGGAGAGGCCACCAGTTCACGGAGGCCAGCCCTAGGTGAGGTACCAACAGAGATCCATCTAGGACCCATGGTGGGTGGTGAGATGTTAGTTGGATGCCATATGGGGGTAGAGGAGGAGGAGGAGATAGGTGAGACAGATATGGAGGATATCTAGTGGGGGGATACCTGATAGCTGTACGTACCTCCATTTTGGTGTAGTTGTGTATTTTTGATATATACCGACCTACGTGCCGAAGAGAGTGAGGATGTATACGAGATTTTTTTATTTTTGATCATATACCGACTTTCATGCCAAAGATGGTGAGGGTTTATATGAGAGTTTTTGTTATTTGTTGATCATATACCGGCTTACGTGTTGAAGATGGTGAGGCTGTATATGAGATTTTTTGAGAGATTGTGATTATTATTTGGCATTAGTGTATATTGTATGGATACATAGATTTTTATGATGAGATGGATGATTGGTTGATGATGTACTTGTGTTGGCAGTATAATTTGATTATTATGTATAGATGGATGGAAAATAGGTGTGTTTAGGCATGGTGGATCAGGTCATAGGCATGGTGGATGAAAGTTGGGTTAGGTATGATTGAGTCAAGTTGGTTTAGGCATGATGTAATGTTCAAGTTGTAGGTAAAATGGGGGAAAATGGTGATGTATATATAGGTTATGATTTTAATTTCCAAATATGTGCTATAGTGGAAATTTGAAAATGATAAATGAATGATTTGATGATGTGATGTGTATTAATTGATGCCTATTTGGTTTACGTTCCAATTATTGATATAAAATGAAAACTAAATAGGGTAGAATGTGAATAGGAAAGTGAAAGGGGGCATTGTTTAGGGTAAAGAGTGGCCGAGCTAACCTTTAAAGGCCACATGCCCTCGAAGTGATGCCTACATAGTCCTATTAAAATGGAACTCATGCCAATGTAGTTCTCCCATAGGCTAGGGAAGATTATGATGAAGTAGAAGAATGGGTTGGTAGGTGTGATGCATGGTTGAATGTAGGTCATAGGCATGATTGAATGTAGGTCATAGGCATGGTTGAGTTTAGGTCATAGGCATGGTTGAGTGATTTGTTAAATATAGGTGTTGATGATCTGGTCCTAAGATAGGATAATCAATAAGTAATGATGGAGGCGAATGGTAAGAGGTAGTAAAAGAGCCACTTAATTGATAAGAACCCTAATGAGTCACCATACCTAAGAGGGGCTCATGAACGTAAGACCCTAAAGGCATTACATAATAGACCATTCTAAGGGTGAAGAAAGTCACATAATCATGAAAATGTTGTGGTTGCGGAAAGTCCCTTGAGGAAATAGGAAATTGGGAGAAAAAGGCAAGGAGGTGAGAATGGGTGGTTTAGCTTAACTTAGTGTATGACAGCATGTTTTTCGGAACAAGAAACCCATGATAAAAATAGGCAAGTCCATGACGAAAATTTCATCTTTTTCTTCATTGGTTTGTTTTTAATAGACTGATCGATGCAGGAAGTCTATACGGGATGAGTATATTATCTCCTTGAGGTCTTTGTGAAGCTGATTGATGTGGGAAGCTTCTAGATATTTATTATATTTTGGTATTGACTTTATATAGCTGTCCTTCAAGGGAGCAGTCTATTTATGATGATGACATATAAAGAAGAGATGTCCCTTTTGAGGGAGTCATCTTTTGTCTGGAAGTTTGACTCAAGGAGTTGCATCCCTTTTTTTTTTAGACGTTTAAGTCATGGACAAGACTATAGAGGAAGATTAGGTTCTTATTTAGAAGACAAGAGCATAACACACATAGATTAACTATGGAAGAGGTAGTTTTGAGTGATGAACGACCATGGGATTCCATCTTGGAGGAGACGAAAAGTATCCATGAGAATCATGCTATGAGTAGGGTCATGGTACTCATATTGAAGATAAGGCTGAAAGGTGAAGGGTAATCACATGATTCTTGTTTAGTCGTGGATCATCAAAAATGGGTAATATGGAAGGTGGAAAACACTCAAGGGACGAGTGATCAACTGAAAGAAAGTGGTATAAAACTTGATGTCAACAATAAAATGGTCAAAGATGTAAGGCATTTAGGGGATCAGGTTCAGGTTTACCTTTGAGTGAAGACAAATGATAAGTACCGACCCATAGGCATGGGTAACGATATAAGGTCCAGCCAAGCAGTAGGAGAAAATTTACCCCGTTTAATTTTCTCCTCTTTGGTTACATGTTGATTTTCCTTTAGGACGAGGTCACCGACCTGAAAGGTTTGTTTGTGAACACGTTTGTCATAGGCACATTTGATACATTTTTGGTAGATTTGGAGATGGTCAAGAGCATTGAGACGACGTTCATCTAATAATTCAAGTTGCACCAAATGATCTTGGTGAAATTCATCGTCGTTGAGCATGTCTTGTAGTGAGATGCAGAGAGATGGAATCTAGACTTTGAGAGGTAAGATAACCTCAATACCATAGACCAGAGAAAAGGGTGTGGTAGTAGTCGAAGTGTGAATACTAGTGCGATAAGCCCACAAGGTGAAAGGAATGTGTGTATGCCAATCCTTCCTAGTATCGTTGACTACCTTCATAAGAATTTTGTTCAAGGTTTTATTGGTCGATTTGGCTTGACCATTGGTTTGGGTAATAAGGTGATGAGAAACTAAGTTGGATGCCAAAAGTGTCACATAGTTTGCATAGGGTTTTATTTTTGAATTGTTTTCCATTGTAGGTGATGAGGTGGTGAGGAACACCAAAGTGACAAAATGATGTGATGGTTGATGAATTCACATATTTTCTCAGCTTTTGTAGAAATGAGGGGAATGGCCTCTACCCATTTAGTGTAATATTCAATAGCGGTTATGATCCATTAGTGGTGGTGTAAAGAATGGGGGTTGATCTCACCGACAAGATCCAAACCCCATTGAGAGAAAGGCCAAAGGTCTCATGTGACCTGTAAGGCATGACTAGGTGTGTGATGGAGATTATCATGTTGCTGGAATTTTATGCAACGTTTGACATAATCACAATAGTCACGGTTTAGGGTTGGCCAATAATAGCCTAGGTGAAGAATGTATTTTGTGATAGCTAAACCACTAAAGTGACCTCCACAAATTCCATCGTGGACTTCTTTAATGGTGTAGGGAATTTCAGAACTTGTAAGGCATCATAAGAGAATGCCATCAAATCCGTGCTTATAAAGAAGACCACCCATGATGACATAATAGGAGACACTTTTAAGAAAGGCACGTTGTCCATTATGAGTGAGATCGGTAGGTAAAATGGAAAGGGAAAGATAGTCTGTATATTGCTTATACCAAAGGTCACGTGGGTCAAGGGAAAAGGTTTCAACGGAGTAGATCTCATGAGGTAAATAAGAGGGTGATTGTAGTCTTTGTATTATGACAAAGATTTTAGAGTCAGTGGGCGAAGCAAGTGTCTGAGAAGCCAAACATGCCATGGTATCCACAAATTTATTGGTAGAGTGTCGGGTGGTTTGAAGTTATTAACGGTCAAAGGTGGTCAAAAGTATATTTATGTGATGTTTATACTTTTGAAGTATCTTGTTACGACATTGGTATATACCATTGACTTGGTTTACAACCAATTGAGAATCACCAAAGATATTGATTGACTTAACATCTAAGATATAGGAAGCCTGGAGACCTAATACGAGTGCTTTGTATTCAACAATATTATTTGTATAATCAAAATCAAGTTTGAAAGACAAAGGCATAGGTTCACCATCAAGAGGAATGAGGATAACACTAGCCCCACCCCCACGCTGACACTTAGAGCCATCGAAGAAGAGTGTCATTTGGTAAGCGGTTTGTCCAGGGAAAGGGTAGTTATGGACTTGTGTGGGAAGACAAAGTTAGATGGTTAATTCCTAGAAATAGGTACATCAGCCAGTTGGTCAGCGATATCCTGGCCCTTGATGGAATTTTGATGAATGAATTTGAGGTCAAGGTTGGCAAGAAGCATAAGCCAACATGCAACATGTTGATGTTGATAGGGTTTGGAGTACATATAGTGTAATGGGTCATAATTAGTAATGACAAAGGTTTTGTGGTTGAGTAGGTAATGGTGGAGTTTGGTGGCAATGAAAAATAAGGATAAGTAGAGTCTTTCAAATGCGTGGGCATATCTAGTTTCATAATATAGAAGGGTATGACTTATGTAATAAACTACTTGCTCTCTTGTGCTACTTGTCACGATGGGCGAGCATGAAACCTAAAGAATGGTCAGTGGCAGAAATATATAAGTAAAAGGGCTGGTCATATTTAAGAGGAATGAGTATTGGTGGTTAAAGAAGGTATTTTTTTAAGGCCTCAAAGGCTTTATGACATTCATCATCCCATTTGAATGAAACGTCTTTCTTGAGAAGATGATGAAATCGTTGACAACGGTCAGAAAGTTGTGAGATAAAACGATAAATGGATTGCAATTTACCTTGTAGGATTTGAATTTGGTGGAGATTAGTGGGTGGAGATATTTCCATAATAGCCTTGAATTTAGCAGATCGAATTCTATGCCATGCAGAGAAATGATGAAAGCTAGGAGTTTTCTGAAAGTACTGCAAAGACACACACAATACTTGATGAGATGGTAAAAGATGACTTTAAGGATGGATAAGTGTTCGGTTTGATGTTTAGATTTGGCTAGAAGATTATGTAGCTAGAAGATCATCTACATAATCTTCCAATTTGCGATGAATGATTTCATGGAAGATGTAAGTCATGGCTCACTGATATGTAGCACCAACTTTTTAAGACCAAAAGGCATGACTCGATAGCAGAAAGTCCCCCAAGGGGTGATGAAGGTAGTCTTGTGTTGATCTTCTTGAGCTAGTAATATTTGATTGTAACCTAAGAAACCATCCATGTGTGATATAATTTCATGGCTAGTGGTGAGATCAACTAGTTGGTCAATGCCTGGTTAGGGGAAATCATCTTTGGGACAAGCTAGGTTGAGGTCATGGAAGTCCATGCAAATGTGGAGTCCCCTTGTCACCTTTGTGATAGGAACGATGTTAGAAATTTGTTGTCAATATTTTCCCCCGAGCAAAAATGGACAATATGATAATACCCTGAGACCGAAGATTCTTCCATAAATATTTTGGGGTTATCAAGATAACTTCAAGCTTTGAAAGCCTTGTATGTTATTCTCGGAAGGTTTTGGGATCCTCTAGGATTGTTCCTTCTTTTTCATATCTTGGAGGTTCAAATTGGTCTTGAACGAGAAAATTGCCTTTGGAAGGGCCCATACTTTCTCAACTCAAGAAAGACACAGTTAAAATTGGCATATGTTTTTTTCGAGTGTCTTGTCATACCCTCATGTCCCATTTGTTCACAGAAAAGTTTAGAATTTTAAGAAAGGACAACGTAAGGCTTGAAAATTTGTCAACGCCAATGGGCACGAGCTAAAAGTGGCCGAGCTACTCATTGAGTTAGTTGGCATGTGTTAGTGTGATTTGCATAGAGCGAGATCTACACCGAACTCATTTCGGTGGTTGAATCTACATTCAAAAATCAGGAAATCGGGACAGTGAGCAATGAAGGTCGTGGAGTCATCGTAGGACCAGAAGCTCGAGAATGAGGTAGGTCGAGTTGAATCAAGCTTTCGAGTTTAATTTCAGGGATTCTTTTTAAACAATTCCATTTCAGAATTTCAAATATTTTTAGGATTAAAAATGTCGAGCGAGTTAAAAATTCCAAAGTGTGAAACCCCGAAACTCTGAAATTCAAATTTTCGGAAAAATTTCAGAGAAATTTATGGAAAAAAATTCAGAGAAATTTTTAGGAAAATTTTTCGGAAAAAAATTTCGGATCTTTTTGGTTCGAATTTCAGAACTTTTGACTTTGGAGATTTCTTTCGAAAATTTCCTCTGTAGAATTTTAGATATTTTTCTTTCAGGTTTTTGAAGACTTTATTTTCAAAATTTCTCCAACTTCAGCTTCAAACACAGAGCTTAATGTCTACTTCCACATCAAGGGGAAAAGAGAAGATGAAGTAGGTTGTTGAGATATACAGTGAGTTACGGTGTGCGAAACACCATTTCTAAAGTGGATGAGGCATTTTATGAAGATAGTAACTTGAATTTGAACCCAGATCAAGTTGAGAAACCATGAGAGGACAAATTTGAGCTCCAAATCAATCAAAGTTGTAGGGTTGACTTGGTCAAACCTTTTGCAACAAATTTTCTATTTTCATGGGAGCATGTTCCCTTAGTATTTTTTTTGATAGATAAAGCGGGTTGAAGGGACCCATTCCCTATTTACATAAACAGAGGCCTGACCTCAAGATTTCAAAGAAAAACAGCAAAATCATAAGAGAAAAAAGTAGTGGATATACACAAACATAGGCCAACATTATCCGAGATATACTATAACTATAGTACTAGGCAAGAGAGGGATTACTCTCCAGACCCCAAGGTGACAACAACACTAGCAGCCTGAGACACCTGACCAAGGCTGGTATCATCTTCCATTTCAACTTTCACTTCAGAATTCACCCAGCCATCCGAGATAAAGTCATAGGCCCATGTGGCGGATAAACCACAACTCACCATCCAAAGTGGATAGGGTCCAACGGAGTGAGGGTCTTTAGATTAGGAAGCACCAGGCGGGCATGGTTGGTAGCCCGGTCCCGAGCATACACCACCAACTACTTAGTGAAGGCCAAGAGAATGCCGAACCATTTTTTGAGTTTGCTAAAGACACCCACAACCACCCTCAATGTGCTCGGCAAAGACTCATGCACAACCCAAAATGCTAGACAACAATTCGCCACTTCGAGGCCAGGTTACCACAGTATGCCGGTCGAAGCCAGTGCAGAGCCAGACTCACGACATCCACTTTAGAGGGACGGATTATCAGTAGGTTCTCAACGAATACAGAGGCAACGCCACTATTGACGCGTGGCCAACCAACAACAGATAGATAGTCTTCGCCAAGAATCCTTTAATGGCATCCAACTCTTCAACACAGAGAGACAAAAATTATTTTCAGCTGGTTGTCTATTATCCTAGAATGAAACACCATTTCATGTAGATCACAACTCAAGGCAATTCATGGCAGATGAGGGACAACCATAGCTAGCAAAAGGAGGGAGAAAAAAATATAAGGAGAAGCCCTTGTCCAAAGCATTAAATAGACCCTTCACATCCCGCAAGTGTATCATTAGATGATGTGTGCTCTGAAATCCACCTCACGTGAGATCAATATCCCCAATCCTTCCCATGCTTTGGAATTGAATGCCACTATCTCCTATTGTGCTTGCTTGATCACTGCATTTGCCAGCTTGTCTGCGTAATTATTACTTTCCCAAAACACGTGCTTAATGTTCTAGGCACTAAAATTCCCAAGTTTCCAAAGGACCTTTTTAACTCCTAGGTCCAGTTTCCAAGACAGGGATTTCTTTTTAATTATGGCATTCACAATTACTAGCGAATCCCCTTTGATTTCCATATTTTCTATCTTTAAGGAGGCCGCTAGATCTAGACCTTTTCTCAGAGCTTGTAGTTCAACTGAATTACAAGTGCCATCCCTGAGCTTGTAGGAGGTGGCACCAACCAATAATCCCTTTTTCATTTCTTATAATGCATCCAACGCTGGAGATGCCTGGGTTACCTCTGGCTGCTCCATCAAAATTTAGTTTGAGGAAACCCGAGGTGGGGGGAGCCAATAGGCTAACCGATAGAGTGAGGTTGAGGAGATCGAAGGGCGCTGAGCACCTACTCCGGGCTTGATGATTCTAGGCCAGCTTTGCTTTCGATTTCCCTATCAATGTTGGAGAAGTGATGAAAGTGGGACCAATTAGTAGAAACCGCCTCAGAGATAGCCCATTCCAACCTGAGAATGACCCTATCCACCGAGTTCTTCTCCTCCCTAAATATTCTTTTGTTATGCTCCCACCAGATGTGCCAGAGAAGTAACATGATACCACACAACCAAATCGAGGAGAGAGTGCCAGAGTGGAGGTTTACAAGCCAAGCCAAAATGGCTGCCGGGAGTGTAGAGGGCTGGACCCACGGGAGATTGAGCCTAGCACACAACCAACTCCAACATTCAGCTATGAATGGGAAATGAAGTAGAAGATGATCACAATCTTCCTCATGCTTCTCACATAGAAAGCACATTGAGGGACCATGAAAACCAAATCTCTTCCTCCTTTCTTGAGTGAGAATTTTTCCTTTGAAAGCCAACTTTAGGGGGACACGAGGGGGACCAACATGCCTTCCATATTAGAGCCTCAGCTTCCTACTCAACATGCAATAATTTATAGCCACAACACGGGAGTATTTCCTAGAAGAGGCCGCAGTCCAGAAAATTTCATCATTACCCCTAGAAAGCACTATCTATCATTCTTGCAGAGCCGAGTGAAAACTATCCTTAGTTTCCAAAGAGAGATTTAGGTGATCAATACTTTTCCATTCCAATAGAGCAAGAAAATTTTCCGAGAATCAGCCCATAGTTGGAAACATATGGTCCCCATTCTTCAACTAAGAGCCTCTTGATTTCCCCAAACTCAGGATTTTCCCCAAGCATGGGAAAACCATTCCAAGGATCATCCCAGAATAACACCCTGTCACCTTTTTCAATTTTCTAGGCCACATTGAATAAGAAGAGCTCCCGACATTCAACTAAGAAGTTCCATATATGAGAACCACGAGGGGGATTAGCAATGTAGAGAATTGATTCTGGAAGATGGGCCCCCAGATATTTTTTTCCACCACTTGGCTGCAAAGACACAGAGGTTTTGTGAGGAGATTCCAGACAAGCTTGGCGCCTAGGGCCAAGTTTTGAATACCCAAGTTGAGAATGCCAGCCCGCCTAGATCTTTGGGTTTGGAAAAATTTTCCCAACTGATCAATGGGATTTTCCTTTCCATAGAGGGACCTTGCCATAGGAACTTTCACATAATCCTAATAAGCTTTGATAGAACACTTTTGGGGATTTTCAGTATGGAAAGCATGTATAAGGGGGAGGCACTGAGAACAAATTTGATGAGGACCAGTCTTCTAGCTAGTGATAGCCATTTTCCTTTCCAGGAGTTGAGTTTTGAATTAACTAAAGAGAGGAGATCATTCCACATCGAGGTCCAACCCGAGCCACCAAACAAAGGCACACCAAGATATTTGACCGGAAGGGAGCCTTTTTTGAAACTGAAGATGCCAAGAATTCTAGCTTCCAGAGAAGGGGGGACGTTAAAAAAGAAGATGAAGGATTTGACATGGCTAACCTCTTTTCCAAAGTGACAGAATAAGCATTGAGTAACCCCTTCAGTTCTCTAGCCTCCTGAATGTTGGCTTTGCCAAACAAGAAAGTGTCATCTGTGAATTGCTGGTGAGAAATAGGATCCACCCCCTCCGTAATTCTTAATCCCTACAATTTTCCTTCCCAAACTTTATTGCTGATGGCCCTACTCAGTGAGTCAACCACTAAAATGTAGAGAAAGGAGGAGAGAGGGTCACCCTGTCTTATACCCTGATTACCTTCAAAGAAACCTTCAACATTACCATTAATTAACACGGAGAAAGAAGGCCCAACTATGCAACTGAACACCCAATTACAAAACTGAACCGAAAAACCAAACTTTCTAAGGATTCTGATTAGAAAATGCCAGTTGATCTTGTCAAAGGCCTTGCTAATATCCAGTTTTAGTAACATACCTGGGGATTTATTGTAGGAGAGAGAATGAATGAGTTCATGAGAGAGAAAAATACCATCAAAAATTGACCTCCCCAACAAGAAACCAGATTTCTCCGAGAGAGATCATAGGTTCCAACAGCCCTTTGAGTCTAGAAGCAATGGCTTTTGAGATGATTTTGTAGGAGGTATTACATAGAGAAACCGACCTGAAGTCCACGAATGAAGAGGGTTGAGGGATCTTCAGGAAGAGACTTATAAAGGTATAGTTTAGTGATTTAAGCATTGAATGGGATCTATGAGATTCTTCCACAGCCGCCCAAACATCATAGCCAATGATGTTCCAAATTTTTGAAAGAAATCAGCTTAAAAACCATTCGGACCCGGAGATTTTTTCTTGGCCATAGAGAAAACCACTTTCTCCACTTCACTCATAGTGAAGGGCTTAAGAAGGGCCACATTTTGAGAATCAGTGACCAGTGTTGGGATATTTTCAAGGAAAGAGGATTGCTTTGAATCAAAGGATGTGATGTCACCTTGAAGGAGGGAAGTAAAGAACCAGACCCCTTCATCAGAAATCTATTTTTGATCAGAGAGGACAATACCATCATGACTCTTTATCTCGGAGATGAAAGATGAGCTCTGCCTTGCTTTTATGGATGAATGAAAAAAATTTGTGTTCCTATCCCCATCCTTGAGCCATAATTCCCATGATTTTTGTTTCCAGAAGACCTCCTCACACAGAAGCAATTCACCAAGTTCATCCAAGAAATAATTTTCCGTAAGAAACTCCAACTCCCCATGCCAGAGCAAAAATTTAATTCATTCAGAGATTTCAACTTAACTTCCACTCTAGCATTTTCTTGGAATATATTCTTAAAACAAGATTTGTTCCAAGATCTTAGATCCTTTTTGAGAAGTTTTAGTTTTTGTGCAAGCACCAACATTTTTGAACCTTCAACCTGATAGGAGTGCCACCATTGTGAAATGTTGTTTTCTAGAGAGGCATCCCTCAGCCACATAAGCTCAAACTTAAAAGGGGATTTGCGAGGGGCAAAGTCGATATTGACTGATAGGGAAACCAGGAAGTGATCAGAGCCAGACCAGGTAGAATCAAGCATTCTAAGACAACATTATTTAGAGACCACTTAGGGCCGGCTAAGAACCTGTCGAGCCTTTCAACAATATTACTGAAGCCCTTCCTACGATTGCTCCAGGTGAACCAACCTTGCTTGGGCTTGATATCTAAAAGAGAGTTGTTAGAGATAAAGGAACAAAAATCTACCTGGGATTGCTGATTTCTAGAAATACCACCTTTTTTATCTTTCTCAGAGGTGATAGCATTGAAATCACCACCAAGAAGAAATAGTTGATCCTCGAGGGGGAGAAAAGACCTAGAGATGTCTTGCCAAACCTCTCTTTTTCCAATTATGCTATTTGGACCATACACATTAAGGAGGTAGAAGACCAAATGAGAACGTTTTGGGAAAACCTAACTCGAACTTGATTTCCTTCCACCAGAATCCCAAGCCCCCTGAGGCCCCTGGTAGCATCGGAGAAGAAGAAATTCCAGCCCTTAACTAAATTTTTCCAGAGCACAGTAGCTTCCGCCATGGCCATCTTTGTTTCTTGAAGCAACACCACACTCGCCTCTCGAGGAGAAGAGATAACGCTTAAACAAGTGTTGTTTATCAGGGGTGTTGAGACCCCTGATATTCCAAGAAAGTATTATCATTTAGGAGAGGGAAGGACATTCACCTTCCCGGACACAACTTTGGAAAAGTTTAGGACACTTTGTTTGCCAGCATCCACTTCCAACAGTGCCAGTTCTTGTTTGGATTTTCTACCTTTTTTTGTCGGCTGAGCCGCATATGGCCTCCTTCAACCCTGCTTGAACCGAAGCCAATTTTGAGGAAGCTAAAGCCGGTACCAGTAGATCTAGCTCAAATTCTCCTTCCTCCAAGACGCCATCACCTAAAAGGGACTGAAGCTTATTTGTCTCAACTTTATCCAGGAGCCAAGATTGTAGCGAGTTCAGGGAAGCCGCTTGCCCTTGATCGAAACCTTCCTTAATAAGGGAAATTAATTCCCCGGAGTTTTTATGCACTTCTTTAGTTTCTTTTAGAAGAGAAAGAGGTGAAATATCACCCACCAAGGGTGATGCCATTTCGCTCTCCTCCAACCCTTTCATCATAGAGCCAACCTTCTGAGAATCCAACTCCTTGGAAGCCTTGGCCAGTTTCAAAGAGTAGGCCTTACTCAGATGACCCAACTGCCCGCAATAAAAACACTTTGCATTTAGACCCTCATACTCAATGGTAAAGCACTTGGGGCTAGAATTTGTTTGGAGAGTCAAAGACGGTGGTAGAGGGGTAGTCAGGTCCATCGCCACATAGAGACGCACCGAGATTTTGTGCCAGAAATTTAGGGTAGGATTACGGATGGGCACGAGGGTCCCCAGGGAGTTCGCAATTGGCTTCAGAATAGACCATTTGTGGAGATCCAAAGGTAGATCATGAATGCTTAACCAAAGCGGGGCCTTGGAAATTTTTTCCTTCTAGGGGTCAAAATTTGGTGACCAAGGATGAAAGTATAGGCTGGAAGAGTTCATGAACTAGGGTCCTTCTTTAAGCACCAAATTCAACAAATCAGGGGAGGGGAAACATACTTGGAAAAAGCCGTTGGCATGGAAACTGACTTTTGGTTTAGCATTTGAGCCCTGAAGCACATAACCTAGCTTGAAATCCTCCTCCAAGAGAAACGGGTGCCTACAAACTTGTAGAAAATCACCCTTTTAACCCGTGATATAGAAAAATCAACTTTGGTAGGAGGAGGCACCGAGAGATGTAATGTAACACCCTTGACTGATGTTATTTTCCTCCTATGCATTCAAGTGTTGATATGTGATTTTCCTTATATGGATATGTTCTTCGATTATTGGAAATCATGCTTGATATGGATAAGTTTTTATGCTCTTAAGATCCTTTGATCGAACCGGTATGACTTCTCTCGAATCCATTTTTCACTTCTAGTAGGTGATTTGCAATCTAGTTTAAAATTGTAAACTTGTCTTTTATTCAACTCATCCTTAGATCAATTTCAAAGTGATCCAAGGAATGTTTTAAAACCGATATGTTAAATGAATGGTAAAATCGACATTCCATGAGTTAAGCTACACACTGGACTAAATTTTTTGTTGCAAAGTTCTTTTATTTCTATGTGAACGTATTCCATTCAAAGTAGGTTGTTTGGCTTGGTTCTTTGAAGATCGACCAAGACAGTCATTGCTTTGATAAAATAGGCATGCAACCCGTATTACCGACATAAGGGATACCCAGGACCCTATTGAGGATTGAATTACGAAATCCTAAGCTAGGTGAAAGTATTTCCTACCTAAGCTATGTTACTTGATACAATTTTGTTTCTAACCTAAAACTTGGTACTAAAGAGTTAGAAGGGTTGCTAGGTATTAAAACTAGAACCTAACACTACAAGGTTATTTGGTGATCTAACCTAGTTTCTAAAAGCTATTGTATTTTTGATTACTTACCTATGTGGAGTTATCTAACCTAATTGCTAAGGACCTATGTTGGGGGTTAGTGGTTAGTGTTATATCCTAAGGTATAAACTTTAATCTACCTAAGATCTAACCTAAGCCATTAATCTATCCTAAGTTATTGGCATGAAGGGGAACCTAAGGGGTCGCATGCATATTGGCGACGATTCTTAAGGAATTTATGAAGATGATAAGGTTTATTAATTCATATAGACTGCTAGCTTTGGCAGGGGTTAATTGGTTTGGCGAGAGGCTTAGGTGGCAGTATCACTAGAAATGGAAGCACATGTTATTTTTGATTTGGAACTCGCCAGACTTGGCAGGTGGTGGCAAGGAAGATTGGGTGGGAGATATGGAATTAATGCAATTAATGAACTTTGTTTCACGAGCCCGAACCGCTTTGGTAGGCATGCTAGTGGATTTTTGTTTGGTTGTTTCATTTTTCATGCTCTCCGATTTTCTTTCTACATGCACTCTAGTTTTTCGAACCAACAGCTTAAACTACACCGTATGGCTTAATAGAAAATAACAGAGATTCAGGGTGTAAAATGAGAAATTTCTGTTAGGAAATTGTCAGCTATGCAACTTAAAAAGGCCAAAAATAAGGGCTGTACCTTATATGCAGTAAAAATTTCTGAATCTATGGAAGAAAACAACGATTTCATGGAACGTTATCCACTGTTATAGAACTACGGTGACGTGTTTCGGAAGAATTACCAGGATTACCACCCAAAATGGAGTTTGACTTCACAATTGAAATCAAACCAAGTATTGAACCTATTTCTAAAGCACCTTATTGAATGACTACCATAGAGTTAGTAGAGCTTAAGGCTCAGTTACAAGAACTCTTGTCTAAGGGTTTGATTAGAACAAGTGTTTCACCTTGGGGAGTACCAGTGATCTTTGTGAAAAAGAAGGATGGAACCCTTAGATTGTGCATTGATTATAGGATTTTAAACAAAGTAACAATCAAGAATAGATACCCACTTCCTAGAATTGATGACCTATTTGATCGATGCATGGAGCAAACAATCAAGAATAGATACCCACTTCCTAGAATTGATGACCTATTTGATCAGATGCATGGAGCATCAATATATTCTAAGATAGAACTTCGGTTTGGATATCATCAATTACGAATTAAGGAAGAGGAAATTCATAAAATGGATTTTAGGACAAGGTATGGACATTATGAATTCACGGTTTTACCCTTTGGATTAATGAATGCGCCAACAGCCTTTATGAACTTAATAAATAATATCTTTTAAGAATACTTGGACACATTTGTGCTTGTATTCTGGACGACATTCTTATATATTCTAAAAGTGTGGAGGAGCATCATGAACACTTGAAAATAGTTTTGGAAATTCTGAGTAAGAGACAGTTATATGGTAAGTTGTCTAAATGTTCTTTCTATGACACTAAAGTTCACTATTTGGGGCATGTTATATGTAAAGATGGGATTGTTGTAGATCCTTCTAAAATTGTAGCTATAATCGAGTGGTCTCGCACCTAAAAATGTACATGAAGTTAGAAGCTTCATGGGCCTTACAACTTATTATAGGAAATTTTCTAAGGATTTTTCTAAGGTGGCTGCACTAATAACTTCATTGCAGAAAAAGGATAAGAAATTTGTCTGGGATGATAAATGTGAATTTGCTTTTAAAAATTTGAAAAGTCAGTTAACTTCAACATCTATTTTAGCTGTACCTGATCCTAATGGAGACTTCACGGTTGTAACAGATGCATCTGGGGAGGGTCTTAGAGGTATTTTGTTACAAAATGATCATGTCATAGCTTATGAAAGTAGAAAAATTAAGTTACATGAGTTGAATTATGCTCCACATGATTTAGATCTTGCTACCATAGCTCATGAACTTCAAGTTTGGAGGCATTATCTGTTTGGTAAACCATTTGAGTTGAAAACCGATCATCTTGGACTCAAGTACATTTTACTCACCAAATCAATGTAAGACAATGAAGGTGGTTAGATTTTTGTCTCAATATGAATTTGACATAAACTACATTAAAGGAAAAGATAATAGAGTGGCCGACGCTCTAATTCATAGGAAGCACATTTCTACTCTTTTAACACTAAGAACTCATTTTAAGGATGAAATAAAAAGTGTTTTGGAATCGACTCTTACTTTCAAAGTAAAAATAGTGCTTGCTTCTGGATCCGAAGGATGAAAAGTATAAAGGTTTTCTCTTTGATAATGAGGGAATCTTACGATATGAAAAAGTGTATACATCCCTTTACCTAATGATTTGAGGAAGAAATTGATGACATAATTTCCCAATTCACCTTTCTCTGGACACCACTGCATTACAAAAATACTTGCTGATATAAAACATCAATATTTCGGGAAGGAATGAAAAAGGATGTTATAGATTTTGTGACTCATTGTCTAGAATGTCAACAAGTAAAATTAGAACATATGCATCCAGCTGGTTTATTGTATCCTCATAGCATACTGTATTACAAATGGAAGGTAATAAGCATGGATTTTGTACAAGGATTGCCTATGTCAAGAAATAAGCATGATGTGATTTTGGTACTAGTTGACAACCTAACAAAAGTAGCTCATTTTATTGCTGGAAATCTAAAGGATGATTATCCTGTTTTGGCTAAAAGATTTGTAAACAAAATTTTCAGATTACATGGATTAGCTGAATTAATCATATCTGATAGAGACCCTAGAATGATGTCAAGGTCTTGGAAAATGCTTAACACAACTCGAGGAACTAAATTGAATTTTTTTCCTTCCAGGGGTCAAAATCTGGTGACCAAGGATGAAAGTATATGCTTTGGAAGAGTTCATGAACCAGGGTCCTTCTTTAAGCACCAAATTCAACAAATCAGGGGAGGGGAAACATACCTAGAAAAAGCCATTGGCATGGAAACTGACTTTTGGTTTAGCATTTGAGCCCTAGAAGCATGCAACCCAGCTTGAAATCCTCCTCCAAGAGAAATGGGTGCCTACAAACTTGTAGAAAATCACCCTTTTCACCCGTGAATTAGAAAAATCAGCTTTGGGAGGAGGAGGCACCGAGAGATGTAATGTAACACCCTTGACTGATGTTATTTTCCTCCTTTGCATTCAAGTGTTGATATGTGATTTTCCTTATATGGATATGTTCTTCTGATTATTGGAAATCATGCTTGATATGGATAAGTCTTTTCTGCTCTTAAGATCCTTTGATCGAACCGGGTATGACTTCTCTGAATCCATTTTTCACTTTTGGTAGGTGATTTACAATCTGGTTTAAAAGTGTAAACTTGTCTTTTTATTTGACTCATCCTTGGATCAATTTCAGTGATCCAAGGAATGTTTTAAAACTGCTATGTTAAATGAATGGTAAAATCGACATTCCATGAGTTAAGCTACACACTGGACTGAACTTTTTTGTTGCAAGTTCTTTTATTTCTATGTGAACATACTTCCATTCAGTAGGTTGTTTGGCTTGGGTCTTTGAAGATCGACCAAGACAGTCAATGCTGATAAAATAGGCATGCAACCTGTACATGACATAAGGGATACCCAGGACCCTATTGAGGATTGACTTACGAAATCCTAAGCTAGGTGAAATTATTTCCTACCTAAGCTATGTTACTTGATACAATTTTGTTTCTAACCTAAAACTTGGTACTAACAAGTTAGAAGGGTTGCTAGGTATTACAACTAGAACCTAACACTATAAGGTTATTTGGTGATCTAACCTAGTTTCTAAAAGCTATTGTCTTTTTGATTACTTACCTATGTGGAGTTATCTAACCTAATTGCTAAGGATCTATGTTGAGGGTTAGTGGTTAGTTTTATATCCTAAGGTATAAACTTTAATCTACCTAAGATCTAACCTAAGCCATTAATCTATCCTAAGTTATTGGCAAGAAGGGGAACCTAAGGGGTCACATGCACATTGGCGCGACGATTCTTAAGGAATTTATGAAGATGAGAAGGTTTATTAATTCATATAGACTACTATCTTTAGCAAGGGTTAATTGGTTTGGCGGAGGCTTAGGTGGCAATATCACTAGAAATGGAAACACATGTTATTTTTGATTTGGAACTCGCCAGACTTGGCAGGTGGTGGTAAGGAAGATTGGGTGGGAGATATGGAATTAATGCAATTAATGAACTTTGTTTCACGAGCCCGAACCACTTTGGTAGGCATGCCAGTGGATTTTTGTTTGGTTGTTTCATTTTGCATGCTCTTCGATTTTCTTTCTACATGCACTCTAGTTTTTCGAACCAACAGTTTAAACTACACTGCATGGCTATTTTGGAGGTTTCAAATCTATTTTTGTTTCGTGGAGTGTATATGAAGCATTGTGGAAGAAGTATTTGGTTGTTTGATCTTTTGTGGAGAAGAAGAGAAGAAGTGAGCTCAGCTAGAGGTCTTCTTTGATTTTACAACGACACTATCAGGCATGATAGGCCCTAATTGTTAAAATATCTTGCTTTCCTCTAAGTGTTTTCATTAAAACAACTTTTCTCTGATGAGTTCTATGCATTCATGCTTTAACTGGTAAATTGATAGATGGGTTTTGTAAAACTTGTATTCGGGTTTTGAATCTGTGTTTTACATGATTCTATTGAAAGCTTACTTTGCACTACCTTTTTCATAAAGGAACCATGTATACGTAAACAAAACTGGTAACATTGTTTTGCTTCTTCAGTGGTTGAAAATAGTTGTTGGGTTCGACTTCTTTTTCAGCCTAAAATTGTTACTGTGATATGTCTGTATTTGTTGGGTTTAGTGTTTACAAACTTGTTGTGTTTTATATACCTGAGCTGGTAAACAACTCTAGTTCTTATGGAAACTCACAAACTAGTTCAAGCTATTTGATTGGAAACTTGTTTTGGTAGAGTGAACTGTAATAGAGATTCTTGGGTCTGTGAAGTGTGTGTTTTGATCCATAGTTTAATGGTCTATGGATAGACTGAATATGGTTTGGGTTTTGTATTTATTCTTACGAAAAACATTGACTGTTATTGAAATTCACATGCACTGTGGATAAACCCGTATATGGCTTGTTGTTTATGTATCTCACTTTGTGGAAGCTTTGACTGATATTAAAACTTGCATGCACAAGAAAAAAATCGTATATGGTTTAGTTTGTATTTCATCCTACAAAAACTTTATTATTTTTGGAACAATATTGAATTTGAAACTTGTGTTTTTTTATCTTGGATAGATTGTACTATTGTTTGAAGCCGCTTTAGGTAGGGTGCTTGTGAACTATTTCCTTATGACTATTTAACTATTACTGTAGGTTCGTTACGAACCCAACTTTCAATTTTTGTAGTCATTTGGTTTGAACTCATTAAGTAGCTTACATTCGGTATGGGAAACTAGGTTTGAAAGGATCTTAACTGAAAATGGAAGCTAGTTGTTCATATAATGAACTGCTTTTATAAGAATTTTCTTTTTATTTGATCTAGCTTTACGATGCTTTGGTGTATTTAGGGATTTGTGATTGTGATATTGTGATACATCCTCGCATAATCTTTTTGTTACTTGGTGTTTGTAACTAAAAAGGTAACATGAATGACGTGTTGGTTTTGATATTATAATCTTTTGATTATTTATAAACTATTGAGGGAAAATGTGGTCACCCTGAACTTGGTGACAAATATTTGAATGATCTTGATCCTTTGATGGCGATTATGCTTTGCATTGTGCTCGGGATTGTAATTGAGTCCTGGACTCGCACGTATTAATTTTTTTATGTTTGATCTTGTCTTTTGTTGGAAACCCAATATGTAGTTCTTGTAGTGGTGCATTGGCATACCATTGAGATGGTTCTACTTTTCTTGAACTATTGGGAAGTCTTGAGTGTTAGAAACCACTCTCAGATTTCTTACCTCTTGTTGGGTCCAATAAATGAATGTTATGTCTCTTGGAAGATTGATTGCAAGGGCTGTGTTTGAATTTCACTATTTTATCATCGAGTTTAAAAAGACAATAGTAATGGAAAGGATTTATGGAACTTCACTATTATATGGTAAAGTGTTCTAAGAAGGAAAAATGCTAGTGTGCTCTCTTCAGTTATTCTCGTCGAATAAAATATTGTTAAGTCTTTGACAAGAATACACTTGTGAAACTTACTATCCTTGGACTGTATGAACTTCATTATTACAATGTTTCTGATGGAAGGTAGAATTCATGCATTATAATGTGAATATTTAGAAGGGAAGATAGCATTTAGTTTTTTATTTCTTGGAGTTGATCTTGTTCTCTTTCTGTTATCCAAAATTCACCTCTCAAGGTAATTTTGATAACATACATCAGATTCTTCAGCCCGAGTAAGTAGATTGATTCAATGCCCAAAATCATGTTTTTGGGGCCCCTTCGGCTTCTCTCTAACTCTCCCATCCAAGAAAAAATCCCAACGAGTTAGAAAAAATTGAAAAAATGCAAAAATGAAGTTTCGTGCTTGTTTTAACGCATTGCGGGTCTGAAGGTTGTGGGTCGTACCAAGTTTGGGGCTGAAATATAAATAAAATCAGCTAAGTCAAACATTTTTGTCCTAGGTGGTCCACGGGACAGTTGGTACGCGGTGCACGCGTGGGACATGAATTGGCCGATTTTCCGCAAGTCATCTAATCATGGGCGGTGTGTTTTTGTCCTGGGATAGTTGGGACAAAAGTACACTCGGGATGCGTGGGATGCGCAAAGGTGAAAAGGTGGAAAAAATACCTAAACTTTACACAATTATTTATTAATTACCTCACACAATTATTTATTAATTACCTAATTGATAAATCCACATCACCTTACCCGCCACCTCACTTTACCACCTCATCATGACCCAGCCCTAACCCTAAACTAACCTAATTAAGACCCATGACTTGGTCTAGACTCACATCCATAACTAATGCCTCCTTACTCGCACCAAAAGCCGACCTTCTAGCCACTTGACCAAGCCCGCAACCGATCTCTCTGGGAAAAGCAGGAAGGTGGGCTATTTTAGTAAAAATAGCCTACTTTTTCCTTACCGATGCCGGTTCCTACTCGACCGCCGGTTACACACGCAACCGCCATCGGCCCTCGTAAATGGGCTCCCAAACCAAAACAACAAATCGGAATTTCATTTTGAGAGATCACCAAAGGATTTCTGATCAACAGAGAGTATCATGAGCGAGGAACAGAGTCCAGATCTTCACTGACAGAGCAGCAGAGACGAGTAAAGAAACCAAGTGTTTGCAACCAAGGAGATCAACTTGCATCTCTGGCCAAAACCAAGAAGTCGATCTTACATGTCCTTTTGTCATAACATTTCTTATGTTTCTTGAATCTCAGTCCTCCTAAATCCGCTTCAATCCACTACCCAACGTGCTATCAGATCTAACCTGTCATTCTTTCACTCCTAATCATCCCATTTCCTAATACCATCCAAAAAAGCCAGCTATTACAAACACCATCTCGTACTAAGAAGATCCTATAACCCACCGGATCGGTTATCGCAATCGAATCGCAATCGCGCTTCAATCAATAACCGCCATCGGTTCCTCTCCTCGATCAAAACCAAAACCAGCCTTTCCCTACCCAGCTTTAACAAAATAATTTAATTGATATTTTGCAGCTTTTTTGTGTTAATTCATATTAGCAGGGAACCACCACCTTCAAGGGAAGTTTTATATTTCCCGGCCCAAGGCAGCTTCTCATTTATTGTTTAATCAAAATCTTGTGGTCTTGTGTTCTTATTTGCAGGTAGTCCTTCCAAGACAAAAAGGAGTTCTCCGCAGTCAGCCTGATCTTTCTCTACGGTACGCGCACACCATCTCGACATTCAACAGGTATTCCTCCTAACCCTAACCTCATCTGTTTCTAAAAGGAATGAAAGGATAGAAGCAACTCTATTCCCGTGGTTTTAAAACATTCCGAGCGAAACATTTTGGCACACCCGGTGGGACCCATTTTGGGTTTCTTTCTCTTGCTTATTTTCATTTTAGGAAGCATATTTGCTGTTGCTGTTTTTGTTATATATTTAGTAAAGAATTTGTCTTGCTTTCCTGGTTTCGCATTAGTGAAAGTCATCTCTCTTGCTTCATCGAATATAATTTTCGATTTGGGTTTAAAACACGTGCATTGCATTCCTGCTTGTTGTTCTCCAATTCTAGTGAACATAGATTAAGTAACAGGTCGTACACGTGGGGGTGATATCCACGGTATTGACAGGAAATTAACCTTAGTTTCACTGCACAACACATACCGAATCACTTCACAATTAACACAACAGCTCAAACATCCCCCCTTTTCCGCGGTATTCCTCCGCCCGATTGAGGTAGCCTTATAAGCCAAAACAAACTTGACATTTCCCTAGGTCTTGTTGTTTAGGATTCTCGACATCATCTTACGCTAAAGGCATAAGCCCACGATAACTAAAATTAACCCTAGGTTAGTCTCTAGATTTGCGTGTGCCTCTCGCTTGTTTTCAAATCCTGCTTTTCTCGTCATACTTTGTCTTCTCGTGATCAATAAGTTGCTAAACATACTCAACGCTGCTAAAATCAAATCAGCAGCCTTTTTATATCTTCTTATCCTAGACTTTTGACACCGCATCGGTTAAGGGACCGACGCCGCTTGATCTCGCGGACCGACACCGGTTACTAAACCGATATCGCCATCGCCTCTTCATCACCCCCGACAAACCAAAGAACTTGCCAAATTCACCATTCGAGGTTGTTTTTGTTCTTGATAGATTGAAACTTTCCCGTGTGTTCTGGGTCTATGGTTGTCATCACTGGAAGCAAGCCGCCATGGTTTCACATGCCTCGCTCTGTGTCTTTGCCTCGAATCACCCCCTTTCACATTCTATAGGGAACCCTACTGACACCAAAGAGATCCCCAAATTCCTCGTAGGAGACAAGGACTTTGCCAAATTTCTCGGATGCTAATCCCAAATACTGCATAATACTATTTGTCTCATACCCCGACCGTACGCCCGATGGTCACCTCCTTATTGGCATGCCTATTAGTATAGCTGCTCATTTAGCTCCCACTCCTCCCGATAACAATACCTTACTTCCCGCATCACTAGCCCCGCCTCTCCCAATCCGACAGCCTTCGAGGTTCATACGACCCCGATTAGCTTTCCTTTGGTTAACCTCGACCCCACGTATCGCTACCACCAACCGCCCTATCTCATCTCTCTTCTGCACTACTCCATTCATGACTTACTCTCGCCACCTATTCACACGAGCTTTCTTCTCAAGCTCCGCCTACCTTTTCATTCCCATACACGTATCCAAAGAACCTCAACACCTTATATGGGACATCCCTATTCTCGTGGCACCATCATCTCATCCAACCACAGATTTCATCAAACAAATGATGGACAAAATGCAAAACCGAGGCTTCCGCTTTCAGAAGTCGTAGCGCCTGACATACGAGCAAGTTTGTTTTGGGAGCCCATTCACCCTTCTCGTCCCCTTCATTCATATCCTCCTCAATGGGAGTTGCCAAAGTTTACTCGCTTTTAACAAGAAAAGAGGATCCTCAACAACACTTGCGATCATTTAGACATGCTTGTTATTTGATTGCCCATGATGATGCCTTGTACTCCGCACCTTTCCCATGTCCTTATCAGACTCGCTGAGTGGTACAAAGGTTTTTAACCCAAAGACTCAATCTTCTCTTTTAACCAACTAGCCCAATCTTTCGATCATTTCTCCATTAACATTGCCAAGAAAGTATCTATCACCGACTTCTATGCCATCCGACAATTTGAAGACGAATCTATCGCAGATTTCGTTGGACGATGGCGGGCCTTATCAACCAACTTACGTATGCCTTGCCTCAAACCGAACTCATCGAACTATTTACGCGGGCCTGGCGCTAAGCACATCTCCCCTACCCTCCAAATTCAAACTTTCCGCACATTCGACGAGGCCTTTACCATGGCTCTAAGCTAGAAATTCGAGCCTTAAAGAAGAGAAATTGCGGTCACAGAACAAAACCCCACTTCCGAACTCCCGATTCTACCAACAAGCCAAACACCACCACTCCTCACGCGTCCACTTCTTCTAAATCAAAAGGAGCTGTCCACGCGGTAATGGTCAAATCTCAAACACCGTCCAATACTCCGCCGAAAACCACTTATAAGTACAAAGCCGAGCCCACCAATTACACTCCTCGGGAGAAACTTATGGCGCCATCCTCGAGAAATTGCTCAAAGTCAAGGGGCTATCACCTTGCCCCCGCAAACCTCACTGGGTTTGACTCCACCCGCGCAATACCTTCCTCGGTACAAAGAAAATGACTTTTGTAACTTTCACCGCGTAAAAGGACATAGTCATAAAACTCGCAAGATGTTGAAAAACATAGTGCAGCAGAAATGGTCGACGCAGGGATATAACCTCGATAATCCTAACGCCCGCTAACCGAAATCTGAAAATTTTCAACAAGCCATTCCCGAATCACTCATCCAACAAGAATGTGAACCAAGATATCTTAGCCGAGGAGAGTGTTCATGAGATCCATGCAGCTTTCGATTCTCACCAAAAGCCTCTATTGAAAAATTTTAAATCAAGCCTCTCCACCAACACAGAGTTTGAACCTCCTTCACCACCATCAAGCCAAAGTGAAATCATTCCTTTACCCATAGAAGAGTTAATCGCCTGACTTCTCTTCTCATCAACGAGTCTTCTTACACCACATCCCTACAAGACCGTGAGCGGATGCTATCTAATTTATCTATTTCCCAAACGTCCCTTCTACCACTTCACACAAGAGGAAGGCTCACCACTCCTTTTGACATCCTTAGACGAGAAATCTCTTACACTAACATCACCACATTCTTTAAACGTGATGATCCCCTCGAACACGCCTCCTACCTATTAGTCCTCATCGCCTAAATCTTTTCAACGACCGGTTGACCTCTTAACATCTATTGATACAAAGGCCTCATCTACCTCCCCGTGTCACACCCGCAATGGACTGGAATTACAACCCACCTTTCTTCCGTACCAAAATTACAAATCACACCTCGAGACTGCCATTCCACAAAGATGACAGCCCTATGGGAACGCTTGAGTACCCCTTTTCTACTCAAATGCAAATGACTGATCCCGATGTCTCCACCATATACCCGAAGTGCTTACGTGCTTTAAAATGCCCCCGCTCTCCTTCACCCCCTCACCTCTACCAAATGCCCCGTCCACTTCTATCAACTTAACCAGATCTTCCCCTACGCTGGGACCTCACCAATGCCCAGGGCCTAACACACCCGCCTAAGCGACTCGATCTATCCAAAAATAAATCCGCTCCGCCACCTAGAGACAAACTCAATCCGTGCCCCTATCACAATCAAAACCATCATCGCATACCTACCTTCCATATCGGGACCCCATCCTCTACCTTACACCAATATATCATACCTCCCCGCGCTTTCTTTAGAACAACCTACGCCTTCCGCACCTATACAGTAAATTCCAGTGGTATAAGAACACCGCTACTCCGCGTATCTTGTCCACCTATCAACCCTAAACAAATACCATCATCAAAAGATTTGTTTTCGCCACTCCTATTTCCCCATGGTTGTTTTCTCGATACCACGCCATCTCGCGGCCTCATCATCCAACATAGCTTCAAGCGCCAAAGAAATCACGTTTAGTAAAAACCATGTATCAACACCCTCGCTAAACCGCCACCCATACGAACTAACCACGCCCAAACATTACCAAAACCCACACAATCAATACCCTCATCCTCTTCCGATTTTGACCCACTCAAAGGATCTTACGCCAAAATCCTTGCTATGTTGGTGGAGAATGCGACCATTTCCCTACCTCCACTTAGACCTTATGACCCGTCTAAGCCCCGACCTATGGATTACGATGAGTCTAAAATCTGCGCTTATCACCGCACACCAGGACATGATGTGGAGGGATGCAAAGCTCTAAAACCATCCTTCGCCACCACCTCTCCTGATAGAAAGATTAAGAAAGACAACTTACGAAGGGAGAGACCTTTAGTTTCCATTCCCTCTCCTATACCATCTGTCCCCGCCTCACCAAGATCTATCATTATTACAACCCCACCTCTGAAGACCATGAGTTATCCCCACCATCTTCCTCATCTCAGGTCTACGAGATTAATATGATTAGTGTCGCTACTCGAGGGCAGAAAAACAATGGGAAAGCAAAAGAAAACACACCTGCGGCATCTCTTTCTCCGTCAAACATCCCGATTACACCACCACCTAAAGTGGTCATTCGCGACCCGCCTATCCCGCCTCTAATGGCATTGCCCACCGAAATATGATTAAACAAATTTCACCAATCGCCCGTAAAATGACATCAGTATGATCTCATTCGACTTCAATCTCATCGACAAGCTCTCGTTGAGATCCTTCAAGGGATAGAGGTTTTACCTAATGAAACCCCGCCTGCTACTCCATTCTAACACCCAATCACGCTGCTTCTTCTCACCAAACAACCCACCGCCCCAACCACTTCGCCTCTCGTACAACAAGTCGCCGCAGCTGGCTCAAGATGAAATTGTCGACTTTGGTACAGTAAGATCCCGACTCGCTTTTTTCATCTCCGCTACGTCCGGGACATTCGAGTACGCCGGGTTATGATTGACGGGGCGCTAGCCTAAACATCATCTCTTCAAAAGCCTTCCAACAGATGAACATCCCTTCTAGTTGCATGTGTGCAACCCCATCATGTCATGGGTCATTCAATGACGCTATTACTTCTACCTTAGGCACCGTGATCCTCAACATTCGCGTAGGACCACGTACTTTACCCGAACTCTTCTATGTCCTCGAGGGAGAGTTCCAATATAATATATTGCTGGGTCGCCCTCGATCCGAGCCATGGGATGCGTTCCTCAACATTACATGATGCATAAAATTTGAGTACGAGGGGAAGTCTTACACCGTAAAAGCTGACCCTCCCCTTTAAAACCTCGCAATATGTTATACCGCCCTAACGATGTGCTTATACCAATCAAGACACCCATACATTCAACTCCAACCATCCTCTTCAAATGTACCTCAACCATCCACCTCAACCGCGCCTACGCCTTCAATCCGATGAAACCACCATCGCAAAACCACTTCCCTTCCCGCAGCCTAACATTCCAACCTCCGACCCCTTAGTAGATGTTTTTCAGCCCTTACGCTGGGGAGTACCGCCTATATAACGTTAGTTCTTTCCTACCCCGCAGAGTACGGACAATTACATGCACATCCCACCTACGACCGTCGCGTGGGGAGATAATCTCTACGACCACCCTATCGCGCACTAACCTAACGTATGGGGGTGTTGACGCATCCTCCATTACCCCCGAACCTCCTCTTGGTGTGGTTCCTTTCCAATCCGATTTTCAATACTTGACAAATCGCTGCTTTCGCCTCACCTTCTTGACTCGCCGCGCGTGGAAAGGCTTTGGTTTTGGCCTTTACGAACAAGGCCGATATACACTCATTCCCGTGACTACCCGTAAACATAATGATCGCAGCGGTCTCGGTTTTCCCAAACACCTACACAGAGACACCTCCTATCACCGTATCCCGAAGAAGAAGACGCGCCCTACCAAACCATCATCACCCACTTTGCCATCATCACCCACAGTAATCTATAGACCCCGAATCCATCCCCTAACTTTTTTTTTTTTTTTTTTTTTTCATAAATGCTATCTTCATAGGTCCTCTCACTTATCAACGCGATAATGAGGACCCATCTTCTCTTCCCTTCGTATCCGCATACATGATCAAGAGGATTCGCCTTTGATTAATGTTGTTGAATGCCGATGACGACTCCATCCTCACTTACCTCGCGCGGATGATTCTTATATTCAACGAGCCTTACCATCTCAAACCCAAACTATGCCGAACGAATCTACCATAGAAATCAATATCCACACGGAGGAGGATCCTCACATTGTGAAGATTGACAATCCTCTTACACATCGTAACAAGCCGCCTTTACTACCTTTCTCCGTGCTCAGTAACCAAGCTTTCGCATGGTCTTACGCCGACATGCCAGAATTGATCCTACTATCGCCGTCCATAACATCACCCTAAACCCCGATTCCAAACCAAATAAATGAAAATGAGAAAATGCATCCACGCATTGCTTCTTGGTCAAAGAGGAGCTCCAACGACTCCTTTCTCGCTTTCCTTCATCTTGCCTATCGACTATCCTCAATGGATTTCTAACATCGCACTGCCACTAAAGCGACAGGGGGACTTCTGATATGCACAGATTTCCGGATCTTAACCTCGCTTGCCCCAAGGATGACTTCCTCCCAAGTATTGATCAACTTGTTGATCTCACCGCGGGCCATGAAATGCTTTCTCTCATGGATGGTTTTTCAGATACAACCAAATTTTGGTGCCTCGCCGATCAACACAAAATCGCCTTCATAACTCCTCGGGAACCTTCGTTATCGTGTCATGCCATTTGGCCTTAAGAATGCCGGGTGCTACTCTATCAGCGGGCTATGACCTACATTTTTCATGACATTATGCACACTATCCTCAAGACTATGTCGACGATCTTCTCGCAAGTCTAAACATCGTAGTGAACATCTCGATGTTTTAACCATTATTTTTGATCACCTGCTACAATATTCTCGTCCGCCTTCAACCGAAGAAATGTGTCTTTGTGTTCTTTCGGGAAAACTTCTTGCTTTATCGCCTTTTCATGTGGCATCGAGGTCGATCCATCGAAAGTCAAAGCTATCCTAGAAATGCCCCCACCCAAAAATCTCAAACAATTGCGTAGTTTACAAGGTAAGCTCCAATCTATCCGACGTTTCATCTCCCAACTCTCGGATCGGTGTCAACCTTTCCATCACCTCCTTAAAAAGGATATTGCATTCCAATGGAGCGAAGAATGTCACCAAGCCTTCGAAGCTCTCAAATCCTATCTCTTGCAGCCACCCGTGCTTATCCCACCCCAAGACAACCGCCTTTTTCTACCTTTACCTTTCCGCCACCGACCACGCCAGTAGGAGCCATGCTTGCACATCGTGACTCGAGAATCACGAACAAGCCGTTTATTATATAAGTCATACTTTGGTGGACTATGAGACTAGGTACACACATGTAGAAAAATTGTGCCTTGCCCTATCATTCGTGGCCACCAAACTCCGACACTACCTTCTAAATCACAAGACTTTCGTCATCACCAATACAGACCCCATCCATTACATGTACGCCAAACCTCATCTGAACCAACGCATTGCTAGATGGCTCATGCTTCTCGCCGACCTCGACCTTGAGTTTATCCACCAGAAATCAATCAAAGGACAAACCATCGCAGACCAACTTGCATGGACGCTCCTTTACCGGGGAACAATTTACCAATTTCACATTTCCCGACGAACTCATCGCTACTCTTTCCTCACAGAGAGTCGTACTCCAATGACCCTCTTCTTCGATGGATCTAAATGCCGCCACAAGGAGGAGCCGGCGTTGTTGTTCTCATTCCTCTCAACGCTGAACCTATGCCTCTTTCATTCCGACTTGATTTCCTTGCACTAATAATACAAATGGAATACGAGGCCCTTGTTCTAGGTCTCCAAGTCAGCATTACACTTAGGTATCAAATCTATCAACATTTTTGCGACTCTCAATCGGTAGTCAATCAAGCTATGGGCGTCTACCAATGCAAAAACGAGGAACTTCAAAAATACAAACACTACGTGGATTCACTTCTAGCTTTATTTACCCACTATTCTATACAAACCATTCCCCGCTCCACTAACAAATTTGCGGATACTATGGCTTGCTTAGCCTCGCAAATTCCCGCCGCGCCAACTGACTCTGAATTATTCGTCGTGGTCCAACAACTTTTTGCCCATCCTATTCAACCCCGTAGTTTGTATGATAAATACTGTGTCCACTAATTCACAGGATACCTGGTACCACCAATTCCACGACTACCTTACAATCTCTGTCCTCCCACCTGACCTTACTAGTAACGGCAAACGTGCTTTTCTTAAAAGTGTTTCGCGTTATGTTGTCATGGGGGACTCTCTATAAACGTGGCTTTGATGGTATCCTCCTTCGCCGCCTAATCAAGCGCGAGGCCACTCATACCATCCAACAGTCCATGACGGTATTTGTGGTGGACATTTTAGCGCCTTGCGCTGGCCAAACGAATCCTTCGCCTTGGTTATTATTGGCCTACTCTCAATAACGATCGCTACATAATATGTTAAGCGTTGTGTTATGTGTCAAGAACATGCCAACCTTCAACATACTCCTAGCCACCCGCTCCAGACGCTTCGAGATCTTTGCCCTTCTCACAATGGGGTTTAGACCTTATTGGTGAGATTCACCCAACCTCTTCACAACGCCACCGCTTGATACTCACAATGACCGAATATTACACAAAATGGGTGGAGGCTATTCCACTCATTTCAATCAAAAAGAAAAAATTGTCGAGTTCATTAACCACCACATTATCTCGCTGCTTTGGTGTTCCTCACCGCCCGATAATGATAATGGAAAATCTTTCAAAAACAAGTTGTTGCAAAGACCTTTGTGACAACTTTGGTATCAAACTTAGTTTCTCATCACCTTACTATCCACAAGCCAATGGGCAAGCCGAGTCCTCTAATAAAACACTAACCAAAATCCTCATGAAAGTTGTCAATGAATCGGAAGAAATTGGCACGATCACATTCCCTTTGCCCTTTGGGGCTTATCGTACTAGCATTCGTACTTCTACTAATGCCACACCTTTTCTTTTCGTATACGGCACCGAGGCTGTTTTGCCTCTCGAAATACAAATACCCTCCCTTAGAATATCTCTTCAGATATTCTCACCAACGATGATTTCCGCCAAGAGCGTTAGCCCAATTGAGCTTCTTGACGAACGCCGCCTTACACTCTTGATCACCTTCAAATCTATCAAAAACGCATTAAACGTGCTTATGATAAGAGACTTCATGAGCGTACTTTAAGGTTGGTGATCTTGTTCTCAAAGAGAATCAACATGTAACCAAACTAGAAAAGAGCAAACGTGGAAAATTTGCTCCCAATCGATTGGGCCTTATATAATCACTCATACCTATGGATCTGCACTTATCGCTTAGCTTCGCTTAATGGTAAACCCGAGCCTCGAACCCCTTAATGCCTCGCATCTTCACCATTCTACTGTTGAAATTAGTATTATATCACTTCTTATCTACCTGCCGCTCGTCCCGAGCTCACTTACCACTACATACACTCGCTTCCTACACTTCATAATAACAATCAAGCTCACATAGTTTGATCCTCACCTCCTCGATGATGCCTTCCCTTTTAGTCTAGTCCATGACTTCAAAGTATTAAAATAAGCCGTATTCTTATGGGATTTTCTTGAGTCAAACTTCCTACTAACTAGATGCTTCACGCCAAATGAACATCTAGTCATTTAAATTAAATATAGATCTCCTCGAAGGACAAATATATATGCGAACTATTGCCGCTATTATATATAGATCGCTTCCCGAAGGACAAATATGCATTACAATCATATTCTCGCTACTATAAATAGATCGCTCCTCGAAGGACAAATATATACACAACAGCCTTTTTTATCAAAGCTTCTCGCATTGATCAGCTTCTGTGAAGACCTCAAGAATAATACAATCAATATCCCCGTAGACTTCCCGCATCGATCGCCTACATTCAATAAAAGAAAAGCCTCATTCAAAAGGACTTTTGAGTCATGGACTTGTCTATTTAGGGTAGGTTCTCTTTCGCCGAGCACTCACTTTGTAATAAGTTCTCACGACTCGCTTATATCATCCACCTCACCTCACCACTTGTTTCAACTCAAGGGATGTGACGTATATCCGATATATTGTGATTATACAACTCTTTTCACCTATCGACTTCTCGCCTATGCAAGGTACCTAGGGATTCAAGCTCATCCTATGTTAATATGTGGTTTGTTTAGCTCTTCTCAACTACGGGACACTCTTTCCTCTTTGCCTCGCATCTAGGATTGTGTGTTGATCTTAATCAGAACATGGTTCCCTTCTATTTGGGTAAGCTAACTTTCGCTTTACCTATACCTACATCAACATCGCCCATACCTTACCAACACCAACAACATTACCCTATCAACATCAAAATCTTATCAACCAACAAATTGCCTAACCATACCCAAATTGCCTGAATTCACCTCTCCCTGGTCCTAAGGGAGAACTACATCGGTCTGAGGCCCCTCCTTGCTTTGAGCAATGGGCTATGTAGGCAAGACTTTGAGACATGGGGTCTCCCAAGGTTAGCTCGACCATCCCCTACCATAACCTATCCTCGTGTGGTGAATATAAATATTTTTGTGTATTTCTATTTAATCACAAATTCCTCTTTATCCTTTTTCAAAACACCGAAAATCAAAACACAAACAATCTTATTATTATCGTAACTCAAATCAACATACATATTCAGTTTTATTTAGATGTTAAACAAATACATCTTCTCTATCATCGACACGCAGGTCGGCATCCTTATTTATTCTTATACCTTGCTAACATGTACTGCACTCATCACGCCTCATCCCGAACTAGGTGATGATCGTGATCGCCGACCCTCTCGCCGGCCTCTCTGTCTCAAAGGTACCACGGCTATTGGTACCGCCCACCGATCCGCCAATCTCTCCTCGTAACATATGAATACGCCCGCCGCATGGAGGACTTCAGCCTCTAGTCTCCCGCCCGTGACTCCGCAACCACTAACAATCCTCTTGTCTCATTCACTCGCGCTTGAGCTGCCAACCAAACGCTGCAGATTTATCCTCTCTCGCTGTAATCACCGCTATGTCGTGGCGCTCACGCACACCTCGCAGCTCGCTACCCACCATAATCTATAGGCCTCTCGCTGCTCCCGCATCCATTACCTCGCGATCGGCCGCTACCTCTTCAGCCCTTCTCGAGGTGTTGGCCGGAGGTGAGAATGCCGCCTGCCGATCCTCATATATGGTCTATAAGCCAGGGGTATATCCCGCACAAATCCAAATTGTCGCCGCACGCGATCTATAGGAATCCTCTCATACTCACCCGGCCTCGTGCCCCGCGATCCACCTCACCGCTCTACACCCTCAACTCCTCGCCTATGTTCTCTCGCTACTATATAGTTTCCGTATGGCCTCCAACAGATATCCGCAACCGCACTTTCTCCCATACCGCCTGTAATACTCAATATCACCTGCCACGGCCTGGGATCTCGCCTCTGTTCTCGCTCCGACCCATCGCTCAATCCCAACCTCTCGTATCTCGCCTCTCGCTGATGGATCGGCCTATTGTCGCACACAAACAATGTGCTCATAGGCCCAACAAAGGTAATAAGTATGAAACTATCCAAAGGTCGCCCCGTGATTTCGCCTACAAGCCCATAAACCCCTCGTATAGCTCCGCCAAATATGCAGTGCCCATGCAAACGTAATGCCTTTCTACCATCTCCCAAATAACACACATCAATGCCTTTGAAATCTTCCCCTTCCGCCTCTGTAATGCATAATACCCTACCGCTATCATTAATATCACATGCTAACCTTGTTTCTCCTCGTGGTGTGCCGTATACATTACCCCATATGTAAACGATAAACTCGCCGTGTCAAATCTCGTGCGTGGATGGACCAAATATCATCAAGTTATCGCTCCCCGTGCCGCGCTAGGTAGTGCCTCGATATACTGTTCTCCTGTAATAGGAGTCTCAAAATCAAACACATCTTCCAATGTTACCGCTATTTCACCTGCTGCAGATAGAAGGTATTTGTCTCGGATTCCATCTTTCAATCAACGCCCGTAAATATACCATGGTTACGTGTGATTCGTGAATAATAACGGATTCCACTTAACCCCAAACGATTTATCAATGTCCATTCCGCTGGTGTTACATCCGCTCGGATTCGTGACAACAGCGCTGGCACACTATCATTCATCCTCAATCCTGCCTCTGCCTGCATACACCAAAACAACAAACAACCATTCAATCCGCTCGGTTTTTTTTCAAACATTCTGGAAATTCTCCAAGAACCGGTACCGGTTATACATAACCGATATCGGTTGAATAACCGATACCGGTTCTCCCTAACCGCTACCGGTCACTGTCAATTATATACACCTTCCCTAAAAACAACCACCTACGACAATAATTTTCTCGTTTATTCCTTTTTATACATACAAACATACCTGCAACCCCTGATTGCCTACCCTGTAACACTTACCTCACCTGCAACCCTTGTTATCATGTTTTCTTTCTCATATCTACCCACCTACTCTCCCCCATCTTATTCACAAAACATGCAGTAGTTAAATCACAAACAAAATGATACCTCTCTGGGTCATAGCAGCTGAGGTGCCTTGTCTTCCTCTCCTCCGTCCTCGCCGCTGGATGCTTCTCCTCGTTCTGCCATGATCACCACCCTTTTTAACTTTGTCTTTCTGCCTTCTAAATCTCGGATCACATTCACTTTCCTTGTCTCTTTCCTCCTTCTCACCCAAATCTCTCATGCAAATACCTGCCTCACCGCCAAAAAGCGCCGCGCTCGCAGTATTTAACCTCTCGCATGGCTCTAAAATTAAAACTCAAGTCACACCCTAGCTTTTCTATTTTTAGAAAAGCTCATACCTAAATAACCGTATCGGCCATATAACCGATATCGGTCATATAACTACCGACATCGGTTACCTAACCGATACCTGCTACACACTCGCTTTTGAAACAGGGTTCTTTTCTTCATTTCTCATCTAAATTTTTGTCGCGCCCGCCTCTTTGCCTGCATAAACAACAGAATTTACCACATTTGTTCATCCACCACACATAGCATTATAATTTCATTAAACATCATTTATACAAATACACAACCATCAACTACGAATATCAGGAAACTATCAATCTCTACATCATTTGGATCCAACTCATCAGTTACATATATCACAATGTCACAAAACCAACAATTCATCACATCACATATCATTCATACATACGTACAACAAAACAAAAACATCAACATCATCCATCTATCAACATATCAACTAAAACTTATCATACATTATATATTACCACCAACATTAACAAAATATTTAAACACATTTTGAATACCGCATGAGGATCAAAACATCGCTCTATATATATATACCAGCTTTTCAAAAATACAATGTGCCCTACATCGGGCCTCTCGTGATCTCATAATATACCAAAGCCGCACGCAGCCGCAATACCTACTAAAAATCTCGACTCGCTCGCAGCCGGTCTCTCATATCAAAATATACTCGCTCGCAGCCGTATCAAATGTACAACCCGTACTTCGCTCGCAGCCGGTATATAATAAATAAATGAATCAATGCAATGAATAAGTGTCGTCACACGCAGCCTCTATCAATACAACTGCTTCGCAGACCGGTGCCCGTGTCCCTATACAAAACCATGTCGGGATCTATCGCCTTCTCCCCACCGCCCGGCACCTCTCCCCGCTGGTCCCCGTGGTGCCTCTCGCCTCCGCCTGCCACGGACACGCCACCGTGGCTGCGCCTCCCGAGATCTCTCGGCCGTGCGAGGTCTCGCCTATGCGCGCGCATACGCTGATACTCGACTCCGTATTATCAAGAATATCCCGATAATATCGGCCTCTCGCTTCTAACCTCCATATAGCGATCTCGCGCCATCAAGGAGCTGGGCCGGTCTCCCGCACCCAACACCAATACCCCGAGCTCGTACTCGCACTGTGGCCGCGGTGGTGCCGCCTGCCGCCGCCGTACTCGCACTCGTGGCCGTGGTGCTGGTGGTGCTGCCGCTGTGCGTACTCGCACTCGTGGCCGTGGTGCCGTGGTGGTGGCGCCGCGTGCTCGTACTCGCACTCGTGGCCGTGGTGCCGGTGGTGGTGCTACTGTGCGCTCGTGCTCGAGCTCGCTAGCTGCCTCGTAAGGCCCCTATTCGTGCTCGCGCGCAGCAGCAGCCCCCCTCGTAAGAGCCGCACTCGACCTCCGAGCTGATCCTCTCTCTATAATCGCAGCCTAAGTCCGGCCGCAAGCAGCGTACTATCTCGCCGCTTCTCTCGCCTGCACCTTACCACACCCTCGTATGCTCCCGCACCCGCATCATCCACACCTCACCGCCGGTCTCTCCGCTACCTGGGCCTGATCCAAAGGCCGTGGCGCCGGCAAGGGGGCTCTACATCATCCCTCCCGTACCGAGGGAGGGAGGTGGCTCGCCCCGCCGTAGCCCCATCTCGCCTCGCGCACTTCTCTCTAGGGGTATCCGCCGATTTCCCGCCTCCGCCCCGCTATCCGTAATGTATACTGATCAGCGCACTGCACGCGGCTCTCTCTACCAGCCGGGTGACCTCTCGTAGGGTCTCCATACAATGTCTACCGCCGTAAGGCCCTCTAGCAAGTGTCTATAATAGACCACATCCCGACTCGCAACAACCGCCGTGGCTGCCCACGACCCCCAACCACCTCTCGAAAGCCATATCGATACGACCTGTGGGCCCCGCTCGCCGAGGTAGCCCTATCGCCTCGATGCATACGATGTGCTCAGATGCCCAACAAAGGCAACAAAAATGTAGAACAAATACCAAATCGCCTCCTCCGCGAGCAGCCCCATAACTCCTCAGATAATTACACTGTATATACCGGTGCCTGTGCATAACAGTGTGCTCCTCCACCATCTCCAGCAGCACTCTATCAATGCTCGTGGGAAGCGGCCTCCTCTCGAGTCCGGGAGGGCGGGCAGTGATCCCAACCATCATCAACACCGCCAGCCGTGTCTCGTGACGATGCGCACGCACGGTACATGTCACTGCACTCATACTACTGCGCGATGGTAGGTCAGCAGCGCGCCGCATCCCCAAAACTCGCAGATGCTTGTCCATCGCAGCTCTCGACCTACTCGAAGATCGCTCTCCTCGACGGAGCCGCAGGATGCGATACACATCCTCTAATGTGACGGCCATCTCCCTGGCCGGGCAGATGGAACACATTGGCCGCCGGATCCCATCTCTCGATGAGGGCGACCATCGCCGTGATCCTCTCTATCGCTCGTACTCTCTGACCCCGCCGAGTCCCACCTCGCGCATGATGGCCCAATGCGCCGCAGATACGTGTGGCCTCATCCGACTCAATAGTGGAGGCATCCTATCACGCATCGTCAACTGCTGACGTGCCTGCAAAACCAACCCACATTCTTAGACCTACTCTTTATTATAACATCTACTTTACCATCTAAACCCCCTTTTGTAACACCCAAAACCTAACCCCACACCTAACCCTTCTCCACCCCTAAACCAACCCCCACACCGACCCGCAACCCAACCCAAAAACCCAAAACGCAACCCAACCCAAAAACCCAAAACCCAACCCAACCCAACACACCCAAAATCTAACCCCACACCTAACCCTTCTCCACCCCTAAACCTAACCCCACACCTAACCCTTCTCCACCCCTAAACCAACCCCACACCTAACCCAACCCCACCCCCCAAAAACCCCAACCCCAACCCCACCCCCCACACCCCCCCCACCCGACCCCAACCCAAAAAACCCCTAACCCAACCCAACCCCACCCCACACCAACCCCACCACCCACCTTCAAACCTACCCAACCCAACCCAACCCAAAAACCCTAACCCAACCACCACTCCCACACCTACCCCTTCTCCACCCCTAACCCAACCCCACTCCCAACCCAACCCAACACCCCAAAAAAAATCACCCAACTCCCACTCCCACCCCACCCCAATCCCAAACCCCCCACCCAACCCCAACCACACCCCAACAAGCCACCCAACCCAACCCAAAAACCTAAACCCTAAACCCTAAACCCCATCCCAAACCCAAACACCCAACCCCACTCCAACCACACCCCAACAACAAGCCACCCAACCCACCTTCAAACCTAAACCATAAACCCTAAATCCCATCCCAACTCCACCCTCAACCCATCCCTTCCCCACCGATACGCCGATACGCGACCGATGCCGGTCCCCCATTTCAACCTCACTCTATGCTTTTGCGACCGATGCGATGCCGCCGCCTAGTGACCGACATCGGCCACTCCTCCCGCCCGAGCCGAACTCTCGCGCGCCCCCCAAAGACCATTTTTCACCTATTTTTACCCATCTACCCACCCAAACACCCCCAAATTTTACACACCTAGCCGCCTTACCCTATCTTACCTATCTACCCTCTCTTTTTCAAATTACGTCTATTTACTCCTCATTTCCTAAAACAACTAAATTCCTACCCAAACCCCCAATCTCACTTAATACAACCAAATGCATAAAATAAAGAGTTTAGAACCTACGGCATTTACGACACACGTCCGTCCGTGGTGGGATGGGTGGTGGCGGTCCACCTGGTCCCTCCAGCCTCCTCCTCGCCGTGCTATGGCTCCAATCCCGATCCTGGGGGTCCCCGCCAATCACCTCCGCCTCCTCCTCTCAATCGGGCCCACTATCAACTCTCTCCGCCAAATCAAATAGCTCCACCTCACTCAATAACCTCTCCAAATCAACTCTCCACGCCGACAAGTCAATTTGATTGCAAATAACAAAAGTGACAATGACAGCCGTATTTTTCTTTTTTATAGGTTTTTCGACCTTAACCGATGTCGGTTTTTTTTTTTTCCTAAGAAAACCGTATATCGGCCCCTTAACCGATATCGGCCATGCAGAATCGACATCGGTTCGATACCCAACTTTCACCCCATTCTTTGCCCTTCTTTACTTTACTCTTGCCTCTTTTTCACCAATATCGCCTCTGCCCACCTTTTTTGCACGCACAACATTTGTTCACTTGTCTCACTCGACCTACGGCCTCAACCTACCATTCGCCCGACCTAAGGCCTCGCCTAACCTATTTGGCCCGACCTCCCTCAACCTACCTACCATTGGCCCGACCCGACCTAAGGCCTCAACCTACCATTCGGCCCGACCTAAGGCCTCAACCTACCTATTCGGCCCGACCCAAGGCCTCAACCTACCATTCGGCCCGACCCAAGGCCTCAACCTACCTATTCGGCCCGACCCAAGGCCTCAACCTACCTATTCGGCCCGACCCAAGGCCTCAACCTACCATTCGGCCCGACCCAAGGCCTCAACCTACCATTCGGCCCGACCTAAGGCCTCAACCTACCAATTGGCCCGACCCAAGGCCTCAACCTACCTATTTGGCCCGACCCAAGGCCTCAACCTACCTATTTGCCCGACCTAAGGCCTCAACCTACCATTCGGCCCGACCCAAGGCCTCAACCTACCAATTTGGCCCGACCCAAGGCCTCAACCTACCCGATTCAACTGGCCCGACCCAAGGCCTCAACCCAATTTGCCCGACCCAAGGCCTCGCCCCTAACAATTTGACCCGACCCAAGGCCTCAACCTACCCACCTAACTCCGACCTGTGGCCACCGCCCAACCACTTGGCCCGACCCAAGGCCGTATCACTTCCATACCATACCCACAATCAACGCTTTATTTTATACATCCATCATGTACCTTGTGTTCAATCGAGCTCACCTGCTTCGTGTTTTAGCATGATTAGGGTCCTCGACTTGATCTCGTCGACCAACTTTGCCTGCACTCTGACCGTGACGCTTATCTCAACCAAACCAACCACTTTGCACCGCCGAACATGCCTAAACGCTCCGTGCACTTCTCACCGTTATATACCCCGAGCTACTTCCTATGCCTTGATACCAGTGATTATATCACCCTTGTTTGATAAACTATCGACCTTTGCCTATGCATTGCTGGTTTACTAGTCAAATCATGTACCCTAGTCGTATTATTGCATTTCAACATGCGTCTCGCTTCCTCGACCTACCCCACCACCTTACCATCCTCTCTACCACATATACCCTTTATCAACCCTATCCCCGATTTCCCTCACTCAATCTGTGATAGATTTGAGGGGGATTACCATATCCTTAACATGGGAAACCACTTCATATTATTGTCCGCGCAGCCTTTACAGAACAAGCTACACGACAATAAGGGGCTAATGTAGACACCAAATTCGTGTCTCACGACCCTCGTGACCCGCATCCCATTTCGCAACCTAACCTCATTACCTAAACTTTACACAATTATTTATTAATTACCTCAGAATTGATAAATCCACATCACCTTACCCGCCACCTCACTTTGCCACCTCATCATGACCTAGCCCTAACCCTAAACTAACCTAATTAAGACCCATGACTTGGTCTAGACTCACATCCATAACTAATGCCTCCTTACTCACACCAAAAGCCGACCTTCTAGCCACTTGACCAAGCCCGCAACCGATCTCTCTGAGAAAAGTTAGGAAGGTGGGCTATTTTACTAAAAATAGCCTACTTTTTCCTTACCGATGCCGGTTCCTACTGACCACCGCCGCTTGCTACGCAACCGCCATCGGCCTCGTAAATGGGCTCCCAAACCAAAACAACGGATCGGAATTTCATTTTGAGAGATCACCAAAGGATTTCTGATCAACAGAGAGCATCATGAGCGAGGAACAGAGTCCGATCTTCACTGACAGAGAGAGACGAGTAAAGAAACCAAGTGTTTCGCAACCAAGGAGATCAACTTGCATCTCTGGCCAAAACCAAGAAGTCGATCTTACATGTCCTTTTGTCATAACATTTCTTATGTTTCTTGAATCTCACCTCCTAAATCTGCTTTCGAATCCACTACCCAACGTGCTATCATGATCTAATCTGCCATTCTTTCACTCCTAATCATCCCATTTCTAATACCATCCAAAAAGCTAGCTATTACAAACACCATCTCAGTATTAAAGAAGATCCTATAACCCACCGATATCGGTTATCGCATCGAAATCGGCGCTTCGGCCATCAATAACCGCCATCGGTTCCTCCGATCAAAACCAAAACCAATTTCCCCTACCCAGCTTTAACAAAATAATTTAATTGATATTTTGCAATTTTTGTGTTAATTCATATTAAGCAGGGAACTCACCACCTTCAAGGGAAGTTTTATATTTCCCGCCCAAGGCAGCTTCTCATTTATTGTTTAATCAAAATCTTGTGGTCTTGTGTTCTTATTTCAGTAGTCCTTCCAAGACAAAAAGGAGTTCTCCGCAGGGTTGCTGAAATCTGTCTTTAAAAATCCAAATTAATTTAAATTTAATAATCTCTTAAGGGTATGTATATCTTGACGAGGCTGTTCTATAGGATGCTGGCACATGCCGACTACAGGGTTGTACCTTTGAGAAGATTAGGATCTTCTCGAGGATACAACACTGTAGTTGACATGTGGCAACACCCTTCTGCATTGATTGTCTAGATCTACACACTTTTGGACTTGAACTTATTTTATCTCCAGGATCGAGTAGTAGCGTAGTTGTGATATGAAGTAGCCCTCTAGGAATCAAGGTATCTTAGCATGGGGTTGACTTAGGTTGACCCAAGATGCCAATTTATCCTAAGTCTTAGTGAGCTCCTTCCTATCATAACCCACGATGTTAACTAGAACTTGGGATAAACCTTGGGCAAGAGGACCTGATGGAAGTCGAAAGGAAATTCTAGATAACAATAGAGTGGGGGTGAAGGACGTATTCCAGATTGATGAGTATGCTATCAAGGAATACGTAATACGAATAGTATGTTAAAAATCTTTGGCCAAAGTATTGCAAGTTCTTTGGTTGCATTGTCCTATGTCACCTAGTCTAAGGATCATGATGTAAATGAATATTGGTAACAACTATTCAATTAGGTTCCTTAGATAGATCACTCAATACCTAGAACAGGGTAAGAGAACCAAGTATACGTAGTATACAGAAAAGTATCCAATACTTAGTGTTAAATATGAATAGATATTTAGTTTACCGAGTCATGAAATGAATAGATCGGTAGTTTACCAAGTCATTACAGCTACATATGGTTATCTGTTATAAGAATGGTTGTTTTGGAATGTGTGTTCTAAATTACGTATTTAGAACAGAGAACATTAATCAATTTTTTTCCTTGTTTCTAAAGTCTTAAAATGGGAATGTTACATGTAAAATTTCTGCAGCGATTTTGAAATCGATTCCATCAACCTTGAAGTCTTCCGAGCTCTTCAGCCTATCAGACCCAACCAGGGATGGATTGAAAGGGACATCCGCTGCCATGTTTTTCGCTGCCATGTTTTCCAGTACCGACTCCCTGAACAAAGAAACTAGGGTTTTGACAACCAAGCTAGCGCCGAATTGTCCTATCAATTCAAGCACAACCTTTTCTACTTCAAGTTCATGGGCTGATCCACGGGTGCCACCTCGCCAGCCATTTCCCACTGGGATCTTGTTCACACCAGTGAGGACCCCAACACTTGGTGCGGGAAACCCATCTCCCGCCACGACCTTTGTTATTTTTGAAAAAATAAGTTTTTTCCTTTTTCGCATTTTTCACAGATTTCACTATTTTTTTGATTTTTGCATAATTCATAGTTTTCGCTAGTGTGACACTCCATCCAAGAAAATCATCCTTAGGTCATATCATCCCATGTTCCCTTAGTATTAATGAAATTTCAATTTTTAGTTAAATGTTAGTTAAGGGCCCAGTATAATGGCTCACCTAAGAACTTATAAATAGTTGAATACTTCTAGTTAGTAGGGGATGGTAGATTATTTTGAAGAGGAGTTACTCTTCGAACTTGGAAGAGTGCTCAGATATTCTAAGAAACCTTTTAATTATATTGAGAGTTATACCTTGCTGTTGAAAATCTAATTTATTATGTTGAATGTTAATCAATGTTTACTTTGTGAATTTACAATTCCTTAGTGATAGTGATTATCTTACCTTTATTTCAGGTCATTTATTTCATGCTGTGGAGGAATAATACTATTGTCGATTATGCTAGTTGTGAAAATCTTATTTTCCTTCTGCATTAATTTTATGTCATTATTGTCCCTAGTTATAGAAATAGATGTTTGTTATATGCATGTGTGGTTTACTTTTGATGAATTAATTGTGTGTCGAATCTGATTTGATCTACCCTTATGCACACTCGGGTTTAACAGAGGAACATCCGCCTAGTTTGTGGTATTTTGTACCCTTTCTAGTTGTGATAGGTGAAGGTGGTTAGTGATGCAAGCATACCTCCCACATTAACCCTTCTAGATGTTAAAAATACCTTAATTTGGTGCATCACCACTTCTAGTATAGGTTTTATTTCCTTACAAATCTCTTTCCCTAATCCCATGAAATGTTAGCATAGGACTAGATAGCCCTTTTATCTTGCATTATAAGTAGTGTTGTGTTTAGTTTAGGAAGAGGAAGCCGGCCTTCTCCGGAGGTTCACCTTGAGCCCAAGTCCCATAGCTTGAGAGGTGATCCCATGTGTCCCAATCACACCAAATGTCATGATTCATTCTCAGGCCATTCGAGGGGTGCATTTATTTGGTGAAAATAGTTTTTGGCACGCTTGGTGGGACAAGAGGCACATATTTCATAGGTGTGTGTATTGTGTTCATTTCATTTCATTAAGTTGTTGTGCTCTTAGTGAAATTTCAGCCTTAGGAGGTATACCCAAGCACAATTGGTGACTCCATTGGTCTAAGTACCCTACTCTCTATATTGCAAACCTTCATTTTAACCACTTTCCATCTAGTTTTCTTCCATATATTTCCAATTTTCCTCCCATTCATGAAGTTGTGCAATCATGGATTCTTCTCCACAGTGGGACTTTCACTTCCAACAGCAACATTTTCCATCTTCAAGTTATTTTAATCCACCTCCAAACAAATTTCATGATGAGTATCGGTTTGAGCATACATGTCCAGAGGAGAAAGATGCAGATTATTTTGGTCATCCAAAGAAACATGGGCTCAAGAACAATGGCATGAAAATTCTTGTTCACCTGAAGAAGATCACTTGCAGAAGAAGGTTCGAGAGTTGGAGTATAACATGATGTAAATAAGGATCAATGAAATGACAAAGGTATCCTAGATTGGCTTCAACATTCCATACCCATGGACTGGCCATATACCATGTGAGCTTAGCCCTCAACAAAAGCTTCAATTCATAATCAAGATGATGACTCAAGTTGGAGAATGGATCAAGAAAAGGGACATTCATGAATGTAATGTTAGTCAATCCTATCAATGGGAGGCCCTTGCATTACCACCTTACAACCCTTTTCCCATGTTTCCATCCATGTAGTTTCAACTTGAACCCCATAGTCCTAACCTTCTAGTTTCTACCCTTCGGTGGAATTCACTCCTTCGTTTTCTATTCCTCCATTCAATCATGAATCTTCCATGCCTCATCCTTCTAAAGTTCCCTCTTTTCTACAAGGGCCTGAATCTCTTCCTCAAACAGTGAGGGAATCAGTTAAATCCCAACCCAACCCTCCTCTTGTGGTCCCAAATCCATTTTGGGAGGAGCATTGTCAAGAAATGAGAAAAAGGGAGGAGTATGTGGTCGAAGAGAATAGAAAAAGAGAGCATGCAGATAATCTGAGGAAATGGGCTGCAAAACTTAACATCAAGAAAACTTCATTCCTAACTAAACCTTCTATAGAAGTTGAGGCTCAAGAACAAGTAGAACAAACTAGTTTTGTACCAAAAAAAAATCTAGAGTTGAACGAAGAGGACCAGCAGTCTACTTATTCAGAATGCAGTATTCATATTGGCTCGTCCCATCAGAGGAGTTTGAATCACCAAAGGTGGCAGAGTCTGTTGGAGAAGAGAATGTGGAAGTTGAAGAAGAAAGACTCTCAAGTGTACAAGCTGATTCTTATGAGTGTAATGATCCTACCAAAGCACGTCAAGAAATTGCATCACTTTTGGAGCATTGTAGTGAATTTCCAACATCATCATCAAATACAACAACTGATCATAGCAGATTCTTTCCATGATGGACTCAAAAGTTTCAAGTATAGATTATACCATGTAGGAAGTTTCAGATTCTTCCCCTTCTTCGTATTTTCAAAACTCTATTTTCTTAGATGAATTTGATCTTGCAAATTTTATGTTTGAAGACAAGGAAGGTCATGGGGAATCAACTACTAATTTAGGAAACATCATAAGGGAGTTTGAACCCTTTACACATTCAGAGAAAAAAGTAGCACATTTTTGTTAGATTTGGGGAGTATTTGGATGCGAGAAGAGCCTATAAAAATACCCACTTCCGAACCCCCGAAGTTTCAAGTTATGTCCCCGAATGGGAAGACTTGAATCATCTGCAATATTCATTGAATGAAGAAAGAGAGAGGTATGCTGGAGGAAATAAGTCAAATTTGAAGGTTTTGGGTGAAGATGATATTATTGAGAGTTTCTTACTCTCAATTGTGGGGCCAAATTTGTTTGATGAACAAGTGATGGTGGAAGAAAACCAAGGAATTTGTGCTTCCCTTAATTGTCCTAAAAACAATAGGTGAAAGGATGTGATCTTGCAGGTTTCATGTGAGATGAAGAGGTTAGAGTTGCTGAACAACTTAACTTGCAGATGAAAGTGGAACTCTTATATGATCAGTATGCTTCGAACATTTGTAATGACTTTCCAATAACTTCATTTGAGGTTGTAAGTGGTCCAAAGCGGTTGCATGTCATGGAGGAACTCTTTGTTTTGAAATAAGGAAAAATAAATAGAAAGGACATCATCTTCATACCATTCACATAGGTGAAAGATAAGCTATTTGTAAATGAGAAACAAGAGGGAAATCAGGTCGTGGATAACCATCTTTTTCGAGAATGTCTTCAACAAGACTTTCTTGTTAAAATTGAAGTACAGACAAGCAGGAATATTCAATGGGTTAGACCATGTCCTATCAGGTACCTGGCTTCATTGAAGCCAACTAGTCACATTCATTTCAAAATGTGAGGATGAGTTTCAAAATTATGAGGATCAGTTGCAATGTCTCTACGAAACAAATGCAGAGAAACTAAAAGAAGGATACTTGCTCTTTACAATTGATGCCTTGAAAATTTAGGTGGAAAGTTGGATTTATGTCAGTATTTCACTATTAATTCCAGCCATGTCCATTATCACATCATCTTCATGGCAATCCATTGTGAGAAAAGGGAGCTATTTTGCACAACCAGTTGCAGGGTTTGTTTAGCTCACCTATGCTCCCGGTTAGTGTAGGGTAGTATAGGTTTTCTTTTAGTAGAATAAGTGCAATGCACACCCTGCATGTTCCACTTGGGGTATGTATGGTTTTTAGTTGTTTTAGTGTTTTTGTTTTCCATTATCACTCTTGTGTTGTTCTGCATACTGTGCATCATTTGAGGGTGTCAAGGAAAAGGAAGGTTCAAATTTTCCGTAAGAGTTTCATGATCTACTTCATTCAAAGTTCCAGATGCCAAGTGTTCAACAGATTCGGTATACCTCATGCTTAGCATTCCAAAAAGGGTCCAAGATCGGATTGCTCAAGAGAATTTTGGGATGCATCAAAGAGGATCAAATTGGTTTCAGATTGAAAAATATCGACTCCATGCCCAATGGATGACTTAAGGCTACTGGAATCATGCTTAGCAGGCAAGCATCCCTGAGAGGTTGCCAAAAATGTTGTCAAATTTTTCCCTGGGAAAAAATGGACAATATGATAATACCCTGAGACCGAAGATTCTTCCATAAATATTTCGGGGTTATCAAGATAACTTCAAGATTTGAAAGCCTTGTATGTTATTCCAAAGGTTTTGGATCCTCTAGGATTATTTCTTCTTTTTCATATCTTGGAGGTTTAAATTGGTCTCGGACGATAAATCTACCTTTGGAAGGGCCCATACTTTCTCAACTCAAGAAAGACAGTTAAAATTGGCATATGTTTTTTTTAGGTGTCTTGTCATACCCTCATGTCCCATTTGTTCACAGAAAATTTTAGAAGTTTAAGAAAGGACAACGTAAGGCTTGAAAATTTGTCAACGCCAATGGGCACGAGCTAAAAGTGGCCGAGCTGCTTGTTGAGTTAGTTGGCATGTGTTAGTGTGATTTGCATAGAGTGAGCTCTGCACCAAACTCATTTCGGTGGTTGAATCTACATTTAGAAATTAGGAAATCGGGACAGTGAGTAATGAAGGTCGTGGAGTCATCGCAGGACCAGAAGCTCGGGAACGAGGTAGGCCGAGTTGAATCAAGCTTTCGAGTTTAATTTTGGGGATTCTTTTCGGACAATTCCGTTTCAAAATTTTAGAGATTTTTGGGATTAAAAATGTCGAGTAAGTTGAAAATTCCAAAGCCCGAAACCCCAAAACTTTGAAATTCAAATTTTTGGAAATTTTTTTGGAAAAATTTTGGAGAAATTTTTGGAAAAAATTCAGAGAAATTTTTGAAGAAATTTTTGAAAAGCAATTCGGAGAAAATTTGGAAAAAATTTGAGAAATTTTTTGAATTTTTTTAGATCTTTCCATTTCAAATTTTGGAACTTTTGACTTCGAGATTTCTTTCGGAACTTTCCTCTGCAGAATTTGAGATTTTTTCAAATTTCCTCTGCAGAATTTTGGAGATTTTTCTTTTGGGTTTTCAAAGACTTTATTTTCAAAATTTCTCCAACTTCGGCTTCAAAACACAAAGCTTAATGTCTACTTCCACATCAAGGGGAAAAGAGAAGATGAAGTAGGTCATTTGAGATATACAGTGAGTTACAGGGTGCGAGAACCACCATTTCTAAAGTGGATGAGGCATTTTCTGAAGATAGTAACAACCTAAATTTGAACCCAGATCAAGTTGAGCAGCCATGAGAGGACATATTCAAGCTCCGAATCAGTCAAAGTTGTAGGGTTGACTTGGTCAAACCTTTTGCAACAAATTTTCTATTTTCATGGGAGCATGTTCCCTTAATATTAATGACATTTCTATTTTTAGTTAAATGTTAGTTAAGGGCCCAGCTGTAATGGCTCAGCCTAAGAACTTATAAATAGTTGAATGCTTCCAGTTAGTAGGGAGATGATAGATTATTTTGAAGAGGAGTTGCTCTTCAAACTTGGAAGAGTGCTCAGAGATTCTAAGAAACCTTTTAATTATATTCAGAGTTACACCTTGCTGTTGAAAATCTGATTTATTGTGTTGAATGTTAATCAGTGTTTACTTTATGAATTTACAATTCCTTAGTGATAGTGATTATCTTACCTTTATTTTAGGTCATTTATTTCATGTTGTAGAGAATAATACTACTATCGTTTATGCCCATTGTGAAAATCTTATTTTCCTTCTACATTAATTTTATGTCATTATTGTCCCTAGTTACAGAAATAGATTTTTGTTATATGCATGTGTGGTTTACTTTTGATGAATTAATTGTGTGTCAAATATGATTTGATCTATTCTTATGTACACTTAGGTTTAATAGAGGAACATCCACCTGGTTTGTGGTATTTTGTACCCTTTCTAGTTGCGATAGGTGAAGGTGGTCAGTGATGTAAGCATACATCCCACATTAACCCTTCCAGATGTTAAACATCCCTTAATTTGGTGCATCACCACTTCTAATATAGGTTTTGTTTCCTTGCAAATATATTTCTCTAATCCCATGAAATGTTAGCATAGGAATAGATAGCCCTTTTATCTCGCATTAAAAGTAGTGTTGTGTTTAGTTTAGGAAGAGGAAGCCGACCTTCTCCGGAGGTTCACCTCGAGCCCAAGTCCCACAACTTGAGAGGTGATCCCATGTGTCTCAATCACATCGAATGTCATGATTCATTCTTAGGCCATTCAGGGGGTGCAATGATTTGGTGACAACAAAATCCAATGGGGATAGTTAATGGGTAGGATTTAGAAACGAGAGAAGGTGTTGAAGCTCTTCTTTGACCAGAAGAGCAATGCGATGATGTATTTTCCGCAACTTTTTTTGATGGTTTTGGCATCGGGAATGGTTATGATATTGTGGACCCCGTTTTTTGGGTCAATATCGGGCATATCGGCACGGAGACCGGAAAATGCATTACTATGGTCCCGAAGGAAAGAGGTGTATGCTTCCTATTCAAGAGCATCTAAGGATTGGTTGATCTTTAGAATGTGGGGGTCATCATGAGTGTTAATGTTGATTTCAATGGTCAATTCTTTTAACATAGTTTGTATCTCGGAAGGTAACAACCAAAGTGAATATAAGAATGTTCCACACCAAGGTAAGTGAGGATGGATTCATCATCCTGGAATTAAATGACATTAATAGAAGGTGTATCATCATTGATCATGTCAGGATACAGGAATGGGAGAGAAGAGGGAGCCTCACCATCATGTTGATAGGTTAGAGGTCCCAGGGAAATGGTGTTTACGAAAAAAAAAGTTAGGAGGAATAAATTCGGGATCTATGGACTCTGTGGGTGAAGAGGGTAATATGGGTGAATGAGGTGGGGAAGGTTTTCCATCCTAAATGAGGTTGACGTGAACCTTATTAGAAGGTGGTGTGTCAAAACCAATGCCATTATGGTCATTGTGTTTATGAGAGGTACAGGAAATGACAGTATGGCAGCCCTATTCATAAAAGCCGAAGCCAAATCCTTTCCATGCGCACTTTGTGCTAGAAAGTGTGAGCGAAGCGGTGGTTAGTGAGGGAGTGTAGGTTGGATGAAAATGGTTAGGTTTGGGATGGAGGTTCAGGTTTATAGGTGGCCATATCAAGTCCCCCATACATTATATTAGTGTGAAGGTGGGGAGGGCCATAAGAATAAATGTCGCCGATGCGGATGTCATAACTGGGGTATTGACGTAGGTTCCCATACTCTTATGCGGTGAGGAAGGTGTCGATATTGTATAGGTGGTATTCCCCGCAGTGAGGCATTACAAAAATCCTTTTACGGGATTAGTATTTGATATGTGGGTAGTGGGGATAGACGACTCACTAGATGATGGGGAAACCGGCGAGTCAAAGGAGAGGTCGAAGTGGAAATAGGGTAACAAGGCTAGATGCAGGAGAGGTGGTGGTAGTTTTGGTGGATGGGCTTGTAGGTGAAGGTGAAGTAAGGAGAGTGACATATACCTTGATTATTACTAGCACATCATTGGGCCGGTATAACATGTTACAAGTCTTGAAAGGTGACGGGTTGGTAGGGATGGTGTAATTATGTCCATCGTGTTCAAATTTGAGGCAGCAGTGTAAAGTCAAAGGGACACAACCCATGGTGTGAATCCAAGGTCAGCCGAACAACAAGTTATACTGGAACTCCCCTTCTAGGACATAGAAAAGTTCCGAATAGTATGGGGACATGGAGAACAAAGATACCTAGGGTATAGGTCATTGCATCATTAAAGGACTACGGCATAAATGGGTTACCATGCATGCAATTAGCAGGTATTCACATTTGGTCATATGCATGGGAGGAGATGATGTTAATAGTAGTACCACCATCGATCATAATGCGTCGTATGCATATATTATCGATAAAGATGGAGATGAAAAGAGCGGGGTCGGGGTCATTGGACTAGAAGGGAGTGATCTCTTCATTTGAAAATTTGAGGGAATTTACTTGGCAAGTAAGTGGAGGTGTAGAGGAAGGAAATGACCTAGCGAGAGAGGAAAGGTGGTGAGGAGTAATGATGGAGGCTATGGGTGTGGGATCATTTGGTAAAACCTTGATAGATTGAAGGACCTCCATAAGGGCTTGACAATGTGACTTGGAAGTTTGGATGAGGTCATATAAAGACATTTTGAGGGGGATTGGTGCAGTTGTTTTAGCATTGTGCGATGTGTGACCCCATTGGAAATAGGATATGTAGGACCTCGAATGATGACTTTGGGTATGGGTGTAGATGGTATGTTGGGTACATGGTTGGTTGATGGGCCAGTTGTCTTTTCTTTGCCCTTATCTTTCTAAGCACGGGTGGTAATGTGAACCATGTTAATTTGAGGGGAGGTAGATGAAGAGGGTGTGTCATGGAAGGTATAGTGGCATGAGGGAAAAACCCTAGTGGGGGATACGATCCTTATGAAATGAGTAGGGCGCATTGAAATTTAGGTGGTGGTTTGGCCAACTCTCTTATATGGACCATGTTGATCTCAAATCTCGGGGTGGATCAAAGAGTTGTGGGGGTGAAGATTTTGGTCACTGAGTAGGTAATGGAAGAAGATAAGTGGAAATTGGTGAAGGTGAAATGGGGTCCTCATTAAGAAGATCTTCACCGTCAAAAATTTCTTTGGGAGGACACAATTGGACACGTGCGGTTTTTAAAGCCTTACAGTTCTCTACATCGTGTCTTGACACACGATGGTAGGCACAAATTTTAGCTTCATTAAATCCTTTTAGTTTGGGTTTGAGTGGGTTATAAGGTCTAAGAGGTGCTAATGTGATGACATAAAGTTTGAGGAGATTGGTTAAGATTTTAGTGTAGGACCCTTCTAGTGGAACACAATGGGAGGTGAATGTGGATTTGGGTGGAGGTATGGCTGATTGTGGAGGAAGATACTTTACAAGAGGGGGAGTGGGTTGGTCCACTAGTTTGGTGTGTGGGGTGGTCTTCAGTCTTGATTGCATCTGCTTTGGTACGGGCATGGTGGAAGAGCTGGAGATGGAGGTTTCATTTGGTTTAACTACCTTATTGAAGGGTAGTGGATTCTTAGCTTTAGGTTGCACCTTTTTAAACAAAGGTGACATGGGTGTACATGATGTAGAGGGAAAAGTAGATGCTAGAAGAGGATGGGTTACTCATGGGGGTAACCGAGTTTCTGTGGAGGTGGTCGAGTAGAGGTTGGGTAGAAGGTGTGAGTGGAAGAGAAGAAAGTTTCATGGGTAGTGAAGAATTTATGGATGGTAGTGGTGGTATGGGTGGTAAGAAGGTTACGGGTGATGATAAAGGTTATGTGGGTCATTTGGGTATATTAGAGGTTCGTGATGAGGAGGTGGGATGCTACATTCTTGGTTTACCAGTGGAAGGAGGTTTCTTGGCCAGGGTCGAGGGGTGAGGTCCTAGGATGGACAGAAGGGTTTAAGGTGATAATGGTGTGGTAGGTGAGGTTGGTATATGGGGTCTAGGAGGTTGGGTCTTCTTTTTAGGGGCCGAATAAGATTAGTGTTGGTTTAGGAAGACATGGCTAAGTCTAATTTGATGGGTGGGTGAGTAAGGCTTGATGTCAACATGACCCTTGAGGTAGTAATGGGTTTAAGTAAGGGAGATGATATAGATGTGGGTAGGTGTTTGGGTGTATATGTATGTTCAGTTTTGGGTAGAGGTGTGTGTTGGGCTATGGGTGATGACATGGAAGGTTTTGCAATAGTTGTGGTTGTGTTTGGTTTGGTCACTTGAAACACTTTTGGATAGATAGTGGAGGTTTCGGTGAGTGACAACTACATTTGGTTTGAAACAGGAAGTAGAAGGCATCCCCAAAGTAAGGCTCTATTAACATAATCCAAGTGATTGGCCAAGCATGAAAATGGTACCATTGTAAGTGGGGCCAATGTGGATTGAGTAGGAATCCCTGTAAAATGTGTTTGAGACAAAGGGAAATGGCTAGCTTCGACTCTATGGGTAAGAGAGCTGAAAGCAGATTGGTAGGCTGTTGGAGGTTCGATGGAGGGTGGTTATCTAAAGAAAATGGTATTTCTATAGGATCTTCCATGGATAGAGGAGAGGATGGGCCGACACAAGGTTGAATCTCCTTGTGATGGTGTAGGTTGTGGACATGCATCTCCTATGAGTAGTAGATGTGCCATTGACGACTGCTCGAAACTTTGAGGGGTCAAAGGTGGCGTGCTGATTATAGGATCTTCCATGGGTGAAGGAGATAATGAAGGGGGTTCCTCTATGGGTGGAGGAGTAGATGAAATAGGTTCTTATGCAGGTAGGGAATCTCGGGCTAATATTTCATACATGGAAGGAACATGAGGCAATTGGGAAGTAACTGGTATGTTATAAAAATAGTGTGGACCTCACAGACATTGCTATCATTGGTTGAAGTGTCACCAACTTGATTGGAAGATGGGGCATGATTAGGGAATGGATTCTTGAAGATATGTAGGTTTTTGTTAGTGGGGGCATTCGGGATATCCAAGACTAGATCTCTGTTGTCTAACTTGGATGATATTCTTTAAGGTGATGCATTTATTGTCACTATGACCTTTGACATGATGATAATTAAAAATTCATGTTCCTTATACCACGTGGGCATGGGGCGCTCAGGGTCAAAACCAGTATGTGGTTTTATAGGTGGAAGGGTAATGACACTAGCCTTAATAAGATTTTCCAAAAAGAGGAATAAGGTTATCCTATTAAAGTGTACTTTCACTATTCTTGTTTGAACTAGAAAGCTGGGATGGGAGAGAGATTAGAAGGAGGTTTGGCCAGGTTTTATTGATTAGGAGGACCAACCTTGAGAGCTACGACATTGGAAGATCCTTTGGGTTTGGAATAGTTTTTTTGGGGTTTCAAAGATGAAGAAGCATCATTTTATTTGAACGTGATGTTCTTGTTACACAACTGAATTTTATTCTCTTTGATAGCATGAATTTCAAATTTTTGTGCCATGGTGAATGCCTCATTAAAAGTGTGAAAGGTTTGCACCTGTAGGGTTGGTAAGATGTGTCTAGCACAAGCCCAAATAAAAACTCTATGAGTTTAGTTTGAGGTAATTGAAATGTGAGCTGGTTAATTAGGTTATGCCAACGAGTGACAAATTCAGTGATAGACTCATCATTGTACTATTGTGTGGAATAAAGATCAGTCATGGTTACCTTCTTAACAATGTTGATTGTGAAGTGGTCTAAGAAGGCTTAGGATGCCCGATTAAATAAGTAGATGGAGTGTCTAGGTAACCCACTGTACTGCCGGTCCAATGCAAGTCCTCTTAGGGACATAGGGAAGGTCTCAGTAGGAGTAATGTGTCATCATGGGTGATCGGTAACACCCATGTTTGAAAGACTGTAAATGCTTTCTTTGTGAGTCTTATTTACTATTGAAATGGTTGAATTTTGGCATTTCCCAATGTACAAGGTATGGGTGAATAGGGATGGATGGATGAATGGGCTCATTACAGATTTCATCATAGGTGAGAGAATTGCATGAGCTAGAAACTGATGCTTCTATCATCTACATCTTTTCCACCATTAAATTGATGAGGTCATTGGTAGGTTGTGATGGAAAGGATCCTCCTGTGGCGTAGGAGGGATGGTGCTAAACATATGATGTGGGTGGAATTCCAGTGTATGGAAATTCCGAATAGGAAGGTTGAGAATAGGGGACCGACATAGAGGGCATATATCCAGAATGGGTGACAGATGAGATAGGGGGTTGTTGATAGTATGTATGTAGGTGGGATAGTCACAATGACTCTAATAATGATTGGGGACAAAGATTGTGGGATGGAGAGGAAAAGATTCTGGAATGGAGTAGGGGTCACCGACACCACGAGTGGTTGTGTTGCAATTGGTATCTATGAGACAATGGGTGCGGATGGGGTTATGGTATGGGTGGTCAATGAAGGGACAACATATACTACATGTGCGAATGATAATCTGCAGATGCAAAAATCATAGTGGGTATGGGTCCTTCTTTGTGAAACCACTAGGGGAAAAGAAGGTGATGGAAATGCCACATTAGTAGGGGTTGACATAGAAGTGGGAATAAGGGAAGGAGAGATGGATATAGGCATGCCATATATAACCTGACTTGAGGAGTCTCGCGTGGAAGAGTGGGAAAGGTAGAACTGTAAGGTTGCAGGATTCTGGTTGAGGATTCATGTGAATTCCTTGTCACCTATGGAAATGGTGGTAGGTAGGGTTAGATCCATGGGTGACATAATAGAGGGTGGAGAAGGAATAGGTGGGAGTTGTTGATGACCTAAGTGGAATATAAGAGTGTTAGCTTGATTGCGAGTCAACACCATGTGAATGAATGTATATCGGGTGATGTTGTATCCTGCAGATGACACAGAGAGTAGTGGGAATGAAGTAAACATGTGTTTATAGCTGAATTTGGGCAATTTATCAGCTGAGATTCAACACAGGGTAACCGAAAATGTTTAAGGATGACCGATACCAATTTAGGGGTAACCGATGTCGGTTACTATGAGACATGAACAATTTTACCAAATGAGGTAAAAAATGGTGATGGTCAGATGAAGAAGTTGTATGACGATTGTTTATCAAATCATAGAGATTACAGAGACTCACAAGAACTATGACAACAAAGAAAATGAAATAAGTGTTCTTTGGGCAATTTATTCAAAAATAATAGAAAAATCATTCCGATTTAGCAAAACTAATACCGGTTAGGGAGGGATCGATGCCGGTGGATAAACCGATGCCGGTTCCTATGAAAATTGGAAAAATGTAGAAAAATGGATTGTTGTGAATTTGATTCAGATAAATAATTAACCTAGAGATCTGGAGATGATTTAATGAAATCCTGACACACTCGATTGAAGTCGAATACTCAAACCGTGATTATGGAGTGTGCAAAGCAAAAGAATGGAAAAATGGAGAAATGTATGCACACACCTAAAAAATGCACGTCAATCAAACACTAAAATCACGTACCTAACAAGTGATTTTTAATGTGTTGAGCTTATGCTATTTAGAAGACTGACTCATGAATCTAGAGTAGAGTTTTCGGTGAGGAAGGCTTCCTACAATGAACGATATCTAAAAGGAGAGGTTTCAGGTTATGTTATGGTAGGGGTGGGCCATCCTTTGAGGTAATGAATCAACAAAAGTAATGAGTTGGGAGTACCTACCAATCCTCGATCATGTGATCGGCGACGAGCATTCCTGTAAGATGTTGTTTAAGAAAGATGTGTATATTTACATTTTGTGTAGTTTGGTAAGAGAGAGAGAGAGAGAATGTGCTTTCTACGATTCTTTGTGTTAACCATTAGTGGGCATGAATTCCAGATATATAGGTTTCCCTCATTTTAATGTGAGCTAAATGAAACATATCGAATGCAATGCAACCAATTTTAAGCCCAAATCAAAAAATTTACATTCGATGAAGCAAATGATGAATAAGATAGGGTATGATCTTTCACTAGATGTATAAAGCAAGAAATAAGAATGATTCCTTTTAAATGCACCAAGAGAAATGTTTCTTTTAGAGCAATTAGAAAGAAGAGAGGATTAATAGAAGAGAAGATTAATGTGTAAGCCTTTTAAAGGGGAAAAACACACAACTTTCACCTAGAAATGAAAAAAATACAATAGAATCCCTAATGGGTCCCACTAGGCATGCCAAAATGTTTCACCATTTTCTTTACTTCATTAAGACAAAATAGATAAGGGTAAGGGCCAAGGAGGAATACATGTTTATGCTAGTCGGTTGATGGTTGTTGCATGTGTTTTGACTTATCAATCCAATGATGACTATGAGAGCTTCCTTTTGGTTGAGAGGAACTACCTGAAATAGAAAATAAGACCACAAAAGAGGAGTTAAATAATATATGAAAGTGGACTGCCTAGCATGTGCTATATTCAGAAATGTGATACTCCTAGATGGTTGTCAATCTACTATTTAAAAAAATTAATATGAGGAATAAAAAAGTCCTACTATAGTTGATATGATTTAGGTATCTCATTCAAACACAATAAGTAAATCTAATATAACAGGCTAGGCTATAGTCAGATCTGAAGGGTGGGTAGGTGTCAGGGTGTTGGAACTAGTCAAGGTTAGGTTTTGGGTTGTTTAGGTCACTTGGTAGAAGGTTATTTGGTTATGTTATTGGAAAAAGGTATGAAACATAGAGACGACGTCATTCGGATATAATCGGTAACGATTTAGGAGAGACCGACAAAGGTCATGGGTAATTAGGCGTTGTACATCGGGTGACAGTAGTTCAACAAAAATCTTATTGCAGAGTTTGGGTGAGGTTAGATAGAGATAAAGGAGGGGATGGTGAGGTCTGTGAGACTATTGAGAACACTTAGAGAGGTGGAAGGGCCAGGATAGGTGATTTGGTAAAAGGGTGGGTGAGTTTTGAGTTTGTCAGAAAGTAGACTATGAAGGAATGGGAATATTAATGGAAGAATGATAACATAAATGATAACAAATCCATGGACAAGAATAAGAATGGAAATGATCAGTGATAAACACACTTACCAATGTTGCAGGTCCAATGATTGGGTGGTGGTGATGATCGGTTGGTGAGATGGAGCTTGGTGTAATAGTGATGCTTCCCGAGAATGTCATTGTGAGTGTAAATACTTCGGATATGTCTGTTGTTGGATGTGGATGTTTGGGTGCATGAAAAGACTTTGGTTTTGCTTACATGCAACTCTCTTCTCATCTCCTTGATCTCAAAATGTGCCAACCCAAAAACAAGGTTGCTAAGGTGAATAAATGGTAACCAATGATAGTTCTGGGTTGACCGATGTCGGTTTAGGGGTGACCGGCGTCGGTTAAGGCGAGGATTCCCTAGGTTTACTAAAAATGGTAGAGCTTTTCAATTTCTTGGGCTAGGTTGGTTTATTCTCATGGATCATAATGGAATCTTCCCTTCTAATGAGTGGGAATGTGGTTAGAGAAATCTTAGGCATGTGATTTTAGGGTTAGACCAAATCTTAGCTCATTAAGGCAAGTAAGATCAGGTCTTAGTTAGTTATGGAAACATGCCAAGAATAGGTCTAGGGTGAGGTGGCTAGGTGAGGTGTCTAGGTGAGGTGGAAATTTAGCTTAATTAAAATAATTAAGTAATGAATGTTGTGAGGATGGGTATTAATTTAATTAAATTAATATTAGTGTGGGGTGGAAGGGGCCATGGTTAGGTAAATATGTTTGAGTTGGTTATTTGACAAGGGGACAAGGGGAGTATGACCCAATTTTGGTGTCTACACTGGAAACACAACGAGGTAAGATGCAGGGAACTTGTAGGTGTGGTTCGATACATCCAAGAGGTCAAAAGACCAAGGTTTTTTTGGATAAGGGTCACGACCAAAGGCAAGGTATGATTGGTAGGCTAACAATTGGGCCATATGTGGGTTTTCCATCATATAGGCGGTTGCCAATGAGATGAGATAGATAGACTACAACTATTCCGATGGATACAAGGAATCCTAATGGAGAGCACAAGATGCTACCTATAGATAGGGTCAGATGGTAGTTTGGGATGCCTCAAGATATACCCCCACCCTTCCCACAATATAGGAGGGATGACGTGGAGAGGCCTCTGCCTCTACCACAACCGACAGTCCTAACAGGGTAGGAGGAGCAAGTGATAGACCGATGGATTGATAATGTTGGGGTTATTGATAGATATAGACAATGGTGGGCCACACATTTATGAGAATTAATGCCGAGGCCAGGGAAGCTGAATTTAGCCACCATCACCAATTTAGAGGGATTCCCTACGGGGCGGTGGCGACCACGATTACATAGTTGGGGATAGTGTAGGAATAGTTGATAGGGTCAGAGGCACAGGTGGCCACCCTAAAGGCCTAAGTAGCATAGGGATAGGCACCCGTATAGGGCAGAGATGGAGATGGGATACAGGTAACCTCCCTACAGGTGTAGGTTATAGGTTTGCAGGGCCAGTTGGCCACTAAACAAGCATAGATTATGGCCCTCTAGGCCTAGGTACAGGCATAAGGGTAGAGGCTAGTGGCACCACCACAAGATCAAGGGTAAGGTCCCACTTTACAGGAAAGGGTGGTGTAGGGTCTTACGGGACAGTACATGGTTCAAGGCTGATGGCACCACCATAGACAATACCTCATTATGATTTGTTGATGATGTACTTATGTTGGAATAATTTGATTGTTATGTATAGATGGATGGTGAATAGGTGTGTTTAGGCATGGTGGAGTCGGATTATAGGCATAGTTGAGTCATGTGGTAGGCATGATTGAGACAGTCATAGACATGGTAGAGTTAGGTTATGTGTAGGCATGGTTGAGTCGGGTTATAGGCATGGTGGAGTCGAGGTTGGTGTTAGGCATGGTTGAGTCATGGTTGGGTGGTTGAATGAATTTCTCATGTATGAGATATGAAATAGATGATGATATATGTATATGTTTTGTTTTAATTTGTGGTATTGTATGGTAGCATGGATCGTGTGGGTATGATCACATGTAATGTATGATTGTGGTAAACATGATGAAATGAATGTTGTGACAGTGTATTAAATTCCAATTGGCTGGTAATAAAATGGAAACTAATGAGAATAGAATGTGATTGGAACAGGTAGCCAATGTCAAGAGGTGAATGGTTATGGATGGGAAAAGGTGAAGAAGGTGATGACAATGGTCGAGCCGACCTCCAGGGCCCTATGCCCTTGGAGTCCTACCTATATAGCCCTGGCTAGAAGGGCCTTAGACCGATGTAGTTATCCCATAAGCTAAGGAAGATTACAATGAAGTAGAGGAATGGGTTGGTAGGTGTTAGGCCATGTTGAATGTAGGTCATATGCATGATTGAGTTTAGGTCGTAGGTATGGTTAAGTTTTTTTAAATATAGATGTCGATGATCTCGTCAAACTATTAACTTTTCCTCTTTTGCATTGCAAGCGTTGACATGTGATTTGTCCTAAGAAGGTGTATTAATTTGAATGTTGGAAATCATGCTTTCCATGGATAAATTATTTATGTTCTTGGATTCATTTTGCTAAAATTTTGTTGCTTGCAAGGAATCCATTTTGTTTGAGATAAGAAGGGTTGTAAACTGGTAATGTTGTTTGCAAAATTATCTCATTATAATAATGAAACCTTGATCAATTTCATTGATCTAAGGTATGTTTTAATTCTTATTACCTGATATGCATGGTAAAATGACATTCAAAGGTTGAAGAGAGTAAAGGACTGAACTCTTGTATTTATACAAATTCTTTGATCTTATTTGAAGTTATTGCTTTGCATTACAGTTGTAAGAAGTATGATTGGATCTTCTTGCTAATATCTCCAGGATCCTGAATGGCATAAAGAGGATGGAGGTCTACTTCAGGACTATTTAGGGTAATAATCTAAGTCCTATATCTTTAAGATCTATCCTAAAGGGATTCTAACCTAAGGTAAACTAGACCTACCTTATGTCTATGTTTACACCAACCTTGTTGCATCCTAACCTAAGTCATATGTTTTACAAAGTTGGGGATTTGTAAATAACCTATGGTAACTAAAGGTTTATTTCTAACCTATTACCTAATGCTAAATTGGTATGGAGCATGGTCTATCCTAAGATGGAAAATTTACCTAAGGAAATGTCTATAAACCCGAGGTAAATGCTTTCTAAATTAACCTAAGGTCAGATCATAAGATAATGATATCTATCCTAAACTAATGCAAGGATAGAAAGGGACCTAAGGGGAGTCGCATGGAAAATATGAGATGGTGGAAATGGTTTCTAAGTCATTTATTTGATTTGATTTTTGAGTTTAAAATATTACGTACTGTCATTTTGATAGAGGCATGGAAACTAGAGGGGATCCTAGTTAGTACCATATCTAAATTTAAACAATGCATGTTCTCTTTGAATTAAGACTCCCCAATTTTAGATGGCGGTGGTGTACAGATTTAGGTGGAAGACTGGAAATTAATGACATTAATGGTCATCATTTTTGGTGATCAAACCACCTTGGAAACCATGCAAGAGGATTTGTTGGTAGTTGTTTGGTCTTTCATACATTATACTTTTTGCTCTACATAGATCTATCTAGTTCTTCGAACCAACAGTTCTATTTTCAGTTTGTTGCTATTTTTAACTCCCTTGGACTATTTTTGATCTAATAGAAGTATATGAGGCATTTGAGAAGGAATTTTTGGTTGTTGATTTTGTTTGGAGAAGAAGGAGTTGTGAAGGCTCAACTGGAAATCTTCTTTGAATCAACAGAAGCACTATCAGGCATGATAGGCTCTATCCATTAAGCTGCTCTTTTTTTCTCTAAGTGTCTTCATTAAAACAAATTTTCTCTCATGAGATAATGGGGTTTTATTCTATGATGGTTATTTGGTTTCCTTTCTTGAATATTTTTCTATATTCTCTGATTGAGGAATCTCTGCTTGGAAAGGTAGTCATTGAGTTGTTTTCCTATTTATTTGATGTTGAATCCCACCTTAAATCTTGTGGTGATATGAGTAATGAAGTGCATGCGTGAATCTTTCTTATCTGTTTGAAAATGGGTTTTATGGAAATGATATGTGGCTTCAAGTTTCGAACCAAGTTGTAGTTTGGGTTGTCAGAAGGTAAATGAATACCCTTCACTATCGCTTCTTTGTTTTGTGGAAGTTATGTTACTCCTGTTGGAATTGTATGAATATGCATGCTTGGATTCTGAGTTGTGTGAGATCGAATTTGTTTAGAGAAACAGTAAATGTGTGCCTTCTTCTTGAACTCACTAAGTATACTCTATCAGTTCTTTGGATTCAGTATTTGATGGAAGCTAGGAAGTTATTGGGTGTTTGGAATCTCTATTTTTGTGGGTTCTTCTTGTATGGAAACAAGAGTGAATGTTTTATTACTCCTTTAAAATTTCAGTTTAAACTGAGTACTCGAATTAGGTTCTTTTAAGGAAACTATGGGTTAATTGTTTCTTGGACACTTTGATTTTAAGGCTATCTTGTTGGGGATACTTGTGTTTAAAGTATTTATTCTAATATTATATTTATAATTTGTTTTCTTAAGTTATTGAGTACTGAACTAAAGGTTACATAGGCGAGGTCTTGTTGTTTAGGGACATTTTGAGAGTCGGCTTTGTCAGATTCGATGTTGGGTTATTCTTGTAGCTCTGTTTGAGCTTTCTTTATTTTGATCATGTTGTCTTCTTCCCTATCAAAGTTGATGAAGTTGGTTTTGTATAACTGTCCCTGAACTGGTTACTCTCTTAAGTATCTTGCTTAAGTAAACTTGTTAAACCCCTCCTGATTGGGATATTGTGAACTTTAGGATGCTATTCGGACTTGCGGTTGTCATTTCTTGATTTTGAACTAACTAAATCAATTTTAAATAAAGGGTTTTCTGGAATCTTCCATTTCTTTGATCTCTGAGAAAGATTGGAGGGAATAATTTTGTGTATAGCTTATGCGCCTGTAGCTAAGCTATGTCTATATTTCTTTGGACCTTCTTAAGATGTATTTTTCTCACCTTTGTGAGGATTCGATTGAGAGTCTATCTGGTTGATAATTTTACTTTCGCTTGAAGGAATTGGTCAGTCTGTGGATCTTTGACTAAAACTTTGACATTCTTGAGTGACTGTTGGAGACTGTATTTACCCGTATGGCCTTTAGCAACTTTTGTCATTACATCTCCTTTTTGATATGGGTATAATATCACTATCGTGGGATGTCCATGATGGAAAACCTTGTTTAAATCATTTCAACTACAATAGCCACACATTATATTTAATCTCTTCTTATATGTGTTTATTTTATAAAAGAGTTTGGGGATGTAGTGATTGGGTTTGCATTTTCCTTTGCAACCTTCTTCTCGTGTGATAGAATGTAGGAATTTCCTTCGATCATGACATTTGACTTCTCTTTCGTCTACGAGGTGAAGTCGATCTTTGCCCCTTTGGAAATTATAGGAGAATATGTGTTGTGGTCTCTTTTCTGAAGTTGTACATGGGGATTCAGGCTAACCGAATTATAAAGGAAGCTCTTATTGTTTCATCACAATCGTCCTTCTTCTTTTGGGTAAATATTGTCATAAGATTTAATTGGTTCAGTTGCACTACTTTCTTTAATGCCTTGAGTAGTCATCATTGCTACTTGCTTATTCACTTGACTTGTGTTAAATGTTTTTAATATTTGTGATAGAAGACTAATGTGAGATGTTGTGCATTGAGTAAATACTATCCTAATGTTGATGTATGGCCTAACTTGAGAAATTAGGCTATGTCTTGGATTTGGGATTAGGATGTCACATCTGATGTGTGAGACTCTTATTTACATTTGTATTTCAAATTCAGATGAATTGTGAAGGAAATAATTAGAAGGTAATTTTATTTGATAAGGATAAGTGTATTGGATGGAACATTATTTATCCGACATCATGTTGTAGATTGCTGATTACATCATGATATTTCCTTGAATGTTGTTTAAATTGATTAATTTTTCTTCTTCTATGGTTATTAATACTCTTGATTTAATTTTCTACTTGACCTCACTGTTTCATTAAAGCGAGTTGGTTTAATGAAATAGTTAGTTTAAAGCATTTCGTTTTAATGCTTAGTGCTTATCATGCTCGATTCAATGAACTAATCAGATCAAGAATTTTACGCTTGTTACTCCGTCCAGTTAATGTACCAAACTAAACACAAAAACCCTGAAAAACTCCAATGAAATTGATACCTGATGAAGATGTAGATGGATGAGGAAGCCAATGTAGATAAGACGGGCGCACACAAGCAATTCGCACAATAGATCCGAATAACCTGTAAAACACCGATGCTTGACAGAAAAAGACCACGTTAAAAGATATTTTAGTGGACTGCCCGAGAAGCGGGTCCGAGAAGCGATAAGCTTCCTCGGCGGATGTCAGTCCACGTTTTCAATAAAGAAAGGAAGCATACATGATAAAAGATGTAAATAAAGACTAGATTTTCTGATTGCAGTAATAAGACAGAATCTAAACAAACAAGACAGAGACGAGTGAGATTTGTGTTACCTGTATCCTTTTACCTATCTGCAGAGAAAATCGGCGTCGCTTTTTAAAATCGGCGTCGCTTTTTAAAATCGGCGTCGATTGAGAGACTGGTCGGCGTCGCTTTTTAAAATCGGCGTCGATTGAGACTGGTCGGCGTCGATTGAGACTGATCGGCGTCGACTGGGTTGAATCGGCGTCGACTGGAGGCAGATCGATCAGTCAGGGACTGTGCGATAAGATTCGGGAATTAGAAGACGAATGTGGTCTGCTGGATGAGCCGAAGTTGGCGAGACACTGGAACAGAGTCACCAGATGATAGATGGTGGTGCGATGCTGATATGACAGGGACAGAGTAACGGTGCTCCTCTCAGGGATTGATTCGGACAGGATCTGCCCTAATTTGATACACTTGATGCTGAAGATCTCTCAGACTGTATCTCTCTCGCTCTCTGTTCGTGTGCAAGTGCTCCTTTTTTCGCTTGTTCGCTTTTTCGCTCTTGCTCCGATCTCTTTCGGTTCGATTTTTCCGCGCTTAGAACTGAGTTCTGGACTTGCTTTTATAATCGGCGCCGCTCCTAGAAAATCGGCGCCGACCATATGGGTCGGCGCCGATCGCGGAGAAGACTCCCGAGATGGCTAAAAATGATCGATTCGAGAAAAATAAGACTCATCCCGACTACGGGAAAATATCCCGCTTAGGGAAGATTAAAAATAGATGTGATACATGGGTAGAATAAATTTGGGGTGGATAAGTGATTAAGATGCATGGGAAGAAGCGTAATTAAATATTTAATACTTAATTACTCATGGGTAAGATGTGATGGGATGAATTAAATTTAGAGTAGGTGATTAAATCACAAATTGGAAAACTATCCCAAGGGGATAGTTGGTGATGTAAACGTGCCCTAGGTTACCTAGGCAAGTAAACGGATGAGAAGGGACACTAAATTGGGTAACCAATTTTAGGTGTCTACACTAACCCGTGCTAGCAATTTTTGCAGATGGACTTCGTAAGTGATAAAGGAAGGCAATACCTTGTATGATGTATTGGTCATTTGAAAGTTTGGACCATGTATAGAGAACTCCGATTTATTATTGAGATGTAATGAAGGAAGGAAAGATGTATTCTTTAATGATCTTGATGTTGTTGACATGAAATATGTTAGTAATGCATAGTCTTGTAAAATGTGTATTTTTCATGATGAATTGAAAATACTGAAGTTACTTAAATTGATTATTTCTATTCTCTTGTTCATAATATGAAGGAAATTTGTAATCCTATCTTTGATGTTGTCATTCATACCTGATTGGATCCTTATTTTTGATTTCATTAAATTGGATGGATAAATGGGAAATAATACAATTTCCCTTACGTGAATGAAAATTAATAAGTTGTATGTATTGATGTTCTTTACCTAATCTGGAATGGTTTATTATGATGTTATGATCGTAAAGTTAAAATATCGGGATGTGTGAATTGGATAAGGGTATAACTAATCCTAATACTTAACCATAATGAGGAAGGTTATCCTCCTCTCAAAAGGATAAAAAAATAAATGAATAGTATATGAGTTTGATAACCAATTATAATTCATATCTATGAAGTCTATCAAAAAAACTCCTGCTTTGGTTCTTATACAATCCTTGAATGGTTGAGACACATTAATTAAATCTTATGATAGATGTTGTTTTTGTTTCAATTAATTACACGTTAAGAAAAATGTTAATGAACATAAAGGAAATCATAGTTTATGAGGTTTCATATTATCTAATCAACTCAATTAAGGATTAAAAACTTAAGGATTTTGGGATTAGGGTTATACAAGGTTGCTGTGATTTGAATCTTAATCCAACAATAATTAAGTGGATATGACCTCTTGATGTGTGTAAGTAATGATGAAGTAGTTCTGTCAGATGTTGGCACATGCCAACTATAGAATTGTACCTTCGTGAAGAATTTTGTCTTCACGAGGATACAATGTTGTAGTTGACATGTTACAACACCCTTTAGCATTGGTTCATCTAGACCTACTCAAATCTGGACTTGCACTTAGTTTCTCTCTAGATCAGGATAAGGATATGATTTTTCATAGGTAGTGACTCTCAATGACTTAGGGTAACTTGGCACATTCAGTTGACTTAGGTTGAATGAGTATGCCCATTTACCCTAGGTCATCGTGAGTGGTTCCCTATACCAAATTATATCAATAACCTAGGTTAGGGTCAAACCTTGGACAAGTGGATTGACAGAAGTCAGTAAAGACCATTTTAGATAACAAATGAGTGGGGTGAAGGATGTATTCCGATTAGACAAGTATGTCATCTAGGAATAGTAACATGAACAATATGTTGGAAATCTTTGGCCAAAGTATCGCAAGTTGTTGGCTGCATTGTCCTATGTCACCTATTTTGAGAAATGTGATTTTAGATGAATATGGTAATAAATATTTAGATAGATTTTTTAAACAGAACACTCAATACCTAGAATAGGGTAAGAGAACCAAGTATTCATAGTATACCCATAGTATACAATACTTAAGTTAACATGAGAGATTGGTTGGTAACCGAGTCATGAAATGAGAGATCGGTAGCTCACCGAGTCATTTACAACTGCATATGGTTCTTTTATGAGATTGATTGACATGGAATGTGTGTTCTAAATTATGATCATTTAGAACATCGAACATTATGTATAAAAAAAAGTTTTTTCCCTTGTTTCTAAAGTCTTAAAATGGGAATGTTACATCTTGGTATCAGAGTTGAAGGTTACGATCTTACGGATCTTAGACCTATTGTGTCCATAATTTGATAAAACTTAATTTTATTGTTAACAAAATATGGTTAGAACAAGAGGAAATGTTGTAAACAACCCACCACTTGGTGGAGAAGCAACAACTTTGCCCAAAAAACTTGATGAGATCCTTACTTCCCTATTAGACACAAGAGATCGTTTGACTATTCTTGAAGATCAAGTAATGGGCAATGAGGAAGAAGAAGATGTTGTTAATAACAATCAGCCACCTCCTGCAGACAACACCAATTTAAGAAATTTGGGTGTTGATAATAATAATGTAAACATGTCTGATCAACCAGAAAAATAAAAAGGCAAGGCTAGCAGCTGAACTCACTAATGATATCAAAAGGATAAGTCCACCTAAGTTTGATGGCACCACATTAGGATATGGAGCTGAGAATTGACTCATTGAAATAGAGAAGTACTTTGCAATAAGGAATTTCTTAGAGGAAATAAAGGAAATATGGGAAGCATATCAACTTTCCCATAAAGCATCTTCTTGGTGGGATAGCCGTAAGGCCGAGTTGAACATTGATGAAACTATTATTAATTGGGATCATTTGAAAAGTTATTTTAGGCAACGATGGCTGCCATAACTTTATCACTAAATTTTAGAACTTAACCCAAGGAAAATTAACTATTTAAGAGTATTGGGTTACTAAAATCCTTAAGTATGTACCTCAATATCAAACTGATGAGAAGTTCAGGATATGGAAATTTATCATGGGATTGAATCTCATTATAGGGGGAGAGGTAGATGTTCACAACCCAACCACTATGGAAGGGGTTGTTGAAAAAGCCATAAGACTGGAACATAAATTAAAGGCAATTTCTACTCATAGGGAGGAAGTAAGAAAGAAAATTCCAAACTCCTTTTCATCATATCTGTCACCTAAGAAAGGACCATGGAAGAAGTTTTGTATGAAAATTAAGTTCTCATCTGATAATAATAAGAAAACAACAACAAATAAGTATGTTGCTAATGTACAAAATAAGTTTTTCAAAAACAATAATAATAGACAGAAGTCCTATAGAGGTCGAATGATAAATTTACGACTAGGAATACATTTGAGCCTAAAAAGGGACCTTTAGGAGGATGTTACAATTGTGGCAAGGATCATTATGTAAATCAATTTCCTTTGAAAAAGGATGATCGTAATCAGCAACACAAGATACACGCTACATTAGCTGACAAATAAGCTGAAAAACAAGTCACACCCATAGAAGTTCGAGTAAGTTATTTGGCATACCTGTAACTATTATTTTTGATACTGGGAGCTACTGAATGTTTTATTTCTAGTAAATTAGCATCGAAATTAAAAAGAAAAGCTATAAAAATGGATAAAACATGGGATGTACATTATGGGAATAATGTTGTTAATACAGTTAGTATGTGTCTTTTTGGAGTAGTCCTTGATCTACCTAGTTTTTCCATAGAAGTTGATCTTTATGTTGCTCCTTTGGGGTCTTATGATGTAATCATAGGTGTTAATTGGCTAGCTGAGCATAAAGCAAAAGTGGATTGTTTTGAAAAACATATTAGTTGTTTAGATGAACTGTAGAAAACAACAAAGATTTAGGGTGTAAAACATGAAATTTCAGTTAGGAAATTATCTGCTATGCAACTTAAGAAGGCCAAAAATAAGGGTTATACCTTATATGTAGTAAAAATTTTAAATCTACTAAAGAAAATAGTGATTTCTTAGAACGTTACCCGCTATTATGAGACTACAATGATGTATTTCTAGAAGAGTTACTAGGTATTCCACCCAAAAGGGAATTTGACTTCATAATTGAAATCAAACCTGGGATAGAGCCTATTTCTAAGGCACCTTATCGGATGACTACTATTGAATTAGTAGAGCTTAAGGAACAATTACAAGAAATTCTATCTAAAGGTTTGATTAGACTGAGTGTCTCACCTTGGGGAGCACCGGTAATTTTTGTGAAAAATAAAGATGGAACACTTAGATTGTGTATTGATTACATAATGTTGAACAAGGAAACGATTAAGAATAGATATCCACTTCCTAGAATTGATGATCTGTTTGATCAGATGTGCGGAGCATCAGTATATTCTAAGATAGATCTACAATCTAGATATCATTAGTTACGAATTAAGGATGAGGACATTCATAAAACAACTTTCAGAACAAGGTATGGACATTATGAATTCATAGTTTTACCTTTTGGATTAACAAATGCACCTGTAGCTTTTATGAATTTAATGAATAATATTTTTCAAGAATACTTGGGAAAAATTTGTGCTTGTATTCTTGGATGACATTCTCATATATTCTAAAAGTGTGGAAGAACATCATGAGCATTTGAAGATAGTCTTGGAAATCTTGAGAAAAATATGGTTATTTGGTAAGTTGTCTAAATGTTCTTTCTATGACACGAAGTGCACTATTTGGGTCATGTTATAAGAAAAGATGGAATAGCTATAGATCCTTCTAAAATTGTAGCTATAAATGAGTGGCCTACACCAAAGAATGTACATGAAGTCAGAAGCTTCATGGGTCTTGTTAGTTACTATAGGAAATTTGTTAAAGATTTCTCCAAAGTTGCTGCACCAATAACTTCATTACAGAAAAAGGATAAGAAATTTGTGTGGAATGATAAATGTGAATCTACATTTAAAAATTTAAAGGATCAATTAACTTTAGCACCTATTTTTGTTGTACTGACCCTAAAGGATACTTTACTATTATAACATATGCATCCGAGGAAGGTCTCGGAGGTATTTTGTTATAAAATGATCACGTCATAGCATACAAAAGTAGAAAAATTAAGTTACATGAGCTGAATTATGCTCCACATGTTCTAGAGCTTGATGCCATTATGCATGCACTTCAAGTTTGGACGCATTACCTGCTTGGTAAACCTTTTGAACTAAAAGCCGATCATCTTGGGCTGAAGTATATTTTACTTAGCCAAATATGAATGCAAGACAACGAAGACGGTTAGGGTTTTTATCTCAATATTATTTTGACATAAGTTACATTAAAGGAAAGGAAAATATGGTAATTGATGCTCTAAGTCGTAGGAAGCACATTTTTACTCTTATAACGTTGAGAAATCAGGTCAAGGATGAAGTAAAGAGTGTCATGGAATCGATTCTTATTTTTAGTAAGTAAAATCAACACTTGCTTTGTAGATCCAAATGATGAGAGATATAAAGGTTTTCACTTTGATAGTGAAGGAGTCTTACGATTTGAAAACAAGGTATACATACCTTTACTAAATGATTTAAGAAAGAAATTATTAGTTGAATTTCACAATTCACATTTTTTTGGGCACCTTGGTATTACAAAGTTTGCTTACTAATATAAAACAACAATATTTCTAGAAAGGGATGAAAAGGGACGTGATTGAATTTGTGATACATTGCTTAGGATGTCAATGTGTTAAAGTGAACATATGCATCCAGTTGGTTTATTGTATCCTCACATCATACCACAAAGACAAATGGAAAGTGATAAGCATGGATTTCTTACGAGGGTTGCCTATGTCAAGAAATAAACATGATGTTATTCTCAGTTATTGTTGATCAACTAAAAAAGTAGCACACTTTATTACTGGTAATCTTAACGATGATTCACTGTTTTAGAAAAAGGTTTATTCATGAGATTTTCAGACTACATGGAGTACCTCAATTAATCATATCTAATAGAGATCCAAGAATGACTTCAAGATTTTGGCAAACACCGAATGCGGCTTTAGGAGCTAAGGCGTGTTGGTGTCCATTTTGATCCTCTTTGATTTTGTCCTAATTTTCCTTTCACTCTACATCTCCTCAAACATTTTTACAATTTTAATGGGTGAAATGAAGTTTCTACCTTCTTTCCCATACCTTATTAAATTTGAAAATAATTTGACATGCCCCATTTTGCAAGAATACTCAAGCTTGCCTTTGTGTTGCCCTAATTTTTCAAAATTTGTGGGCTATGTCGTGTTTTCCCTTTTTCCCGATCGTGAAAAATCAAAATTGACTGATTCATACTTGTATGTATTTAAAAATCCAATCCCAAGGTCGAGAAATGCTTGGAAATCATGTTTCATTTGATTCTATTTCAAAAAAATTCCATCCTTGGTGAAAAAATCAGATTCTGGGCACAACTGGAAAAACTTTGTGTTTTTGATGGTCAAACGGGCATATTTTAGCCATCAAATTATTGCTGAGAATTTAGAGGGTACGTGGTGGAATCTAATTAGCTGAGGAGAAGTGGGGAAGTGTTATAACTTATCATTTTTTTCCTTTTTGGTGAATGGGGCATTTTGGGCCTAGGGCTCTGCTTTTTCCAATTTTGCCTACGTGGCGTGTTTTGATTGGCTAAGGGATGGTAGGTGGTTGGATTCCCTTAGAGTTTTTAGACTTTATTTTACAAAAATTTTAAAGTCACAAAATGGCCCGAAACCCCACAAATTAATCGGGAGTGGACACGTGTCCTAAAAATAAAAAAGGGAGGAGCGGGCCGATGGGGGACTTAGAGTTTTTAGCTCTATTTTTCTAAAGTTTCAAAATTAGTTTTAGCCCCGCTCCAATCAGAGGAGGACACGTGGCATCAATTTTTGGTAGAGGGGATGTGGACGGTGGAGGTTTTTGAATTTTTTTGTCTTTGGAGGCAAAAAAAAAGGACCTAAGGTAAAATTTTGGAGCACGGCCCCATGGCTAATCACGGGTGGACACGTGTCCATGAAAAGTCAGAGGAGAAGTGCGGGCTGTGGGGAAAAAATTAAAAAATTTCCAAAATTCAAAAAATGTCAAAATGTGCAGACTGGAGTTGTGATATCAATAGGATCCACCATGTGCCACGTGTCATCACCAAAATTCAAGGGCGGAGGGGCGGAGAAAAAAGTCAAATTTTTCCATTTTTCCAAAAAATGTCAAAAAGTCAAAAGGTGAGCTTGATTTGTTTCCCAATCATATTTTGACACATGGAGGGCCTAGATTGAAGGAAAAGGAGAAAATCAAGGGAAACTATGCATTTTCATTTTTGGCCGCCATTTTACTCCGAAAGCTTGGAGATGTGAATTTTGCATCATTTTTCATCGAATTTTTGATGAATTCGTGTCCCTTGTGCCTGCAAAGATCAATACAAGTGGATTTAGGGATTAATTTGCAGATTTAAGGTGTTTTTGAAACAAAGTTTTTCCCTAATACATCCAAACATGTGAAATGTCAAAATTGAAAGTTGTAGAAGTAGTTATAAAAGGTGAAAAGGTGAAATGATGAGAGCAAAGGCATCTCGTATGCCTTGATGATGAAAAAACGTGCCTCGGGAAGGATAATGATATGAATATTTGTAATGATTTAGTATTTATAAACACTTGGCAACTCTCGTTACAAATTTGTTAAATGTCATTTTCAAGTGAATCATGAGAAATTTTTGTAACAAACTTGATCCCTTGGCATATGCTTTGCTCTGGAAGGAAGACTCCAATATGGCAAGAGATATATAATGCATTTTTGAGAAATTCAAAAATGGTCGAGAAGTTGAAAATCATGAGCAAATTATGAGAAAAGCTCATTTTCTAAGAAACCCACTAAAGAACCAAGTTAATTTATTCTATGTTGGATCTTCATGTATGTGAGTTGGTTACAAGTGTATAGCCATCACACATCTCTGAGATTGTTCATGAAACTCTCCCTGCTTTGATGAATCTAACAAGCTTTTGAGTTAATATGTGTTTTTCTCGGGCAATATGATGTCTATTATCATTTTAAATACATGCAAATAGTTTTCATTTTTCTTGTTGCAATCTTGCATTGAAAGTCTTTAGAAATCAGAAAAAATCTCATCCTTATTGATAGTTTAATGGCACTTGCAGCTTTTGTTTTTCGGAAGAGCTTTCATCCGGCATTGAAAATAAACAGATTTAAAATCACTCCACCTTCATTTGTTGATTGGGATTTCTTTTAAGCCTTTAGGGGTACCTTAGGTGTGGTTTAATCAAGAATTTTGTGTTTAATTGAGTTCTTTACTTCAAGTTTTTGTGGTGAGTTCTCAAAGATTATGTGAAGAGTGCAACTGGCTTCCATTTATGCATCTTCTAGTTGAAAGAACGTCTTGATTATTTGAAGCATTTTATCGATAGTTGTTCAAGTATTGTAGAGGTTGTCAAAGATTTTATATATCAAAGTTTTTGTTGTCAATACCCCACCAAAAAATCATCTGAATAACTAATTCTACCCATACTACCCCTACATTGCATTGTGTGTCAACAAAATAATCTAACCCATCTACAAAAATGCACAAAGAAAATCAGGATCATACAATGTCTTCAGCAACCTCATCCTTATCTTGAAAGCATTTCCATCATTTAGTAGTGACAGCTCTGTTGAGTTTGAATAATGGAAAATTGATCATGTTTTCCCAATGCCATTTCCATACAATATGCATAGTATAAGGATATCTCCACCTCCTTCAAAAAACAGAGGCTGCAATATAGGTTCTCTTACCTTGGTTGAAAGGTACAACCTAATATTGTGAGGGTTAGATCAAATCCTTTCAAAGTGCTATCCATCTCTCCACAAATCTGAGTGTCAGTTAGATCACATCCCCGGCTACAAAATGACATATATTAAGATCTATCTGTCTTCAAGATTCATGTTATATTTCTGATGCTGCTCAGACTAAAAAGGAGATTAAATTTGGGTACCAACAAGCAGAATTTCAGTTCTGCGTATCATCCAGAAACAAATGGAAAAACTAAAAGAGTTAATCAAGTTTTAGAGGATATGTTAAGAATGTATTGTATGGATTAGCAGTATAAATGGGAAGAGTAACTTCCATTAGTTGAGTTTGCATACAATAACACATATCAAACCTCTCTAAAGATGGCACATTTTGAAGCATTATACGGAAGGGAATGTAGAACCCTTGTTAGTTGTGACAACATTGAGGATAGAGAGGTAATTGGACTCGAAATCCTTACAGAAATGGAACATCAAGTTAAAATGATTTGTGAACACTTAAAGGAAGAAAATATAGGAAAAAGAGTTATGCTAACTTGAATTTTTATAAATACAAGATAAGCTCGGATCTTATTTATAAAGGAAGAAAAATATAGGAAAAAGAGTTATGCACACTTTGAATGACGTAAAGAGGATGAAGGTCTACTTCAAGACTATTCAGGGTAATAACCTAAGTCCTAGATCTTTAAGATCTATCCTAACGGGATTCTAACCTAAGGTAAACTAGACCTACCTTATGTCTATGTTTACACTAATCTTGTTGCATCCTAACCTAAGTGGTATGTTTTACAAAGTTGGGGATTTGGAAATAACCTAAGGTAACTAAAGGTTTATTTCTAACCTATTACCTAATGTTAAATTGGTATGGGGCATGGTCTATCCTAAGATGGAAAATTTACCTAAGGCAATGTTTATAAACCTAAGGTAAATACTTTCTAAACTAACCTAAGGTCGGATCCTAAGCTAATGATATCTATCCTAAACTAATGCAAGGATAGAAAGGGACCTAAGGGGAGTTGCATGGAAAATATGAGATGGTGGCGATGGTTTCTAAGTCATTTATTTGATTTGATTTTTGAATTTAAAACATTACGTACTGTCAATTTGATAGAGGCATGGAAACTAGAGGGGATCCTAGTTGGCACCATCTCTAAATTTAAACAATGCATGTTCTCTTTGAATTTAGACTCACCAATTTTAGATGGCGGTGGCGTGGAGATTTAGGCGGGAGACTAGAAATTAATGACATTAATGGTCATCGTTTTTGGTGAGAAAACCACCTTGGAAACCATGCGAGTGGATTTGTTGGGAGTTGTTTAGTCTTTCATGCATTCTGCTTTTTACTTTGCATAGAGCTATCTGGTTCTTCAAACCAGCAGTTTTGTTTTCAGTTTGTTGCTATTTTTAACTCCCTTGGATTATTTTCAATCCAATAGAAGTATATGAGGCATTTTAGAGGGAAGTTTTTGGTTGTTGATTTCATTTGGAGAAGAAGGAGTTATGAAGGCTCGATTGGAAATCTTATTTGAATCGACAGAAGCATTTTCGGGCATGATAGGCTCTATCCATTAAGCTACTCTACTTTTCTCTAAGTGTCTTCATTAAAACAACTTTTCTCTCATGAGATAATGGGTTTTTATTCGTGATGGTTATTTGGTTTCCTTGCTTGAATATTTTTGTATTCTCTGATTGAGGAATCTCTGCTTGGAAAGGTAGTCATTGAGTTTTTTTCCTATTTATTTGATGTTGAATCCCACCTTAAATCTTGTGGTGATTTGAGTAATGAAGTGCATGCGTGAATATTTCTTATCTGTTCAAAAATGGGTTTATGGAAATGATATGTGTCTTCAAGTTTCAAACCAAGTTGTAGTTTGGGTTGTTAGAAGGTAAATGAATACCCTTCGTTGTCGCTTCTTGGTTTTGTGGAAGTTATGTTACTCATGTTGGAATTGTATGAATATGCATGCTTGGATTTAGAGTTGTATAAACTTGAATTTGTTTAGAGAAATAATAAATGCATGCCTTCTTCTTGAACTCACAATATAATCTATTACTTATTTGGATTTGGTATTCATTGGAAGTCAGGTAGTAGTTATTGGGTGTTTGGAATCTCTTCGAATCGAGTTCTTTTAAGGAAACTATGGGTTATTTGTTTCTTGGGCACTTTGATTTTGAGGCTATCTTGTTGGGGATTCCCGTGTTTGAAGTCTTTCTTCTGATCTTATATTTATACTATGTTTATTAAGTTCTTGATTACTAAACTAAAGGTTACATAGGCGAGGTCCTATTATTTGGGGACATTTTGAGAGTCACTTTGTCGAGTTGATGTTGTGTTATTCTTGTAGCTCTATTTGAGCTTTCTTTATTTTGATCATGTTGTCTTCTTCCTGTCGAAGTTGATGAAGTTGGTTTTGTATAACTGTCCCTGAACTGGGTTACTCTTTTGAGTATCTTGCTTGAGTAAACTTCTTAAACCCCTCTAATTGGGATATTTTGAACTTTAGGATGTTATTCAGACTTGCAGTTTTCGTTTCTTGATTTTGAACTAACTAAATCAATTATGAATAAAGGGTTTTCTGGATTCTTCCATTTCTTTGATCTCTGAGTAAGATTGGAGGGTATAATTTTGTGGATAGCTTGTGCGCCTGTAGCTAAGCTATGTTGATCTTGGGATGCACCTTATTTGGACCTTCCAAATATGTATTTTTCACCTTTGTGAGGATTTGATTGAGAGTCTATCTTGCTAATTGTTTTACTTTCATCTTGAAGGAATTGGTCAGTATGTGGATCTTTGACTAAACTTTGACGTTCTTGAGTGACTGTTGGAGACTATATTTACCCCATATGGTGTTTAGCAACTTTTGTCATTGCATCTCCTTTTTGATATGGGTATAATATCACTGTTGTTGGATGTCCATGATGGGAAACCTTGTTTAAATATGTTTCAACCACAATAGCCACACATTCTGTTTAATCTCTTCTTATATGTGTTTCTTTTATAAAAGAGTTTGGGAATGTAGTGATTGGGTCTACATTGTCCTTTGTGACCTTCTTCTCGTGTGATAGAATGTAGGAATTTCCTTCTGATCATGACATTTGACTCCTTCTCTTTCGAGTCCTACGAGGTGAAGTTGGATCACCGCCCATTTGGAAATTATAGGAGAATATGTGTTGTGGTCTCTTTTTTGAAGTTATGCACGGGGTTTCGGGCTAACAGAATTATAAAGGAAGCTCTTATTGTTTCATCACATTCATCCTTCTTCTTTTGAGTAAATCTTTTCATAAGATTTCATTAGTTCATTTCACTACTTTATTTTATGCCTTGGGTAGTCGTCATTGCTACTTGCTTATTCACTTGACTTGTGTTAAAGGTTTTAATATTTGTGATAAAATAATAATGTGAGATGTTGTGCATTGAGTAAATACTGTCCTAATGTTAAAGTATGGCCTAACTTGAGAAATTAGGCTATGTCTTGGATTTAGGATTAGGATGTCACATCTGATGTGTGAGACTTTTATTTACATTTATATTTCAAATTCAGATGAAGTGTGAAGGAAATAATTAGAAGATACTTTTATTTGATAAGGAAAAGTGTATTGGATGGAACATTATTTATTTGACATCATGCTATGGATTGTTGATTACATCATGATATTTCCTTGAATGTTGTTCAAATTGATTAATTGTTCTTCTTCTATGGTTGTTACTACTCTTGATTTAATTGTCTGCTTGACCTCACTATTTTAATAAAGTAGAGTTGGTTTAATGAAACAATTAGTTGAAAGAATTTCATTTTAATGCTTAGTGCTTATCATGCTCAGTTCAATGAACTAACCCATGCTAGCAATTTTTACAGATTGAATTCATAAGTGATAAAGGAAGGCAATAAATTTTATGATGTATTGGTTGCTTGAAAGTCTAGACCATTTATAGAGAACTCTGATTTATTATTGAGATGTGATGAAGGAAGGAAAGATGTATTCTTTAATGATCTTGATGTTGTTGACATGAAATATGTCAGTAATGCATAGTCTTGTAAAATGTGTATTTTTCATGATGAATTGAAAAAACTGAAGTTACTTAAATTGATTATTTCTATTCTCTTGTTCATAATATGAAGGAAATTTGTAATCCTATCTTTGATGTTGTCATTCATACCTGATTGGATCCTTATTTCTGATGTCATTAAATTGGCTTGGATAAATGGGAAATAATACAATTTCCCTTACTTGAATGCAACTTACTAAGTTGTATGTATTGTTGTTCTTTACCTAATTTGGAATGGTTTATTATGATGTTATGAACGTAAATTTAAAATATCGGGATGTGTAAATTGGATAAGGGTATAACTAATCATAATACTTAACCATAATGAGGAATGTTCTCCTCCTCTCAAAAGGATACAAAAAAAAAAAAGAATGGTATATGAGTTCAATAACCATTTAGACTTCATATCTATGAAGTCTATCAAACAGAACCTACTTTGGTTCTTATACAATCCTTGAATGGTGAGATACATTAAGTAAATCTTATGATAGATGTTGTTTCTATTTCAATTAATTGCACATTATGCAAAAAGTTAATGAACATAAAGGCAATCATATTTTATGAGGTTTCATATTATCTAATCAACTCAATTAAGGATTAAAAACTTAAGGATTGTTGGGATTAGGGTTATGCAAGGTTGCTTTGTGATTTTAATATTAATCCAATGGTAATTAAGTGGATATGACCTCTTAAGGTGTGTAAGTCATGATGAAGTAGTTATGTCGGATGTTGGCACACGCCAAATGCAACATCAGACTTGTACCTTCGTGAAGACTTGGGTCTTCACAAGGATACAATGTTACAGTTGACATGTTGCAACAACCGTCAACATTAGTTCATCTAAACCTACTCAAATCTAGACTTGCACTTAGTTTCTCTCTAGATTAGTCTAAGGATATGATTTTTCATAGGTATTGAATCTTAATGACTTAGGGTAACTTGGCTCATTTAGTTGACTTAGGTAAAACGAGTATGCCCATTTACCCTAGGTCATTGTGAGTGGTTCCTATACCAAATTATATCAATAACCTAGGTTAGGTCAAACCTTGGACAAGTGGATTGAAAAAGTCAAGAAAGAACATTTTAGATAATAGATGAGTGGGGTGAAGGACTTATTATAATTAGATGAGTATGTCGTCTAGGAATAATAACATGAAAAGTGTGTTGGAAATCTTTGGCCAAAGTATTGCAAGCTCTTTGGTTGTATTGTCTTGTGTCACCTAGTTTGAGAAATGTGATTTCGGATGAATATGGTAACAGATATTCGGATAGATTTCTTAAACAGAAAAATCAATACCCAAAATAGGGTGAGAGAGCCAAGTATTCATAGTATACCCATAGTATACAATACTTAAGTTAACATGAGAGATCAGGTAGCTCAACAAGTCATTTACAACTGCATATGGTTATCTGTTATGAGATTGATTGGCATGGAATGTGTGTTCTAAATTATGATTATTTAGAACAGAGAACATTATGTATAATTTTTTTCCCCCTTGTTTCTAAAGTCTTAAAATGAGAATGTTACATGAGTGATAAGAACCCTAATGATTCTACCATACCCTAGAGGGCTTATGAACATAAGATCTTAAAAGCCTTACTTATTGGACTATTCTAAGGGTGAAGAAATTTACATAATCACGAAATTTCATGGTTGCGGCATGTACCTTGAGTAGAGAGGAAATTGATATGAAAAGGAAATGAGGTAAGAGTGGGTGGTTTAGTGTAAGTTAGTGTATGAAAAATATTGTTCTTAGAAAACCCAAGATAAAAATTAGGCAAGTCCATGATGAAAATTTCATCATTTTCTTCATTCATTTTTTTAATTTTTAATAGACTCGGTCAATGTGGGAATTCTATTTGGCATGAGTATATTATCTCCTTGAGGTCTTCATGAAGTTGATCGATGCAGGAAGCTTCGGATATTTTTATCGTATTTTTGAAATGATTTTATATAGCTGTCCTTCAAGGGAGAAGTCTATTTATAGCAGTGGAATTAGAGTGAAGATATGTCCATTTTGAGGGTGATACAACCTAGAATTTACTAGATAACACCCTAGACATGTTGGCACATCACTCAGCCTAGACTGAGCACTCACTCGAAGCACGCAAAGGTACTAGGTCCCTCTTTAGGGTTACTTGTAGTAGGATGTTAGCATGATGAAGGAAGAAACATATAGATCCATAATTAATTTATCATTCTACAATGCATGCCATATTCAAATTGATGAAAGAAAAAGCTTTAAATAATAATCATGATTGAATCAAGAACATGCACTACTCAATTACACATAGGAATGACACTTAGATTCGGCCAATATCTTCCATCTATTAATAAACATAGAAGCTTCTTACAATAATGGCAATCTATACCGATGCGCGCATGGATTTGATACAGTAATCTAGTCATATGGGTATATCTCTATATCTCCATACATCCATACACACCATTTTTTTCTACTATGTGATTCACATCATATATATAGGGTGGGGACTTTCCCTTCACCACTTATCTATTCCAAAAATAGGCCGCATGCTATTAATAGCCATGCGCCATTTACAGCATAGCCACACATGCAAGTGTGTTATCTATAGACCTCTTACAGTTAACTAAAGTGACAATCCTATTCTTAGCTCGTCTCCATGTAAAATGATTTGATCTGATCCTCCAAAGATAGACAATGCATGGCGTGCATGTCTCTGCATCGTTGGTGTGTTCCACACGCCATCTTCTAAAAATAGGTCGTCATTCTCAAAATTGGATGAGTCTTGAATGCTGACCTTTTGCTCCACACGTGTGTTCTTCCTATCCATTCACACCCTTAATCCTGGCCTTCTCTCCCATGTGGAATTCTTGTGTGATCTCTAACAAGTATTCTTTGATCAACATTACCCCACACTAATCTCATTGTCATCCCGACAATGGGTATCTCCAAAAATTAAAGTAAAGAATAGAACAATGGAAATAATAAGAATGTAGATAAATAGAGAAGTTTTATGAGGTATCCTCCTCTATATCGGTTTGAAGTATTAACTCGGATACTCCTTTATCTCGGCCTCCAAGACTGCCATTCGGTGAGTGCTTGTTCCACTTTTCTAGAATGTCCACAACAATGGACTCTAATTCATCCCTTATAATCTCCCCTTTTTCATTTTGTAGAACCAACACAATGTTGGACATTGAGGTCATTCTTCCTTCTAGAAGATCCATCTTCTATGCAATGAGTTTCCTAAGCTCTTTTAGGTTTGAGTCTTGTGCAGCTCTTGTGTTCTTGCTGCCAAGGCCTCACGCTTTTGCTTAACCATTGAAAATATTTATGTGCAGCCCAATGTCTCATCCTTCATTTCTTTCTAGACCTCATTGTTTTCTTCTAGGGTCTTTATGTTGATAAGTGCCTCTGGAGCTGTGCATATGTTCAAAGCTTGGTCTTCTTTCTTTAATACTTCTTGTAGCACTTGCAACAACCCTTCATAGGATGCAATCTTTCACATCACTAAAGCTTTCTCTCGTTCTACCTCTTGCTCTAAATTCCTTGGTGTTGGCATGCACAGAGGTTCATCTTCAAGTACCAGGTCCACCAACTTTCCTACATAATGTATCATTGAGGGAAACGTCTGTGGTACCTTGGTCTCCAAGTGTGGCCTAGCTCTTATGACATTGTCCCCAATATCCTCTATGAAGCTAATAAATACTTCATTCTTATTCTATGTCAGTTCCTCTCTCTTGTGTTATGCACGCTATATCTACATCCTTTTCCTTTAGCTCCTTGTGAATCACTCTTATCATTGCAGCTTTGTCCATGTTTCTTCTCACAACTTCAGTAGAAACCTTCACTAATACGTTGCTAACCTACTCACCGACATGATAATAGTCTTTACTATTATATATCTAGCTTGGAGTCCCTTTTTCAACCATCTTGAAACGCATGACTCTTTACATACATAAAATTTAGGATCATCCATGTGGGTGTGCATTGACCACGATAGTTGCTTTTGAGTGCACACAGTCACCATATCCTCATCCATTAGCTCCCAACCAAATAAATCCTTTTGTGCTATTGTGCTCTGGAAGTGAGTGTGGATAATTTTACCTATGTCCTCTGCATACCCCATGGCTGGTGGAATGTTCTTTCCACTCCTTTTATTCGATATAGGACCCTTGGGAATTGTAGCCTCAAGGTTAGGAGCTTGTTTTGTTACACCTTGAGTAGTCACATGTGTGGATCCAAAGATTTCCTTTTATTTTTCTTCTCCATCCTTCATCTCTTCATATTTTTTCTCTTCCTCATTCTATGGCTCATCTTCTTTCTTGAGTGGGGTCGGAGATGCACGCTTGCTCTCCCCTAATTCCTCCACTTCTTTATCCAACTTTAACTTTCTTCTCTTATTTGGTTCATTAGTCTCCTTATCTGAGAGAGACAAGGTGATTTCCTTACCATTTATGGGGTTCCACTTTGAGTCCTTGTATGTCTAAATACTTTCTTAAATCTATGCTCCCCTTGCTCAACCTCTGTATCTTCCTCCTATCCTTGAGGTGGAGTGGTCGCATGCTGTGACTCTTCTCTATCATATGGTTGCTTTCTTCTGTGCTCCAAGCCTCCACTATCTTCACGCTCCTCTTCTTCATCCTCTACTTCAATAGTTTCTATGGGCCTTTGCACCGGTATGTTTTCCATTGTGTGCTTACCCTTTGGTGGCCCTGGGAGCATGAATTCATTCTCTACATACTTATTGTTCTCCATCTTAGGATTCAACTGAAGATATACTAATGCTGCCCCTACATCTACTACAACCAGACTTATTGGCTTAATGTTCAACACCTTCAAAATGATCCTCTCGGTATAGGAACTTCTTCTAGGATACACATACTTCTTCCTCAATGTGTGGTAGTCACAGTCTACCTTATCTGCATTGAATACCATTCGGTGCGTGTCTGTGAATATATGAATAGATGCTTAGAAATACCTTGCAGTGAATGCATAAGGCAATTTACACCAAGGGCTCCAGACTCCATCTCTCATTGGGAAGCGTGTGATGTAGAAATGTTGATATACAACAAATTGGACTTGTTTCCCTACTACTAATGGTAGGTCCTTTGAGATGCACCACTCTTCTCCAAATGTCATGCGGAGCCTGTCGTACCATTTCTCCACCCTTTGCTTGACATCATTTGTCATGGCCCTTTTAATAGGTACTTGCTGAACCTTTCAACTGGTGACTTATTCTCCATGGGGTATTCCCATACCTCTTCCTTCAGCCCATCTAACACTCCAATTTCCATAAATACTAGTGATAGTAGAATAACCCCAAAGTTGATCTTCCCTCCTGTGCACGCTTCCCCGACTATTTGTTTTGTAATGTAGCCTATAATATTGTATAATAATCCTTTTGACATCTTACATGCACCATGTAACCACATATTATTTAGCTATGACCAATGCTCCTGATCATTCAACTTTGTAACAAGGTGTGTTATTGCTTGTACAACCAGAAAGTTCTTCAACTTGTCTATATTCATACCGCATGGACCCTTCAGGTACCCCAACTCCTGTCTAGTCTTTAAGATTGTGGATTTATCTGTGAGATCATTCTTTATATCCTCTCTTATGGCCTTCAAACCTATCACCGATGAGATAAGCATGGATGAGATTCTAACTCTATGTCCTGCAAAGTAGAAGAAGTCCTCATGCACTCTGCTCATGAGCCACTGGTACAAGGGCTCATACTTCCCAAAATATGGAAGCTCATATAATTGGTAGACCCCAATTCTCTTCAGAAGCTTCTTACCTACATCATCATAAACCAACATGTCATCTGCCATACATTTGTTCATCCTTGTAGTGAGCAAGGAATCGAGCTCTTTCTTGTTCTCTAAGGTCTGTGATTGTATTCACTTACTTTTCTCTTTTTGATGGGTGAATCCCATTCTTGGCTGATGACGACTCCTTCTGGATATTGCATTTCCAAAAATCACTTTTGGGTGCCATCTCTTCCTCCTCGATGACCACATTATTTTTTCCTTTTAATCCTGCTTCTGTACTACCTTCTTGGGTGCCATTTTAACCTTGCAATCATCTCTACCCCAAGTGGAAATTTCATACCCTAACTCCTCTCTCATGTCACATGGCTTTGCTCAAACCCTTCACCACTAGGGACACAAGCTTCTTTTCACACAAATATATTTTTCACACTTGGTTTTACACCCTTCGCACCTTAACCCAATCACTCATCTCTTCACACTTAGCTCTTTCCTCAAATATTCTTAGTCGATGGTAAAAATGAATTTGCATCCCATCATTATGTAATTTTTCAAAATTTGATGAATTTATTGCTCCTTCACCTACCAAATATCCTCTCATTCATTGACCAAATTCATTCATTCCATGCGGTACATCTTCACGCCCTAGCTATAACCTTCTAGCGCACCTTCCTAGCCTCTGGTCATAGAATTCTCTTCGAAAGCATGCCCTTGCACTCGATTACCTCATCACTGTACCTTCTCCTAGTAGTTATCATGGCCTTTGCTTACCTCACATTATACTATCCTTTCATTCATATCCATCCTTGGTCACTTTTTAGAATCAATATTCTTTTGACTTAAAGCACACCCGTAGTGTAGATGAAGAATTTCCGCGCTTGTTACTTACTCGTCCAGTTTAATGCACCAAACTAAACACAAAAGTCTAGAAAAACTCAAATGAAATTGATACACGATAGTTAAGATGGGATCCGAGGTCATAGATGGGAGGAAAGCCAATGTAGACCAGACGGGCGCACATGAGAAAACCTGCAAAGTAGATCTCGAGAAACCTGCGACGCACAAATCCTTGGCAGAAAAAAACAACATTAAAAGATATTTGGGTGGACTGCCTGAAAAGTGGGTCCATGAAGTGATGAGCTTCCTTAGAAAATGTGGGTAAATGTTTAGATTTTCTGATTAAAAGTAAAATACAGAATGTAAACAACAGACAAAATACTATGAAAACAATGCTAGATTTATGTTACCTATACTTGGCACCTGTCTGTAGGTTGATCGGTGTCGACCAGATTGTAATCGGCATCAATTTCTTTAAGTGGTACCGATTAGGGTAAATTGGCATTGACTGGAATGGGTTGGCGTCAACCGGAGGCAAGTTGCAGAAAGCTTGATGGATGATTGATGAGGACTAGATCGTGAACACCTGTAGGAGCTACAGAGATGTGGACAAAGTTTCACCTTAGCTAGATGCAGGAATAGAGTCACCAAGAGGTCGATGAATCCTCATGATGTCGATGTTGTGAGGGCAGAGTAATGGTACACCTCTCAGGGATTGATTTAGACAAAATTCTCTCTTCTTCCGATTGACGATTCGAAGGCTCAAGGCTTAAGCTTTCTGTCTCTCTTTCTGTCTTAACAGTAACTAAATTTTGGCCTTGTATTTATAATCAGCACCGACCAAGGTACAATGGGCACCATTCCAAAAATTGGCATCGATCGAGTACCAGTCGCCGCCGATCAAGGAACAGATTCCCAAAATGGTGAAAAAGGACGAATTACAAAGATAAGAGTATTATCCTTCTCGACTCAAATATGGGAAATATCCCACTGCACGGTTTGGGAGAGAGGAGAAATAGGGGGGATAGATGGATAGAATTGATATGGGAGGTTAGGAATTGATATGGGGTAGATAAGTGGTTAAGATACATGTAAAAAGTATAATTAAATAGTTAATATTTAATTATCCATGGGTAAAATACAATGGGGTATAATAAACTTAGGATAGATGTTTAATTAGATATTTAATTAATACCCTAAAGGAAAAGTGGTGATATAAAGGTGCCCCAGGTTACCCGAGAAGGTAAACGAATGTGGGGGACACTAAATTGGGTAACCAATTTTAGGTGTCTACACGTAGCAGCTTATTCATTTCACCTTTCAATTCCCACATCTTTTACTTGGATAACTACAACCACCCCACACTAAAAGTAGGTGCAATCCTCTACGCATAAACATTCTCGCACATAGTAATTAGCTTCATGCACGCAAGCGCACTTATTACACAAGAACAACAACTAAATTTTAAAAGAATAGTGACAATGAAGGAAATACATTTAGGAGATACATAATTGAAAACATAATCTAAATGGTAATAATACCTTATTACAAACACCAAGAAGACGTATTTATAATAGGGATTCAACATACTCTGTTAAATTAACTTTGGTAGCCATGTTCCATCAAGTGCTTATAAGGAAAGCACTTGATTCAAGTATGTAAGTGATGACATACAGCCCCAACCAATGTACTTTGAGCTTTCCTGGATGGCACAAGAACTTTGAGTCATAAATATTTACCATTTTTCCAATCTCAAACTTCTTATCCCTTATGTTTCTATCATGCCATGCCTTCTGTCTGGCCTTTTCCTACTTTTGAATCCATCGTGCTATGGCTCTTCGCTCATCCAATTGAATCATTTTCTCAATATGCTCTTCTAAATCCTATTCATCAGCTAGACCTCTAGTGCACACAATGGGCAAAGAAGGTAACATAAATTCTATAGGAGAACAACTTACTAAAAACACAAACTGAAATGGTGTGGCTTTGTTCAATCTCTTGTAAGTTGTTCTATATTCCCAAAGAACAACTGAAACTTTATCATCTCAATCCTTTCTTCCAACATCAAATTTTTTTGTCAATGTCTGGCTCAAAATCTTGTTGAAAGCCTCAACAGTTCCATTTTCCCGAGGATGGTATGGTCTCTGACCATAAAGTCATCTAATATGATCCCGATTGTCTCATTAAAAAGAGTGTACCCCTATCAATTTTCTTGCTTAAAGGAAATCCATATCTTGTAAGACTATTCTACCATAGAAACCTAGCTACTATAGCTCATTGTATAGTCCTTCGTAGGTGCTTCTTCTACCCACCATGTGAGATAATATGTGCAAGTAATAATATAGCACAATCCAAATCCTACGTATGACTGGTGAAATAGGTCTTACCAAATCAATGGCCCATTTCTCAAATGGTTTGGCACTAATAATAGGTCTTCGTGGAATTTCATCTCTTTGTCCTAGTTTTCCTAGGCATTGAAAATGATTGCATGCCTTACAATATTCTTTATCTTTATACAATGTATCCCACCATAATCCAAAGCAAGTAGGATCTTCTAAGAAGTCACATCTCTGCATAATGGCCTCCCGTAATATCACCATGGGATTCTTCCATAATATCCTTGTGCTCATGCTCTAATACACAATGGCATAATACTTCATCTCTACCTAACTTGTAGAGGTCACCACTAATCAAACTAAATGGTGCCACACGTATAGAAGGATATTTCTTTTCTAATGCCTTCATTCCTTTTGGTTCTACAATGTCTTCTAATTTTGATGGTGCACATTGTAACCTATATAACTATGCATCTGGCATGGTTTCTTCAATTGTTTGTGTTTCCTCTCCTGAGTTAATTCTAGCCAAGTGGTCTGGTCTAGAGTTACTCTTCCCTGGCTTCACCATAACTGTGAAATTAAACTCTTGAAATAGGAATACCCATTTGTATATGCACCCCCTACAATACGGGCTTGTTTAACAAGAAATTCAATGCCATGTGATCCGTATAAAACACAAATGGGGTTCTTTACAAGTCTTGTCTAAATTTGTGTAATGCATAGATCATTGACAAAGCTTCACACTCTATATTTGTATAATTCTTTTCAGTAGGATTTAGCTTCCTACTAACAAAACAAATTAGATGATCTATAATACCTTTTCCAGGTTGAGCTAACACAACACCAATGGCCATGCCAGAGGCATCCACATGTACATGAAATGATTTATCCCATGAGGGAAAATGTAGAATGGGTGTGGTAGTAAGTTTCTCTTTTAATATTTAAAATGCACATTTATTACGGTTCTCCCCAATAAAATGTACCTTTCCCCTTCAAGAAACTCTTCCAAGGGTGTAACAATATTGGCATACCATTTGATGAACTTCTAATAGTATCCTGTGTGAACCAAAAATCCATGCACCTCACTTTGACTGGTAGGCACTTCCGTGGCCTAGAATGACTTCAACCTTAGTTGGATCAACCAATAATCCTTCCTTATAGATTATATGTCCTAACAATATTCTAAATGGTGTAGCAAATATACACTTCTTGATGTTTAAATAGTTACTCAATTGTCTGCACCATTCAAACATTAAGCACAGATTGTCACAATGATATTTCACAAGCCCATATACTATCCAATCATCTAGATAAACTTGTAAGAAGTTGTGAATAAAATCCTTGAATTCCTGAACAACTATCCATGAGAATATAACAGGTGCATTTTTCGGTCCAAAAGGCATCATATTATATGCAAAACTACCCCATTCAGTAGTAAAAGTTGTCTTTTCTTGATCCTCCTGAGCAATCTTAACCTGATGATACCCTAAAAACCCATCTATGAAGGAATATATCTCGCACCCTGCAACTCCTTCTAGTATTTCCTCAGTAAATGGCATAGGGAATGGATCTGTTACACATGCAGCATTCAGCTCCCTATAGTCCATGCATATTCTAATTCCTCCATCCTTCTTGATATTGATCACCATTGGACTAACCCATTTTGAATCATCAAGGGGCTTGATAATTCTAGATTTCAGAATGTTATCAATTTCTTCCTTTAACTTTTCATGCAAATTGGAGTTCATTCTGTAAGGCCTCTTTCGAACTGGGCATGCACCATCCTTCAGATTTATCTTCATTTTCCCAAGTGATTCATGCATTCCTTTAAGTTCATGATACCCTCAAGGGAATAAGTCCTGATAATCCCTAAGTAACTCAATGATCTTGGCTACCTCTGAGTCAGACCAGTAGTCTCCAATTATGGCCTCCTTAGGCTCACCTCCAAACCTATATTCACCTTCCTTGTCTTCATGGGTTCATGATAGGCACACGTATCCTTATCTCGCACTATCCAAGACCTTGCACACCCCTTTGCGAATGTTTGATATCCATGTTCTCAACTTCCTCATCATCCATGATGTAAACCATCTTTCCTTTGTCTTTCTCAAGGCAAGCACGTTCAAGTAGTATGGAGTCCATTTATTCTTCCTTTTCAAAATGCACTCCAGGACTCTGTATCACCAAGTAATTCTTGAATATTCTCTTCTACTTTTTCACTATCCCCCATAGTTAAGAGCTTGAAAAATTTGAATGCTTCTTCTACTTGGAGGTTTAGTCGAAAGTAGTCAAAGGTTTGGAGCATTCCTATAGTCAAGTTCAGCTAATTCCCGGTCTCTCGATGTAGTTTTGCATATACATACTAGGTGTGTGCACATCCTTGTAGAGTACTTGTACAACCTATGCACCAAAAGTGAAGGTGGTAATGCTTCATGTCCCACTATCCAGAGTCTCTCACACTTTGCTGAATATAATGCTGAATAGGTTGATCACCATGATAAGTGCATATCTGTGTAGGTGCATTGTTCCTTACAAACCTAATAAATAAGACGACTCCAATATCTTCCCATTCTATAAGATTATCTCTGTAGACTACCCACCAATGCACTTTCTTGTCCCGCGTAAGGTATATACTAACATATCTCTTCTCTTAATTTGATCTTTCCATTATGTTTCCATGGCTTTCAAAAATACAAGAAGATCTTCTACCCCTATATACCAAGGTACTTGTGCTACCTATCCATCAAACAAGCGAAGTCCATTCTTGCATGCAACCTCACTTTTACCTCGTGCCCTTCTAGTTCATATGTAGCATGAGCCCAATTATCACAGAAATACTTGTAGTATCACTAATAGAATGAAAATCGTCCCACTATAGGATGCCTTCCTTTGATGGCTCATTGACCTATGGGTCTGGAATAATGGGTACATAGATTTTGTTTAAGTCCTCCTCACTTAGAGGCTCAACATATGGTGTAGACTTCCCATTTTCAAAGGTATCACAACCCTTTCCTCCTTGTTCTTAAAGCTAATATACCCCTTATTGAATCTCAAGTCAGCATTATTTGCATAACACCAAGGGCATCCAAGCAAGGCTAGAAAACTATCTGCTTCTGCAAGTGCTAATACCTCAAAATCCCCAGTGAACTTGGCCCCTTGTATGGTTATAGATGCATCCTTCAAAACTCCTATGGGAGTGGCCTTAGTCCTGTTTACCATAAACAACACATTAGATGATGGCTATAATGGAGGCCTCCCCATTTGTACCCATGCATCTAATGTAAGCACATTTACTTTTGCACCTATATCAATCAAAATATTGCTCAACACCACCCATCCACAATAGCATTTAGAGTAATTTCCTTGTCATAGTCAATGCTATCAGGGGGAAGATTTGCATGTAGGATCTTCCATCTAGTCTCAATACTTGCGCATAGAGTGTTCCCTTTTAACCAACTTCCTAATAGTGGAATGATGTTCTCCTGGTGCAACATTTTTCACACTTCTCTCAGATCATTGATATCAGTTTAAACTGTCTCTAATGCTTTCTTCTTCTCCTTTAAGTATTGTATCTCACCTTGAAGATTCCTTAACACTTCCATGGTATCCTAGTAAACTTCCTTCTGATGAAAAGGATCTGGGTACCTTGCATGCAAAACCTCCTCCTTGGTGATCGTACGCTTTTGGTGCAATGCCTCTCTTATGAGCGCCACTTCAGCTCATGTAGTAATCTTTCTGTTAATGCCTTAGGTCCTTCTACTATCTTGGGCATCCACTGATATTCTACCATGCACCGGATTCTAACCATCCCAACGCCTTTTTTTCTTACTAATGCTACTTAATCGATGCTCATATAAGTATGAGAAATCTTCATAGCTATGGTTCTTTCCACAGAAAGAACATGTAATATTTTGAAGGCATTCATGCCTAGAGTGGTCAGATATCCACCCATATAACATGTTTCACAAGGGAACTCACCTCTTCATCCACCACAATATCCATGTCCCCTTCCACAACCTCCTTCAAAATGACCCTCGGTCTAGTCATGGGGAATTTGATTATGATCCCGATCCTGGTGCTGATTCTTTCCTTGGAATTATCTCACACTTTTCTATCATACCCCAATGTCTATAGCATCCTAGATCTGACCAATCAATTGACAATCTTCAGTATCATGGGTTGTGGATAGGTAAATTTTGCATAAAGCAGGATACATTCTTCCTTATCGCACACTTTAACAAAGGACAATGACTAGCATCATGATTCAAATGACAAATCTCACAATTCAATAGTAAGAGGATACATATCTGTGAGGGTAACTATCCTTGGTGTGACCTTTCACTTCACAATCTATACACCAAATTCCTAAGTGTGTTTCATGGGCTGAATTTTCTGATAGCTTCTCTAACTACTTTTCCATAGCTACAATCTATGCCTCTAAGAATGGACTAACGCTAGTGTCAATTCTACTAACTGCTCAAAGTGCAAAGTTTCTTCTAGTGCTTTGCGTGTGATTAGTATATGTCTTATGTGATAGTGCTCTTCTAAATGGTTTAATCAATCCTCAAATGAACCATTTTGCATGCTTGCTTGCATGAATATCATAAGATATCTTAGATAGAAGTGTCTTAAAATGGGTATAATACTTACGTACTCTCTCGGTAGTGCCTTGTTTGATATCCTTGAGTGCACTTATACTCTTTTGCTCAAACTCAGGAATATGGAACTCTTTTAAGAAAGCATCCTTCAATGCTGCATAATCCACACAAGTTTGATCAAGGTCAAACTTCCTATACCAGCTATGTGCATGTCCCTATAATGTAGTAGAAAATTGACTTGCCTTACACTCAAAATCCGTGATCCCTTTCACATGCCATAATATTTCACACATGTGCACATGTTCAACAACATCCTCTATGCCTCTATACTATGGAAGATGAAGAGACATCTCCATATAAATATTTTGTGGTTGTTGTGGGCCTTGACCACCTGATCCGAACCTCGTGTTTCCGCTTACCTCCAAAACCACCAGATCCACCGAAACTAGAACCACCTATACCTCCTGATCCTCCACCTATAGCTGGAATAGGACCTGTAGATGTACTCCCATGTGCTCCGATAGTAGTACTATACTGAACCCTTACAGTCTATGAGGTAGTTACAATTCTAGAGGTGAATCCAAAATTCAACACACTTACATTCTGTGCAGATGATGCACTTGAAAATGTTCCTCTAAATAACATTGATGTCATCTGTCCTACCATTGATGTAATTTCTCCCTGACTTACTCCTGCTCTCCTACTTCCCAAGTTAGCTTGCTGGTTACTTTTCATACTAGATACTGGAAAACCAAGTGCAAGGGCTAGGTCACCAGGTGGATTAAGATGTGTGCTGCGGCCCAGGTAGTCTTTACTTGGTGCACTTCTGTGTGAAGCCAAGGGGGATCTCTATCATGATTTCCAAGATGGGGAAGTTCCTGATGCTCTGGCTCCACGTCTTCTACATGAGATTCAAATCCTTCATGATCCATCTCTCTCCTCTACGTCATACGTTCTACAATGGAACACTACTTCTCTATCTCCCTCTCATGCACCTCATTATACTTAAGCTACCTCTCCTCTCTCTGCGTTTTTACCGCTATGTCTACCATCTTTCACCAAACCTGTTCCTACCCTCACACATGGTGAAGTTTAGTTTTCCATTGGTTTACTCTCCAGGTTCAAAGTTACCATCAATATTTTGATCGCCAGTGGAATACCTTGTAGATATACTCCTCTAGGATACCACAAAACTAGAATTCAGCTACCTCTGGGCAAGAATACGTCAAAATTTAATATTCCAAAATATAACTATTTAGAACACCATGAAACCATGTATCCATAGTGCGAGTCCATATCAGATTAACATCATAAAGAGCCTAAAATTCTTCTTGTATCTAGACAAGTGCGTGATACCTCCAATTCCACTTAGATGTATAAGCAATCAGCCACTCGTATAATTCTACTGGAAAGATGACAAAAAATCTCTCATATAAGTTGTCATACATATTTTGTTCTACCCAAGTGCATGCATTAAACTCAGATCCACTACTAAACTGTCATGCATATTCTTCCTCCAGATCGTGTATCCACTCCTCAATGCTTGCTAGAGTTAACCGGTACGTCTTCGTCACAAACCATCCTGAAAAAAAATAAAAAAGAGGTCCCAGAAATGGAACCAATTATACAGCCTAGAATTTACTGATACAACACCCTAGATGCGCTGGCACATCACTCAGCCTAGACCGAGTGCTCACTGAAGTGCAAAAAGGTACCAGGTCCCCATTTAGGGTTGATGTAGCAGAATGTTAGAAGGAAGAAACATATAGATCCATAATTAATCTATCATTATATAATACATGCCATATTTAGATTTATGAAAGATAAAGGTTAAACAATAATCATGATTAAATCAAGAACATGCACTACTCAGTTACACATAGGAATGACACTTAGATTTGGCCAATATCTTCCATCTATTAATAAATACAGAATCTCCTTACAATAATGGCGGTCTATACCGATGCGAACATGGATCCGATACAATAATCTAGTCATATGTGCATATCTCTATATCTCTATACATCCATACACACCTTTTTTTTTTTTCTACTATGTGATTCACATCATATATATATAGGGTGGGGACTTTCCCTTCACTACTTATCTATTCCAAAAATAGGCCACATGCTATTAATAGCCACGCACCGTTTATAGGCATAACCACACATGCAAGTGTTCTATCTATAGACCTCTTGCAGTTAACTAAAGTGATAATCCTATTCTTATCTCGTCTCTATGTAAACTTCTTCACTAGGATCCTCCAAATATAGATAATGCATGGTGTGCACGTCTCCACATCATTGGTGTGTTTCACACGTCATCTTCTAAAAATAGGTCTTCATGCTCAAAATCAGCTAAGTCTTGATTACTGAACTTCTACTCGGTGCGTGCGTTCTTCCTATCCATTTGGACCTTGATCCTAGCCTTCTCTCCTGCACGGAATTCTTGTGTGATCACTAACAAGTATTCTCTCGATCAACAGAGAGGAGTCATCTTTTACGGAAGTTTAACTCAAGGCATTGCATCCATTTTTTTGAACGTTTAAGTCATGGAAAAGAATATAGAGGAAGGGTAGGTTCTTATTCGATGACAAACCATAGTACACAGGAGTTAACTATGAAAGGGGTGGTTTCGATTAATGAATGGCCATGGGATTCCATCCTAGAGAAGGAAAAAGTATCCATGAAAATCATGCTATGAGTAGAGCCCTCTTACTATTATTGAAGATAAGGCTAAGAGGTGATAGGTAATCACATGATTCTTGTTTAATCATGGATCCTCAAAATGGGTCATATAGAAGGTGGACAATACTCAAGGGATGAGCGATCAATTGATAGAAAGTGATATAGAACTTGATGTAAAAAATAAAATGGTTGAAGATGCAAGGCATCGAGGGGCTCATGATCTAGCTTACCTTCGAGTGAAGACAAATGATAAGCACCGATCCATAGGAATAGGTAACGATATAGGTGCAGAGCCAATTAGGAGAAAATTTTCCCCTTTTAATTTTCCCCTCTTTGGTTACATGTTGATTTTCTTTCAGGATGAGTTCACCAACCTGAAAGGTTCATTCATGAACACGTTTGTCATAGGAACGTTTGATACATTGTTGGTAGATTTGAAGATGGTCAAGAGCATTGAGACAACGTTTATCTAAGAACTCAAGCTGCGCCAAACCTCTTTGTGAAAGTCATCGTCGTTGAGAATGTCTTGTAGTGAGATGCAAAGAGATGGAATCTAGACTTTGAGAGGTAAGAAAACCTTAGTACCATAGACTAGAGAAAAGGATGTGGCAGTAGTCAAAGTGCGAATACTAGTGCGATAATCCCACAAGGTGAAAGGAATGTGCGTATGCCAATCCTTCCTAGTATCGTTGACTACTTTCATAAGAACTTTGTTCAAGGTTTTATTGGTCAATTCAGATTGACCATTGGTTTGCAAGTAATAAGGTGATGAGAAACTGAGTTGGATGCCAAAAGTGTCACATAGTTTATGTATGGTTTTATTTTTGAATTGCTTTCCATTATTAGTGATGAGGCAGTGAGGAACACCAAAGAAAAAAATGACGTGATTGTTGATGAATTCACATATTTTATTAGCTTTTGTAGAAATGAGGGGAATGGCCTCTACCCATTTAGTGTAATATTCAGTAGTAGTTATGATCCATTGGTGGTTTTGTGAAGAATGGGGGTTGATCTCACCGACAAGGTCTAAACTCCATTGAGAGAAAGGCCAAAGGTCTCATGTGACCTGTAAGGCATGACTAGGTGTGTGATGGAGATTAGCATGTTGCTTGGAATTTCACGCAACATTTGACATAATAAAAAAAATCACGGTTTAGGGTTGGCCAATAATAGCCCAGGTGAAGAATGTGTTTTACGATAGCTAAACCACTAAAGTGACCTCCACAAATTCCATTGTGGACTTCCTTAATGGTGTAGGGAATTTCAGAAATTGTAAGGCATCGTAAGATAATGCCATCAAAGTCACACTTGTAAAGAAGACCACCCATGAGGACATAATGGGAGACAATTTTAAGAAAGGCACGTTGTCCATTATGAGTGAGATCAACGGGTAGAATGGAAAGGGAAAGATAGTCTACATATTGCTTATACCAAAGGTCACATGGGTTAGGGGCAACGGTTCCGATGGAGTAGACCTCATGAGGTAAATAAGAGGGTGATTATAGCCTTTGTATTGTGACAAATATTTTAGATTCAATGGGTGAAGCAGGTATCTGAGAAGCCAAGCAGGCCATGGTATCCACAAATATATTTGTAGATTGTGGGGTGGTTTGAAGTGCGTAATAGTCAAAGGTGGTTAAAAGTATGTCTAAGTGATGCTTATACTTTTCAAGTATATCATTACGACACTGGTATATACCATTGACTTGGTTTATGACCGGCTGAGAATCACCAAAAATATATTGATTGACTTAACATCTAAGGCATAAGAAGCCTAGAGACCCAATACGAGTGCTTCGTATTCAGCAATATTGTTTGTACAATCAAAATTGAGTTTGAAAGAAAAAGGCATAGGTTCACCATCAAGCGGAATGAGGATAACACCAGCCCCACCCCCACACTGACACTTGGAGCCATTAAAGAAGAGTGTCATTTGGTAAGCAGGTTCATCTAGGGAGAGGGTAGCTATAGATTTGTCTAGAAATTGAAGTTAGATGGTTGATTCCCAAAAATAGGTGCATCGGCTAGTTGGTCAGTGATATCCTGGCCCTTGATGGAATTTTGATGAATGAATTCAAGGTTGAGGTTGGCAAGAAGCATAAGCCAACGTGTAACATGTTGATGTTGATAGGGTTTGGCATATATATAGTGTAGTGGGTTAGTATTAGTAATGACGAAGGTTTTGTGGTTGAGTAGGTAATGGCGAGTTTGGTGGTGATGAAAACTAAGGCTAGGAAGAGTTTTTCAACATGGGTATATCTAGTTTCGTAGTCCATAAGGGTATGGCTTATGTAATAAACTGCTTGCTCTTGGTGTTGGTTGTCATGATGAGAAAGCATGGCACCTAAAGAATGGTCAATGGTGGAAATATATAGGTAAAAGGGCTGGTCACCTTAGGAGGAATGAGCACTGGTGGTTGAAGAAGGTATTGTTTTAAGGCCTCAAAGGATTTATGGCATTCATCATCCCATTTGAATGAAATGTCTTTCTTGAGAAGATGAAATGGTTGACAATGCTCAGAAAGCTGCAAGATAAAATGAGGAATGGATTGTAAATTTCCTTGTAGGCTTCTAATTTGATGGAGACTAGTGGGTGAGGTATTTCCAGAATAGCCTTGACTTTAGTAGGATCGAATTCAATGCCATGCAAAGAAATGATGAAACCCAAGAGTTTTTCGGAAAGTACAAGTAAAGACGCACTTCTTTGGTTGAAGACACACACAATAATTGATGAGATGGTCAAAGATGACCTTAAGGATGGGAATATGTTTAGTTCGATGTTTAGATTTGGCCAGAAGATCATCTACGTAATCTTCCAATATGTGATGCATGATGTCATGTAAGAAGTAAGTATTGTCTCGCTGATATGTGGCACCAACATTTTTAAGGCCAAAAGGCATGAATCGATAGAAAAAATTCCCCAAATGGTGATGAAGGAATTCTTGTGTTGATCTTCTTAATCTAGTAATATTTAATTGTAGCCCAAGAAACCATCCATGAGCGATAACATTTCATGGCCGTGAGTGAGATCAACTAGCTAGTCGATGCCTAGTAGGGGAAAATCATCTTTGGGACAAGCTAGGTTGAGGTCATGAAAGTTTGTACAAATTCAGAATCCCCTTGTCACTTTTTTGACATGAACGATGTTAGAAATCCATTGGGGATAGTCAATGGGTAAGATAAAGGAAACTAAGAGAAGGTGTTGAAGCTCTTCTTTGACTAGAAGAGCAATATGAGGATGCATTTTCCGTAGCTTTTGTTTGATGGGTTTGGCATCAGGAATGGTTACAATATTGTGGACCACAATTTTTGGGTCAATACCGGGAATATCAACATAGGAACAGGAAAATGTGTTGCTATGGTTCTAAAGGAAAGAAGTGAAGGCTTCCTATTTAGTAATGTCTAAGGATTGGTGGATCTTTAGAATGTGTGGGTCGTCTTGAGTGTTAATGTTGATTTTGATGGTTGAATCATTCAACATGGTTTGCATCTCGAAGGTAACAAGCGATGAATATAATAATATTCTCGCACCCGGTAAGTGAGAATGGATTCATCATCCCGACATTGAACTACATTAATAGAAGGTGTATCATCATCAATCATGTCGGATACATGAGTGAGAGAGAAGAGGGAGCCTTTCCATCACGTTGATAGGTCAAAGGTCCCGGAAATGATGTTTATGATTTTTATAGGAGGAATAGATTCAAGATCTATGGACTCCATGCATGAAGATGGTAATGTGGGTGAATGAGGTGGGGAAGGTTTTCCATCTTGAATGAGGTCGACATGAGCCTTCTTGGAAGGTGGTGCATCAAAACCAATGCCACTATGGTCATTATGTTTATGAGAGGTACAAGAAATGACAGTATGATGACCATGTTCATAAAAGCCAAAGCCAAATCCTTTCCACGCGCACAGTGGAGTAAAGTGTGAGCAAAGCGACGGTTAGTGAGGGAGTGTAGGTCAGATGAAAATGGATGGGTTTGGGATGGAAGTTTGGGTTTATAGGTGGAAATATCAAGTCCCCCATACGTTAGATTAGTGTGAAGGTGGTGTTGGTGTCCATTTTGATCCTCTCATTATTTTCCACCTTTCCTCTTTATTCTACATTCTCAAAAAACATTTTTCTTCAAGTTTGGTGGTCTGCAAGTTTCACCATCCAAATTGAATTCTTTAAATGGCTCATAAACTTATTATTTTTCCCCAAATTGAAAGAAAAATGCATGCAGGCTCTATTTTATGCCCTAAATTTCCAAATCCACTGGCCTCTGTCATTTTTTCCATTTTTTCCTAGCCTGTGGAGCTCAAATTTGCTTGTTTTGTACTTATTTGCCCTAAAAATCCTTCCCCATGGTCAAAAATTGCTTAAAACCACTTTCCATATGTTTTTTGACCAAAAAATCCTTTACCCATGATGAAAAATTTGAATTTGCGCATCCTTAGCAAATTCTGTGTTTTTTGATTGTCGTACGGGTGTCATTTGACCGTCAAAATTAAGCTCAAACGATGTCTCCTACGTGGCCGCTTCTGGTTGGAAAAGGATTGGTGGGGTTTCTTTGAAAAACTTATCGTTTTTGGCTTTGGGAAAAAATTCAACATTACCCCCACAACTCCACAGAAGACACATGTCATGTTCTTATGCCAAGGCGGAATGGAAGGTGGGTGGGGAACTTAGGAAAATTTTTCCTTTTTTGCGAAGGGGAAAAAGGGTGTGGAAAGGCCCATGGGTCTACAATGGAGTAGGGGGTGGACATGTGGTAGCACGGTGGTAGAGTGGGGAAGTGCGGGCCGCGGAGGAAAAGGAGAATTTTTTCCCTTTTAGCAAAAGGAGTTAGAGTGCAAATTAGAACCACGTGTCCGTAATGGCACAAAAGGAGACACGTGGCGGGTTGAAGGCGGAGGAGGGAGTGTGGGTGTTTGGGGTAAAAAGATTTTTTTTTACTTGTTTGTAAAAATGAGTTAAAGTGAAAATTTGAGGCATGGCTCTGCGAAAAATTAGAAGGATACACATGTCGGGAAGAAATTGGAGGCGCGAGCCCGCGGGGAAAAATGAGAAAAATTTCCCTTGGTGAAAAAAAGAGGTTAAAACATGAAATAAGCCCACATATTTGTAGCAATAGAGGATGATATGTGTCAAGGATAGAGGAGGAGGTTGCGGGTCATGGGGAAAAAAGTGAAAAAATTCCAATTTCCAAAAAGGGTGGAAATGGGCAGAATTGAAGCATGATTTCAATGGGACCCACCATATGCCACATGTCATCACCAAATTTCAAGGGCGGAGGGGTGGAGAAAAAAGTCATTTTTTCCATTTTTCCAAAAATGTTAAAAGGTCAAAAAGTGAGCCCGAATTCATTCCCAATCATATTTTGACACGTGGAGGGCCCAAATTGAAGGAGAAAGAGTAAATCAATGGTAATTGTACATTCTTCAATTTGGCCACCATTTTTATCCACGAAACTTGGAGATGTAAATTTTGCATCATTTTTCATTGAATATTTGGTGAATTCATGTTGTTTGTTCTGCAAGACCAATGCAAGTGGTTTTAGGGATTAATTTACAAATTTGAGGTGTTTTTGAAATAAATTTTTACTCAGTCCATGTAAAACATGAAATATCAAATTATAAAGTTGTAGAATCAAATTTTGGAATGATAAGGATGAAATGATGAAATGAAGGGGTCTACATGCTTGGAGAATGAAAAACATGCCTCCACAATGGATAATGATGAAGGATTTGTAATGATTCACCATTTTAGAAACACCTAACAACTCTCATTGTAAATTTTTAAATGTCCCTATCTGCAAATCATGTTGGAATTTTGTAACAAACTTGATGTTGGCATATTCTTTTCTTGGGAAAGAAGGATCAAATGTAATTAAAATTTATATAATGCATGTTTTGAGACATGTAAAAGGTCAGAGAAACTTATAATTTCATGGGAAAATCTGGGAAGAAGCCCATTCTCTGAGAAACCACCTGAGAACCATTTCTAATTCTTTTTGCATCAGATTTGTATCATGTTGAGTTGGTTTCAGTTGTAAATCCATCAAAAAGCTCTGAGATTGTTCTTATAACATTCCCCTACTGATAAATTTGGTCATTCTGGATTATTTTGTGTTATCTCTTGGCAAAATTTTCATGCACTTATGTTTCAGAATGTTTTCAATTTCTGTTTCTTGTTCTTGTTGTAGTCTTGTGTCTGAAATCTCTCTTGATCATACATGGTATCATTTCTTGTTGATAGTTTAGTGGCATTTACAGTCTCAAATTTAGAAGAGATTTCATCTGATAAAGAGATAAATAGATTTAAAATCACTTTACCTTCCTTGAATTCTGAGATTGTTTGTAAACCTTTGGGTGCACCTTAGGTCATGATAAAATAGAGATTTCTGGATACTTTGTTGGTTCATCTGCTTCAAGATTTTATGGCAGGTTGTCAAAGATTGTGTGGAAGAGTGCAAATTTGGGCCTCCATTTGGTGCACATATCCTCGTTGAAGGAGTACCTTAACCCCTTTGAAGAATCCTGCTATTTAGGTGTTACAAATTTCTTGCAAAGGTCCTTAAAGAATTTGGCAAATTCTGGTTAGTCTTGTCTAAAATATCCCACCAAAATATTCATTAAAAAAAAATTAATCCTACCCATACTACCCTTGCATTGTATTGTGTGTCAACAAAAGAATACAATCCATTTACAAAAAAATGCACAAAGCAAATAAGGATCCTACAATGTATTCAGTAACCCTTGCCTTGCATTGAAAATATCTCCATAATTTAGGGAGTGACAACTTGTGAAAGTTAGATTTGGAGTGTTGAACATATTTTCCCAAGGCCTTTCCATACTATTTGCACAAATTGAGGGATATATTCATCTCCTTCACCATTTGAGGGTTACAAAATAGGTCCTCTTACCTTGGTTGAAAGGCACAACCTAAAACAGTTAGGACAAGATCAAGTCCTATTCGAGTGTTATCCATCTCTCCACAAATCTGAGTGCCAATTTGATCATATCCCCTTCTACAAAATGACATACATCAAGATCTATCTACCTTCAAGCTTCATCCCATATTTCTGAGGCTGCTCATAATAAAAAAGGAGAACAAATTTGGGTACCAACACTTTCTGGCACCATTATCGGGGATTGTTTTGAATTCTTGGGAAATAATTTGCATTACTGAGATTGATTTGCTAATTCATTTGCTAGTCCATGTCTATTTAGCATGTCAACAACACTTTCTGGCACCGTTAAACTTATGGGGATTGTTTTGAATTCCTAGGAAGTAAATTGCATTACTAAGATTGATTTTCTGATTCATTTGCCAGTCCATGTCTATTTATCCCATCAACACACTTTCTGGCGCCATTACTGGGGACTATTTTGAATTCTTGGGAAATAATTTGCATTGCTGAGATTGATTTGCTAATTCATTTTCTAGTCCATGTCTATTTAGCCCGTCAACAAAACTTTCTGGTGCCATTTCCTGGGACATTATTCGATATTTCAGTATTTTAGATCCCTGGTAATACTTCTTGTGTGATTTATGTGCAATTACAAATCTGAGTATCATTTTCTGATCAAATTTATAAGGTTGGAATGAAGAGTAGAGTTTTGAGTTTGATATTTTCTTAGTTCAATATGAACCACGTGCATACATATTTGAGATATTTGAATACATATCAAACCATGGTAAATTCCCTTGCAAATTCTACATGCAAATACATTGTTGAAGCATCATTTTATAATCATATTTGTAAGGATTAAGTGAAGATATAAGTTCTACCTGTAATTTTATTAGTTTCCAGTAGTTGTTGCACTTCATTTACATTTGTGGTTGATAAATTCAAAGAAAGGAAGGTCTAATCTATAAAGTTTGGCAAGATTTTCAGTGCTTGATAGATATTTGACAAAGTATTTTAGTGCATTTACACAACTAGGGTGAAATTCCTTAGTGGTGACTCCATGCTATTCTGATCTTGATAAGTACCAGTGTCTTAACCTTTCTATCATTTACTTTGGTGTTGCTAATCTCTACAAAATTGGAAGGAAGAAGATCTCTCTTCATTAGATACTTTGCTAAGAAGTTGTTTATAGATTCAAGAAACTCAGAGTTAGAAGGGAGAAGAGTTTGGAAGGTTGTTAAAGGTTAGACATCAAGAAAATATATATCCATTGGTGAGAGAGATCAACCTTTGGTAGAGGATTATCACTCTTCTTCAAGTGATTCTGATTCAAGAAATCCTCTCATAAACTTGTTTTCCTTAGCTAGTGAAGGTCCTTCTATTGTATCGGGTAAGTTCCTTCTCCAATCTACACCTCTGTGTTTCAATTCAAATAAAAATTTCCAAGAAAATCAGCACTTAGAGAATACCAATCTTGTGAATCACATTCTTGAGCCCCAAAGACCTTGCACTCCTCATCAGCTTGTGTCACCCCCAAGATCACCTCCACTAAACAATATGGCTCATCCTAGACCTCCATTTATTGTTAGCACCTTTGGTTTTATAAAATTTAGAGGAATCGATGGTTACCCAAATGTTGTCCCACAAGATGTCAGAAATAGATTGCCAAAATTCCAAGGTAACAATGTAATAACTAGTGATCAGCATCTCAAAATTTTTGTTAACATGATGGAATTTTTTGAGATAGAGTTTGAAGATGTGTATATTAAATTGTTCATTCATACACTAGAAGAGGATACTAGGGATTGGCACAAGGCTCTGCCTGATAATTCAATTGATTCTTAGACTGAGATGAAGAATGCATTTAGGTTGCAATATGATGACAAGACTGATCCTATATTTCTCTTGTCTAAGTTTGAGAATATCAAGAAGAACCCCGATGAATCAGTCCATGAATTTAACACAAGGTTTAAATTTTTTTTGAGAAGGATTCCTATTATTTTAAGGCCTTGCGATGAGTCTTGTTTAATCAAATATGTAGATGCATTTGATAAAAAGGCAGCCTATTACCTAAGAGACAAGAACCCTACCAATCTAAGACAAGCTTTCACCATGGCACTTCAAATTGAAAACAATATCAAAGCAATTGGGAAACCTCTCAAGAGAGATGGTGTAAAGTTGATAAACCCTGAAAAACCTCAAGCTAGTAAGGGTGCTGATTTAGAGGAGGTGAAAACTTTGGTTGGGGCTGTCAAAGAAATCTCATATAAGTTGGCAAGAGATGAGAAAGGAATTGGGAAAAATTCACAAGGTCAGCTAAGATCACAAAACCATGACATAGATTTCCAATCATCCTAGAGGTGATCAAAGGGAAGATGATAGAGGAAAAGAACCCATGGGCTCTACAAATAGACATCCTCAAGCACATGAAGGTAGAGTGTTACCTAATCCCTTAATCTGCTAGGGTTTTTGCTGTTGAGGAAGTTACTGATATTGATTGGAGTGATAGGCTTTTTTACCCCATCCTCCATGTGAAGTAGACCAGCAAGATGGTGAAGTTAATAATGATGATGGTACTGGTGATGATATTTGCATGGTGGGCTGTTCTTCAAGCTCATAAGGAGGAGCAACATCTACTGAAGTAATGAGTGCAAGGACAACTATAAATTTTTGGGATTACATCAAAATATTACAAGTCTTTCTTCCCCCTCATACTCTTGAAGTTGATGTAGTGCAAGCTTTTGAAATTCCTAACAATCACTTTGGATACTTAAGAGCTTTGATGATTAAGATGTATGATGGTGGTATTCCTTCGAGAGAAGATAGACAATTGTTGATGAGTGTTGTTGTAGATCAAGAGAAAGACTATAACACTAGAAGAAAAGTTGTTAAGGAGTTGGGCCTCAAGCCAAACCTAAAACACCCTTCTTGCTCACAAGCATTCCCAAAGAAGATCCTAGAGAGTAACACTTGCCAAAAGCTCTCTGTCCCAAGAAAAAATTGCAGTCCTCCTCATGCCCAAACTACCAAGAATCCCATGCCATCTAATGAATCTTCTTATCTCCCTTCCAATGATGTTTTTCCAAAGAGTGTTCCCTATGACATAGCCCAAGTATTGAGCTAAATAAAAGGGAGTGTTCTAATCATTGAGTTTCTTAGGATCCTTGAGAATAAGAAGAGAGCATTTGAGTACTTGGGATTAAAGAAGAGAAGACTCCTCTGAGAAGAAATATAAATATTATTGAAACTCATCCTTAGATCATTGCTGACCTTGAAACACCACCAGTAGTGGAGCATCTTGGTGAAACACCTGAGGTATATTTGGGAACATCCTTGTTTGATTCCTAATTGAATGTTGACCCATTCTTCATAACTTTGATCATAAAGGATAAACTACTTCACAATTGTATGTTTGATTCTGGTGCATCATGTAATGTCATGCCTCTAGAATTCATGAATGATTTGGATATCAAATTGATAGCAGCCTATGGAAAGTGTACTACCATGGACTCAAGAGAAGTGTCGGTAGTTGGTTGTGTGAAGGGTTTGGTGGTTCAACTTGCATCTTATCCTAGGATGAATTTAAAATTGGATGTTGTAATTATTGATTGCCCTGCCAAATGGGGTATGTTATTGTTAAGAAAGTGGGATGCAAGTGTTGGAGGGAGTGTCCAAATGGATATGTATTTTTCCACCATTCCCATTGAAGGTAGGCTTGTCAAGCTCTATGGAGAAAAGAAAATGTTGCATCTAATTGAGGACCCAAAAAATTCTTCTTATGAAGTATTATTTGCTGATGTTGATGTTGATAATTTTATTGGTTTTGTTGATGGTAAAGAACACAAGATGGATCAGTCAAAGTGCCTTGAACAGGTGAGTTCTCCTTGGACCTTTTTATTTGATGGAGCTTGCTCCAAATTTGGAAATGGTGCTAGTATAATTCTGATTTCTCCTAGCTTGGAAGAGTTTGTTTTTTCCTTCAAGCTTAATTTTGAATGTAATAACAACATTGCTAAGTATGAAGCCTTATTGTTGGGTCGAGAATTGCATGGAAGTTTTGTTCAAGGACATCATTGCAAAAGGGAGATTTAGAGCTAGTTGTCAAACAAATAAGAAAACTATATGCTACAAAAAATCAGCGGATGAAATAGTATAAGCATGCAGTTTGGGATCTAATTGAGATGTTTGATTCCTTCAATATTGTGCACCATGATAGAAGTTTGAATGCTGCTGCTGATAAGTTGGTAGTGTTGGGGTCAAGATTTTAAGATTGCACCATTTCACCTTATTGTGAGTACAATGTTGAAGTGTTAACTAGGCCAGTTGTCCCTGACAACATCAAGCATTGGCAAGTGTTTGATGATGATGCTCAAGTGAAAATGTTCTTACAAAATCAAGGTGAGTTTTTAGATCAACATATTGATTGGGAACCAATGGTGTGTGTGATTGAAGGAAGAGAGACTTTGTTTGGAAAAGATATTATCCAATTGAAAACTAACACCATTCCTAGAGGTCTTGTTGCTCTTGAGTCAAATTTTAGCAATGTTGATTACATCATCAATAGAAGCATATCTACCTCAAGGGATGTGGAAGAGCATGACTTGGGAACAAAGGAAAAACCAAGGAGAGTTTGGTTGGGTAGCAGTTTAAGCAAGGAAGAAAAATAGTCCTACCTCCAATTGTTGAAACAATATCAAGACTGCCTTGCTTGGTCATATTCAGAGCTAAAAGCATATAGAGAAGACTTATTCCAACATGAGATCCCTCTTGAGAAAAATGCCAAACCATTCAGACAGAAGAAAAGGCCAATTAATCCACTCCTCTCCATGAAAATGCAAGATGAATTGAAGAAACTGAAGGAGGGAGGGATCATTCAACCCACGAGGTATTCATCTTGGGTTGAAAACCTTGTGCCAGTCATCAAAAAGAAGAATGGAGATATAAGACTTTGTGTAGACTTTAGAAATATGAATAGAGCTTCATTGAAAGAAAATTATCCTTTTCCAAACATGGAGAACATTTTGTAGTTAGTGACTGGATCTGAATTGTTGTCCACCTTGGATGGTTTCTCTGGCTATAATCAGGTTATTGGCAAGGAGTCAGAAAGATTTAAAACTATGTTTACCACTCCTTGGGGAACATATGTTTATGTGACTTCGTTATAGTTTATTAGGATGATGTGACTTTTCTATTTTCAAGGAGTAGAGAAGATCACTTGCAACATTTGGAAAGAATGTTGATCAGATGTAGAGAATTTGGAATCTCTCTCAATCCAAAGAAGTGTCACTTTGGGGTGTAAAAGGCCAAGCTTCTTGGTCATATTGTTTCAAAGGCTAGTGTCATGATTGACCCTAAGAGAATAGAAGCAATCAACAAGGTGCCAATTCCAAGAATGAAGAAGGGCATCCAATATTTCTTTGGGAAGATCAATTTCATTAGAAGGTTTGTGTAAAATTTTGTTGAGTTGACCCTTCCTATCACATGCATGTTAAAGAAAGATAAAGTTATCGAGTGGGAGGAGGATTTTATTCAGGATTTTGAAGGAATCAAAGAGGCACTTAAACATGCACTTGTCTTGGTAGCCCTGAATTACAAAAGCCTTTCCAAATCTTCTCCTTTGCTTCTAAAATAATATTGCATCTATTTTGTTCCAAAAGGATGAAGATGGGGATGAGAGGCCTATCACCTTCTTTAGCAAGGCTTTACAAGATGCTTTGAGTTAAAATATAAAATCATGGAAAAAAAGCATTTACCTTGTTGAAAGCAACAAAGGTTTTCAGGACTTATACTTTAAGTTCAAAATTTGTTGCTTATATTCCCCACACCATGGTAAAAGACATCTTATCGAGAGATGGAGATCTCAAGTAAAATATGTATATGGGTGAAAAAACTACAGGGAGTATGATATGGACATCCAAACCACAAAGTTTGTAAGAGGTTTGGGTCTTCTTAAGCTCATGGTGAGAGCAACTTATGGACTGTGGAAGTGAATGAATTAGAGGAAGAAAGGGAAGATGTTATTGAGAAATTGGTAAATTCTGAGTGGTACAAGAATATAATCTTTTACTTGAGACACCTTTGTTGTCTGATCATTTAAATAAAAATAAGAAAAGAGCCCTCAAGCTTACTTCTCAAAAATACATCATCACTGACTTTGGGTTGGCTTGGAAGAACCATGAAGGTATCCTCTTGAAGTGTGTAACTAAAGATGAAGCTCCAAAAATAATTGTTGATTTCCATGGGGAGTTTGTGGAGGACACTTTGCTGGAGGGGCAACAACACACAAAGTTTTGAGAGCTGGTTATTGGTGGCTTACTCTCTTCAAAGATGTAACCATGCTGATTAGAAAATGTGAAAGCTACCATCGTTTCTCTGGAAGAATGAAAGCTTTAGGCTCCCTTCCTTTGTAGCCTATATCAATTGAATCTCCTTTCAAATAGTGGGGGATGAACTTCATTGGTGAGATTTTAGACCCTTCTAGTCTTGGACATAAATGGATCCTTGTAGCCATGATTACTTCACCAAGTGGGTAGAGGTAATCCCCACCAAGAAAGAAACACACCAAGTTGTTATGGAATTCTTGTTGAGTAATATCATATGCAAATTTGGTTTGCCAGTCAAAATTTTGGTTCATAATGCCATGTGTTTGAGCTAAACCTTTGATGGAAATGTGCAAGGAGTATGGAACCAATCGACTTATTCTTCAAACTATAACCCCAAGGAATGGACAAGCTAAGTGCAACAATAATAACTTATTAAAGATCATTAGGAGAACCTTGGAGTTGAAAAAGAGAAAATGGGGTGAACAACTGAAATTTCCAATTTGGGCTGATAAAATCACTACCAAGAGAGCTACTGGTAAGAGCCCATTTGAGTTGGTATATGGAACTCAAGCCCTGTTACCCTTACATCTGCAATTATCTTCATTTCAATTTGTTCAACAACTTGAGGATCAAGAGGTCAGTCCATATGAAGTAAGGATTAATCAGATTGTGGAGCTAGATGAAGAGAGAAAAGCATCCCATCAGAGGCATGTCAGATTTAGAGAGAAGTTGAAAAGATTGTTTGACAAGAAGGTCACTCCTAGGGCCTTTAATATTGGAGATCTGGTTTTGTTATGGGACAGCAAAAATGAAGATAAGGGAACACATGGAAAATTTGATGCATGATGGATGGGCCCTTAATCCATTGATATTAGAATTGGTGAGAATACCTTTTTTCTCAAAGATTTAGATGGGGATTTTCTTGAACTACCTGTTAATGGCATGCATCTGAAGCATTTCTTGTATTAATCCCCAAATTTGAGGTATGCACCACTTGTACAATGTATAGTGTTTGGTTTTTCACTCTTTTTTTAATGTGTTGTCGGTTTGTGGTTTGCCTTGGTGTGTGGCAGCCATTTTTGTCAAGTTCTCAACTGGTTTTTGGTGATTTTGGCTCATGACTCCTTTTCCCAATGGATTATTTTGGCACTTGGTCTACTTATTGTTCTTTTGGCACTCACTGGGAGTGCCCATCCCTGAGCAAGAGCCGATGTTGGTGTCCATTTTGATCCTCTTTTATTTTCCCACCTTTCCTCTTTCTTCTACGTGCTCAAAAAACATTTTTCTTCAAGTTTGGTGGTTTGTAATTTTCCTATCCAGTTGAATGCTTTAAATGGCTCATAAACTTATTATTTTTCCCCAACTTGAAAGAAAAATACATGTAGGCTTTGTTTTATGCCCTAAATTTCCAAATCCATGGGCCTCTGTCATTTTTTCCATTTTTCCCAGCCTGTGGAGCTCGAATTTGCTCATTTTGTACTTATTTTCCCTAAAAAATCCTTCCCCATGGTTGAAAATTGCTTAAAACCACTTCCCATATGTTTTTGACCAAAAAATCCTTTACCCATGATGAAAAATATGAATTTGGGCGTCCTTAACAAATTTTATGTTTTGACGGTTTATGACGGGTGTCATTTGACTATCAAAATTAAGGTCAAACGATGTCTCCTACGTGGTTGCTTCTGGTTGGATAAGGATCGGTGGGGTTTCTTTGAAAAAATTAACATTTTTGGCTTTGAGAAAAAATTCAACATTACCCCCACAACTCCGTAGGAAGACACGTGTCATGTTCTTATGCCAAGGCGAGAATGGAAGGTGGGCGGGGAACTTAGGAAAATTTTGCCTTTTTGTGAAGGGGAAAAAGGGTGTGGAAAGGCCTGCGGGTCTGCAATGGAGTAGGGGGTGGACACGTGGCAGCGTGGTGGCAGAGCGGGGAAGTGCGGGCCACGGAGGAAAAGGGGAATTTTTTCCCTTTTAGCAAAAGGAGTTAGAGTGCAAATTAGAACTGTGGGTCCACAATGGTGCAAAAGGAGACACGTGGTGGGTTCAGAAGGCAGGAGGGAGTGCGGGCTGCTAGGGGCAGAAGCAATTTTTTTCCCTTTTTGTAAAAATTGACATCTTTGGATCATAATAAAATAATATAATAATATATTAGTCTTCATCATCAGTCGTACACAATACATGGCTAATATATAGCCAAGCAAATAGCTAAAACTACATCCTATAATGTAGGAGTAGTTACAAACAAAAAGCTATATACGTGAAGTTGTTTAAAACAACTTCACATATAATTCAAGTAATTTGTTGTTTCTCAACAACTCATAATATAATGTTTACACTATAATAATATTCCCAACATACACCCCCTTAGTGTGAACATGGGGTGAAGTGTAGTTGAAACCAGAATCATATGCCTACGCATATTTTTAGGTCTGCATACTGCTCCTCTCCTCTGGACACCAGCTGCCCTCCTATACAACTGTTTCACTGACTGACACCTTCCACGCCACATCACAACACTTCAAGAGAACATAAAGGAATACTCGCATGTACTAAGCAAACATACACAAACTGTTGCTCTTTATTCTGCACACCAGATAAAATAAACACACAACTGGAAATAAATATGTCACCACCACAAATTACGGCCTCGTCGTTGGCGACTGACGAGAGGACGCTGCTTGTCCTCCATCCTCCTGTGCCTCCATCCTCCAGTTTGGTTATTTTTAGAAGAGATAATCTTCATCGCTAGGGCAAGAAAGTTCTTCATCAGTTGCATAATCTTCCCAGTCAGTTTCTTCTTCAACAATATAAGCCTTTTGATCAATCTTATCATCTAGTAGATCTTGTGCCCACTTTTTACAATTTAAAATGACATGCCCCACTTCTTTACAATAGTAACATTTGATTTGTCCCTTTGTAGGAATGTGCTTTGAATTGTACTTACCCTTTTTGATGATGTACTAGCTTTATTGTGTACATATAAGACCTCTTCTTCTGGTTCTGAAGGTTCATTCTGATCAAGAAGAGTAGAAACTACTCCTTCTAAACCAATTTTAATCTTGCTCAAAGTAAAAACCATATGAGACATTTTTTTAGGCAAACTATTCAAAAGAATGGCTTTGGCATCATCATCTTTTACCTTCTCATTAATACCTGCAAGCTGATTGAGAAGAGAGCGAAACTTGCTGATGTGTTCTGCCATTTTTATACTTTCATCCATCTTTAACCCGTATAATTTTTGCTTCAGTGTTGTCTTTGCACTTTCTGCTTCAGATCCGAATAGCTTATTTAATGTCTCCCAGATTTCCTTTGCAGACTTTGTGAAGTCTACATGGTGCAAGTACGCCTTTGACAAACCGAGACCAATAGTTCCCAAGGCCTTTTGATCCTTGATATTCCACTTCGCGAGATCTGTTGGATTTGTTGGTGTTGTCACATTTGGTTTGACCACATCCCACAAATCTTTTTCAATCAAAGTCAACTGCATTTGGATTCGCCAAGTGTGAAAATCTCGTCCTTCGAACTTCTCAATGAGACTCAATTTCTCCATTTTTAATTTTTTTTTTTAACTTTTCCCACAATTTAATGAGTGTCGGTTTCAACCGAAAATGCACTCTCTTACAAACACACAATGACAAAGTGCAAATTACATAGACTCAATAGATAAATGTCAATACAATTTTTGACAAACATGAAATTAAAAAAGTAATTAAAGATTACTTTTTTTTAATACAATGACCACATAATGTTTTAAATCTAATAATTCTAGAACTCGCAGGTGATAGAGATGTCCAGCACACAGAGAAGAGCATAATAATAACAAATAGGAGAAAACTATTATACCACAAGTCAGAGAGGAATGACATTATTCAATGCATACTGACCACCTCATAAGAGTCCAAATACCACGTGGAGGGGAAGCTGCATACAGATCTGAACTTGCTGTCTATGTGGGAGATTCAACTATTTTTGTTGTAGCAAAACACATCCTTTTGCCTGACACCTCTGCCTTTTTCGTGGGAAGTTGCTCAGATCTAAACCTACAATTTCCATGTAAAAGAAACCTCTGCCTTCTGTGTGGACTGCTACAATACAGGTTGCACGTTCTACTCAAGATCAAACTAGACTGACCCAGAATTGAATTTCATAGCAGGCCATAAAGAGAAAATTCAACAAAAACATCCCTGTCATATTTTTTAATTTTCTCTAGATCCTGGATGTGGGTTTAGCTGAAATTTTGACAGTATTTTCCATAGAAACAACCCTTAAAACCCATTAAAAATCTCAGAGACCCATATCACGAAACAAAAGTTATGATCTATTTTGGAGACAAAAAAATAAGACTCTTGCTCAATCATGAAAAATCCATTTTCAGGGTTGCATACCTGCTCTGGTACCAAATGACATATTTGGATCATAATAAAATAATATAATAATATATTAGTCTTCATCATCAATCATACACAATACATGGCTAATATATAGCCAAGCAAATAGCTAAAACTACATCCTATAATGTAGGAGTAGTTACAAACAAAAAGCTATATACGTGAAGTTGTTTAAAACAACTTCACATATAATTCCAAGTAATTTGTTGTTTCTCAACAACTCATAATAATGTTTACACTATAATAATATTCCCAACAAAAATGAGTTAAAGTGAAAATTTGAGGTGTGGTTCGCGACAAATCAGAAGGAGACACGTGGCAGGGAAGAAATCGGAGGTGCGGGCCCGTGGGGAAAAATGAGAAAATTTTCCCTTGGTGAAAAAGGGGTTAAAACATGAAATAAGCCCGCAAATTTGTAGCGATAGAGAAGATGACACGTGTCAAGGACAAAGGTGGAGGTGCAGGCCCACGGGAAAAAAGTGAAAAATTTCCAATTTCCAAAAAAGGGTGGAAATGGGCAGAATTGAAGCACGATTTCAATGGGACCCACCATATGCCACGTGTCATCACCAAATTTCAAGGGCGAGGGGCGGAGAAAAAGGTCAATTTTTTCCATTTTTCTAAAAATTTTAAAAGTTCAAAAAGTGAGCCCGAATTCATTCCCAATCATATTTTGACACGTGGAGGGCCCAGATTGAAGGAGAAAGAGAAAATCAATGGTAACTGTACATTCTTAAATTTGGCCACCATTTTTCCTCCAGGAAGCTTGGAGATGTGAATTTTGCATCATTTTTCATTGAATATTTGGTGAATTTGTGTTGTTTGTGCCTGCAAAGACCAATGTAAGTGGTTTTAGGGATTAATTTGCAGATTTGAGGTGTTTTTGAAATAAATTTTTACTCAGGCCCGTGTAAAACGTGAAATATCAAATTATAAAGTTGCAGAATCAAATTTTGGAATAATAAGGATGAAATAAAAGGGTTCTCGCATGCTTGGAGAACAAAAATGTGCCTCCACAATGGATAATGATGAAGGATTTGTAATGATTTGCCATTTTAGAAACACCTGGCAACTCTTGTTGCAAATTTGTTAAATGTCCCTATTTGTAAATCATGTTGGAATTTTGTAACAAAATTGATGCTAGGCATATTCTTTTCTTGGGAAAGAAGGATCAAATGTAATTGAAAGTTATATAATGCATGTTTTGAGACATGCAAAAGGTCGAGAAACTTAGAATTTCACGGAAAATCTGGGAAGAAGCCCATTCTCTGAGAAACCACCTGAGAACCATTTCTAATTCCTTTTACATCATATTTGTATCATGTTGAGTTGGTTTCAGTTGTAAAGCCATCAACAAGCTTTGAGATTGTTCTTATAACATTCCCTGCTAATAAATTTGGCCATTCTGGACTATTTTGTGTTATCTCTTGGAAAAATTTGCATGCACTTATGTTTCGTAAACCGTTGGCAAAAAAATTTGTTGGGTGGACAAACTTGTGGATTTCTTGCCAATGCTCTGGGAATCTAAGTCCCTCTACTTAACCGGTGTAGCTTCGTATGTGCATGCACATGAAAAGGTGAATTTTTGTGGTGGCCTTTCGATCGGGGATCCAATAAGGGCACTCCACTGACCCTGTGGCAAATGCTTGCATATACCTGCAAGAGATGACTTTTTCTGGAAGTGGGAAAGGGAGTGAGAATGGAGGTAGGAGAACTAATGCTGCAGGTAGAAAATCAGATTCTTGCACACACACTAGTTAGAAACTTCATCACATGCATTTATGAGAATAAACAACCCTGTAAATGAAAACAAGACCAAATATAATTTGATGATAACAAAGTGTCATGAAATCCCTTGGTCAAAGAAAGCTAGAAACTCCTTCTTCTTGTATTGATGCTTGAACAAAAGTTGTACATAGTGTAGGAATGGAAGAAATTTGAGAGGGGAAGAGAGTAGAAGAAAATGGCTATCTCCTTTGCTTTCTCTCAAGGTAGAATGCACTCTTGAGTCTACAAGATCAATCGCCAACCCTTTGAAATGGGAATGGCTTTACAATTTATATAATAGAATATGACTCTTCATCTTCCTCATGACCTTTCGAATACCTTAATATGAATTAAGACTATTCATATTCCACTTCAAATATTTAAGTCCCTTTTATAATAGCAAGGCGACTTAATTTACATTATGTTTCTAAAGTCTCTTAAGTCATATTAAAAGTGCAATCCCCAACTCGAAATTAGAATATTGGAAAGTGAGTGAAAGTTGGGGGGAAGAGGAGAGAGAAAGAGGGGGAGAAGAAGAAGAGGAGATGCCATTCCCGATGAAGTCCGTTGATCCTCGTTGATGGAAAGCTCCAAATGCAGTGAAACTCTGAATCTTCAAACTCCTTGCACACTATGAAATTCCTCCAAATTATCTCACGAACGCTCGCTAAGTTGAATGAACTAAGGTGGATCTTGAATACCCTGTGAAAAAATGACTAGGATGCTCCCAAAAAATGATGTCCCCCTGAATGATTATCCTTGTACATCCCATTGTGCCAAAACTTCTCTTTGAGTGTAACTTACTATTTTTAGTAAGCATAAAAAGGAAACTCTCTCGATCCTTTGTTGAGTGTTATGACCTTGATTCCCCTTTCTCCCTGTGTTCCTCACTCCTTTGGATCAAATTTATATTTTTAGCAGGTGCTCGAGGGTCCACTTACTATTTTTAGTAAGTGCCAAAATATCCATTCCGTGGATTCTTAGTTGTAGTGCACCTCTGATATCTTCATCTCCTTCGCAGGTTCTTCTATTAATGACTTTCCCGAAATAGCAGTTCCTATGTAGTAGACCTACTATTTTTAGAAAGTTGGCCTCTGGGAGTTGGATTGATGTGGAAAAAAAAAATTTGATATGGTTTTTTGCCCAATATCATCCCTTTGAAATTTTGGGCCCGCCTGCTTAATAATCCAGGAGATTTTAAAGTTTTAATTTTTGGACCTGGCAGTGCTTCTGGGTACGGCAGCCATTAATGGACCTCAAAATTGCAGGTCTGGTTTTCTCCTCCATTTGCAAATAAAATTGTATTTTTGATGTGGGTTTTTTCTTTTTTTGCTTCACGTGCAATCTTACTTCGATTCGGCAACCGGTTTGACAGGAAATCCCACTTCTTTCTTCGTTGAGCCGGAAAGGAGATTTATTCATTGTGGATAATTTTTCACACATGGGGGGAGTTTGAAGGTGTCTTCTTGATGGTCTTGGATAGAGGAATGAACAGAAATAAATGGTTCATTGATTCGCACTGGTTTGCAAGCTTTGTTTAGATTTCCATTTTTTAGCTATGGGGATTTTGTTGTTCTTTGTTTCTCATGAGCTTGATGAGGATTCCTTTTGAGACATGTGCATCACCATGGGAAAGGTATTTCATTTCCTTTTTGATCTGGTTGGAGCATTTGCAATGGCGAGTGATGGTAGAATGTTGTAGAGGAAGAATGGAGGAAAGGAGTGCAAATAAAACTATTTTAAGCTACAAGTGGGAAAAGCGGACTTGGAAATTTTTCAAAAAGATGTGCACAAGTAGGGCTTGGGTGCATTTTTACATGCTTGATGTCCCTGACCTTAGGTACATGAGGGACATCAATTTCCACAATGATCAAGACGGTGACATGTGGCACTAGATCCAACGACAGGGAATGAAGGAGGAAAAAGTTAATTTGAAGCACTAGGAGCTGAAAGGAGGTCACGTGGGTGTCCAAAAGACTCCTCCTAGGGGCTGGGTGAATTTTTCCATGTCTTATGTCCCCCACCTTAGGTACATAATAGACATCAGTTTCCACGGTGGTCCTGGAGGTGACACATGGCACTCGATCCAATGGCGGGGAATGAAGGAGGAAAAAGCTGATTTGAAGCACTGGGAGCTGAAAGGAGGTCACGTGGGTGTCCAAAAGACTCCTCCTAGGGTTGGGAACATTTTTCCATGTCTGATGCCCCCACCTCAGGTACATAAGGTACATCGCCTACGGTGATCCTGGAGCCGACACGTGGTGACCAATCTGACGGCGGGGAATGCATGCTCCGAATAAGCACTTGAGGGCTGAACGCTGTGTATGGAGGTCATATGAGGGTCCCAATGGTCGATGAGGGATGGGCACATTTTCCAATGGGTTATGTACCTGACCTCAGGGACGTGGGGGACATGAAATCCCTCCAGGATCCTGGTGGTGACACGTGTCCTCTCGAAAAAATGACTAAGTCCTGAACTGCCTTTGAGAGGGTAACTTGGAATGTAGATAACTTGAGCTTCCAGTGGAATTTATTTGTGAAAATTTATATGATCCTAACTGGAAATTGAATTTTTAATCCAATGATGTGGGTCTCATGTCTTGATTCGATCATATGATCCCTAAAAATTTGAGTTTTGATCTGGGACTCCACTTGTACCTGAGAAAACTATCTTCCAATCATATGTGCCAAGGTGTTGTGAAAAATATTATTTCACCATCATGTAGTTCTTGGAATCCTCTTTCTAAAGATGTTTTTTTACTTCCAACTCCATCTGGAGCTCCCGGAATCTTCATTTGAAGCTCAACAGTTGTTTTAGGCCTATGTACTGCCTAGGCTTGTGAACCCTGTTTTCACTCAGACTGCTCCAAGTCTTTCAGAACTTCCCAAAGCCTTCCAAAATCATTTCCATGATGTTATAAGGTCTTCCATTCACCTCCATGTTGAATTTGGCCCTTCTGCTCTACTCCAGGGGGTTGATCCAATCCCGGGAAGGCCAACGATAGCCCTTCCCTATACTACCAAAAGATAACATTTTCAATGAACTCCTAAAATCACCTAGGGGAATGAACAAAATTTCCTAAATCACCTAGGATAATATCATGACATTGGTTGGGAATTCATTTAGACTGAACAGGTCCAGGGTTTCTTAGGAATGATAAAACATGAAAATTTTGGCATAGGGGTATAGTTTTCGTGCTTGGAAATTGTCAATTTCCCTGTTGCACATTCTCACGACAACAACTGGCTCTAGCTTGGGGACATGACATGGACTGAGCGCAGCGAAGACATGACATGGGAATCCAAAATATCAATTTTAGACCATATAATTCATTGACCAGTGCCTTATCCATTGGGCCCTGTGGAGTCATGCACAACTTCAAGAAAGGAAGATTAGAAGAAGGAAACACCCACACACAAAACGACCAGAAAGGAAACACATGACACACAACAGAAGGGAAACACACACAATGGAAAGGGAAAAACACCTATCAATCACCTATGGTACAAAGTGAGGGACAACTTGCTTTCACTGAAGTACTTTTTATTTCACAAACGTTAACCCTGTAGAGGCAACACCAAATGATGATGTTCTGTGAAGCCGTTGACGGGTTCTAGAAAGTATCCTCCCCTCCTTAGATGCTTATGAAAGCCAGGTTCTTTCACAATTTTTTGTGTATTTGGTAGGAGTGAGTCCATGTCATCTTATTGACACTCGTGTCCTTTCTCGAAACTCCATTGTCTTTATGCTCTTTGAAATTGGTTTCATCGTGCTAGTTTCCTTCCATGTTTATCCATATAGCTGATTCTCCATTGAGCATCTCATCGCTGCCCCAATGCTGATTTTCATTCCAATTCCTTGAACCTTCTGAGTTAATTTATTTCCCAATTATATGTTCATTAACATCTCTTCCATGAGAAACCTCAGACTTATCCATTTCCTTTACTTCACTATGAGGTGCTTGAGTACTGACTGAAAGATTGGATGTGGCCTCATACTTGTCTTGTATGCCCATGGCACGAGTGAATAGATCAAGAATTAGCTCAGGGTCTTCCGCCACTTCTACTACATCCAAGATTTATTGCATGGAGTAATGCTTCATCATTTCCTGTAGTCCCTCTTTGTATGCCTTTGAAGAATCTTTATCTTACAACTCAAAGAAACTATCTAGAGGGATTACCTCATCATCTCGATAATTGCTGCACTCTACTGATCCTTCATCAAAATGAGCTTCATCTTTAGAGGTCTTCAAACTCCTTGCTTCAATTTCTTCATCATAGAAAGAGTCTTCATCTTAAAATGGGAAAGAAAATACTTCAATTTCATCATTGTATCCACCAACCATTGGCTTGAGAGGGACATCATATTTCTCATCTTGCCTTATCTCAATATGACTGACCTTCACATTATTTAAGGCTTCCAAATCAGCTTCATTTTTATCTTCCATATTTATGGTTTGCATTAAAAGTTCCAGACTGATCTCAGGGTCCTTTGTTTCTTCCGCGGCTCTTAGCAGTCCTTGTATAGACATTTATTTCAAACCTTTGCTCAAGGGCTCATTGTAGACTGGCTTGGTCTCTTCCTGGGTGACATGATCAAGGGAGTCCTCATCTTCAAATGGGAATGAGAAAATTTCTTCATCACAGATAAGCATATAAGCTGTTTTTTCTTTTTGAAAATCACCAAGAACCATTTCCTCTTCCTCGTGGTCTGCATCATCTGGCAATTCGGGGCTGCCCTCTTGTAACTTGAATCTCCTCAATACTTCTTCAAAATCCAAATCTCTCCGGGAAGGCATGTTTGGACCTATCAAGATGGGAATATATTCTTCCTCCTTGGTTGTCACCAAGTGATTCATCCACCTAGTATTTTGGTACAAAATGTTAGCTTCGGGCTTCTGGATTTTTGCACAATGTACCTCATTTTCTTCTCGGGAAGAAATTTCTCCATGTCTCCCTTCACTGGTATGGTTGCAAAAGACCAATTCATATGAATTTTCCCTCCCAACTCTCGGAAGAAATTTCTACTCAAAGAACATTCGAACAAGGCCGGGGGCGTCTACTACCAAAATCATCGCTGAAACTTTCTTGTCTGGAAATCGCAAGAGCCACCTATGCATCTTCAACCTTCCCTATAAGTGAGACCTTTTTTATTCTAAAGAGTAGCAATAACTACTAGGTGGAGTCATTGTAAGCTTAAGAGCCTTGGTGAATTCAAAGGCATCACATTGTTTGAGGCACCTAATCTATTATGCAATTGTTTAGTACATATTCTCCAACAAGAAGGGAGATGTAGAAAGGTTTAAATTTATCAGTCTTTGATGCACTCAGAGAAAGCATGTTCTGTGAGGGAGGTGTAGGTGAGTTTTGTAGCATGCCTTTGGAACTAGAAGTTACAACATTGGGTGTTAGAGTTGAATACGTTGATAATAAGCAAATACACAAAACAACTCAAAAACTTTTACACAGAAGCAAGATGGTGCTTGTATATTTTATTAATCTTTAAAAATCAAGCATTACAATAAGAAGAGAGAGCTGCAATATTTATAGATATTGGACAACTTCTATCTCATCCACAATACATGGAAATAGATAAACTAATCTGAGAATAAAATGTAGGATAATATTCATTGCCCCTAATTGCCCCTATTTCCCCTCATGAAATCATCCAGGAATAAACAAAATGAGATTGAACAATATCTCACAAAACATGTGATAAGACAACTAAAGACAACTATGAGTTGACTTAATATAATCTAACTAAAGTAATAAAAAAATTACTTTATTATAATATAACATTTAACTCATATGTTGAATTAAGTGTTAGTTTATTTCTAACATTCCCCCCCTTAATTCAACATATTCTGAAGAGAGCTGGTGAGGAATAATCTAAATGCCTCAAATTTAGGACGTGCAAGAGATTTTGTGAAGATATCTGCACGTTGATGTTCATTGGGCAATGCTTTGAAGCTGAATGTTGTTGTTCTGAACTTGTTCATGAATGAAATGTACCTGCACCTCAATGTGTTTGGTGCGTTCATGAAAAACTGGATTCCAAACAAGTTTTATTACTCCTTCATTGTCTACATGTAGGATTGTTGGATGATCCTGTGGAATTCCCAATCCTTCAAGTATCCGTCTGAGCCAAATCGCTTCACAGACAGCTCCTCCTGCTGCATGCGATATTCTGCTTCTGTGGAAGACCTTGAAACACAATTTTGTTTCTTGCTCCCCCATGAAATAGGTCCAGATCCCAAAAAGAACACAAATCCTGAAGTGGACTTCCTATCATCAACATTCCCTGCATGATCTGAATCTATATATCCTATCAAGAAGAAGTTATCATTCTTCTTGTATTCTAGGCCAAAGTCCATGGTTCCTCTGATGTATCTCAGTACCCTCTTTGTTGCTTTCCAGTGACAAACCCTTGGTTCTTGCATAAATCAAGAAAGATAACTGACTGCATAGTTGATATCTAGCCTAGAATAAGTTAAGTAAATGAGACTCCCAATCAACTATCGATAAAGAGTAACATTTACTTGTTCTGATGGATCTATGCGAGACAATTGAAGCCTTGTCTCCATAGGTGTAGCCATTGGTATACTATCCATCATTCTAAATTTCTCGAGCATTGTCTTGGCATATTTTAGTTGAGTAAAAAAGATGTGATTTTCCTTTTTCCATACTTCAAGTCCAAGACAATAATGAAGAAGCCCGAGATCTATCATGTTGAATGATTGATTTAGATCTTCCTTAGTTGTTTCAATCATCTTCACCGAACTTCCAGTGATGACTAGATCATCGACATATACTACTATGATCACTATCTCCCCCCTTGCTTTTTGAGATAGAGATTAGGATCATATGGACTTCTTTTGAATCCATGTTTGATGAGATGCTCATCAATCTTTATGTACCATGCCCTAGGAGCCTGTTTGAGACCGTACAGTGACTTTATGAGTCTACATACCTTTCCTTCTTTACCTGGTATGACAAAACCTTCTGGTTGAGTCATGTAGACTTCTTCCTGTAAATCCCCATTGAGAAATGCACTTTTTACATCCATTTGATGAACTTTCCAACCAAATTGTGCAACTAGAGCAAATATCATCCTGATTGTTTTGATCTTAGTTGTTGGTGTGAATGTTTCTTCATAATCAATGCCTTCTTTTTGTGCATAACCCTTAGCTACCAATCTTTCCTTGTATTTATCAATGCTTCCATTTGATTTGTACTTTGTTTTAAATATCCATTTGTAACCTATTGCCTTCTTCCCTGGTGGAAGATCTGTAAGTTGCCATGTATTATTCTTAATCAAAGAGTTGAATTCTGAATTCATAGCATCTGACCAAGGTTTTGATTGTTGGGCATCTTGAACTGTAGTGGGCTCACTTGATTCAATTATTGTACTCATTAAGGCTAAGTTTACCTCATTTTGAGTCATACTATGAGTTCTAGGTCCTAAAGTGGATGTGTTAGGATCACTATCCAACTTAGCATCTCAAATTAGATTAGTATACCACTTAGGCATACGTTTAGCTATTCCTGTAGATGGAGGAGTTGAATTATCCTCATCATCATTATCTTCATCAAGAACATCTTCTATTTTCTTAGTAGGATTGTTTTGTGAGTTTATGGAAGGAGCATCTGCTTCTTTATTTTCAAAAAACTCAACATCTCTACTTGTGAAATTTTTTCTTGTTTTTGGATCCATTAACTTGTATCCCAAGGCTTCATCACTGTATCCCAAGAATATAAGTTGTTCTGATTTCATATCAAGTTTAGTTCTCTTTTTCTTAGGAATGTGCATACTTGCCTTGCATCCAAAAACTCTAAGGTGTTTTATAGATGGTTTTTTCCCTGACCAAGCTTCCTGTGGTGTTATTCCATCAAGTGCGGAAGTGGGAACTCTATTCAGCAGATAAATTGCTATTTTTACTACTTCTGCCCAATATGTTTTATTCAAGCCTGAGTTGTCAATCATACACCTTACCATTTCCATTATAGTTCTATTCCTTCTTTCAACAACACCATTTTGTTGTGGTGTATATGGAGGTGCCATTTGCGATTTAATTCCATGTGTTTCCAAAAAACTTTGAACTCATTACTGGTGTATTCACCCCCTCGATCTGAGCGGAGTGTTTTTATTTTCTTACCAATTGCATTTTCACAAGCTACTTTGAATTTCTTGAAAGTTTCAAAGGCTTGGTCTTTGGTGTGAATGCAGTATACCCACATTTTTCATGAGTAATCATCAATAAAAAGCATAAAATATTGAAACCCTGAATGACTAGGTCTCATAGGTCCGCACAGATCGGTATGCACTAGATCAAGTTTACCATAGGCCCTGAATGTACTACTTTTCTAAAAAGAAGCTCTATGTTGTTTTCCTGCCAAACAATTTGTGCACTTGTTTGTATTTTTCTTGAAATTTGGCAGTCCTCTTACCATATTATTTTTTTGAAGTGTTTCAAGATAGCCAAAACTTACATGGCCAAATCTTTGATGCCACAATTGTGCCGATGATGTATCCTTAGCTACAAGGGCCTGATTTTTGGTTTGAACAAAATCCAACTGAAACATACGACCTACACCAGAAGCTCGTGCAACAATGTTGGAGTTTTTAGACTTATCTTTGATTAAACACATCTTCTTTCCATCTGTACAATCAAAATCCACTTTTAAGTTGTGCTCCAAAAGCTGACTTACTGAAAGTAGATTCTTTGTCAATCCAGGAACATATAGAACATCTCTTATTGTGCACTTTCTTGATCCAAGAGGTAAGGAGATGTTTCCAATTCCTTGTACTTTGTACGATGAATCATCACCCAACGAAACAAAGTCTTTGTTAGGTGTATTATTTAACTCTAAGAACCAATCATTTCTCCCGGTCATATGTCTTGTTGCTCCTGAGTCAACATACCAAATTGCCTATGGTGAATTGATTTCTTGAGTTGATTGTGCAGCAAATAGGAAGTCCTCATCTGGTGAGTTATCTTCTTCTTCAGCAATGTTTTCGTGCTGTGGTGTTTTCTTTTTCCAGTTACTTTTCCTTTGTCCTTGTTGTTTGTTTTGATAACCTTGACTAGATTGTTGAAAATTTGGCTTCTTGCCACTAGATGAACCCTTCTGAAATGTGTTATACCAACAATATTTTAAGTCATGTCCTTTTCTGCCACAAATCTGACACTACTTTTGCTGAGTGTTCCCTTGAGTATTCTATTGAGAATGCTACTTGTGTTGCTTACCAGTTGTATGAATCTGTTTCTTTCCCTTATGGAATGAAGAGAGGGCTTGTTCCTCATCTTCTACAGGTTTGTTCATGGACTCTTCCTGTTGTAACATGTTCACTAACTCTTCAAAACTTGTAGTTGGACCCATAATGTTGAGAGTTGTGACAAATATTTTGTATGAGGCTGGTAAAGCTCTCAATACAATAGGGACAAGAGATTCATCAGTGACCTCTACTTCCAAAGCTTGGAGAGATGATCTCAATATAGCAACACGCTTTAGAAAACCTTCAATAGACTCATTAGAATTCATTTTGAGACAATGGAGTTGTGTTTGTAATTGTAAAATAACATTTTTGTTCTTAGCTTCATATACAGTTGCTAGTTTATCCCATGCTTCTTTTGTAGTTGTCGCTTGACGAATATGAGGTTGTACATCATCAGTTACACCAAATAGAATTATAAGTTTTGCCTTTTGATTAACACGATCAAACACACATTGTTGAGCAATATCATTTTCTGGTCTCGTTATCGAGCCATCAACTACACCAATTATGTCCTCAAATTCAAGTTGAGTTTTAATTTTCATTTTCCATGCAGCATAATTATCTCCTCATAGGAGTTGTGAATTGGGAAAAAATAATTTAGGCACATTGTTAGCCATTTTTGCACGAAAGAAAAGAGAGATAGAGAATCAAACACGAAACAAATCCCCCTCAAATCAATACACACCCCCCCAAAAAATTGATTTTTATTGAGTGTGGGCTCCTTTTTGGCCTTTTACAATGATTTTTCAGCACTATTGGCCGTTTTTACAAACATCTTGTAAATAGAAAAAGAAAAATTGCACCCCCCTTCTTGTTTATGAAAAATTAATATTTTCACAATTTTTTAAATTTTTGGGCACTTTGGCCTCTTTTCCCTTACAAATTTAGTTTTGGGCTCTTTGGCCTCTTTGACTAGACCAAAGCGTAGAGCTTGAAAAAACATATACTTTAAAAAAAAATGGCACCTCAATCCGAGGTACCAGTTGAAAGTTATGACCATTTTAAAATATTTTTTTGGGCCCCTTTCCAAAAATGGAATTTTTTTTATAGTTCTGATTTTTTCACATCATCCAAAAAGGAAATTTTTTAAAAATGATTTTTAACACAGAAAACATGGGTCTGACTTACGCATGCATGCAACTTTGTTTCCTCCGTTGTTAGCCTTGTTTCCTTCGCCGCCCTTTCACCTTAAAGGCTCTCTTATGCTCTGTTCTGCAAGGTCACACAGAATTGTTTGTAGATTGAAGACACACACCTAGATCATTATCCAGCTCATTTTTTTTTCTTTTGCAGGTGTGAAGTCACATTAGGTAAATCTGCAGTGCATAAGGTGAATTCACAGATATATTCAAATACCGTAGCTACATACAGGTTGCAGATCGGTGGTGGATGTTTCTTTTTTATTAAAAATGAAACCTACACACCAAACCCGAATAGTGGTGCCTCCAAAATTGGGGGTCCACTAAATTAAATCACACTAAATGGGATCTTTGAATTAGAGAAAAAGAAAAAAATTGTATATAGTTCATATGCAATGAACAGTATTAAAAAAATTGATATAATCACTTTGTTACCAATCTTGGAAGTGTTTCGTATTGTTGCTTTCCAAGGCGTGTGGAGTAGGGCGGGGGCTCTATGAAGAGGTCGGGAAACTCCGGCTCCTCCTCCTCAAAACTTCCTACACTTTTCCTTAGATCAGAATGTTGCTCTGATACCAGATGTTGGAGTTGAATACTTTGATAATAAGAAAATACACAAAACAACTCAGAAGCTTTTACACAGAAGCAAGATGGTGCTTGTATATTTTATTAATCTTTAAAAATCAAGCATTACAATAAGAAGAGAGAGCTGCAATATTTATAGATATTGGACAGCTTCTATCTCATCCACAATACATGGAAATAGATAAACTAATCTGAGAATAAAATGCAGGATAATATTCACTGCCCCTAATTGCCCCTATTTCCCCTCATGAAATCATCCGGGAATAAAAAAATGAGATTGAACAATATCTCACAAAACATGTGATAAGACAACTAAAGACAACTATGAGTTGACTTAATATAATCTAACTAAAGTAATTAAAAAATTACTTTATTATAATATAACATTTAACTCATATGTTGAATTAAGTGTTAGTTTATTTCTAACAATCACGTTGTTTGAGGCATCAAAATCTATTATGTAATTGTTTAGTACATATTCTCCAACAAGAAGGGAGACGTAGAAAGGTTCAACTTTATCAGTCTTTGATGCACTCAGAGAAAGCATGTTCTGTGAGGGAGGTGTAGGTGAGTTTTGTAGCATGCCTTTAGAACTAGAAGTTACAACATTGGGTGTTAGACTACCACTCCTGATGTATCGAGACAAACCTCTCAAATTGTTCAAGGTGAGTCCGTAAATATTTGGTTTCGGTAATCTGCACTTTGGCTTTGTTTGCATATTCTATGAAGTCAAAGGGAGCAGATGTGGACAAGGGGGTGAAGGGACTGATTTTGGAGTCTGGATAGGTTTAGGAGCAGGATTTGATGTTTGAGGAATGGAGGGTATTTTAAAAGACACACTAGGAGCTTTCAAGGTATTAGATTTTGTAGGAGCATATTTAGATTTAGACTTGGAAGAGACATCGAAAGCTTACTTGGGATTGTGGGCATCTTCTTACTTGTTGCAGGGTCAGGCTCCAACAATGTAGACTTCATGGAAGATGGAAGTGGGGATCCTCGACTGATTATTTTATTTTTCGGAGTCGCCATAGGAGGATCATCAACCTTCTTTTCTTTTACAATAGTGGAGGGAGATGCTCTTTTCTCAGACTAAGAATGAGTGAATACCGTGCATGAGAAACTTGGTGCATCTTCTTCATAACCTCCAGAATACTCACAAAACCTGATTTGTGTATCATTCTCAAACTCATCACTTTCTTGGAAATCACCACCTTCTTGTTCAAGCTCTTCTTCACTTTCTTGAAATCTGCAATTTACATTCATGGGTGGGGCCTCCAAGGCAAGTCTTTGGGGTGCTCCTACAATCTGATTTCTGTTGCTTCTCTGAGAAGAAACTCATTCAAATAATTCCCTCTTCAAAGAGGCCATCTCATTTGCCAAATTTTGTAGCGATGGATTAGTTCTCTCATCTTCAAGATGTTGGGCCTTGCCCTTTGATGGATTCTTGATCTTTCCAAAGAGGATGAGATCATCATCCAATTCAATGGCCCTCCTTTGTGCTTCTACAATGTTCCTTGGTTGAACTCTTCGTAGGAGAAATCCTACCTCCGGTGATTGAGTGTTTATGAAGAATCTTTTGATATTATTTTCAGATGGTGAATCCTCTTCAGGTATCCTGCACAACAACGTTCAAAACGAGCCATGAAGTCTCTCATGGTTTCATTTTCTCCTTTATTTATTTGAGCCAACTGCACCAAGAGGTCTTGACAATCTTCAATTGATTTAAATCTCTCTTCAAATGCATCCTTGATGTCATTCCAACCCATGATGGACTGGGAAGACAAGAGGTAAAACCATTCTGCTACTTTTTCTTAGAGGGACTCCACAAAAATCTTACAGCAATGTCTTCATGTTGGACACCAAGAATTCCACATGATGTCGTGAAAGCAGCAATGTGTTCTTCCGGATGTTGTGTGTTGTCACCTTTGAACTTTGGAAAGTTCTTGTGGGAACCCATTGGTAGATTGTGAAGAGGGGTTTAAGAGAAAGTGGGCCTGTATTCCTTCCCCATGGAACAATGGGTTGAGGTATTTCTTCTTCGTCCGCCATTGTTTCTTCTTCTTCTTGCTTCAGCTCTTGCTTCTATGAATTCTTCTTCAAATTCTTCTTCTTCCGGGAAGTCGATGTTCAATGGTTGTTGAAAAATTGTAGAATTTGAAGGATTTTGGATAGGATTACCAGGTGAACTTCTTGAAGAGCCAGATGAAGAGGAGGCTTGAGAGAAGAAATATGGATTATCTCTAATTCATTCTTGCAGATTTTGTGAAGCTTCGAAATTGAAATCAGCAACACCTCTCGACCTTCTCAACCTGGTGTATCTTCCTTCAGCCAGCTTTTGGAAGCTTTTGCAGTCGAATACGAAAGGCCACTGTGGAATGTGAAAAGTCACGTGCAGAAATCAGCAGTGTATCTTTCGGAAATGGACTTTCTTGAACTCTCTTTTATGATTTTTTCAATATTTGATTTTTTTTTGAATTTTTGGGACCTTGCGGTCATATTTTGGGTGTAGATGCTGCTAAATCTGCCCCACGGTGGGTGCCAAAAATGTTGGCGAGAAATTTTTTTGGGTGGACAAACTTGTGGATTTCTTGCCAACGCTTTGGGAATCTAAGTCCCTCTACTTAACCAAAGGTTTGTTGTATATGCATGCACATGAAAAGGTGGATTTCTGTGGTGGCCTTTCAACCGAGGATCCAACAGGGCACTCCATCGACCCCACTGTGGCAAATTCTTGCATATACCGTAAGAGATGAATTTTTCTGGAAGTGGGAAAGGGAGTGAGAATGGAGGTAGGAGAACTAATGTTGCAGGTAGAAAATCAGATTCCTACACACACACTAGTTAGAAAATTCATCACATGCATTTATGAGAAGAAACAACCCCATAAACGACAACAAGACCAAATAGAATTTGATGAGAGAAAAGTGTCATCAAATCCCTTAGTCAAAGAAAGCTAGAAACTCCTTCTTCTTGTATTGATGCTTGAACAAAAGTTGTACATAGTGTAGGAATGGAAGAAATTTGAGAGGGGAAGAGAGTAGAATAAAATGGCTATCTCCTTTGCTTTCTCTCAAGGTAGAGTGCACTCTTGAGTCTACAAGATCAATCGCCAACTTTTTCAAATGGGAATGGCTTTACAATTTATAGAATAGAATATGAATCTTCATCTTCCTCATGACCTTTTGAATACCTTAATATGACTTAAGACTATTCATATTCCACTTCAAATATTTAAGTCCCTTTTATAATAGCAAGGCAACTTAATTTACATTATGTTTCTAAAGTCTCTTAAGTCATATTAAAAGTGCAAACCCCAATGCGAAATTAGAATATTGGAAAGTGAGAGAAAGTTGGGGGAAGAGGAGAGAGAAAGAGGGGGAGAAGAAGAGGAGATGTCATTCCCGATGAAGTTCGTTGATCCTCGTTGATGGAAAGCTCCAAATGTAGTGAAAATCTGAATCTTCGAACTCCTTGCACACTATGAAATTCCTCCAAATTATCTCACGAACGCTTGCTAAGTTGAATGAACTAAGGTGGATCTTGAATGCCCTATGAAAAAATGACTAGGATGCTCCCGAACAATGATGTCCCCCTGAATGATTATCCTTGTACATCCCATTGTGCCAAAACTTCTCTTTGAGTGTAACTTACTATTTTTAGTAAGTTTGAAAAAGGAAAATCTCTCGATCCTTTCTTTGAGTTTTCGACCTTGATTCTCCTTTCTCCCTACATTCCTCACTCCTTTGGATCAAATTTCTATTTTTAGCAGGTGCTCAAGGGCCCACTTACTATTTTTAGGAAGTGCCAAAAATGTCCATTCTGGTGGATTCTCAGTTGTAGTGCACCTATGATATCTTCATCTCCTTTGCAAGTTCTTACATTAATGACTTTCTTGAAATAGCAGTTCAAATGTAGTAGACCTGCTATTTTTAGAAAGTTGGCCTCTGGGAGTCGATTGACATGGAACAAAGTTTTTTGATATGGGTTTTTTCCCAAGTATCATCCCTTTGAAATTTTGGGTCCGCCTGCTTAATAATCCAGGAGATTTTAAAGTTTTAATTTTAGACCTTAAAGTGCTTCTGGGTATAGAAGCCATTAATGGACCTCAAAATTATAGGTATGGTTTTCTCCTCCATTTGTGAATAAAATTGTATTTTTGATGTGGGTTTTTCTTCTTGTGCTTCACGTGTAATCTTACTTTGATCCGGAAACCGGTTTGACGGGAAATCCCACTTCTTTCTTCGTTCAGCCAGAAAGGAGATTTCTTCGTTGTGGATGCTTTGTCACACATGTGGGGAGTTTGAAGGTTTCTTATTGATGGTATTGGAAAGAGGAATGAATAGAAATAAACGGTTCATTGATTCATGCACTGGTTTGCAAGCTTTGTTTAGATTTCCATTTTTTAGCTATGGGGATTTTGTTCTCTTCTTTGTTGTTCTTTATTTCTCCTTAGCTTGATGAGGATTCCTTTTGAGACCAGTGCATCACCATGGGAAATTTATTTCATTTCCTTTGTTGATCTGGTCAGATCATTTGCAATGGCGAGTGATGGTAGAATGCTATAGAGGAAGAATGGAGGAAAGTAGTGTAAATAAAATTATTAGAAGCTAGAAGTGGGAAAAGCAACACTTGGAAATTTTTCAAAAAGATGTGCATAGGTAGGGCTTGGAAAATTTTTTCCATGCTTGATGTCCCTAACCTCAGGGTCATGAGGGATATCAATTTCCACAATGAGCAAGATGGTGACATGTGGCACTAGATCCAATGGCAGGGAATGAAGGAGGAAAAAGCTGATTTGAAGCACTAGGATCTGAAAGGAGGTCACGTGGGTGTCCAAAAGACTCCTCCTAGGGGCTGGGTGCATTTTTCTATGTCTGATGTCCCCCACCTTAGGTAAATAAGGTAGTTTCCATGGTGGTCCCTGGAGGTGACATGTGGCGCTGATCCAACGGTAGGGATTGAAGGAGGAAAAAGCTGATTTGAAACACTAGGAGCTGAAAGGAGGTCACATGGTTGTCCAAAAGACTCCTCCTAGGGGATGGGATAATTTTTCCATGTATGATGTCCCCCACCTCAAGTACATAAGGTACATCAGTTTCCATGGTGGTCCTGGAGCTGACACGTGGTGACCAATCCGACGACAGGGAATGCATGCTCCAAATAAGCACTTGAGGGTTGAACTGCTAGGTCTTTAGGTCATATGAGGGTCCTAAGGGTCACATGAGGGCTGGGTGCATTTTACAAGGGGTGATGTACCTAAATTCAGGGATGTGGGGGACATGAAATCCCACCAGGGCTCCCGGTGATCGACACATGTCCTCTCAAAAAAATGACTAAGTCCTGAACTGCCTTTGAGAGGGTAACTTGGAATCCAAATAACTTGAGCTTCCGGTGGAATTTATTGGTGAAAATTTATATGATCCTAACTGGAAATGGAATTTTGAATCCAATTATGTGGGTCTCATGTCTTGATTTGATCATATGATTCCTGAAAAATTGTAGTTTTGATCTGGGACTCCACTTGTACCTGAGAAAAACTATCTTCCAATCATATGCACCAAGGTGTTGTGAAAAATATTATTTCAACATCATGTAGGTATTGGAATTTTATTTCTGAAGATTTTCTTTTACATCCAACTCCATCCGGAGCTCCCAAAATCTTCATTTGAAGCTCAACAACTGTTTTAGGCCTATGTACTGCCTAGGCTTGTGAACCCTGTTTTCACTCAGACTACTCCAAGTCTTTCAGAACTTCCCAAAGCCTTCCAAAATCATTTCCATGATGTTATAAGGTCTTCCATTCACCTCCATGTTTAATTTGGCCCTTCTGCTCTACTCCAGGGGGTTGATCCAATCCCGCCGATAAGAGTAAAATTTCAAAATTTTGAGTCTTAAGTGTTTTTCTCGAGGTGCCTAAGTCGTGAAATCGAAAAATCTCGTGTTCTCGGGTCGCTTTGTGTGATTTTCGGGCTGTCTAACTTTTGTCCCATCTGTCCCAAGTACGAAAGTGTCTTCTGTTCTCCGATCGGCCGAAACCTCCGAATTTGTCCCATTTTCGGGCCTGTCGGAAGTTTTTGTCCCAAGTGCCCCAAAGCCAAAAATGCAAACTGTTCCATTTCGGCCGAATCATCCTTCCCGCGTACTTCGCACTTTCCTGTCCCGAATGTCCCAAGTAAAAAGTGCGAGTCGTTCCATTTTCGCCCGAACCGGCCGAACCGCGTACTCCGGAACTTTTCGTCCCGAATGTCCCAAGTTAGAACGGACCTGTTGTTCCATTTTCGGCCGATTCACCCGATTTTGTCCCAACTGTCCCGAGTTCCAAATTGCTCTCTGTTCCATTTTCGGCCGGTTCGCCCGGACCGCGTCCTTCGCGCAATTTTGTCCCAACTGCCCCATTTAAAAAAGTGCGAGCTTTCCCTATTTCGGCCGAGCCGGTCGAGTCGCATGACTTCGGAACTTTTGTCCCGAATGTCCCAAGTCCAAACGGGCCCATTGCTCCACTTTCGCCGAAACACCCGAATCGCGTACTTCTCACACATTTTCGCCCCATTTGTCCCAAATACATTTGTGCGCTTCTCCCTGCTTTCGCCCGAACCGCCGAGCCACGTGTTTTTCGCGCATTCGCCTCACTGTGTCCCAAGCGTACTCAAGTGTCATTCACACTTAGTTTTTCCCGCCGACCCGAATATGCTGTTTTTCAAAAAATGAATTTAAGTTGCGGCTCTGATGCTATCAATCCGAAGATCAAATTTCAAGAAGCAAGCACGGCGACGAAACTTTCAAGACGCTTGTTACATCGGGCCAAGGATATCCATTGACATCTTCAAGATGAAACGTCCGTGTGTCCTCGTGGCAAAGACGTGGCGAGACGTGGAGAAAACTCAAGCGGCGGTTTCAAGACAAAGGGGTCCTTCTCGTAACCGACACCGTCTCCTTCTCCTTTCTTTTCTTCTTTCCCTTTCTTTTCGTATTCCTTGTAATTAGTTAAGGCATTGCAATTGGCGGTCCTTAACTATTCTTTAGTTAAAAGAAACGGTTACGAGGAGTAACGGATTTGTAATCTATATAATGGCCTTTCCACGCCATTTTACAAGGAGGAAGAACTTGGATATTTGCTGAAAGTGTAAATAGATCTTAAAGAAATCAATACAAAAGGGCTTTCCATTCTTTGTCTATCTGATTCTTGTTGTCTCTGTGTTCTCCTTTAATATTGTGAAGATCATTTTGTTCCTAACTCGTTTAGTCTCTCTGATTGCATACTGTTCAGTTTTGCAAATACAGTGATCTTGTACAACCAAGAAGGAACTTTGTGTCCTTGATTAACAAATCTGAAGAAGGTTATTTATGGAACTTTGTGTCCTTAAATTTAATCTCATTCAACCAACGCAAATGATCTTGTCTTAAATCCTTTGAAGCTTCGCATACACGAAGAATTATTCTGCCATCTATAATTCCGAATGTTGCTATTCTGCCCATCTTCTAATTCCCTTTCTTCAGCCCTTGTGTAACTGATAATCCTTGTAAAAAACACTTTCGTAATATCCAAGTTCGACCATAAAATAATGTTCTGTACTTTTGTAAATAAGTTTGTTTCAGAATAAGGGAACCTCTCCCATTAAAGAGGAGGGACTTCTTGTCCCCTGACTGTTGTTCTTCTAAAAAGTCCTATTTGAAAACCAACAGTTTTTTGCGACTCCGCTGGGGAGGAAATTTGCATTCCAACTCCGCTGGGGAGGAAATTTGCATTCCAGCTCCGCTGGGGAAAATCGCATTCCAGTACTGCAATTTTTCGATCATCCTTTGATCTGGCGACTCCACGTTTCACTAGAGGGAGAAGGGCCCTTGGTATCGAAGATTCTCGCCACTTTTGAGCAACAGGTTTTCCTTTCCTTCCAATGAAGAACTCGCTCGACGAGCACTCCACCTGTCCAAGATAGAAGTCCCAAGCGGGTGGTATTCCTTCGAGCCTCGCTAGTCCTAATCTACGAGCTTTGATCCTCGCCGGTGTTACGCCTCCTCCAAGCCGTATTTCCAAGAATGGCACAATTACCATGGGGTCAACGTGTCGGGCCCCTCGGCTCTTGCAAGCAGCTTTTTGCATGAGTTACCTAGAGGTAACCGAAAGAACTTCCCAAAATTTAAAGGAGATGGCAAAATTCACCCCGATGAACATATTGCAGCATTCATAGTTTCCTCGTGGAGTCTTGGGGTTGAACATGAAGACGCCTCGCAAGAAGACTGCTCGCTGAGACGCTACAGATAATGCCGCCGATCGTTCTATCACCTTCCTACCGGTGCCATCACCGACTGGAATACAATGAGAACTCAATTTGAAAGCCGCTTCAAGCCGGCAGAAGATGTGCATGCCCCGCTTGCCCGCATTTCTCGATAAAGAAAGATCCATCGTAACCTATGAGAGAATTTGTGGCTCTGTTCAACAGATTGATCAACAAAATTCCCAAATACTCGACCGGTTGATCAAATTCAAATGTTTCTTTTTGAATGCCCAAACGCCTAAAGTCGCTATGCTCTAAGAAGGGCTAATCTCGAACGTTAATTCTAGATCAAGAACTCGGCCGTTAGTGTCGAGGATGACCTCGATCATGTCGGGAAGTTGAGAAGAGATCCTCCTAAATCTAAATCTACCGCTTCTTCCTCTTCCACCTCTCGACCCAATACTCGATCCATTAGTCCGTAAACTTGCAAATGATCTAGTGGCTATAAAGAAACAATTAGCCCAAAGATGCACCATATGCAGACGCTTTCCGAGAAGAAATTTTCAACCTGTAAACCGCTTTGCCAGCCTCCCCACACAAGACTCGCACTTGAAGGACCTCCCCGCAAAGTTCCGTGAATGCAACTTGTGAGGTCAAGAGCCGTAAGATGATAATGAAGCTGTGAGGAGTTCCCGGAGGAATTCGATGATGAGGCGTAAGAACTCGAAGGATCTCGAGTCAATTTCTTTACCACCAAGGCATTGATGATGGAGATGACTATGATGAAGTGGTAGCAGATATGAACAAAGAATCATTTGCTGTCATGACTCGAGAATGCATAAGGCAGTAAGGAGAAGGTGACACACCCTAAAGAAATCTAAGGAGCAACCAAAGAACTATCCTCGTAATTTCTAAAGAGGATCTCCTATCCCTACCTCATCTCGCACCAAAGGTAAGTACTCACAATCCCGCTCCCAAAGTTGCTTCTTCTTCTTCTTTTTCTCCCAAAGTCGATAAGCCTAGAATTTCAAATGATGATGGCCCATCCACCTCTCGGATCCTTTGATATTGTTGATCATCTTAAAAGGACTAAAGTTCAAATTTCGTGAAGTCAATACTACCAAACCCACCCTAAAGCTTTTGCCAAGATGATCCAATTTGTAAATTCCCATTCCAAGACCACCTCTAAAGGCCTTTTGCCCACACCTCCTTCTCGCACCACAACCTAGCCTCGGTAGCCGCCACACCTCACCCGAGACAAAATCAAGCCTTTTATGTAACACTCCTTATAGCCGGCCATAGGCTCAAGAATCGTGTCATAGATTCCGAGCCTCGATAATGTGATGCCTGCTAAGGTAGCTCATGCTTTAGGCTTGACCCTTACTCGCACTTATGGATCTTGCTACTCCATGGAAAGTAAGGAAGTACCTTTAGTTGGAAGGATTAAAGATGCACAAGTGGCTTTTGCTGCTTTACCTGAGAAGAAGGTCTTGGCTACCATCCTAGTAGCAGACATTCCTCCTTCCTATGGAATGTTGCTAAGTAGGAACTTCTGTAAAGATGTGGGTGGAGAGATTCAAATGGATTGGTCACACGCACTCATACCTGTCCATGGACAAATGAAGAAGTTACTACCTGAGAAGCAGTCCGAGTATATTGTGCAGAAGACTGATGATCCTAAGGCACAAATACTCTATGAGGACAGGGGCCATGGTAATTACATGATTTTATCCCCTGATGAAATCCAACCCTCCAAAGTATCACCAAAAGATCCTAACGGCATCTGGACTTTAGAATTTGATGGAAGTTGTTCCTCGGCTGGTTCTGGAGCTGGCGTCTTGCTAGTATCACCTGAAGGCTGCCTGCACCCTTTTTCATTTAAGTTGCAGTTCGAGAACACCAACAACACGGCAGAGTATGAGGCTCTCCTTCTTGGACTGCAAGTAGCCAAAGAACAAGGTGTAAAAAATCTTCTGGCTCGTGGTGATGCAGAGCTGATTGTGAAGCAAGTCAGAAGCCTTTTTCAGGTAAAGAATGGAAGGCTGAAGCATTATCGGAATCAGGTTTGGGATTCAATTGAATTCCTTGATGCTTTCTCTATTGAAGCAATACCTAGAGAAAAGAACAGCAGGGCTGATTCACTGGCTGTCTCGGGGTCACTACTGATTCCCCATCCTGAATTCTCTCAGGATAAGTTCACTATTGAAATGGTCCATCGGCCTAGTGTCCCTGACAATACCAATAACTGGCAAGTTTTCAACGATGACCAGCATCTGCTTTCCTTCCTGGAACTCAAGGGGAATTTCGAGCAACTATATTTTGAGGGAAGTGACAACCTGCCTCGTGAGAGTGTGTCCTCTGACCAAGCTGTCACCCAAGGAGAAGAAACTGATCAGGAAGGGTGCATCAAGCTCAAAGGAAACAAGATTCCCAAAGGTTTGGTGAGTTTGGAGGAGTTGTTTGATAAACACGACAGATACGTGAGATCTAAAGCTTCTACCGGACCTCAGCAATCAGCTGAGTATGATAAGATTGATATTGGGAGTTCTGATGACCCGAGGCTGGTAAATATTGGGAAATGTTGCACAACAGAAGAGAGGAGAAGAGCAATTGATCTTCTAAGGAAGTATAAGGATGTTCTTGCATATTCTTATGAAGATCTAAAAGCCTTCAAGCCAAAGGAAATGCAGCACTCTATTCCTCTCAAACCAGGAATCAAGCCTTTCAAGCAGAAGCAAAGGCAGTACAATCCAAAAATAGCTGACACCATCTTTCAGGAGATCCAGAAGTTGTTGAAGGCTAAGATTATTTTTCCCATTCACCATTCAACATGGATTGCAAACATTGTGCCTGTTAGAAAAAAGAATGGAGAGATCCGCATCTGTGTTGATTTCAGAAACCTGAATCAGGCCTCTCTGAAAGATAACTACCCTCTGCCTATGATGGATCAGATTTTGCAAGCAGTAACAGGATCCGAGATGTTATCTATGCTTGATGGATTCTCGGGATACAATCAGGTAGAGGTTGACACTGCAGATCAACACAAGACAGCCTTCACCACTCCTTGGGGTACCTTTGCCTACAAGAGAATGCCTTTTGGGCTGATTAATGCTGGTGCCACTTTCCAGAGAGCTATGGATTTGGCTTTTGGAAGCTTGAAAGGGAAATGTATAGTCATATACCTTGATGACCTGACAGTGTTTTCAAAGACAAGAGCAGATCACTTAGACCACCTGGAAACAGTTCTGCAGAGATGCCGAGAGCATGGGATTTCTTTAAATCCTAAAAAATCTGTCTTCTGTGTTACAGAAGGAAAGCTATTAGGGCACATTGTCTCAAAGGACGGCATCAAGATTGATCCTGAACGAGTTCAGGCCATCCAGCAAATTCCTCTCCCTACTAGTAAAAAAGGCGTGCATTCCTTCTTCGGTAAGATCAATTTCTTAAGAAGATTTATCCCTGATTTTGCTGAATTAACGTTGAATATTTCTCAGATGATGAAAGGGAAGCAAACATTTGGATGGTCTTCTGAAGGAAAGGAATCCTTTGAGGGTATCAAGAAAGCCATTGCTAAAACTCCAGTTTTGGCCTGCCCTGACTTCAACAAAGATTTCATCATCTATTGCTACGCTACAGACAATACCCTGGCTGCTGTCTTAACCCAAGAAGATTCTGATGGACATGAGCTACCAATTGCCTTCATGAGCTATATCCTGAAGGATCATGAGCTAAAGTACACCATGATGGAGAAGCATGCTTTTGCAGTAGTCAAGGCTGTTAAGCAGTTTCGCTTTTATATCCTCAATTCTCACTCCATGGTGCTGGTTCCAGATACGACTGTTAAGTCAATCCTTACACAACAAGAATTTGGATCCAAGAGGGGCAACTGGGTGGCTAAGGTCCAGGAGTATGACATTGATATCAAACCGACCAAGCTGGTTCGTGGCAAGGGTCTTTGTGAGCTCATTGCTGAAGGAGCCAAACATGAGTTGCTGAAGGAGAAAACTGACATTCCTACTGTTCTATTCCTTAGTTCAGTCGATGAATGGTATGCCGACATCGCCCATTTTCTCACCTATGGGGAATGCCCCTCTCATTTAACTGCCAAGGAAAAGAGGACTGTTAAATTGAGATCAGCGCAATATGTACTGTGGGAAAATGCTTTGTTCAAGCGTGGCTTAGATGGGAGATTTCTGAAATGTGTTGATAAGGAACAACAGAGAAAGTTGCTCTCAGCTTTCCATGATCAGGCGTGTGGAGGGCACTATTCGTCAACAGTCACAGCTCACAAGATACTCCGGGGAGGGTATTACTGGCCTTCCTTGTTCAGAGATGCATCCAAGTGGGTGGATAAATGCGAGGCCTGTCAGACTTTTGTGGGAAGACCCAAACGCCGCTTTGCCTCTCAAGCCGCCAGTGATCGAGGAACCATTTCAACAGTGGGGTCTAGACTTCATTGGTACACTCAACCCTGTTTCTAGTGCTGGGCACACTCATGTGCTAACTGCCACTGACTACTTCACCAAATGGGTGGAAGCTATCCCAGTCAAGAGCACTACTTCTGAAGTAGTATGCAACTTCATCAAGGAGAACATCTTGGTAAGGTATGGTGTACCTAACAAGATCAGAATGTATAATGCTTCAAACTTCTCCTCAACTGAGATCATGGATTTCTGCTACGGGTATGGCATCTCTCTGGCTCATTCTTCAGATTATTATCCCCAGGGAAATGGACAAGCAGAATCCACCAACAAAAATCTGGTGACTATCATAAGGAAGTTGGTCAATGAGTCTCAGCGAAACTGGCATAAGAAGCTTTATGATGCTCTTTGGGCAGACAGGATCACACCTAAAAGAGCCATTGGAATGTCCCCCTTTCAAGTAGTGTATGGAGTAGAGGCCCAATTGCCAAAGGATGTTGGAACCGCCACCTTACACCCGATGAAGGCCATCAAGACACTAGTTTCAAAGTGATGCTCTGGACAAAAGAATCATGTACCTGCACAAACTGAACGAGGATAGATTGGAGGTTGCTGACAGAATATCTGCTCACCAGCAGAAGGTGAAGGTTCTGTTCGATAAGAAAGCTAGGTCCAGAGAGTTCCAAGTTGGTGATACCGTGCTGTTATGGGACAAAAGACATGAACCTCGTGGCAGCCATGGAAAATTTGATTCTCTGTGGCTTGGACCTTTCAAGATAAGACACTTTGCTGGTAAGGACTCTTTCTATCTTGATTACATGGATGGTTCTCCCCTCCCACTTCCTTATAGTGGGCAGTATTTGAAGTCGTTCAAGTCCTAGGTGACTAGGGAGCCCCTTTGTATATTCTGTACAGTGTTTTTGCTTTTCCTGCTTTTGGTGTGTTTCCCTTCGGTTGTGTGTGTTGCCCTCTGTATTGGTTTGTTTTTGACTCCTTTGCCCAATGGATAAGGCACTGGTCTGCTTCACCGAGTTATCTAAGTTCTTGCCTTGTCTCATTCCATGAATTTATACCAAGTCATCCCCAGTATGAGCTACCGTTGTCCACTCAAAATTCCCCGCTCTGATAAGAGTAAAATTTCAAAATTTTGAGTCTTAAGTGTTTTTCTCTGAGGTGCCTAAGTCGTGAAATCGAAAAAATCTGTGTTCTGGGTCGTTTTGTGTGATTTTCGGGCCTGTCGGAACTTTTTGTCCCATCTGTCCCAAGTACGAAAGTGTCTTCTGTTCTCCGATCGGCCGAAACCTCCGAATTTGTCCCATTTTCGGCCTGTCGGAAGTTTTTGTCCCAAGTGCCCCAAAGCCAAAAATGCAAACTGTTCCATTTCGGCCGAATCATCCTTCCCGCGTACTTCGCACTTTCCTGTCCCGAATGTCCCAAGTAAAAAGTGCGAGTCGTTCCATTTTCGCCCGAACCGGCCGAACCGCGTACTCCGGAACTTTTCGTCCCGAATGTCCCAAGTTAGAACGGACCTGTTGTTCCATTTTCGGCCGATTCACCCGATTTTGTCCCAACTGTCCCGAGTTCCAAATTGCTCTCTGTTCCATTTTCGGCCGGTTCGCCCGGACCGCGTCCTTCGCGCAATTTTGTCCCAACTGCCCCATTTAAAAAAGTGCGAGCTTTCCCTATTTCGGCCGAGCCGGTCGAGTCGCGTACTTCGGAACTTTTTGTCCCGAATGTCCCAAGTCCAAACGGGCCCGCTGTTCCAATTTCGGCCGAAACACCCGAATCGCGTACCTCACACATTTTCGTCCCATTTGTCCCAAATACATTTGTGCGTCTTCTCCCTGTTTCACCCGAACCGGCCGAGCCGCGTGTTTCGCGCATTCGCGTCTCACCTGTCCCAAGCGTACCAAGTGTCATTCACACTTAGTTTTTCCCGCTCGACCCGAATATGCTGTTTTTCAAAAAATGAATTTAAGTTGCGGCTCTGATGCTATCAATCCGAAGATCAAATTTCAAGAAGCAAGCATTTAAGGACGAAACTTTCAAGACGCTTGTTACATCAGGGCCAAGGATATCCATTGACATCTTCAAGATGAAACGTCTGGTGTGTCCCTCGTGGCAAAGACGTGGCTGAGACGTGGAAGAAAACTCAAGCGGCGGTTTCTGAAGACAGTGGGTCCTTCTCAGAACTGGACACCTGTCTCCTTCTCCTTTCTTTTCTCTTCTTCCCTTTCTTTTCGTATTCCTTGTAATTAGTTAAGGCATTGCAATTGGCGGTCCTTAACTATTCTTTAGTTAAAAGAAACGGTTACGAGGAGTAACGGATTTGTAATCTATATAATGGCCTTTCCACGCCATTTTACGGAGGAGGAAGAACTTGGATATTTGCTGAAAGTGTAAATAGATCTTAAAGAAATCAATACAAAAGGGCTTTCCATTCTTTGTCTATCTGATTCTTGTTGTCTCTGTGTTCTCCTTTAATATTGTGAAGATCATTTTGTTCCTAACTCGTTTAGTCTCTCTGATTGCATACTGTTCAGTTTTGCAAATACAGTGATCTTGTACAACCAAGAAGGAACTTTGTGTCCTTGATTAACAAATCTGAAGAAGGTTATTTATGGAACTTTGTGTCCTTAAATTTAATCTCATTCAACCAACGCAAATGATCTTGTCTTAAATCCTTCGAAGCTTCGCATACACGAAGAATTATTCTGCCATCTATAATTCCGAATGTTGCTATTCTGCCTGTCTTCTAATTCCCTTTCTTCAGCCCTTGTGTAACTGATAATCCTTGTAAAAGAACACTTTCGTAATATCCAAGTTCGACCATAAAATAATGTTCTGTACTTTTGTAAATAAGTTTGTTTCAGAATAAGGGAACCTCTCCCATTAAAGAGGAGGGACTTCTTGTCCCCTGACTGTTGTTCTTCTAAAAAGTCCTATTTGAAAACCAGCAGCTTTAAAGCCTTACGGGTTCTCAACATTGTGTCTGACACATGATGGTAGGTGAAAATTTTAGTTTTTGAAACCCTTTTGGTTTGGGTTTGAGCAGGTCATAAGGTCTAAGATGTGGTAATGTGATGACACAGGTTTTGAGGAGATTGGTTAAGATTTTGGCGTAGGACCTTGCTAGCAAATCGCAATGGGAGCCGAGTGTGGGTTTGGGTACAGTGTGGCTGATTGTGGAGGAAGAGGATTTACATGAGGGGGAATGGGTTGGTCAAATAGTTTGGTGTGTGGTCAAATAGTTTGGTCAAATAGGTCTTGGTTACATCTACTTGGGTACGGGCATGGTAGAAGAGCTAGTGATGGAAGATTTGGCTGATTTAACTACCTTATTAGAGGGTAGCAATTTTTAGATTTACGTTACACCTTGTTGGGGAAAGGTGACATGGGTATACGAGATGTAGAGGGAAAATTAGATGGTGGAAGAGGACGGGTTACCCACGAGGGTAACCAAGTTGCTATGGAGGTGGTTGGTAGAGGTTGGGTAGAAGGTGTGAGTGGAAGAGAGGATAGTGTTATGGGTAGTGAAGAAGTTATAGAAGGTAGTGGTGGTATGGGTGGTAAGAAGGTCATGGGTGACGGCGGGGGTTGTGTGGATTTCTTGGGTATATTAGAGGGTCATGATGAGGAGGTGGGCTGCTATATTCTTGGTTTACCAGTGGAAGAAGGTTGTTTGGCCAGGGTTGAGGGGTGAGGTCCTAGAATGGATGGAAGGGGTGAAGGTGACAATGGTGTGGTAGGCAAGGTTGGTGTATGAGGCCTAGGAGGTTGGGTTTTATTTTTAGGGACCAAAATAAGTTTAGTGTTGATTTTGGAAGATGTGACTAAATCTAATGTGATGGGTGGGTGAGTAAGGAAGGTCCACAAAGTGACATGAACGCGTACACAATTTTCCAAATGGCTCAATCAACATCGGGAAAGTGGAAAAAGAGAAAATGCAATTTCATATTACTTGTGTTATTATTCACCATGTAAATCCATGTTACTCTATGGTTATTAAACCAATTACCAATTCAACGCATTATTTACCAAACATTAATTAATAATGTGCCAAACATAGGCCTATATCCCACATGCCATGGGAAAATTTATACATGCACCAAACTTGGTCAAACAACCACATTAATAGGCATCCAAAATGGCTCAAAAGCCAATAAAACTCCAACCGCCTTACCTTTTAAAAACCACCTCCACCGCTTTAGCATTAGAATATGGGATTAAAGCAAAATCAGGGAAAAATGGTAGGAGGCAGGATTTGATCCCCCGACCTCATAGGTCTAAAGAAAATCTGCTAGCCAGCTCACCCAAGGGGTTCACTTGGTTATAAAATGGGTCACTGCAACTTATACAAGGGAGGTGCCAGGTCTATGTAAAAGCCATAAGGAGGCAGTTCTCAGAAAACACCATTTTGAAGGCCTTGCACTTAGATTGGGAACTCAGAGTAAAAAGGTGAAATGGAGGGAATTCTGAGACAATTCCAACGATGTAATATTTGATGTTTTTTTAGTTTTAGCCTATTTTTGGAAGATTTGAATGCAGTTTTTAATAGGGATCTACAAGACAGCTAGTTGGAAAACATGAATTTCAATTCACTTCTGGTCTGAAAATTGACTTGGCGTAAACATGAAAAGTGTTTAGAATTAAGAGAGGATCTCATATATATGATTTTTTTTCATATAATGTTTTTAAATCTCCATTTTTAGGTGTTTTTATAATGCAGTTGTAGGGAGATCACATTGTGAAAACACCGTAAGAGCCACGATCGTTCTTGGGATAGTTTATGCTATTTTTGGAGTTCTTGGGACATTGATAAGCTCATTTACAGGTTTTTATTCGTTATTGGTTGTTTGTAAGAGTTATTGTACTTGCATTTAAATATTATTAATGGATCGGTTCAATCTAAACCCGAGGATGTAGGAATTTTTAACCCCGTAAATAATCTTGTTTGTTATCCGAGTGTTTTTCGGTTTTTGATTATTTATTTTCTACCCAAGTTTTATACACTTCTATGGATGCATAATAATCAAAATTTAATCAATTTTTGAATTTTAGAATACTTAAAATTGGTTAAGAAAATCATGATCTTTGGAAAATTTTAAAAGTGAAAAAATACAACACACATTTTTAGATCAAGCAATGGAGATATTATGTCGACTTCGAATATGTTTATTTAGGATTTTGTTTCAGATTTATTGACCATTCTTTTATGACTCGGGTTCGATACTTTTATCGACCCAAAAATTAGTTTTAACCCATTTTGGGTGTTCACAGTGGGATTATTTTGAACCCTTCTTTGAAGGAAAAAGGTAAGGGTTATTGGTAAGGTTTTATGTCTCCTTTTTGGTTTGAGTAACTATTTTTGTTAAACCACCCTTTCAAGGTTGGTTTGAATCTAGATCTTTTTGGGTATTTCTTGTTCATGGTCTTCTTGTTAATGACTCCTGGGTTGTACACCTTTATTATTTCAAAGGATTCTTTTGAACTCAGTTTGTTGATGAGTTTTTGTGGGATGGATTTCCTTATCTCTGTAACTGATTCTTGGTTAAAATTTGAACGGATTTCATGTCCTACATTAGATGTTACGAATGTGAACTTGTGTTACTTTGGTTTGTAACCGATGGGTGTGATACCTACATTTTATTTCTTTGAGATATCCTACTGAGATCGTTTAATTTACCTTTTGATATTGTGGAAATGGGTCAACAATTTGATCCCAGAGGATTTATTCTTTTGTGATTGAAAATTTTCCTTTATTGAATCGTTATCCTTTATGGAAATCATTTTCAATTCGCTATCGGTGACCATGCTTTTATTTTGGTTGGAATACACTAAACTGGGCATTTACGAAATTTTCAGTGAATATGTTAGGAGATTCTCAACACCTTAAGTTTAGGACCATGATCTTTAACTGGTAGAGGTCATGCTCTATCTAGTTGTTATTTTTATACAACTTCTTAATTTATATATTGTAGTATTAGTTATAATAGTTGATTAGTGATATCAACTATAGATTATATCCTTTTGGAGCTCATGGTCTAGTTAAGAATATTTCGGTCAACTTGGTTGAATAAAATTATGTTGATTTGTTTTTATTTAGTTCTCTATTTTGATATGTTATATCAAACTTTTCTTGGGTTCTTTATCACTTTTATTTTGAACCGTCCTGAAATCGGTAATGGATTAACCTTTCTATTTGGGATTTAATGTGCTAGTATTGGGTTCATGTTGAACCATTCTTGATTTTAATAATATCCTCTTATGGATTGGTGATAGGGATTTGGTTAGCAAACAAGGAGGAAATTATAACTTGGCTGATTAATCAAGTTACTTTTGATTATTGAATGAATTCTTGGATTTTTATTAAGTCATTCTATAAAACCTAGTTGCAGTTATAAATGATATCATGGATGAGATGAATTTTATGACTACAATATAGATGGACTTAACTTAGTTAGATCACTTAACTTCTATTATGGGTAATTGGTTCCTAAAAAGTGACTTAATTGACTTTCTTTCTATAACTGGACATTGTGGATTTTTGGGCAGGCTTTTTAGTTGTTCGTATTTTGGGTACTTAGAACATTTTCATAAATATCGTGTTCCTTTTACAAAATTTTTAGATAGAAGCATACTATTTAATGTTTTAGTGCTTATCATGCTCAGTTCTCATGAACTGACACATGCTAACAATTTTGCAGATGGATTTTGTGAAAAGTGAAAGGAGAAAGAATTATAGAAAGTTGCATTTGTTTTATTGATGAAGTTATTTTTATTTGGATACTTAATGTATTGAAATTCTCTTGAAAGGAACTTGTTGGAAAATCTATGAGGGCATATTGCCTTAGTATTTTGTATTGTTGAGAAATGTTTTCATTATTGACTGAAAAACTTATGAAATACTTATTAAGCATGGAATAAAGTGAATTCCATTTTTGTTATAATGATTTGTTGTATGATTGGTATGTGATAACTGGCTTATCTATGCAACATGAATGATTTAGATTCGATTGATATTCCTAAATATTAAACATACATGACTTAATAGTTATCTAAGGAATAGAGTGTATCTTGGGTAAGGAACTATATTTATAAATCAATTAATTATGGGATAACAAAAAACTATGATGATATTAATATATCAAACCTTATTTGGAAATGGGAAGTAGTATAATATGTTGTAAAGATTGATGTGGCATTCTTATCAAGTTTATACCCCTTATGTTTTCATAAACTTATGATTAAGATATTAGTCCTTAATTAGGAAAAAGGGAAGACTTCCTTGTCATAATTAATAAGGACATAGTTTATGATCCTTATGTTGATAAAATATATCAATAATGTTGAATGGTTGTATGCTCTATTATAATGGGAATGATACATGGTAATTAGAAAGATAATAGGGTTAAGTAAGATGGATTGAATGATATAAAAACACTAAATCTAATTTATCATATATACAATCTGAATTGTTTACATTTGATAAACTTAAACAAAGAGACTTGATGTTCTTACTTACTTAATTTAGATTGAATTATAAGGCTCAATGAAATAATGGTTAAAGAATAATGAGTTCATAAACATGAATGCAAAGAATTGATCTACATACCTTCAACTGGTGTAAAAGTGCATTTCAATCCTTTCTTAAAGGATTAATCGTACAAACTTAGTGGACCCCTAGGTACGATGTTTAATATAAATTAAACCAATTAATAAGTGAAGGTTAATTAAACTAATGACTCGTTAAGTATGTTAGTTTTGTTAAAGGTACTTAGTGGTTGTTGTAGTATAATTGCTACTTCACAAAGTACCCACTTAATGATGAAAGTCATTAGGTGGATACTGTGAAGCAGCCACTATGCCTCAATATCCTACTCAGTTCCTCTAATGTAACTGTCATAAGTAGAAATTCGGTTCACATTTTTACTCCAAACCAAGATAGGCATATATCTAGGTATTGTTGTCAACTTATGCTGAATTAGGGTGAATAAACACACCTGAATCGATGAAATTCAATTTGAGTATGTCTACTTATCCTTAGTCACCACAAGTAGATTTCCGCACTATTTTATGAGAAGTTTCCTATTTTGTGTAAAAATATTACTCATATTTGGTTAAAAAAAGCCAAGGAAGACTAATCTAGATAACAATTTGAGTAGGGTGAAAGACATTAATTTTGATGTGTATGTTGTCTAGGGCTGTAACTATGGTAAACATGTTTAAAAATTTGGCCAAAGTATCGCAAACTGACTGGTTGTGTTGTCTTATGTCACCTGGTCTAAGGTTGCAAGATTTTAGATGAGTATCAATAACAGATACTCAGATAGGCTTCATAAACAACACTTAAATGACCCGTAAAGGGTAAAGAAACCAAAGTATACTTTGTATACACAAGAACAAGTTAAACATGAGAGATCGGTTTAATACTGAGTCATGAAATGAGAGATTGGTATAACTATGAGTCATTACAACTGCATATGGTTTTCTATTATGTGATGGATTAGCAAGGAATGTGTGTTCTAAATTATGTGAATTTAGAACAGAGAACATTATGTAAAAAAATTCCCCTATTTTCTAAGTCATAAATGAGGATGTTACAATTTTTTTCAGCTTGAAGAACTCACCTTTTCACTTCCACAAATATAATCATGCATTATGTAACTCCATATCTCTTCTAAGAGTCATACACATCCTAGAGACATCTCAAACATGACTTGAGGACTAATAACCCAACATATAGACCCAATAAATTCACTCACGTAATTGTAATAATGATTAACCACCGAGAAGCTCACATTTTGTTTTCATATGCCCGAAATTGCTTCACACTTATTCACACTACCTCCATGAAGCATAAATAATCTTGATACACCCCAAACATTATTCAATAACCAAAATTACACCTCTTAGAATCAGTAAAATCTTAAACATGCCTAGAATGCGTCATCACACTCTGCCTCGATGGTCCGATCAAGTCATCATTCACCATGAATGAATTTATTCATGAAATCAACATACTAACCACGCAAACAACACTTAAACTAGATCTCTAAGAATATTAAAGACCTTCAAGATCATAAATGATACATATTTACCTCATGAATACACTACTACAATATCATACTTTAAATCATTCAAGTTTCTTTTGACTTCATCCTCAAACACAGACTTCATTTAATGTTTTGACATCGAGTCTCCTTCCTTTTTGAACTTATAAATGTATTAACTCAAAACAAATATGCCACTAAACTTCTAACTAATCCTTCATGTTTTAAATCATGTTTATCAATTATAGAGCATACCCGACTTCTTTCCTTGCATGAATTACATGTACCATCTGGTCTTTAAACTGTCATGATACAACATATGTCTCACAATCCAATCTCTATTATGTCTTCAACTAACTCAAACTATTACTTTAATTTTCAGCAACATATCACTTTACTTCAATCATATAAGCCCCATTAAATACAAGCTTAATATGGATTATAATACCTCTAAGAATCATATTAGAGACATCTTATTGCATGAGGAGTATAGAAAAAAATTGAGGAGGTCCCAAGCCCTCTTAGTCACCGTGACACACTTCTTCCTTCTTGATTTTGATTTGTACCTAAGAATATCCTTGATTTGATTCACCATCTTCTTTAGGAGGAATAACATCATATGTTCTAGGCTTCCACAACCTTCCTGTTCTCTTATTTAGTACTCGAGGGTTTTGAAATCACGTTATCATAAAAAGTAGAACCCTACGATTTTCCTGCATTCTGAGATCCCTACTTTTTACTAACATGCGATGACCTCGAAGTGTAGGACTTGTAAAGTGAGATAAACCTTGAGAGAAGGATGGTTCCTCTACTTATTCCTAATGCTAAATTTCTCTTAAGAAGGGAAATGTAACTATCTAGCCAGTACTCTACGATTCTAAGGGACCGGGGTTCAAAGGATATGCACAAAAATGAAATCCTACACTAAGGTGGGGTGATAACACTAAGAAAAAGGGGTTTTGCAAGGTCATGGAATACTAATGCAACCTATAATTTACATGATAACACCCTAGTCGCACTGGCACATCACTCAACCTAGACTGAGTGCTCACCCGAAGCACACAAAGGTACCAGGTCCCTCTTTAGGGTTCTTTGTAACATGATGTTAACATGATGAAGGAAGAAACATATAGATTCATAACTAATCCATCATTCTATAATGCATGCTACCCATAGATCTATGAAAGAAAAATATTAAATAGTAATCATGATTAAACCGTTAACATGCACTACTCAATTACATAGAATGACACTTAGATTCAGCCAATATCTTCCATCTATTAGTAAATACAAAATCTCCTTACAGTATTGTCAATCTATACCAATGCGCGTATGGATCGATACATACATTCATACATCCAATCATACATACCCCACTCTCTATGATACATGTATCTCTAAAAATACACCACCATCATGCCCCTACTATGTACCTAATCATTATATATATAGGGTGGGGACTTTCCCTTCACTTTGCTTATCTATTCCGTAAATAGGTTGCATGTTATTGATAGCCACATGTCTGTTTACAATCATATCCACACATGCAAGTGCGCTATCTATAGTCCTCCTCGTAGTTAACTAAAGTGTCAATTCTATTCACATCTTTCCTCCATGTATAGACACTTTGAACCACTTCTCCAAATATAGACAATGCATGGCATGTGCATCTCTACCTCATTGATGTGTTTTGCATGCCATCTTCCAAAAATAGATCTTCATGCTCAAAATCGGCTAAGTCCTGAAAGATGAACTTGCCTTCCGTGCATGGGTCATTCCTGTCCTTCCGCGCCTTTGATCCTGGTATTCTATCTTGCATGTACTCCTTATGTGATCCTTGATAAGTATTCTTTGATAAAAATTACCCCACACTCATCTCATTTTCATCCCGACAATGAGTATCTACAAAAATTAGAAGGAAAGAATAGAATGAATGAATAAGAATGAAATAACGTGGATAAATAAAGAATTGATATTTAGTTATGAGGCAGCCTCCTCTATATCAGTTTGTAGTATCACTATGAATACTCCTCTTTTATCATGGCTCGCAAAACCTGTCATTCAATGACTTTCTCTACTTTTTTCTCGGGATGTCCACAAGAATGGATTTTAACTCATCCCATGCAATCTCTCCTTTCTCATTTTGCATAACCAACACAACACTAGAAATTAATGTCATTCTTCCTTCTAAAAGGTCCATCTTCTACACAATCATCTTTCCAAGATCTTCTAGCCACATCTTGTCTTTCTACTAGGGCCTCGTGCTTTTGTTTAACCATTAACAACATTTCTGTGTGGCTCAATGTCTCATCTTTCATCACCTTCTAGACCTCATTATTCTCTTTAAAATATTTTCACCCACATCGTTATATACTGGCATGTCATATGTCGTGCACTTGTTTGTTCTAGCCATGAGCAATGAATTGAGATCCTTCTTGTTCTTTTAAGTCTTGTGATTATATTCACTCACTTTTCTCTTTCTGATGGGTGAATCCCACTCTTAGCTGACAATGACTACTTCTGGGTATTGCATCTCTAAAAAATGGATTTTGGGTGCCATCTCTTCCTCCTCAATGACCACCTTCTTATTTCCTTTGACTACTATTGTAGATGACTTATTTGGTGCCATTTTCACCCCGAAAATGTTCCCTCTTCAACTCAGTAACTCTACAAATCAAACCCTAGCTTGATTCAATTATGCCCTAGGTGGAAACTTCGTAACCTAACTCTTTTTGTCTCCTACTTCACTCAAACCCTTCAACATTGGGGAAGCAAGCTTCTTATCACACTAATCTGGTTATCACTCTTGGTTTCACACCCTTTTCACCTTAACTCAATCACTCACTCTTCGCACTTGACTCTTATCTCAAATACTCTTAGTTGCAACAATTAAAATGAATCCACATCCCATCCTTATATAATTTTTTCACATTTTTGTGCATTTATTGCTCCTTCACCTACCAAATATTCCATCATTCATTGACCAAATCCATTCATTCAAGTGTGGTACATCTTTGTGCTCACTATAACCTTCTAGCATGCCTTCCTACCCTCTCGGTCACAAACTTCTCTTTAGCGTGTGCTCTTACGCCCGAGTACCTCATCGGTGTACCTTCTCCCGATAGCTATCATGGCCTCTAATTACCTTGTGTTATACCATTTATTCATCCATCTCCATCCTTGGTCACCTTTGAAAAGTAATCTTCTTTTGACTTAAAGTACACCCATAGCATCTTATTCCTTTCACCTTTCAATTCCCACAGTCTTTTTCTATCTTTTTCTTGGATCACTACAACCACCCCACACTAAAATTTTGTGCAGTCCTCTGCACATAAAAATTCTTCATACAAGAAAGATCTTCTTGCGTGCAAGTGCACTTATTACACCAAAAACAACAACTAAATTGATAAAGAATAACGACAATGAACGAAATACATTTAAGGAAATACAAAATTGAAAGCCTGATCTAAATGACAATACTTTGTGTTATTAAAAACACCAAGAAGACTTATTTACGTAGGGATTTTGCCTACTCCTATTAAAGTAACCGGGTATCCATGTTCCATCAAGTGTTTCTAAATGAAAAGCACCTGATTCAAGTATAGAAGTGATAACATATGGCCCCAACCAATGTACTTTGAGCTTGCTTGGATGGCGCAAGAACTTTGAGTCATAAACAAGTACCATTTGTCCAATCTCAAACTTATTATCCCTTATGTTTCTTTCATGTCATGCCTTCTGGCTTGTATTTTCCTACTTCTGACTCCATCATGCTATGGCTCGTCGTTCATCCAATTGAATCATATTTTTGATACACTCTTCTAAATCCTGTTCATCAGCTAGACCTCTAGTGCACGCAATGCACAAAGAAGGTAACATAAATTCTATAGGAGAATAGCTTCCATGCCAAACACCAACTGAAATAATGTGGCTTTGTTTAATCTCTTGTAAGTTGTTCTATATTCCAAAAGAACAGCTAATACTTTTTCATCCCAATCCTTTCTTCCAACATCACATATTTTTGTCAAAATTTAGCCCAAAATCTTGTTGAAAGCCTCAAGAATTCCATTTTCCCGAGGACAAGATAGGTGTATTTTTATGGTGTGCAACCATAAACTCATCTAATAGGATCCCGATTATCTCATTCGAAAGTGTGTACCTCTATCACTTGTCAAGCTTAGGGGACATCCATATCTTGTAAGAACATTCTCCCATATAAACTTAGCTACTATAGATTTCGTATAGTCTTTGGTAGGTGCTACTTCTACCAACCGCGTGAGATGATCTGTGTAAGTAATGATATAGTGTGATCTAGTCCTACGCATGGCTGGGAAAATAGGTCCTACAAAGTCAATGGCCCAATTCTCAAACGGTTAGGCACTAGTAATCGGTCTCAAAGGCATCTCATCTCTTTATCCTAGTTTTCCTAGGTGCTAATAATGATCATGCACCTTACAATAGTCTTTACAGTCTTTATACAATGTCTCCCACCATAATCTAGCAATTAAGATCTTTTGGCGCAGTCACATCACTGCGCATAATGGCCTCTGCAATACCACCATGAGCTTCTTCCATGATATCCTTTCACTCATGCTCTAACACACAATGGCGCGATACTTCATGTATGCCTAGCTTGTAAAGGTCACCATTGATTAACATAAATGGTACCACACATATAGAAAGCTTCTTATTTTTGAATGCTTTCATTCCTTTTGGTGCCATACCTATTCCTAGAAATACATCAATGTCTTCTAATTCTGTGGGCACACATTGTAACCTATATAACTCGTGCATCCAACATTGTTTCTTTAATTTTCTATGTAGCCTCTCCCGAATTGATTCTAGATAAATGTTCTAGTCCAAAATTTATTTTCCCAAGCTTCACCACAATTGTGAAGTCAAACTCTTAAAATAAGAGCACCCGCATGTATATGCACCCCTATAAGATAGACTTGTTTATCGTGAAGAGTACTTCAATTCCATGTGATCTATATAAAACATAAATGGTGTTGCTAAAAATTACTATTGAAACTTTTACAATGCATAAATCATTGACAACGCTTCACGCTCTGTAGTTGTATAATTCCGTTCAACAGGAGTCAGCTTCCTACTAGCAAAATAGATTGGATGATCTATAATACCTTCACCAGGTTGAGCTAACACAACGCCAATGGCCATACCAAAAGTATCCACATGCACATGAAATGGTTTATCCCATGAGGAAAGTGCATAATGGGTGTAGTAGTAAGTTTCTCTTTTAATACCTCAAACGCACACTATTGTGGTTCTCCCAAATAAAATGTACCTTTCCCCTTCAGTAATTCTTCCAAGGGTGCAACAATTCTGGCATACCCTTTGATGAATTTTCTATAATATCCTGTATGACCTAAAAATTTGCGCACCTCACTTTAACAAGTAGGTGCTTCTAGGCCTCTAAAATGATGTAACCTTGACTAGATCAACTATCAAACCTTCCTTGTAGATTATATGTCCTAACAAGATCCCAAATGGCGTAGAAAATATGCACTTCTTCATGTTTAAAGAGATACTCAATTGTCTACATTGTTCAAACATTAAGTGGAGATTGTCACAATGATCTTTCACAAGCCCATATCTTTGTCCAATCATCTAGGTAGACTGTAAGAAGTTGTGAATAAAATCTTTGAATGCTGCACAACTATCTCTGCGAGAATACAACAGTGGTGAATTTTTCAATCCAAAAGGCATCACAATATAGGCAAAACTTCCCCATTCAGTCGTAAAGGTTATCTTTTCTTTATCCTCCCGAGTGATCCTAACTCGATGATACCCAAAATCTATCTCGTGAAAGAATATATTTTGCGCCCGCAACTCCTAGTATTTCCTCGAGTGAATGACATAGGGAATGGATATGTGATGCATGCAACATTTAGATCCATGTATTCCACACATATCCTAATCCATCTATCCTTCTTGATCGATCACCATTGGGCTAACCCATTCGACTCATCAAGGGCTTGATAATTCCAGTTTCAACATTTTATCAATTTCTTCCTTTACCTTTTTGTGCAAATTAGGATTCATTCTCGTAAGGCCTCTTTCTAACTGGCCATGCACCATCCTTAAGTTTGATATTCATTTCCCCAAGTGATTCATGCACGTCCTTAAGTTCATGATATCCTTGAGGGAATAAGTCCTGATAATCCTTGAGTAACCCAATGATTTTTGCTACCTTCGATTCGACCAAGAATAATCTCCAATTATGGCCTCGTTAGGCTCAGCCTCCAAACCTATATTCACCTTCTTTGTCTTCATGGGTTCATGGTATGCACGCGTATCCTTGTTTGCATTATCCAAAACCTCGCGCACCCCATGTGAATGTTCAATATCCAGTTTTCAACTTCCTCATCATCCACGATGTAGACCATCTTTCCTTTCTCTTTCTCAAGGCAAGGAAATTCAAGTAGTTTGGAGTCTATTTCTTCTTCCTTTTCAAAACATGCTCTGAACTCTACTCACCGAATAATTCTTGAATATGCTCTTCTACTTTTGCACTATCTCCCATAGTTAAGAGCTTGATAAATTTTAATGCCTATGTTACGGGAAGTTTGGGTGAGAAGTAGTCAAATGTCTAGATCATACCTGCAGTCAAATCTTGCTAGTTCCTAGTTTCTCTATGTAGTTTTGCATATACATACCAAGCACGTGCACATCCTTAGAGTGTGGAATAAAATCCATACACCCAGAGTGAAGGTGGTAATGCTTCCTATCCTACTGTCCAGAGTCTCTCACACTACTGAATGTGATGCTTTGAACGGGTTGATCACCATGATAAGTGCGGATCTGTGTAGGTACATTGTTCCTTATAAACCTAGTAGACAAATCTATTCCAATCTCTTCCCAGTTTATAAGATTATCTCTGTGGACTACCCACTAGCGCATTGTTGTCCCACGTAGTGTATATACTAACATATCCCTTCTCTTAACTTGATCTATCCACTATGTTTCCATGGCCTTCAAAAATATAGGGAGATCTTTTTCCCTTGTATACCTTGAAATCTTGTGCTACCTATTCTTCAAACCGAATGAAGTCTATTCTTGTGTGAAACCATGATTTTCACCTCATGCCCTACTAATTCATATGTACCATTAGCCCTATTGGTGCAAATTTTAATTTTGCAGTTGTGCCCTGATTTTCCATATCCAGTTTTGCTCAGAAAACGTTTCATTTGCTCAAATTGGTGACCTGCAATTCATATTTTCCAATTGAATGCCTTTGAATTTCTCACATTGTCATGATTTTGCCCTAAATTGAAACAAATTTCCAAGTTCCCCTCTTTTGTGCCCTAATTTCTTCTTTTTTCGGGCTAAGTTGTTTTCCCTTTGTCAAATTCATGCAAAAAATTAAAGTGGATCAAATCTGAGTTGTTTGCTATTAAAATCTCATTCCCGGGCCTAAATCAATGTAAAATCATGTTTCATTGGAGTTAAAACTGAGAAATCTGCCCTCCTTGTGAATTTTTCTGATTTCTAGGGCATCGCATTTTTTGCGTTTTGATGGGCATACGGGTGTCATTTTCCCGTCAAATTCATCCTTCCATCCTTTTGATGACATGGCAGGTTTCTATTGGTGGGGGTGGTCAGAAAATGTTATAAGTTGTTACTTTTTGAAAAATTGACAAAGGAAAATTTTGCTCTATGGCCCCGCATTTGCTACAGTGATGTGCCTACATGGCATGATTTGATTGGTTGGAGGATCGATGGGTGGCGGGGATCACTTAGAAAATTTTCTTCCATTTTGGAAAATTTCTCGAAGTCATTTTTAGTCGAAAGGCCCGCACTGATGGGAAGTGGACACGTGGCAAGGAGATCATAGGTGGATGGCGGGGAGTTGGAGAAAAATTTTGATTTGGGGTTTTAGGGAAAATTTTTACCCGAGGGCCCGCATCCAATGAAAAGAGGACACATGTCCAGGAGGGTCAAACGGAGAGGCAAAGAGTTGGAAAAATTTGAAGTTTTTGGCTTCAAAATCTCAAAGGAAAAATTTGGCCCAAGAGCCCGCGACCAATTGGAGGAAGACACGTGTCTAGGAGGTGAGATGGAAGAAGGGGCCAAAGGAAAATTTTATGAAATTTTGCCTTTATGTTTGCAAGGTAAAAAGTGAAAAATGGGCCCGCCTCTAATGAAAAATGGACACGTGTCCAAGAAGGTCAAATGGAGTGGTGGGGATTTCAAAAAAACTATTGTTTTTGGGCTAAAAGTTACAAAAGAAATTTTTTTCCCGAAGGCCCGTGTCCAATTAGAAGAGGACATGTGTCCAAAATTTGGTGAAGGTTTGGAGCACGGAGAGAAAGTGGAAAACTTTGCAAAATTTTGGTGAAAAATTTCGAAGTAAAAATGGACCCATGGAAAATTTGGAGGTGTCCCCAGCACCAATTAGGGGGCAACATGTGGCCTATTCCAAAAGGCAAAAAGGGGAGCGCGGGCCCGTAGGAGGATTTTGTGCTCATGGAGGAATGAGGAAAAATAGGAAGGTCAGCTCCGCTGAATGGGAGACTCGCCACGTGGCAGAAGAAGCGGCGTGAGTGTTCGGGCCCACGAGAGGTTTTTGAGGAAATTTTCCTTTTCTCAAAAAAGGAGAAAATTTCATTATTTTGGCCCACGGCTTTTAGTGGGGCCCACTTAAGGACACGTGGCGGTGTAGGGGCAAGCGGGAAAATTTTCAAAATTTTCCCGAAGTTCAAAAGGGTTTAAAATGCATTTTAAGGATTGGGGCCCACTCCAATCATATTTTCCCACGTGTCTACCTTATCCAAAAGCAAAAGGGGGAGATCTTGGACACGTGGACGACGCAAATTTAAAGTTGATTTTAAATCAATGGTTGCTGAGTGTTTTCATTTCTTGCTGCCATGAGAGCTCCAAGATGCTTGGATTCATCGTTTTTGCACCAAATTGCATGAAATTTTATATGAATTCACATCCCCTCGGCCTTCTGAATGCAATGGCATCATTCATTTGAGCTAATTTGGTGCCCTTTAGTGTTTTTCATGAAATATTTTTCTCATCCCGTAAAAACGTGAAAAGTGAAAATGAAAAGTTACAGAGTTAAAATAATGGGGGAAAAAGGTGGAAAATGATTACAAATGCATGCTGGCATGTTGGAATGACAAAAACGTGACCCTGGGATGGATAAGGATCTGAGCCCATGTAATATTTTATTATTTTTGTGCATCCTGGCATTTTTGGAGCTGTTTCACAGTTTAATATCATTTTTCATCAAATGGATAGGGTTTTGTAACAAATTTGATCCTTTGAGTATATTCTTTACTTGGGATGCAAGGATCCAAGCTGGCATAGGGTATAAGTTGTAATTTTGAAGCATTTTTGTAGGCTGTTGATATTTTTTGGAGAAAGAAAGAAGAATTTTTAGGAGGAAAACTGGAAGTAATCCATTTCTTTTGGAGAAACTGCTTGAGAGCCATTTTTAATTCCTTCTTGCATCAAATGTTCATCATGTTGAGTTGGTTTTAGCTGTAAAGCCATCAAAAATCTTTGAGATTATCTTAATAACATTCCCTTACTGGTGTATTTGATCAAATTTATGGATTGACTGGTTTTATCTCTTGGCAAAACTTGCATACACTTGTATTTTAGTATGTTTTCAATTTGTGTTTTATGCTCATGTTGCAATCTTGTGTTTGGGATCTCTTTTGATCATACATGGTCTCATTTCTTGTAGAGGGTTTGAAGGCATCTGCAATCTTTCATTCAGAAGAGCATTCATTTGAGTGAAGATAAACAAATTTAAATTCATCTTACTTTCCTTGAATATTGAGGGTGTTTGTAAACCTTTGGGTGTACCTTAGGTCATGATCAAATAAGGGTTTCTAGATGCTTCATTGATATTTTGCTTCAAGATTTTGTGGCAGGTTATCAAATTTTGTGTGGAATAGTGCATATTTGGGCCTCCATTTGTGCACACATCCTAGTTGAAAGAGCACTTCAAACTCATTGAAACATCTCTACTATTTAGGTGTTGTAATTCTTTTGCAAAGGTTCCCAAAGAAGTTGGTAATTTCTTATCTTGTCTTGTCTAAAATTCTCCCATAGAATTTCATTCAAACTAACTCATCCTACCTGTACTACCCCTACATTGCATTGTGTGTCAACAAAAGAATACAATCCTTCCACTAAAATGCACAAAGTATATCAGGGTTTCATTTTGTCTTTAGCAGCCCTAGCTTTGTTTTGAAAGCATATCCATCATTTAGTAGTGACAACTCCTTTGAGTTTGGATAATGGATACTTGATCATGTTTTCACAAGGCCTCTTTCATATCATATGCAAAACACAAGGATATCTCTACCTCCTTAACCATACAAGGGCTGTAATATAGGTTCTCTTGCCTTGGTTGATAGGCACAACCTAAAATAGTGAGGGTTAGATCAAAACCCTTATGAAGGTGCTATCCACTTCCTCAAATCTTGAATGCAAACAAGTAGATAGGTGTGATCCCCAGCTACAAATGACACACAAACCATCTATCTACTCTTGAAGTGTCTTGTGCTAGTTCATGATGTTGTTCAAGTTGTGAAGGAGACTAAAACTGGATACCAACAAGCCCAATTGTTACAATCAATACTCATAGTATCACTAATAGAATGAGAATCCTCCCACTTTAGAATGCCTTCCTTTGATGGCTCATTTACCTCTGGGTCCTTAATAGCACGTACATAAACTATTTTTAAGTTTTCCTCGCTTACGTGTTCAACATAGGGTGTAGACTTCCCATCTCACAAAGGTATCACAACCCTTTCCTCCTTGTTTTCAAAGCTAATATATCCCTTATTGAATCTCAAGTCAACATTATTTGCATAACACCAAGGGCATCCAAGCAAGGCTAGAAAATTATCTGCTTCTGCAAGTGCTAATACCTCAAAATCCCCAGTGAAGTTGGCCCCTTGTATAGTTATAGATGCATCTTTCAAAACTCTTATGGGAGTGGCCTTAGTCCGGTTTGCCATGAATAAAACATTAGATGATGGTTGTAATGGAGGCCTCCCCATTTGTACCCATGCATCTAATGTCAACACATTTACTTCCACACCTGTATCAATCAATATGTTGCTCAAAAGCCACCCATCCACAACAATATTCAAAGTAATTTCTTTTTCATAGTCAATGCTATCAAGGGAAGATTTTCATGCATAATCTATCATCCAGTCTCAAGACTTGCATGCAGAGTGTTCCCTTTTAACCAACTTCCTAATAGTGGAATAATGTTCTCCTAGTGCAACATCTTGCACACCTCCCGTAGATCATCGATATCAGTTTGGACTATCTCTGATGCTTTCTTCTACTCCTTTAGGTACTATATCTCACCCTGAATATTCCTTAGAACTTCCATGGTATCCTGGTAAACTTCCTTCTGATGAGTAGGATCTAGGTACCTTGCATACAAAACCTCCTCCTTGGTAATTGTAGGATTTTGGTGTAATGTCTCTCTCACGCGTGTTGCTTTTGCGTGTGTATTAATATTCACTTTGTCAATGCCTTAGGTCCTTCTATTAGCTTGGTCATTCACCGATATTCTACCATGCATTGGATTCTAACCATCCCGACACATTTTTTTCTTGTTTATGTTACCTAGTCGGATGCTCATATAAGTCCGGGCACTCTTCATAGCTATGGTTCTTCCCACAGAAAGAACATGCATTATTATGAGGACATTCGTGCTTGTAGTGGTTAGGATATCCACACGTATAACATGTTCCATGAGGGAACTCTCCTCTTCCTCCATATCCACCATGATATCCACGTCCCCTTCCACGACCTCCTTCAAAATGCCCCTCATTCCTATCATAGCGCATTTGATTATGATCCCGATCCTAGTGCTCATTCCTACCCTTAGAATTATCTATTATACTTTTTTGTCATATTCTAATGTCTATAGCATCATGGATCTGACCAATCAACCAAAAATACTCAATATCATGGGTCGTGGACCTACAAATATTACAAAAGCAAGATACATTCTTCCTTATCACACGTTGTAACAAAGGACAGTGACTAACATCATGATTCAAATGGAAAATCTCACATTCCAATTGTAGTGAGCGTATAAGTCTATGAGGGAAAATATCCTTGGTGTGACCTTCCACTTCATGATCTATACACACAATTTCGAGTGCATATCATGGGCTGAATTTTCTGATAACTTCTCTAACTGCTTTGCCATAACTACAATCAGTGCTTCTAGAAATGGACTAACGCTAGTGTTAATGCTCCTAACGCCTCGGCATGCAAAGTTGCTTCGATTGCTTCACACAAATCATTGTATGTCTTATTTCACAACACCTTTCTAAAAGGTGTAATTAATCCTCCAACGAACCACTTGTGCATGTTTGGCTAGCGTGAATATCATAAGATAGTTTAGATAGATTTTTCTTAAAACGAGCATCGTATTCATGTACACTCTCACTAGTGCCTCTTTTGATATCCTTGAGCACACTTATACTCTTCTACTCAAACTCTGGGATAAGGAACTCTTTCAAGAAAGAATCTCTCGATTCTGCATAATCCACGTAACTTTGATCGGGTCAAACTTCCTATACTAACTGTGCATGCACCCCTCTAATGTAGTAGTGAATTGACTTTCCTTTCACTCAGCAGCCGTGATCCCTTTAGCATGCCACAATATTTCACACATATGCACATGTTCGAAACATCCTCTATACCTCTATATTCGAAAGACAAAGAGACATCTCCATATAGATATGTTGTGGTTGTTTGCGGACCTCGACTACTTGATCCAGAATCTCATGGGTTCCCTCTGCCTCTAGAACCACTAGATCCACCGGAACTAGAACCACCTATACCTCTTGATCCTCCACCTGTAGCTGGAGTAGGACCTATAGATGTACTCCCCTATGCTCTCGATAGTAGTACTATACTAAACCCCTATAGTCTGTGAGGTAGCTCCACTTCCAGAGGTGAATCCAACATTCTACGCACTCACATTTTGTGTGGATGATGCACCTAAGAATGCTCCTCCATATAACATTGAAGTTATTTGTCCTGCCATTGATGTACTTGATCCCTGACTTACTCCTGCTCTCCTACTTCCCAAGTTAGCTTGTTGGTTACTTGTCATACTAGATATTGAAAAACCAAGCGCAAAGGCTAGGTCACCAGGTGGATTAAGATGTGTACCTGTGGCCCAAGTAGTCTCTACTAGCACACTTTTGTGTGAGGCCGAGAAGGGATCTCTATCATACTTTCCAAGATGGGGGAGTTCTGATGCTCTGGATCCATGTCTTCTACATGACCTGTAAATCCTTCATGATCCATCTCTCTCCTCAACGCCATACTTTCTGCAATGGAACATTGATCCTCTCTCTCCCTCTCTTGTGCCTCATTATACTTAAGCCACCTTTCCTCTCTCTCTACGTTTATGTTGCTAGGTATGCCATCTTAATACCAAACCTGTTCCTACCCTCACACGTGGTGAAGTTTAGTTAGCCATCGGTTTACTCTCTAGGTTTAAAGTTACCATTAAGATCTTGATTTCCAGAAGAATACCTTGCAAATATGTTCCTCTTGGATACCTCAAAAACTGAAATTCATCTATCTCTCGAGAAAGAGTACGTCGAAATTGAATATTATAGAATATAACTATTTATAATGCCACAAAACCACGTATCCACCATGCAATTCAAGATCAGATCAGCATCATAAAGGGCCTGAAATTCTTCTTGTGTCTAAAAAAGTGTGCAATACCTCCAATTCCGCTGAGATGCATAAGCAGTAAGCCACTCGTATAGTTCTACTAGAAAGATAGTGAAAAAGCTCTCATATAAGCTGTTGTACAGGTTCTGTTCTACCCAAGTGCATGCGTTAAACTCAAATCCACTGCTGAACCATCATGCATATTCTTCCTCCAGATTGTGTATCTATTCCTCAATACTTTCTAGATTTAAATGGTACGTCTTCATTACAAACCATCCTAAAAATAATTGAAAAATAGGTCACGGTAACGGAACCAATGATGCAGCTAGAATTTGCATGATAACACCTAGTCACATTGGAACATCACTCACCTAGACGAGTGCTCACCCAAAGTGCACAAAGGTACCAACTCCCTCTTTAGAGTTTCTGTAATAGGATGTTAACATGATGAAGGAAGAAACATATAAATTCATAACTAATCCATCATTCTATAATGCATGCTACCCACATATCTATGAAAGAACAAGCTTAAACAATAATCATGATTTTACCGTTCACATGCACTACTCAATTACACATAATGACACTTAGATTCAGCCAATATCTTCCATCTATTAGTAAATACAGAAGCTCCTTACAGTATTATCAATCTATACCAATGTGCGTATGGATCTGATACACACATTCATACATCCAGAATCATACATACCCTACTCTCTGTGATACATGCATCTCCAAAAACACACAACCATCATGCCCCTACTATGTACCTAATCATTATATATAGGGTGGAGACTTTCCCTTCACTGCTTATTTATTCTAGAAATAGGTCGCATGCTATTGATAGCCACACACCGTTTACAATCATAGCCATACATGTAAGTGTGCTATCTATAGTCCTCTTGAAGTTAACTAAAGTTTCAATTCTATTCTCAACTTGTCTCCATGCATAGATGCTTTGAACCACTTCTCCAAATATAGACAATGCATGGCGCACACATCTCTACCTCATTGATGTGTTTCACACGCCATCTTCCAAAAATAGATCTTCATGCTTAAAATCGGCCAAGTCCTGAAAGTGAACTTTCCTTCCACACACGGGTCCTTCTGTCCTTCCTCACCTTTGATCCTAGTCTTCTATCCTGCGTGGACTCCTTTTGTGATCCTTACCAAGTATTCTTTGATCAAAAATACCCTCTATAGGGATTATCCTCCTACAAATGGGAAACCTTATGTTAGGCCATAGGGGACGACAATCGGTTGTGGGGGATGAGAAGTTACGATAGCATTAGAAGGGGCCATCATAACTCAAGGAGAGAAAGTGGGAATGTTGATGGGGAGTGGAGGCATGAAAGAGGAGCCAAGAGGAGGAAGAAACTAGGTTGGGGTGACCAACATGGAAGCACTCTCGAGATATTGAAATGGGAGGTGAAGGAGATGGATGAATTAGATGAGGCGAAGGGGCGGAGGAAGAAGATACAACCACTAATTTATGTTTCTTTAGGGAGGGCTCTTGTGACTTGTACCCTCTTCGGTGGCCATAGAAGGGATAACCAATGGTTGGGTCAAGGGGAGACCTTGAACTCATTCTAGCATGGGTTGTTCTACGACTCCTCACTCTAAGCGTCTGGTGTTGTCTCCGAATAGTGGGCATGACACCTGAAGGATCCTAATGAGAGACTGAAGGTGTGGGATTTATGTTCATTTTCTATTGAGAAGGGCCAAGGGATCCCGCTACTTGACGTATGAGATGATCCTTTGTGAGCATTATTTCCTCCTCAATTTTCATGTCTCGAATCATGTTCGGTGTCCCGAAGTCTTCCCACTTTGTTCATCACTGGACATAGCCTCGAAACCCAAGGTTATTTTTCTGATATCTTTCCTATATTTCCAAAAGGCCTCAATTTTCTTCATGTCCCATTCCTTGGCTCGTAGGGTTATCTTTAAACCATTAGGCATAGTTAAAGATGGTTCATACGTGTGTTGACCTTGATGAAAAGACTCCCATGTTGGGATTGGGATGTCATTCATCTTGATATATTTATCAGGAGTATTCTCTTAGGGAGACCTCTTATCCTCAAAGAATTTCCCCGCTCATGCTAGCAAGAGTCTGAGACTCTATTTTGAGACAAGATTCTGACCATGTTCCCCTTTGGGTCATACCTCCATGTGTCTTGGATTTAGGTGAAGTCTGTAAGAAGACAACTTCTGTGTGAGAAGATGCTTTTCCTTACATTTAATGATGGTAATCCCTCCCTTTCTCAAGGGAGGTCAAATAATGCCTTTTTCTTCTGGGTGGAGCCAAATTCTACATGAAGAATATCCATCTTCCTAGTCATCTCGAGAGGCCACCACCCACATTGTGAGGATACATGGGAGCATGAAATATTCATCTCTCGAATCCATACAATAGATCATTAATTGTGTTATACCAATAAAAATTCACGGGGATGTAGAGGGTCCACTATTAGGGCTCAAAATTTATCATTCATTCATTCTAATTCCTTCGGTCAAATTCTAGTAGTAGGACACAATAAAGCAATTAGAAAAATCCTGCAAGTATGAGGAATGAGACAATACATGATTCCATGTAGATACTAGGATGGCAGTTTGATCGTCCACCTCTGTGTCCCATATGACCAGGTCCATGTAACGGAAAAAGAATTAGGATTTCTGGTACAAAATAAGGTGGAACAAAAAAGAGGAGTACCTGAAGGTGGAATTTTTAGAAAAATAGGACAACTATTTATAAATAACATTTGCAATGAACTCACTGAAATCGAACCGATATGCCTGGTCCTTCTTCATAGACCTCATCCAAAAAAGGGCCACCTTTGGCGATTCATAGACATCTCTATCTGAGTCTTGGAAAAAAATAAACACCAACATAGAGTAGGAATCCTAAGAATTTTCCATGAATATATTTAGGGGAATGGGGAATCCTGGTGTCCTAGAGATCTTCGAATCATCTTGTTGCAACTCCTTGTTAAGGAATAGAGTCCTGTGTTGGCATAAATTCTAGGCAATCTCGAGTTTGGAAATGGTATAAAAACTTGATAAAGGGTCATGAGGTAGGGCCAACATCTCTTTGATGGTTCGTGGTGAAATCACTACTTGTATTCTCTTTCCTTTAATATTTTTTTCTAGGGGTCCAAAAATGTGTGCACATCTCTGTACTAGCTCGGGATAAGGGTGCACAAGAGGTACCATTCTTGTGTGAGTATGGTGGTTTATATTTTAGTACTGAAAGAATCATTATCCCTAAAAGGGAGAAATATAACATGATTTTCCTCTCTCAAAGGCTTTGGCTTCTTCCTAAGGTTAGGATCAAAGACCCCATCAATGAAAATTGCTACTATCGAAGCATCGGTGTATTGAATTCCCTGTCAGGGAACCTTACCCTCGCGGGCCTAGAGTGAGGTGGCACTGGTCACCCTACATAATAATTTGGTAGAAATAGAGAATTAGAAGCTTCCATCACTTTGCTGATTGCTAAAGAACGCTTTGGTTTTATCAAACTCAAGACTCGGGGACTCGGGTAAGAAACGCTTAGTGTTTGATATGAAAATTTTGAAAAATCAAAGATTTCTTTTAATAACCTCCTCAACTCATGCCTGATGTAAAGGCTAACGCATGCATCGATTCATATCATATAACAAAAATTTTGTTACATGACCCTTAGAATTGAATTATCTTGTTTCCCAAGATATTTTCTATTTATACTCCGATCCTTTTATCGATTATTTCAAAAAGACGTTGGATCATTTACTTTGGGGAAAATTTAGGAAGATGCACTTCCTTAAAAATTTCAAAAGGTGTGAGATGGTCTCCACAAGAAACACATGCCAAAGAAATTTATTGGAAGGGGTGACACCACCAAACAAGACAACGAACAAATGAAAAACAAGAAAGGGGCTATACACATGGTACAAAATTTTACAAATATAAAGAGACTCAATGAAAAGTTTATAGGTGGATCCCATTTATCAAAATCAATAAGGACTCACCTTCCATTTTCTTGAGCTTGAAAGTGTTGTGTTTCTTACACGCACTGATTTTGAAGGATCCTATCCACAGTGGTCAAATTTCCCATGATTACCAGGACTTGGCAGCCATTACATCCCATTTCAAAACCAAAGTACCGACTCGAAGTCGAGGTTCGACATTTTTCAATTGAACCAGGTTTTGACTATCTACCTGGAGGCTAATCATGGATTTGTGGGATGCCTCCTATTTTTATAAAGTCAGTATTAGCTCTGCAAGTATCACTTGCATCGCTTCATATTCCTCTATCTTAAATTGTAACACTAGGATCTCCACCATTACGGCATTACAATGCTTTTTCCATATACCAATTCATACGGCAAGTTATTTAGGATTTGTTTGGGTGTGATTCAATCAGCCCATAGGGATTTCTTGACATGCTCATGCCACGATATCTTATGTTCATCCCCCATCCTCTTGATGAGTCTGATCATATTCTTGTTGGTGGATTCTTCCAAACTGTTACCCTATAGGTAGTAATTGGAAGACGTTTTGGAGTAGATTCCATGCCTTACTGCAAAGTTGGACACCTTGGCACCCAAAAATCCTTGGCATTATCTGATATGATTGTGTGGGAGGTCTGAAATGGGTGGTGATATCTTGAAGGAGTTCCAGGATCATGTTATCCGTGGCTTCTTTTAGTGGAATTGCCTCCATCCATCGGGTGAAGTAATTAGTTGCTAGTGATAATCCACTTGTGTCCCACACTCAAAATTGGGTTAACCATCCCAATGAAGTCTATACCCCATTGTGTGAATGGTTCCTCAATTAAAATAGGGTTAAGAGGTAATGTAACATTCCTCCGAGAAGCCCTTGTAGAATTGACAAATTTTGCACTTCCTTACCACCGCATAGCGATGATGCAAACAAGCTAGGCCAAAAGTATCCTTCCTAAAGGATCTTTATGGCTATGGTTTTGGCCAAGAAATTTCCTCCTGAACTCCCATGATGTAACTCATGTAAGAATATTTCAACCTCCCCCTTTTCTATGCATCTAAGTAGGATCCCATCAAAGGTCCTTTTGAAAAGGAAGTTATCAATTATGAAAAATTTAGATCCTGTTTTTCGTAATATCTTCTCTTCTTAAGAGGAAGGTGGCTTGGATACTCACTGTCTACATGAAATGCATCTAATCAAATACCCAACCTTTAGAGTCATTTTCTTGGATACATAACACCATCTCGAGACTCCTCATTTTCTCGGGGTCATGGGATCCAGTGCTAGATATTAACACGAGATCTCTTCCTCATACCATCTTTGTGGGATTTATCTCAATGTCATATTCTAAGATCTTGGTGATCTAGTTAGCCCTTTTATCATTTATTTCATCTTCCATGATATATTTTAACACTAGAGTGTGCCACAATAACCATGATCCCGCTATAGGTCACCGGTGTCTAAATTTCTTCAGGCCTTTGAAAATGGCATAATCCTATTTTTCTACAAAGTTATACCTTGTTTCATATTCATGGAGAGTATTTTACAAGAAAGTAATTAGATGCTCCTCCTCTCGTGACTCTCCTTTTTGTGTCAACACAGATGCTACATATAGCTTGCTACCATATACGTACATGATGAAATCCTTGGAGAATTTTGGGTTAGATAACATCATAGCAAATGCAAATTACCTTTTAACCTCCTCGAAGGCTTGACCACCTTTAGTGGTCCATTTTAAGTTTAGATTATTTTTCAACATCAATATGATTGGGTGGATCATTCCAAAAAAATATGAAATGAATTTACTAACAAAGTTAATCTTCCCTTGGAAATATTGTATTTCCTTCTTGTTGACAGGTAGGGAAAATTCCATAATGGCCTTGAATCTTTCTAGTTCAATTAAGATTCCATATTTTGAGACAATGTGTCCTAGGAGTTTACCTTGTGGTACTATGAAAACACACTTCTTCAGATTTAGAGAGATTCTGAATTCCCAACACTTCTTGAATATAGCCTCAAGGGTGTCGAAATGATCTTCTGCCATTTTAGTAAACATTGTGAGGTCATCCAAGTATATCAGGATTACCTTGTTGATCAGTTCTTAGAATGTGGTATCCACGGCTCTTTGCAAAGTTGACCCAACATTGGTGAGTCCGAATGACATCTTTGTATATGCAAAGGTTCCCCACTTTTTTGTAAAAGTGGTCTTATTTTGGTCCTCCTCCATGATCCATATCTGGTTGTAGCCTAAAAAACCATCCAGGAAAGAGAATAATTTTAAACCTGCTACTCTCTACAATATTTTCTCCATCGAGGGTAAGGGGTAGTGATCCTTAAGGGACACTCCATTCAGATCCCTGAAATCCACACAGAGTTTGATTTCACCATTTTTCTTTCTTTCTACGTACCATTCGAAACCCATGTGGAGTATTTGATAGACAATATTGTTTTAGCTTCCGGGAGCTTCCTGAGTTCTTTGGCCATGAGATATTCTATTTTTGGATTCACATGCCTCTACTTCTAGCGCATAGGTTTAGTCCCTTCTTCTAGGTCGATAGTATGTTGGATGATATCCTTATTATAACCATGTAGGTCATCATAAGTCCGAATATTACCCTATCATATTTATGGCATAGATTCACAAGCCTTTCTCTTTCTTTCTAAGTGACTAACTTCCCAAACTTTAGCTTCCTTCCATTTTCCACTTCCACCTCTACATAATCTTATTATACCACCAAAAAATTCCTCCTATCCATATTAGAATAGTTGGAATAAAAAGCCTTTCCAATTTTATCGGTTCCTTTGGAAGCTTGTTCGTTTTGAGCTGAATAATGTGGTCTCCATAGGCTTCTTCAATTTTGGGTTGGAGTTGGTCTCGCGAACTCTTTGGATTCTTGTAGGAAAAGAAATATCTGTTGGTCACTTTCAAACACCTACCAATGATCCACATTTTTTTGTATAGATGGGAAGATGATCAATTTCACCACATCCTTGTTTGATATCGGGTCTCGAGCTAGGTCAAATTTTGATCCGATATGGGTCATTCTATCATCTTCCATATTTTGATCTTGAGGGATAACCTTGATGTTAAAGGCCTCAAAATCTTCAATGAGATCCCATACACGGTCAATGCATGGTGTTGAGTCCCACTTTTTGTCCCGAAAATGCGAGTGAGGAGTGAGTTTGGGTGGTAAAAATAAATGGTTCGCGTGAACGCGGTTCGCATGAATTGACACATCGAATATTTTTTTGCCACGTATAGTGTTGAATAGGGTTTGCACAAAAGGGGTGTTCACACGAACGCCCTTCGCATGAAGGGAGTTCATGCAAACACCCTATTTATATATTGGATGCACTGCAGAGGAAATCACTTTCCTCCACAAAGTGCCTCCTTCATGCAAAGTTTACCCAAACTGAGCCCACGGCCCACATGACTAAAGCCCACCGAGCCCACTGAGCACTGTTAAAGGAGACAACAGAGGAGACCATACCAAGCCCACATCGTAGACCAGGCCAAGCCAATAAGCGAAGAACAGAGTGAGCCCACAAGCACCCACTGTGTCCAATGAGCCCACTAAGGAGTGAGGAGGCCATTGATGAGCACCGGGTATGCATTTTGTTGTTTTTTTGGGTGAAAATGGAGGATCCTTAGAAAATTGTAAAAAATAAATGAAACCCTAGTTTTTATTTGTAAAACCCTAGCAAATTGCAGACGTTTTTTTGTGTAATCATTTTTAATAGAGCTCTGTTCATGTTTTTCATTGATCTACCTCTACATTGGCACATTTGCTCGTTTTTTGCAATTTGATCTACATGAGGTTTTAGTTAATTTTTGAAATCCAAAAAAGAGTTTTATACAATTACATATTGCTATCTAATTTTTCATTAAAAACACTTGTTAAAAGCAAGTAAAAACTCCATAGAAACAATCAATCAAACCCACACAAAGGTTATTGCATATTTGGTTATTGGTATGAATTAGGATTTATTGGCATTTTTCTGATTTCAGATGTACTCTTAACTCCTTTAGCTTGTCATTTTCTCTCTTCATAAATCATCTTTCATTCCGCCCTCTTTGTTTGGAGCATTCATACATTCTTAGGGTTTATCTAAAATATTGAATGCTCATTGCACCCTTTTGTGTGGCCCCATTTGTCTTGTGTGTGTTTTCTTCTTGGTCACGTTTTTATCATTTTTTCCCTATTAGAGGTTGGTTTGGACAACAATAAAGTCTTATTTTGAATTCAATTTGAGTATACAAACACATACATTCTAGTTCATTTAGATATCTAAGAATCACAAAGTAATTGGAAGCACAATGGGCATTCTATAGATAAATTATTGAGCTCTTGTAATCATTCTCGAAGAAATCAAGCAATCATTAGAGCCTTAATTGAATACCACAAATTTTTTATTAAACACACCACAATACAAGTTTACATGCTATTGGAGATACTATAATAATTGAGGTTTAGTGTTTTCAATATTGTTATTATTTAGGGGCCGAAAAATATCATGGTAATTACATTATTCTCTAGTTTACACATGCCCAATTTTTTTAATTTTCCCGAAGGTTTAAAACATTTTAACCCAAATGTATTATTATAAGGGTAAAAGGAGGGTTTTTGAAAGGGCCCTAACCCTTGTACATCCAGAAAAACATATAATAAGACATTACATGATTCAAAGTAGGACAAAAAGTATGAAATGGGTATAACGATATCCCATGCGGAAAAAGGCTTACTACCAACAACAAATATACAACAAAGTTACAACTATTTTGCAAATAAATCATAATAAAGAAATACCATGTTCCATTCTTCGTTGAAGAATTTCAAGTGATCCTCCAACATTTGCATGTCTATCTCTTGGTTTTGTTGATTCTTTCCTCACCCTTGTGTCTGATTCTCTTCTTTGAACCTCTCTCTTCACCCATCTCTTTTCTCTTCTTAATAATTTCCTTCATTATGAAAATATTGGTAGTACTATTTTTTATAGTTGTTCTACTCAAGTCTACCACCTTATTAAGGGTCTCTTTGTAGCTTCTTTTCTCCCACCCCAACATCTCTAACCTCTCCTTGAACCTCCTAATCTCCATAACCACATCCCTACATCACCCACCCATCATACTCTTTTCATTTCCCTCGGGCATTTGTGTAGACACATGTTGACATATCAATTTGAGATTCACATTTTCCATCATTAAGCATTTCATGATATTGTGTTAAATTTTTTATTCACCTCTAAAGCCTCAATTCTCTTTTTAAGATGCTCCACATTACCCTCCTTCTCCTTATGCTTTTAATCATCCTTGTTTCTTTCCAATCTTGTGTCGAGTGCAATGTAGCATTTTCACCTAGTAAGGGAAAGAAGTTTTTTTACATGTGATTGGAGTGAAAGCACACAAATTTGAATGAGGTTTTTAAATTACAATTGACTAAATTCATAATATTACCTGACAATCGTATGGTCTTGGGATGATCCTATTGGCGATCGATTGAATCTCATTGTTGAAAAGATTATTAAGCAATTGCAAAATCAAAAACGTTGTAAGTGTGGAAAAATTCAAAATGAAACATCTTTTTAATTTTTTTGTTTTTAAAGATGAATTAAAAAATCACAAACATTCAAACCGTGGAAAAATTCTTATAAAACACATTTTGTAGAAGCCCATGTGAAAACTTCATGTTTAGCTAGTTTTTATTTAGGTCAATCTTAAAAAAAAACATTTCATGTAGACACCACACACATTTATTAGTAATTAAAGTGTATAATTTTAGCATAGTTATATATTTGATTATTGTTTTGAAATATGTTTTATTGGCACTTTTTTGATGTTGAGTGGTCTCTAACCGTACTCTCAACCCCTTTAGCTACCCTCTTTTCTCTCTACCAATCATCTCTCATCATGACCCCTTTTTCTGAAATGTTCATACACTCCTAGGGCTTATCTAAAACATTTGAACATTCAATAAATGGTGTAATATATATATATATATATATATATATATATATATATATATATATATATATATATATATATATATATATATATATATATATATATATATATGCCTCTAATTTTCATTATTTTTTAATTTTTAGATTCTTATGACATGTTCCAAAAAAATTTAATCCGAATAAAATTTGAATAATTTATTTTCTTTATAAATTTTCTCCCTGGAATTAATCAAGAAATTAAAATAAGTTCACCAAAAAAATTCAAGAAAATTCTTCACAACTTCATGTAAATCTTTGTAGCTTCACTTCTCTTCTATTTTTCTCCTTCCTCATGTATCATGAGAAACCATTGGGATGTGATACCATTGGTACTAATATTTACACAACTAATATGGAAGAAATGTATTAAATCAAGAATATATTACAACTTTAATAAATACTCCATTACATTTAATTTCCTTCATACTCAATCTTAAATAATCTTATGAAAGAGTGTTTTGTATATATAAGTAAGTTAGAAAATAAAAATAATAATAACACAATGTAAACTTAGGATCACATGTTCCAACACATGTACTATGATTTTTTTTATTGATCAATACATGACCTACACTTAAGAATCCCCTTGATGGGATTATAGGCCACGTTTTCCAACCTATCTTCATATGGTAGCTTAGATAGATTTAAAGTGAAATAATTAAAAATATATTTTAGGATCTAATATCCCTTATGACATTACTAATATCGTAGTCCTTACTATTTCACAAAGAGTCATCCATTCATCTTGATAAGTGAGGAATTCAATGAGAGTAGTAAAATGGAAGGGAAATGTTGTAATTCTTGAGAACTCTATTTGAATTTATGGAGTTCATAATTTGATAGAAATCTCTCTTACAACGATACTAGATAGACAACTAGTAATTCTAGGCATGACTCAATGAACACTAATTTCATATATAGTATATTTAATATCTACTTTTCAATCCATTCCATAATAATTACCTACATTTAGTATAATAGCCTTTATTCAATAATTTTTAAAATCATGGTTTGAGTGAATTTTAGTTAAATGAGTATTACCATATTCAAAATAGCCAACTTTGAGTATGAGAGAAATTGATTGAAGAGTATTATTGTTTTATTTTATTATAACGAATAAAACTCATCCATGAAAGAAGGAATCTTATGCCTAACATTGAAATTAAAAATCATATTAATATAGGTAAAGATGACATCATCAATGGGGCATACTTTATTAATATCTCAAAAATTGTATATCTTAATGCCCCTAGTTGACTTACCAATTGGGACAATGTGGGAAAAAGTTATCGATAGGTTTAACAAAATCATAATTGAAATATAAATTTGGATTTCTTATTAGGCAACTTTAGGATATATCTTTTTACTTTGCACGTTTAACATCACAATTCACAACAATATTATGCACCACGATAAAAGTAGACATATTAAACATATATGCTCATAACCACGTAACAATATCTTGATATTTTATTAATAACCCAATATAAAAAAATTTCTCTATGAGAGTCAATGAGACACCTAACTCAACATTTTGGATGCCTCGCCAATGCCAATTTTAATATCATATTTCATTTAATAATATTGATACATTCCCCACGAGGAATCCAAAAGGTCCAATATAGTCTCTTCATCACTATACAATGACTCACTTTCCCCAAATAAGCATGATATCTCTTAATGTAAAAGGAAATTTATTCTTACATGATGATATGTAGGTGAATCCAAATTAGTTCCAAAATATTTTTTTATGGTTTCATTATTACAGAGAGTGCCAAAATATACTCTCTCATATGGCGAATCAAAATGGTTTAACTTAAGACAACCAAGTACAATTTGTAATTTTTCTTTTGATAATTAATTCCTCCTTCAAAGCCCAACTCCCCTATTTAACATGTTTGGAATGTTCTCGTGTGCACTGAAGAACCTTGTGAGTCATTTGATTGGAATAATCATCATGTTTTGGTTGTTACTAACCTTTTTCCCCGTATGGGTGAAATAACCGGTATATATATATATATAACCTAGCAATTTTACATCCACAACTATACATAAAGTTGTGGTTTCCATCACTTTGCATAAAGCATCGATTTGTCGACCAACCTAGATTTTCCTTTTTATCGAGTCCTTGACCTTGTAGCATCTCTTTTTAATGTTTGGATGATAATCCCTATAAATAACTTCCATGTAACCTATCAATATTTAAACCCCAATGAGCTTAAACCTCTATTTTTATTTGTACTAGCATGTGGGTTTGACACAATACTTCTTAATTAAATCAAAGTATGGGCTATAAAATCATCTCTTAATGTGTCCACATAATGTTATGTACCCCATCATTAAAATCCTTTTTCTTTACTACACATACGGGAGGAAATTAACATTTCCTATCTTCCCAATTTTCTATAGGAGTTTTCCATTTCATTGTTTTAAATAAGGGATCATGTGAGCTACTCATTTCGATTGTTATCATGTTTATATTCCATTTAATTTTTAACTTTTGATAAGAATTTTGGTTGTGTCCAATTGTAGGCATCATGTCAAATAACATTCTTCTAATTTTTTTGTCCTTAATTTTAAGAGGTCGTGGGTGGAGGTTGTATATCTTAAATGTGGTTACTAGCTTCTTTACAATGGTATTAAGTTTTATATAGACATTTGAAATCATAAATTAGTACCAAAAATTTAAATGAAAACATTTAAATAAATTCACGAACATTTATTATAAATATTTATAATGGTGGAAACAAGATTTGTACAAAGTATATCAACATTGATAGAAGCTACAAACCAACTTAGCCTCAACAAGATAAATAGTCATTATCAATTATATAGAAATATTTGTGTTAATATCATACGTCTCTTACCATGATTATTATCTACACATTTATATCATGCATTCTTTTTTATAAGAATTGTAATTGATCACAACTAAATATTTACAAGTTACTTTTATAAAGAACCCTTTTGTAAGCCACATATAATACAATGCATCACACTCAAATTGATAGTAAAATGAAAAATGTACAAAAAAAACGTCTTTACGCGATGTATTCTAAAATAGCATAGTGAATAAAACTAACTATTGCACCTCAAGGGTACAATGAAAACATTGAAAAAGGTTGCAGTCATGTCAATCATGATAAAGAATAATCTAAAGAGAAATGAAAGGCGATTATTTGTTAATAAGAAACCTACTTATAATGCCTTCGTTTATTACATTTGATGATAATGTTAGTTCAATTATGCTTTATATTCGATTATTTGTTAATAAGAAAAGTATATTTATAATGTGTTGGTATCCTAATTATGTGCACCAAAATTTATTGTGTGATGTTGCACGTAGAAACTCAACGATATGTGTAATATGTTTCTTGCATTTGATTAGATTATAAAAAAACTGCATGTTACATTCTAGATAACTCCTTTAGTTCCATTAAATCTATGCAATCCATACACTCATGGATGATTGACTTATAAGATATATGTAATTTCTTATTTTCTAAATTATTTACATTGAAGCTTGAAAATCATGTTTCTATTTTCATTAAAATAGGAGAATATCTTAGGAAATTTTTTTAATTAAAAGTACTATTAATTGAATTTTACTTTCATTTTTTTACATTCATGGCTTCTTCCGCTCCTAATTTATTTGAGAGGGCCGATTTAGAGATTGCAAAATTTCAATCTATTCTCCAAAATCCAACTATAGTTGGGTAGTATAAAGCCAATTGTGAAAAAATATTGGTTTATCTTTGTAGAATAGAGACAAGTTTGAAAACATATAACCCATTTGATTCTAAGTCAATAAAAAAATTTATGGATTCATTAAAATCAAGTGTCTCAGGAGATGTAGGTTATAATGAGAATTCATCACGACTTTCCGATAAGGAAGTTGTTAAGAGGTCTTATTGGAATTTTTATGCAGACAAAAGGAAAATAAGGGCATATTATGTAAACAAATGTTCATGTCCCCTATGTGCCCCTTTGATTTATCCTAGATTTGTGGCCTCTCAAGGCCAATTTCTAAATAATGACCAATTATCGTTATACTTCATAATGATGCTACGTGTTGAGGTTAACTTAAACCTAAAGGTGAACTATTTAGACATCCCTAGTTATTTGGGGCAGGGGCGTGGCCAAATTAGCCACAGGGAGGCATATAGAAAGGAGGGAGCTCCTGCAGTTGTTGACGTGCGGTAACTTGTACCAAGGCCACAACCATTCTTATCAGGCTTTCAGGATGTCACAACACCTGTCGTTATGACTGCACATGAGGCTGCTATTGAGGGTCTTGCTGGAATTACTTGCGAGACCCAATTGATATCTTCTGACCATGTGGGTCAGTACCTTTAGAGACGCGATACTAGCAGTGGAGGTGCTAGTAGCAGAAATGATGCACGCAATGAGGTATACACTTGTGCATCTTTGATTTCCCTATATGAATTTGAGCTAGTTACAGATCCTGCTTTCGGGCATGTCGATCGGGACACATCATGGTCATTGACTTGTTGTGTGTATATGAGGTGATTTCATGGCATTGCAGCATTCCACTATCGAGGTTTTTAGATTTTATAGAGCATAGTGGGAGTGTATCTTCTATTCAGGGTACTACTGCCGCTACTACAGATAGACTTCTTGTTCTTGGGATCGTCACACCTGATGTTCAACACATTTCTATTCCGGTGTGAAAATTAAACACCCAATATAATTAAAATTTATTTTATTTCATCATTACTTTACAATTTATTAATATTAAAATTAAACATGTAATTCTATGTTTAGGCTTCTCCTCCAGTGTGTGGAGCTTCACACCCACACCATCTACCCGTGTGACATACATATAGCTCTTGATGGAGCACAACATGGATCTTGATGTTCGGGCTGAGTCACTTGCTCACTTGGTGACATATTTTTAGTGTTTAGGTCGTGGGTGGCAATCCCATAAATTTGGAGATGCTTTCCGTAGAGGTATAGATATATGTGTTTTAATAGAATTAATATTTAATCTAAATTGAAATATTATAAATTAATGAACTTTATTCACAAAACTTATTTATCAACTTCTTACATTTTATTTATTTTGTTTCATAGGGATCTACGGGACAGAGATCTACACATAGTGTAGATACTCCCAACATCCGCCTAGGGACAAATACTGAGGTAATCAATTGTACATATATGTTATATGATGTATTGAATTAATCAAGAAATTGTTGTATAATTTTGCTTATATATTTTAATATATGGTACATGCTATATATAGTTTATGACATGTATATTCTTTTTTTTAACATGCGGGTGCAACAGAGTGTAGTGAGGGGTCTGGCACTCGCCCTAGTGCACGGAGGATACTTCAGTGATATTTTATAGATTTTAGACATTTTAGACATGTATATACTCATTAGACACGATTTTTGATATTTTAGACATACTTTTTGACATTTTAGACATGTATATACTCATTAGACATGATTTTTGATATTTTAGTAATACTTTATGTTACATTAAACCTTACATGGCTTAGTGAATGTTTTTACTTATGCACTTGTCAAATATTTTCAAAATACATTGTTAGTATTAAACTATCTCTCTAAAACTCTATAATAACTTAAAAGCTTGAGAAAATAATAGATTTCCTATCTTTATCTATCCTCTCTCTTAAACTAGGGAAATATAAACTCATGTGTTGTTACAGGTGTGCGAAATGATGGAAAATGAAGTAAATGTAATGCAATACATTTCCATGATTTATACTATTTTAATGTAATTGTAAATTTGACTTTATTTGGAGATTTGTACTATTAAAACACCTAACGTAAAATGCCTCTCTGTAAACCAAAGTCTTTGGAGATACAACTAGTGCCATCCTACCTCATAAAGAGTAATAAGTCTTCATTTGCATTTGTAATATGTTCACTCACATTTCTACCACCATTTGTAATATTATTAACCTTGAGTCATAATATCTTTCAATACAAGTAATAAATGTATTTTGAATCTTTTTATTAATTGTATGTATGTGTATTGAATGTTTAGTTTACACATTAATTTATATCGAACTCTTTATTACTTTTAATATCAATCATATTATTTTTTTAGATTAGTTAAATTGAATTGATAATAATAATTTAAGGTCCTTACGAATTAGGTTTATCAAACCCTATGAAGTGGCTAAATAATTTGATCGACTAATCCACAAAATTCCATAGAGGAAATGGAAGACCAAAGATTGTCCAAATGTGGATTTTGATCTTAGCTTTCTCAATGATGACAAAATACCATTTCTAATGGGAAAAATCATAATTATGTTTCAAATAAACCAAGGTTCATTAGCTATGATATCTCTACAATGGTCAACATTGTTATAGTTAGAAAAAAAGAAACACTTTATTAAGATTTGATTTCCATAAAGCTTGACACCGTGAGGAATAATCCATGCATCATGAACCCATGATTTGAAGGTTCTCTCAAAGGGGACTCAACTAAAGTAAGTTTCTCTAAATAATAGCATAATTTATTGAATTTAAGGAAATGTAAAACATCAAGAATATTTTTAGGGCTATGATCACGAGCTCATGAAAATATTTTGGCATTGAGTTTTGTCTCTTCTGCCTTTGAACTCCAAAATTCCATTAATTTCTCTTACAAAAATTACTACAAGAGTTGAGGAGGGAACATTATAAATGGCTTACCTTCCCAAAGGGTATTTGATTAATGCAAAACAATAATTAGCCAAAATAATAAAATTTCTAATAAGTGTTAATGGCAGTGTGACATAGACCCTATTAGGTATGTTAATATTTAGTTTAATGATGTACATGTACCTAAGTTGTCTTAAGGTATGTGGACTCACATAACATCCAAATCATGCAAACAATTGTTAGCAGAATGGAGGACCCAAAATTTGGACCTAAGGAACTTGGAAATAATTATTTGGCATCTACCCCAACATATTCCCATTTACACATAAATTGAATTAATTGTAAAAACACCCCACTCAATTCCTATGTTATGATTCCATCAAATCAACACCTTTCATTGAGTTTAGCACTTTAGGAACCAATTTACCTTACAATGAACACATCTCGCACTCTTATATCCACTCAACACATGTATGAGATTAGGTCCCAAGTTAAACTCCGAGTAGAATCGAGTGACAAGGGTAGAAATGACCAATGTTTTTGACCCAAGTTGAAAATTTTGACCCATGCACTTACAATGGTCACATTTTCAAATACACACCTTACACCTAATCATCTTACGGTCAATTGAGAGGAAATATTTCACACAAGTTGTGTATATAAACACATACATGTTATTTATTAAGGGAATCTCTTAACTCCTTAAACATCTAAAGGATTTCATTCTAAATAACTCTAAGGAATTTAGGCCCTAATAATTAAAATATTACATAATCACATCCTTAGAGCACACCAACAAGTTACAAGTGTACATACATCCCATGTTGTTTCGTAGAACATTATCATGCACTATAACTAAATTCAAGGATTGTTACCAAATGTTGGAGGCCTTATTGGGGTCTTATCATGACCATTATTTATGCATATATGCACACACATATAGTTGGAGGGATAACCGCATAGGTGTGAGGAATTTTCATCTTATAGATATGTAGGTCATGCTTGTCTCGGAGGGGTTGAGGAATCTTAAGCCAATTGGACTAAACTCTTTTTCAAAGTTATAACCTCGGTAAGGATATACGGTTTTGTAATATCCAAACTAGGATTTTATTCTACTTAAGATATATATTATGTGCAAAGATGATATATGAATCATAATTGATATAAAGATCTTATAAACATGTAATGAGTATATTTGGATAAATACAAGCTCTAGAAAAATTATTAATACAAGATTCATGTAGTTCTTTATCGTCTATATCAAAATTTAATTGTCTATCATTATGCTCACATGAAATTTTAAATGATTCAAGTTAGATTTATTAACACTAAGAGTTCTTGTTTCAAATTTTTATAAAAGATGCTAGAAAAGAGAAACTAAAACGAGGAAAAATAATATATAAATTAATATCCATTGCTTTACATCCATCCACGAGCGAAGAAATAATCAACTCAATTTTTGAAAAATGGAGATTAATGTTCTTTTACATGTACACAATTTCTAAAAACACCATCAATACAAGACATGTTGGGTAGACCTAACACTAAGGTTTTAAAACTCATTTATTGGAGATACTAGGGAACAAAATTACATCATTAATGAACCCATCCTTAATATCATAGCAAGAAAGTTGTCAAATATGTATGCCAAATGAAAAATAAAATAGATAAAATATTTTAAATTCCTAGAAGACATGAATATATAATATTCCATGTCCTTCTATATAATACCAAGTGGCTCTGCTCATTGTTCAATGACTTGTAAAATTTTTTCATGGTCTTCTACATCTAGTCTCCATTTTTTGCGTTGACTAGTTTTAGTCTTCACTTGCTGCAATTGTAACCCTGTAGCAATTATGTGATGGGTGTAATGATACACCTTTTTGTCTGGTTTGTAATCAACAAAGTGAATCCCACTTTGGAGGGATTTCACTTGTTGTAAGTATGTTCCTTGCACTACAACCGAGCCAATATAAAATGTTGTCTCTTCACTTGTTATTTCACATATTAGCTTTATTCTCTCTTCTGTGCAATGCAACAAGTAATACTCCAATTTCTCAACATTGTCTTCTTCAACAATGACTGAAAATACATCACCTACAACAAAATGTAAATAAACATTCAATGATCCATGTATAATATAAATATATATTTAATTATCAAATTATACAATCCTTTTAAATAAAACATACCTTGTTTAACCAAATTCCAGGATATGTGGTCATAATCAATTGAAATTAATGGCACATCTTCAAAACTATCATCATGATCTGATCCATATCTCTGTCATCCACAACTAAAGGAACTTGCTTCCACTCACCTACATACCCATTTTTTTTACTATTGCACTTTGAATATGATTTGTTCATGCATTCATAACAAAAACAAGAATAATCTCTTGTATAGATTGTCTAGTTATTACTATCCATAGTCATCAAAGAGTGTAAAGACCTAGAATTGGGAATCCTTTCACATCCATACTTTGTCCTTCAATCAATACCTTCATTTAATCATGCTCAAAAGATCAATAAATTTTAAAACAAACATCAAAATTCAAAATAAAAAAATTTAAAGTTAGTAACTTGTAGAACTTAATAAATCACATCAAGATATACATATCTATGTTTTAAATGTGCATGTACCTTTTATCTCCTAAACAATCATGTGTGGGGTTGAAGCTGTTGGGTTAAAGTGTGTGATGTTGAAGCGTGTGAGGTTGAAACCTGAACTGTAAAATGTTTCTTACACCATTCAACAATGGTGTGGGCATCAATCAATCGATCTACCTCATAATCAAAGCTTTGTTTCTTTAGAGCACATTTAATGCATGCACCCACACCATCGTGTTCTCCCTTCCCATGATCACTCTTTAAAAAACTCCATAAATGAGGAATTTTTGATGATGATGATAACGACTAAGTGAAAAGAAAGGGCGAGAGGATTTGAATTGTGATGCGCAACCATTTGACCAAACAAAATGTTAATCTATTTGTATTCCTTGCTGATGAAGATATTGAAAAAAAAAACCAAAATAATGTTACAAACATCATGTCATGTTCCTTTTCATCACTTATATAGAAGTGATACTCCTTCTTGATCATTTGCTTCACATATGTACTTTCAACCCCATCCAAATGGAATTGTGCATGCCTATAAAATACTTAAACCATGATAGTAACTCAGGTCCGATGATGATAATACCGTGTCTGCAATTTCTTTTGATGAGAAAATGAGTAATTCTTAGCAAAATCAACCACAGATAATATGGAACCAATAGGAATGTGTCTCTATTAGTCTTGAATTGTGTAGCCTGCCACTTTGCATAGTGAGAATGTTTGATGTACAGACTAATTAAACTTCAGAAACTTTGCATGAATGTAGCAATGGGGATTTCCTCTTTTACCAAATCCAACCTAGTTGCATCTTTTCCAAGCCTTATTGAATATTTTATGTATTTGAACCTACAAAATCAATTCATATTAGACAAATTGTCATGTATTCATTTGCAGTAAACATAAAAATCAAAATAAAATCTAACATCCAAATTTAAACACACACACACACACACACACACACACACACACACACACACACACACACACACACACACACACACACACACACACACACACACATTAATCACCTCTTGCAAGCCACCATTTTAACTGTGTCCAAATCTTCATTTGTTTTTGGAAATAATTTCAAGTCCCCACACTTGTCACAGACACCTTTGATGCAAGTCATACGATCATCGACATGATCATCGATATCGTGCAAAGAATTGAAGTTATGAATTCACTGACACGTGTAGGTGGGGCATTTTCTTCCCATAACTTTCTATACACCTAAAAAAACATAGATTTTGAAATACATTAATTTTAAATCACATCTCAAAAAATGATATTTAAACAAATTTCAAATATATAGATATAAATGAAAGCACACCTCAAAATATATATACATGCTCTATAAAAAAATTTGTACCTAATAGTGATAATCAAACTCAACATGATAGTGGCAACAACATGTGTCAAGGACTTTATCAGCTTGCACATACCAAGGATTCAAATTTTCAAACATCCATTGTCCAATCTTAACATCTGGATTATCTTACAGAAAATTTATGTACATCTCATGTTGAGTTATTTGAAGCCAATGTCTTATATGTTCATCATAGTTATTGTGATTTATCCTATGTTTTAAAACATCCCTCACATTCGAAGAAGGACAAGTCCTCTCATTCCAAAAATTAGAAACTATCTTCACAATATTATCCTCTATTTTATCATAACATGGATTTCTACACATTAGTGCCTAATTTACTTCCATAGTAGAGTCATCCAATGTCTTCCTCCTCTTTGCATACCTACTGAGCGTCTTTCTAGATAAACCCAATGCCTTGGAAACAATGGTAACATGACAATTCTTTTTCATATCTTCACTTACAACTGAAGTTAATATTGCTCTACGAGAAATACTCTTATCAACATACCTTTTTTTGTACCCAAAGAACTTATTCCCTTAGAAACATTCCCAACAAATTCTTCTTCTACACGTTTTGAATTTTTCCGTCCAAAATCAACACCCAAAAATTCTAATGTTTCTCTCATATCAACATGATTCAAGAATGTAACCAACAAATGCGCTCTAAGAATCTTGTAGTCAAATTAACAAATTCACCATATATTATCTCTACACTTTTTGCTGTGTTCTTTCGTGATAGTGGTTCTTGTTGGGAAAATTATTTTAATTTTTGTAAATCCATCTTCACCAAGTGTTTCACATTTTTCTTCGAAGTAATTCCATAACTTTTGTTATCACTTCAACATAATGTTGTGCATCGTGATCTGTGTCCATAAACATACACATGTGAGTACACCATTAATGACCAAGATAGTAAACACTTTAATATCTAAATAATTAGCTTACTATCTAGTAAACAATAATATTAAGTTGACCAAGATAAAATTGTATTTAGATAGCTTCATGAGGTCCTTCTTGAAATCTACTAAATAATCATATATATATATGGTGTTAGAGCTATCTAATTTTCAAATCAAACCTAGACCAAAAAATTTCAACACATAAAACCCAAAAATCTTGTACTATATTTAAAAGATTGAGTAAACATCACTAATAATTTAATTATGAGCTCAATAGGGAAGAGAGTGTGTAGAAGAATACATAAGTTGCATTATCCAATTCAAAATGATGTCCTCTTTATAATGCTACCAAGATCTACCACAACGACTATACCCAATAAATTTCATAACAAAAATTATTTTCAAATGTTATATTATGTACAACAGGTTATATTTAAATTTTGTCAATTTACATCTATATATGAGATCATTATTAATCCAATATACGACATATAAATTATATAAACTAAAAAAATGACTCTCAAAATTCAAAATCAACTATCACGCGAAGGTAAATATTAGAGAGTAAATCGTAACAATTTTTTTAATGAAAGGTATGGTAGACCATCAAATATATCCCCTAGATTAATCACTTGGGAGGGGGTTAACTTTGTTTTCGATGACACATACCATGTGCAATTGTATAACTTTACAGTAATTTTTATGTATATATTTTGTATCATAGTATTGGTAGAAAAATAGGACGTAGTGGTCAATCGTAAAATAAGGGGTAATATTTGGAATCCCCGATAACAAATGTTTTGAACATTTATTACCAAGTGACCCACCCATGACATTAATGCACTTAGATCCAATTTCAAATATTTCTACTTGGGCAAGTTCAAGAAACTTAGATAAATAAGGAAAATTGGTTTTAAGTAGAATCACTATATAATATACCATATATTGGTACTTAGGGTTATAATCAAAGAAGAAAAACCAAATACGTGTAAGGTTTATTGTTGTTTTGTTGACCATTGTTGGAAGGAATTTAACAATATGAATTCCCAAATAGATTCTAATCCAACATCTTTGAGATCTACATATTCCAAGGCATTTGAGTATTCTTCCTGATGACACTTGATTAGAAGGTGGTTGGATAGGTCCGAACTCATACTGGTTTTACAAAAGATATCAATATCATCATTAGTATTAAACATGGTTGTCCAATTTCTCCTACTTTGTATGTTCTCTACATAGACAAATTAGAGGATGCCATTATAAGTTTAAAGGAAACATGTGATGATTGCATGTTCTCTATGATATAACCATTACTATTTTTTTAGTTGTTTTTGACATCATTCTTATGTCAAATGATTTTATTTTCACATGTATTATTTTAATTGTTTTAGGCTATGGGATCCTATCAAAACCCTTGCCTTTACCCAATCTAAAAACATATTATCATATTTAAACCTTAGAAAAAAAAATGATCTATCAAGGGTTCCTATACATATGTACCAATTTTTGCAGTCTTGTCTTTCACTTGTTGTGTCCTCTCTCTCTCTCTCTCTCTCTCTCTCTCTCTCTCTCTCTCTCTTTGTGCCTTCCTATGAACATATCTTCTAGTATTCTTATTTGCATTCTCTTCCTCGGTATATTTTCATTTCTCATTCTTTGAATTTCCCATGATTCATCCACTTCAATAATTTTCACCTGCACATAAAAATCGTGATAGATCTAAATGTTTAAGAGTAAACTCAATATAAAACTATATGTGCATGCAACTGTATTTATATACAAATCTCAATAGAAATTAGTTTATTTCTAATTTTAGTTTTTTATAACTTTAAAACAACTTTTCTAGTTTAATATTACATATTTTTGGTTAAAAACAATTTAAAAAAAAACAAACTTAGTTTAAAACAAAAAAATATGTAAAAAAACTAAATTTAAAACATTAAAAATGAACAATATAAATTTACTTATAAAAAAGTAACTTGCAAAACATTAAATTTAGAAGGAGATGTTTTAGCGGCGCTTTGGTGGCGCAGGAGTGGTTCACGCGAACCCCTCTGAGTGGCACTAACATGGCACTTAGGTGGCACATTTTGGCTCTAAATCCTTTTGGAGGATAATTGTGAGCCAAAATCTGCCACTCAGGTGCCACGTAATTAGGGTAAACGAACTAGTTAAATTACAAAATTTTGATACAAAATTTAGATTTTTATTAGCTTTCTAAAAATGTAATTTTCATTTTTAAAAATTTGTTTTGTAATTTATTTTTTAATTTTTACTAACATACGGTATTTTAGGACAATTAATAATACACAATCAACCAAATTTAAAAATAGTAGAATATATCAAAAAAATTGAAAAAATTAAAATTACTATTTATTGAAGTCTTCTTCATACTTGTGAAAAAAAAACTCAATTTCGATATAAATCTTAAATTTAATTGGCATAGACATATGTACACTATTTATTTGAAAATATTTTTACTAAATAATTAATTAAAAAATATAAGGCAAAAAAACATGAAAATTTGATAGAATCTCAAAATTCAAATCTTAAAAATACATCTAAAATTTCATGGTCAAAAAATAAATTTTCATATAAATAAACCACCCGAGGACAATCATTACTCTTTTATAACATAAGAAACAACGTATGAAAAAAATTAAGAAAAAGACCATATTTTTACCAATTTTATTTTTAAAAATATACATGTATTCTAAACTCTAAACACAACATTTCGTTAGTTTGTGGAATTTCATGAATGTGTATGGTTTTGTGGCTATTACCTTTAGAAAATCAATGAAATTGAAAATTCATGTTTATAAAGGTACAAAACATACCAAAAAGTGGGACATTTTATTGTGCTTTGACCCACACGGTGCCAATAGGAACTCATCCTTGGATTATTTGTGATGGATGTGCTCCTAACCTATGTTACCACCAATTTGGAGTCTCTAAAGACTCTCGGTTACTTTATACCTTATTTGCATGCTAAGGTCAAACCATGCACTAAAGCTTCATACCTTGCTTCATTGCTGGTGCAAGTAAAATGGAAGTGAAATGCTTGGAGTATCTTTATTCTATTTGGTGAAGATAGGCATATTCCATATCCTGAGTTGTTTCTTCTCCTTACTCCATCAAAATAAAAATTCGGTATTTGGGAACCTTTCACAAGACTCTCCTCATGTTTACTATCCTCCCTCATAACCTTTGGAATAATGGGATTCTCATCAAAGATTATGTAAGTACCCAACCCAGTGGAATCAAAATTCCCAAAGGGGTCTCTGGATGACAGGTCAACCAAATAGTTTCCACTTTGAAGGTTGCCTTCATCTATATATGATTCCTCTTCTCAGGTGATCATGGCATGTGATGCCTCAAACCCGAGGCCACCTGGTCCATTAGATATTCCTCCATAAGGGGCTTTAATAGTACCTTCATTTTGGATCCATATTTAGTCCACAAAATTAGATGAGACCAATCCAGGGACATGTAGCCTCCAATTTTAACACTAAAGTCACAGGATAGGAAGAGTTTGAAGATCTATGGAACATCAATCACCACTATATCATATGTAATGGTTAATTTCATGCATGAATAGAGTTGTAATGGGAGACTTCTAATAACAACAATTATTTGAACTGATATTCCATCTAGTTACATGACTCCTCTACTTAGGCACTCATATTGAATTCCTAAGTCATCCGCAATTGCTTTAGGCATCACCGTAGTGCTTGCACCAGATTCTATCATGGAATTGTGTAGTAATTTCTTACCAATTATAAGAGTCATGAAGAAGGGTTGGGGTCTAGGTTTACTTATCCCTTCTTTTTGGTTCATTAACACTAACTCAATTTGAACCTAAGTTGCTTTGAGTTGTTATTTCCCCTCCATGGTCATAGTTGGAATGCCATTATATTTAAATGATTCTTGAAGTAATTCCTTATATTAAAGGATGCTTAAAATATCCTGACAATGATACTTTAGCTGGAACCCATTTAAGTTTATCGACTACCTTCATCACCTAAGTCATTGCGCTTTGGAGATTAGATGGTATTTCATTTTCTCATCCGTCGATGGAAGGTACTTTGACTGCGAGTGGTTTCTTGAAGTCTCTTGTTTGGTTTCAAGTTGAGGGACGGTGAACATCGGAGGTTGTTTCACCGCTTCATTCATTGTTGTAGGAGTAAGGAACATGGCTTCCATCATCCACATTTTGGAGTGAGTGTTATAATATAACTATACTATATTCTTATATATGGATGCATCATTTATGAACATGAATTCTTCTTCTTCAATCCAAGAGAAAAGTTCATGTTCGGTTCAATTTCATCTTCTCGGACATCCCTTGCATTTGTGTGACAAAGGCCATATTTTGAACTCCCGGGACTAGTAGGATCTGCCATCATTGACCTCATAACCTTCCACCGCTATTTTCTCTAATACTTGTTGTTGTAGATTACCTTGGAGGAAATCTCTCGGCCTATGAGGGGTATTGCAAGGGAAGCACCAAGACTGGGATCTTTCAAAAATTATTCTATCCTGGTGTTGGTCGTCAAAAAGGACTTCAAGAAGAGCAACAATCAGGGGACAAGAAGTCCCTCCTCTTTAATGGGAGAGGTTCCCTTATTCAGAAACGAACCTATTTACACATATACAAAGCATGATTTTCTTGTGGAACTTGGATATTATGAAAGTGTTTTCTATAAGGATTATCAATCACAAAAGGATTGAGGAATGAAAATGTGAGAATGAGTAGAAAGGCACCATTCAGAATTATAGATGACAGAGTAATTCCTTATGCATGCGAGGGTACAACGAATTGGAATAAGATCATTTGTATCACATTAATAAGATGAAATTTGAAAAGACACAAAGTTCTGTAAATAACATCTGCAAGAATACAAAGCTTCTTAGCATAATACAGACAAATGATCTAACAAGATTAAATGAATAGCTTAGGAATAAAGGAAACCAGATAGACAAAGAATGAAAAGTCCTTCTGTATTGATTTCTTCAAGATTTATTTACACTTTCAGAAATAAGCCAAGTTCTTTTTCCTTTCAAAATGGCGAGGAGAGGCCATTATATAGTTTACAAATTAGTTACTCTCGGTAACTACTTCTTTTAACTAATGATTAGTTAAAGGGTTGCAAATCGTAATACCCCAACTAATTACAACAAATCCGAGAGAAAGAAGGGGAAGAGAAGAGAAGAATTAGGAGAAGAAGACAGGCGTTCAAGATTGGGAGGGACCCACTGATTTAAGGATCCATTGTCTGAATCTCTTCAATGCCTCGGCTATGTCTCTGCCATGTGGGACTGATGTGTTGGCGGTGGCATCTAACTTGGCAATGAGTTCTCCATGCACGTTCGTTAGTTCGCTTGAGTCGGGACTGAAATGAGCTCCGTGTGAAGCTTAGCACATCTCGCACATTGTACTGAAATTGGGAAGCCATCGCGAATTCCAAGCCACTGTCATGAATCATCTGTGCCATAGCTGAAGGGTTTGCATCTATCATCCTTGCCCAAAAATCCCCAAAATCAAGGTGGCGAACTTCATTGTTCCCGATATCGGGAACGACAGACTCGAGTGGTGAAACTTGTTCCCGCCCCTAGAATTTGATCTTCATATTGATAGTAACTCGAGAGCAAAGCTGCAAGCTAGACTTGGGATGGAATCGCAAGGAAATGGATACGCTCACGAAATTTTGGTTGCGAAGGGTTCGAGCAATAGATAACATGAAAGCGAGTGTGCAAAAATGCATAGGGGAAGTTCATTTGAAAAGAAAGATATTCGGTGGTAGAGTGGGAAAAATTAGCATGAATGGAACTTGGTTCATTTGGGACATGAGGGACGTGAAAGCGTGAAGTACGTGGTTTAACCGATTCGGGCTATGCGGGAAAAGATGCACAAATGCTTTTGGGACATGCGGGATGAAAGTACATGGAATACGTGAATCACCCGAATCAGGCGAAAAGGGAACAACAGTCCGAGTGAACTTGGGACATGTGGGATGAAAGTATGTGGAATATGCGAATCACCAATCGGGTGAAAAGGGAACAACGGGTCCGGGCAAACTTGGGACATGTGGGACAAAAAGTTCCGACAGGCCCGAAAAGAACGGACTTCGGGTAAACCACGATTGGGGAACAGAGAGCCCAAGTGAACCTGGGACACGCGGGACAAAAATATCTGACAAGCTTGAAAAACACACAAAATGACCCAAAAAATGTAGATTTTCCCAATTTTCTGACTTTTCACATCACCAGGACAACAGAAAAGACACTTAACCTCAAAATTTTAATTTTCAACTTCTTAAAAGCAGGGGAATTTTGAGTGGACAACAGCTGGCTCCTTCTGGGGATGACTTGGCATAGATTCAAAGAACGAGACAAGGCAAGAATTTAGACAAACTTGGGGAAGCAGACCAATACCTTATCCATTGGGCCACGGGGTCAAAAAGCAAACCAATACAGAAGACAACACCGTATACAACACACAAAAACAAGGGAAGGAAAGGAGGACACACACTATATAGAATATACACAGGACTTCCTAATCACCTACGACTTAAACAGTTTTAGGTACTACCCACTATAAGGAAGTGGGAGAGAAGAACCATCCATATAATCAAGGTAAAAATAATTCTTACCAGTGAAGTGCCTGATCTTGAAAGGTCCGAGCCAAAGGGAATCAAACTTGCCATGGCTGCCACGAGGTTCATGCCTTTTATCCCACAACAAAACAGTGTCTCCAACTTTGAAATCCCTGAACCTGGCTTTCTTATCAAACAAGACCTTTACCTTCTATTGGTGAGCAGATATCCTATCAGCAACTTCCAATCTGTCCTCATTCAATTTGTGAAGATACATGATTCTCTTATCCAAAGAATCATTGAAATTGGTATCTTCAATGGCCTTCATTAAATGCAAAGCTGGAAGCTCCACTGTAACTGGAAATTGGGCCTCCACTCCATATAATACCTGAAAAGGAGACATCCCAATAGCTCTCTTAGGTGTGATCTTATCTCGCCCAAAGAGCATCATATATTTTCTTGTGCCGGTTCTTTTGGGATTCATTGACTAATTTCCTTATTATGGCCACCAGATTTTTATTTGTTGATTCTGCTTGTCCATTTCCCTAAGGATAGTAATCTGAGGAGTGAGCCAAGGAGATTCCATATCCATAACAAAAATCTATCATCTCGGTTGAAGAAAAATTTGAAGCATTATCTGTCACAATCTTGTTTGGCACACCATACCTTAGCAAGATGTTTTCTTTGATAAAACTGCATACTACTTCGGAAGTAGTACTTTTCTTGGAATGGCTTCTACCCATTTGGTGAAATAATGCATGGCGATTAATACATGAGTATGACCAACACTAGAAGAGGGATTAAGTGTTCCAATGAAATCTAAACCCCATTGCTTTGAAAAGGTTCTTCGATCACAACTGGTTTAAGGGGCAAGGAGGCCAATTTGGGTCTACCTACGAAAGTCTGACATGCTTCACATTTATCAACCCACTTTGAAGCATCTCTGAACAAGGTAGGCCAGTAATATCCTCCACGAAGTATTTTATGAGCAGTGACAGTTGATGAGTAATGCCCTCCACATGCCTGATCATGAAAAGATGAGAGTAGCTTTTTCTGCTGTTCCTTGTCCACACATTTCAAAAACCTTCCATCTAACCCACGTTTAAACAAGGCATTTTCCCACAAAACATATTGGGTTGATCTCAGTTTAACGGCTCTCTTCTCTTTGGTAGTCAAATGAGAGGGGCATTCCCCATAGGTGAGAAAATGAGTGATATCAGCATACCATTCGTCAACTGAGCTAAGAAATAGAATGGTAGGAAGACCAACTTTATCCTCCAGTAACTCATGTCTAGCTCCTTCAGCGATGAGTTCACACAGGCCTTTTCCACGGACGAGCTTAGTTGGTCTGATGTCAATATCATATTCTTGAACCTTGGCCACCCAGTTCCCTCTCTTGGATCCAAATTCCTACTGTGTGAGAATTGACTTGATAGTTGTATCTGGTACCAACACCATGGAGTGAGAGTTAAGAATGTAAAAATGAAACTGGTTGACAGCTTTAACCACTGCAAAAGCATGTTTTTCCATTATGGTGTATTTTAACTCATGATTTTTTAGAATATAGCTCATAAATGCAATTGGGAGTTTGTGCTCATTAGAATCTTCCTGAGTCAAAACAACAGCCAAGGTGTTATCCGTGGCATAGCAATAGATAATGAAATCTTTGCTGAAATCTGGACATGCTAAAACAGGAGTTTTAGCAATGGCCCTTTTAATACCTTCAAAGGCTTCTTTCCCTTTAGGAGACCAACCAAACGTTTGTTTTCCTTTCATCATTTGGGAGATATTCAAAGTTAGCTCTACAAAATCAGGGATGAACCTTCTCAAAAAGTTGATCTTACCAAAGAAAGAGTGCACTCCCTTTTTGCTAGTTGGAAGAGGAATTTTCTGAATAGCTTGAACTCGCTCAGGATCGATTTTTATACCATCTTTGGAGACAACGTGCCCCAATAATTTCCCCTCCGTGACACAAAAATAGATTTCTTAGGATTTAAAGAGATCCCATGTTCTCTACATCTTAGCAGAACTGTCTCTAGATGCTGGAAATGATCCGCCCTTGTTTTAGAAAATACAGTCAAGTCATCAAGGTATACGACGATACACTTTACTTTCAAACTTCCAAAGGCTAAGTCCATAGCTCTCTGAAAAGTAACACCGGCATTAATGAGCCCAAAAGGCATCCTTTTGTAAGCAAAGGTACCCCAAGGGTAGTGAAAGCCATTTTGTGTTGGTCTGTGGTATTAACTTCTACCTGGTTATATCCTGAGAATCCATCAAGCATAGACAACATTTCGGATCCCGTTACTGCTTGCAAGACCTGATCCATCATAGGTAAGGGATAATTATCTTTTAAGGAAGCTTGATTTAGATTCCTGAAGTCAACACAGATACGAATCTCACCATTTTTCTTTCTAACAGGCACAATATTGGCAATCCATGTTGAATGATGGATAGGAAAAATGATTTTAGCCTTTAATAACTTCTGTATTTCCTGAAAGATGGTGTCAGCTATTTTAGGATTGTATTGCCTCTGCTTCTGTTTAAAAGGCTTAATCCCAGGTTTGAGAGGGATAAAATGTTGCATCTCCTTTGGTTGAAAAGCTTTTAAGTCTTCATAGGAATAAGCAAGAACATCTTTATACTTTTTCAACAGACTAATTACCTTCTTCTTTTCTTCTGGGGTGCAACATTTTCCAATGTTCACGAGTTTAGGATCAGTAGAACTCCCAATATTAATTTTGTCATATTCAGCTGATTCTGAGGTCCAATAGAAGCTTTAAAATTTACATACCTGTCATGTTTGTCAAACAGTTCTTCTAAACTCACCAATCCTTTTGGAATCTTGTTTCCTTTGAGTTTGATACATCCATCCTGATCCGCTTCTTCTTCTTGGGTGGCTTCTTTGTCAAAGGGCACACTTTCACGAGGCAAATTATCACTCCCTTCAAAGTACAATTGTTCAAAATTATCCTTGAGTTCTAAGAAAGATAGCAAGCATTGATCGTCATTGAAAACTTGCCAATTACTTGTATTATCAGGTACACTGGGTCTATGGATCATCTTGATGGTGAACTTATCTTGAGAAAAATCAGGATGAGGAATAAGCAATGAACCTGAGACTGCTACATAATCAGCCCTAGTATTCTTCTCCCTAGGCACTACTTTGATGGAGAAGGCGTCAAGAAATTCACTGGAGTCCCAAACCTGATTCTGGTAATGTTTCAACCTTCCATTCTTTACCTGGAAGAGGTTTCTAACTTGCTTGACAATCAATTCCACATCCCCACGAGCTAGAATATTCTTCACACCCTGTTATTTTGCCACCTGGAGTCCAAGAATGAGAGCTTCATACTCTGCTGTATTATTGGTATTTTCAAACTGCAACTTGAATGAGAAAGGATGAATGCTTCCTTTAGGCGACACCAATATGACACCAGCTCCAGAACCAGCTGAAGAACAACTTCCATCAAACTCTAATATCCAAACATCATTAGGATCTTTAGGTGACACTTTGGGAGTTGGATTTCTTCAGAGACATAATCATGTAGTTTCCATGACCCATATCCTCATAGAGTATTTGTGCTTTGGGATCATCGGTTTTTGTACAATATACTGCATCGCTTCTCAGCAAAGGCAGCTTCTTCATTTTCCCATTAACAGTATGAGGGCATGTGACCAATCCATTTGAATTTCTCCACCCACATCCTTACAGTAAGTTCCTTCTTAGCAACATCCTATATGAAGGAAGAATATCTCGCTATTAAAAAAGTAGCCAAAACTTTCTTCTTAGGAAAAGTAAAGCAAAAGCCACTTATGCGTCCCTTAATTCTTCCGACCAAGGGCACTTCCTTACTCTCCATGGAATAACAAGATCCGTAAGTGCGTGTGAGAGTCAAGCCTAAGGCATGAGCTACTTTAGCAGAATCACATTTTATGATGCCCCTAAGTCTATGACACACCATCGAGCCTATGGCCAGCTATAAGGAGTGTCACATAGAATGGTTTGATTTTGTCATTGGGTGAGGTGACAACGGCTACCGATTAGGTCAGTGGTGCGAGGAGTGGGTAAAAGGCCTTTAGAAGTAGTTTTAGAATGAGAATTTACAAAGTGAATCATTTTAGAAAAATCCTTGGGATGAGTTTGATAATATTCAAATTTCTCCGAGATTTTAACCTTAGTCTTTTTAAGTGATCAATAATATCGAAAGACCCGTAGTGGATGGGTTATCATCACTTGAGATCCTAGTTTTATAAATTTTAGGGGAAAAAGAAGTAACTTTAGTAGCATAATTGACAGGACTCACATTTGGTGTAGATGAAATGGGGATCGAGATCCTCTTTTTGCAATTACAGGGATAGTTGTCGACTGCTCCTTAGATTTCTTGGTGGGATACATCACTTTCTCCCTCTGATTTGTCTACTTTTGAGTCATGACATCGTATGATTCGCTATTCATGTCTGCTACTACTTTGTCATAATCATCCCCTTCATCAATGCCTTCAGTGGTGAAGAAATTAACTCGAGATCCCTCAATTTCATCTGCTTCATCATCAACCTCTTCAACAAATTCCTCACAATCTTCATTAACCTCCTCATCCTCTGGTTCCTCAACTTCACAGGTTGCATTGATAGGAACTTTAATAGGAGGTCCTTCAAGTGCTAGCCTTGTTTGAGAAGCAGGAAAACAATTTTTGGGCTGAAAATTCCTCCTTGGAACATCTGTATATGGAGTATGCTGAGCCAATTGTTTCTTAATGGCGATGAGATCATTTGCAAGTTTTTGTACCAATGGATCAGTATTAGGTCCAGGAGTGGAAGAGGAGGAAGAAGCAGAATTAGATTTAGAAGGGTCTCTCCTCAACTTCCCTAACATGATTAAATCATCTTCAACACTAACAACAAGAGTTTGATCCTCGGCCAATGTTGTGAGATTAGCCCTTCTCAATGCATAACTAACTTCAGGAAATTGGGTGTTTAGGAAGAAGCATTTTTGAATTTGATCTACAGGTTGAGTATTTGGTGGAATTTTGTTAATCAACCTATTGAATCGAGCCACAAATTCTCTCATGGGCTCTTGTGATTCCTTCTTTATTTGAGAAATTTGGGCTAGCAAAGCATGCACGTCTTCTACCGGTTTGAAATGGTTTTCAAACCTAGTTCTCATTGTGTTCCAGCTAGTGATAGCTCCAGCCAGAAGGTGATAGAACCAATCAACAGCATTATCTTGTAAAGTCTCAACAAAAATCCTTACAGAGACGTCTTCATGTTCAACTCCCAGAACTCCGCATGTAACTATGAAGGCTGCGATGTGTTCATCAGGATGTACTTTACCATCACCTTTGAATTTAGGAAAGTTCTTCCAGTTACCTCTGGGTAACTCATGCAAAGGCTGAGGAAGGGCAAGAGGCCCAACATGATGGCCCCAAGGCAATGGTACCACCATTCTTGGAAAAATGGCTTGAAGAGGAACTGAAACACCAGCAAGAATCAAAGCTCGAAGATTAGGACTGATTTGCTCTGAAGGAATACCACCCGTAGGGATTCTATCTTGGATAGGTGGAGTGCTTGTTGAACGAGCCTTTCTATTTCTCCTTGTTGAAGGGAGAGGAAAACCCTGCTGTTCCAAAATTTGAAACTGAGAATCTTCAATACCAAGGGCCCTTCTCCCTTGAGTAAAACGTGGAGTCGCCAGATCAAAAGATGATCAATAAATGATTATAGCACTAGAATATGATTCCCCAGTGAGTCGCCAAAAATTGTTGGTTGTCAAAAAGGACTTCAAGAAGAGCAATAGTCAGGGGACAATAAGTCCCTCCTATTTAATGAGAGAGGTTCCCTTATTCAGAAACGAACCTATTTACACATATATAAAGCATGATTTTCTTATGGAACTTGGATATTATGAAAGTGTTTTCTATAAGGATTATCAATCACAAAAGGACTGAGGAATGAAAATGTGAGAATGAGTAGAAAGGCACCATTCAGAATTATAGATGATAGAGTAATTCCTTATGCATGCGAGGGTACAATGAATTGGAATAAGATCATTTGTATCACATTAATAAGATGAAATTTGAAAAGACACAAAGTTCTCAAATAACATCTGCAAGAATACAAAGCTTCTTAGCCTAATACAGATAAATGATCTAACAAGATTAAATGAATAGCTTAGGAATAAAGGAAACCAGATAGATAAAGAATGAAAATTCCTTTTGTATTGATTTCTTCAAGATTTATTTACACTTTCAGAAATAAGCCAAGTTCTTTTTTCCTTTCAAAATGGTGAGGAGAGGCCATTATATAGTTTACAGATTAGTTACTCCCGGTAACTACTTCTTTTAACTAATGATTAGTTAAAGGGTTGAAAATCGTAATACCCCAACTAATTATAACAAATCCGAGAGAAAGAAGGGGAAGAGAAGAGAATAATTAGGAGAAGAAGACAGTGTTCAAGATTGGGAGGGACCCACCGATTTAAGGATCTCATTGCAATCTCTTCAACACCTCGCTATGTCTCTGCCACGTGGGACTGATGTGTTGGCGGTGGCATCTAACTTGGCAATGAGTTCTCCATGCACGTTCGTTAGTTTGCTTGAGTCGGGACTGAAATGAGCTCCGCAAGCGAGTACAGTGTCTGCACATTGTACTTGAAATTGGGAAGCCACCGCGAACGCCAAGCCACTGTCATGAATCATCTGTGCCATAGCTGAAGGGTTTGCATCTATCATCCTTGCCCAAAAATCCCCAAAATCAAGGTGGTGAACTTCACTGTCCCCGATATCGGGAATGGCAGACTCGAGTGGTGAAACTTGTTCCTGCCCCTAGAATTTGATCTTCATGTTGATAGTAACTCGGAGAGCAAAGCTGCAAGCTAGACTTGGGATGGAATCGCAAGGGAAATGGATACACACGCAGAAATTTTGGTTGCAAGGGTTCGAGCAATAGATAGCATGAAAGCAGTGTGCAAAAACGCATAGGGGTAGTTCATTTGAAAAGCAAGATATTCGGTAGAGCGGGAAAAATTAGCACGAATGGCACTTGGTTCATTTGGGACACGAGGGACATGAAAGCGCAAAGTATGTGGTTCGGCCGATTCGGGTGATGCGGGGAAAAGATGCACAAATGATTTTGGGACATGCGGGACGAAAGTATGCGGAATACGTGAATCGGCCGAATCGGGTGAAAAGGGAACAACGGGTCCAGGTGAACTTGGGACATGTGGGATGAAAGTACGTGGAATATGTGAATCGGCTGAATCGGGTGAAAAGGGAACAACGGGTCCAGGTGAACTTGGGACATGTGGGACAAAAAGTTCCGACGGGCCCGAAAAGAACGGACTTCGGGTAAACTGTGATCGGGGAACAGAGAGCCCAAATGAACCTGGGACACGTAGGACAAAATGTCCGACAGGCCCGAAAAACACACAAAATGACCCAAAAAACGTAGATTTTCCCAATTTTCTGACTTTTCACATCACCAGGACAACAGAAAAGACACTTAACCTCAAAATTTTAATTTTCAACTTCTTAAAAGTAGGGGAATTTTGAGTGGACAACACTGAATCATTTCTCTCCCACTATTGGGTGGAAGAGTTTGGAGTGGTGTTGGGACCGAACAATTTTATTAAATAGCTATCTTGATGGCGGTCTCTGTGCATTTTGATATCGGAAGATAAGTGGGTCTACCCCCTTTGTAGCCTTGATAATTTTGTCTTAGGTACGTGCCTTGATTCCTCTTAAGATTGAATATCTCATTAGAGAAACTCCTAAGGATATTTTTACTTCCTCCTTTTAAAGAATAAGATGATGATACTACAACAAGAGTGGTGGGATTGGGAAATCCTTGGGAAGATGGGTAGCTATATATAGAATTCGAGTTTGGGTAGAACTTGAGGTTTACGCTTGAGGAAGGGGAGATAACTCAAGATAAACTAGAAATGGGATTTTTAGGGGTAGCTTCCCAACATCTATCAAATTATTCTCATCTTTGATTGCAAGATCATACGCTTGGGCAAGAATCTCCCCTAGTGACTGAATCATGACAGAGATATATGAGTTTAGATATTTTAGATAAAAGACAATAGCCATACCTGCATGTGGGCTAGCTAAATATAGAATCCTTTGCCATGCCTTATGAAATTTGGTATTGAACTCATTCATAAGCTCTTTTAGACCTTTCTTGTTGATAAGTTGTTACGGAGTGAGGATCTATCTCCCTTTTCACTAAATCTTCTAAAAGATACATTTCCCAATTGATCCCGTAACAATGGAGTTAGGGCTCAAGGATCTATACTAATCAAGAGTTTTCCCCTTAAACGAGGCCACTAGTAATCTTAAGGCAACATATTGCTCGGTAATGTAATGTACCACACAGATCTCCACAACATCTTGAATATGTTCCTCTGGGGTCTTGAAGTCTTCACCGCTGAATTTAAGTATTGCCTTTAGTGAATTTAATTGAGATGGGATTCCATATTGCCGAATGTACTTTGGAAAGATGAGTGAACTTCCTTGATTCCATGAGACAAACTGTCTCGAGAGGAGGAGAAATTTTATGAGCCATTATGATAGGCTTGAGAACTCTAAAGAATTATGAGAAGGGCCTACTGTGTGGAGGTGTTGAAAGAGTTTGATTTGGAGGAGACAAAGATTTGTTAATATATCTACCTCTTTTGCCTCTACCTAGGGATAGTTGTAGGTATTCAAATGTGGCTTCTTCTCTTGATCTCGAACGTGTTTGAATCCTTCTCATGAGCTAGAGAGGATTAAAATTTCAATCTGCTTTGAGACTAGTATCAATAGAAACTTACAATTTTCTGATCCGGAAATCAATTTTTATTGGTTGTAATAGCCTTTCAAATAGGAAGAATTGTAACACATTTAGATACATGACATGATTTATTCATTAAAGCTAATCATTTCATACACTATATGTAATATATATAGAGGAAATAGTCAAAACAAGTTTTGTAACACTGAAATGAACAAGGAAAACACGATTTTACTTGAAATATACATAATAGTCTACCTTTTCCTTACCATCAAGGCTTATTGCTTTCTCATATTTACTGTCATTTTATTTTCTTTTGCATCAATAATAACTAATTTATGTCGGAATTGAATATGTATATAAATAAATATATCATAATTTCAATTCGAGAAGATGATAAGCACCGTAAATGTTTCATTGAGTCACATAGGTCATAAATTTAAGGAATTTTTCCCATTCATATCAAACATAACATGAAATCATATAATGTTATTCTCAAACAAATGTTGTTTCTACTACTATAGTAATTCAAATAAGTATTAACTTAGGACACACATAAGTAATCCAATCATCACAACTGATCACAATCAGCTCCAGTAGTGCTAGAATAATAATGTTACAGTCAAATAATCCCATACTTAATAACTGTAATCTTATTATTCTAGTCCCTTGAAGTTTATGTAACACAAATTCATCAAACAGTTATTAGATATATTAATCCATCGATACCCTAATAGGGTAGAATATCAATCTTTATATCTTTAAGTTATATACATTTAACTTATATAAACTTAAGGCAGGATATACTTCTTAAGTCGGTGTAAAGCATACTGTGTAATATTTATCATAACACATTATAATGAGTTACTTCATATTGCAATTAGTCGTAATATGATCATCATTTAAGTGTGGCTATATACCAAATTTGACAATTATAGTATATACACCTATCATTATTTAGTGTTCATAACAACAAGTATGCATTAGGCTTCAATATTGATATAAGTTATACTTAGTTATATCATAAGACATAGATACACACTATAGTCAACCAGTCATCTCATAACATAAGTTATGAGTTCATCAATGTAATCTAATGAAAATAGTATAAGTATCGAGTACCTACACAACAGTCACATTGTTAAAAGGATCATCAAAACCTTAAGTAACATTTCATAATGTGTCAACTCAAAAAGACTCTTTGGTTTAAGGTAAAGACTTCACAGTCCTTTAATATATAGCAAGATACAATCAATCATTCTTGTTAATCCATCATCAATTAGGGTCTAATATTTAATCGAGCCTCATGTCAAGTTTGAGGTGGATAAGATTAAGAATGAAATATTACTTGAATATCAAACTAAAAAATAAACAGGAGTTCATTCATACTTGGGACAAGAAGACAAATTTTTATGCTAAACTAGTCATATCAATTTTTTCACATATTCAGTCATTATCCAACTTACATCTATTCAAGCTGAATTAGATTATTAAAAATAGGAATACGATGTAAATGATGGATATCCCTATCAACTTGTGCAATCCTAAGGCTCGATCCTACCAATATAAGATGAAGTAAATTGTTAAGAGAGATAAGGGACAAATCTTGTAATTGGGATGATTGTATTCATCTAAAGGAGCATGTTATCAATAATAACCTTATATTTAATGATAATTTTCCTTTAAAAACTTGAGAGTAAACTTATAGAATCCCTTAGGATTATTAGCATCAAGTTGCATACTAGATATTTTTCGTTAAACCCTTTAACCTCTGATTTCTTAAAATATTTGAAATTTATCTTTATTTCAATCTTTGTATCAGCCCGTGGAATGTTATTTGGGCACATGTTATCCAAAATGAGTCCCTTGCTTATTTTGGCTAACTTTCCTTCATTCTTTCCTTCCTTGTGCTTCAACTTCAATTTCACACATTTAAAGCACTCAAAAGATTCTAGAAATGGATACATCAGATAGGATTTTTCTTCCCCTTTCCAGAAAGGTAAAGAATTCCTGCTAATTCCTTGTTTGTTTTGAGTTATGGCTCAACGGAGTTTGGAGGGAAAATTTACCAAGGCGGACCTGCAGAAATTTTGGCACTTAGCCTTTTGGCTAAAAAACTCAAAGGTAAAATTTCAGCCCAAAAGCCCACAGAGGAAAATATATTGTTTGAGGCCTGCGCCTAGTCAAGATGCACCACGTGTCAGGGTGGAGCAAAGGGGCGGAAGGACTTCAAGTTTTTTGGCGTTTGGTCAAAATGTGTCAAAGGAAAAAATAGGAGTGCATCCCCGCCGAGCTAAGCAAAAGATGCCACGTGTCCATTCATCAATGAGAGTCGGGGGTCAGAAGGATTTTTGGTCTTTTTCCAAAACTTTAAAAGTGCAAAGGTAAAAGATGGAACCGCGTCTCCTCAGCTAATCAGGCAGTGCCACGTGTCTTGGAGTGGTAGGGCCGTGGAGAATTTTGGGAAAATTTCCCATTTTGTGCAAAGGGAAAAAATGTTGTTTTGAAGTTGTAGATCAACCAGAGGGTGCCATGTGTCATCGGAGGAGTGGGGCATGGAGAATTTTTGGGAAAATTTTCAAATTTCAGCCCGCGAACCCAATTTTTGTCCTAATTTTGTCATTTTTGCCCTAAATCTTCAGAGGGGCATATCTTTTGCACCAAAGCTCATATTTTCACGATTTTAGTATCATTGGAAATATGGTGAAATTCTCCACATGATGGAACCTTCAATTTCAAATTTTGATGGAGTTTGGTGGGAGAAAATTGAGAAAACATCTCTAGCATGGAAAAGTTATAGAAAATGACCCCAACCACCAAAATTAATGAAGTATGGGCCTCTTTCTTGGTTTTGCATAAGCAATGTACTTCAAAGTATGGGATTTTTAATGGAAACCCATCATTTAGTAGGAAAATAAAATGGATATTGTCGGTGGTTGAAGTTTCAAATCAAATTTTCCCATGTTTTCTCATTTCTTTCATTCTATTAAGTGATAAAAGCCAATTTTGGCTCATTTGTAAAAATTTGTTCATCCTTCTTCTCTACCTCTCCCTTCTTTTCTTCCCCAGGGTCAAAAATGGAGTTTGAACCTCCTCCCCTACTCTATAATGGAATTTTTTCCTCTTACCCATGAAATGATGATTCTGTGCAAACTTCTAGAGCAATAAAAACATGTTTTGTGATGCATTTGTCCATCCTTACTCATTTTTGGTTGTTTTCTTCTTGCCTCTCTTCATTGCAGGTATTTGTGCATGTTTGGATGTTCATTACAGGTTTTGGAGCTATGTTCATGGATTTTGGAACATTTTTTGTGTGAAATCCATCTTTTTTTTTGTGATGCCCTTGTCCATCCTTTCCATTGCTCACCCCTTCTTGTTCCATTGTAGTTTTGATAGACGTTCAACACTTTCATTCTCTCGGTGTATCGCTATTTTAGTGTAGGCTCTATTTTTCCTTGGTTTCTTTCTCTCTCTATCTCCTTGGAAGTTAGACTAGGTTTAGGATTAGCTTGACCGCACTAGAATAGCTTGTGGCGGTAGTTTAGGAAGAGGAACTAGCCTTATCTCGGAGAGATTTCCCCATTTGCAAAGGTCCCACACTTTGTAAAAATATCAATGTTGAGCAATCACACCAAATGACATTACCTTAGAAAAGTAAATCCATGAATCATTTGGGGGTGTTGTGATTTTGCACTAACAACACAACACATTTGTATTCAACTCAATGTCTCAGATTTTACAGAAAGGTATATAATGAAAATCAATACCATGTCCTTATATAGATATTTCAAGATCATTAAGCATATCAAGCAAGGTAAATAACATAGTTATTATTTTATCATCCAGAAAAGTGTTTACTCAATAAACATATATAAACCAGTAAGAAACATATTTGACCATATTAATCCAAGTAGTACATTAATAGGATGGTTATATTATAATCACACATTATCTCAAACGGTAAAAAAATGAATGATGATAATAGAGTCATATATCCCATATGAATATCACTGTAATATTACATTCAACCCCTAAGAAGCTCAAGAACTTAGCTTCAAATACGATTAAACATAAAATGATCCAAATTAGAGGATGAAATTTTTACCTATTCAAAAGTATAAAGTTATAACAAAACCTCCTATCTTTGTAAATAGTCTTGTAAACATTCTTTTCCACTTAGATGAAAAACTCAATCTGTTCAATCCAAACTTGAGCTACTACTTTTCTTTCCCCTTACAACCACTGGTAGAGGACTGGGTTGTAATCTTGGAAAATTTTAGCATAAAGATCTTGGAGCAGGAATCTCATACCAAACCCTCCCTAAGGCATACTACTTTTCAACAAATCAATGGTTACTTTGATAAGGTTAAACATCCCTTAAATTTACTAAGCTCTAATTTTAGAGCCATAATACTCTTTTCCACAATCAGTCAAGGTTTCACAGTCTAAGACACATAAGAATCATGCACATGTTCATATTTTACCTATAAGGACATTATGTAAGGATGTATACACGTGGATCTATCTATAACTCACATTCCCTTTGCATTCTAATATCAAAACAATCAATCAAAACAATCACATGAAATTACAATATAGTCAAGAAATATGCAAACCAACCTTATAGAAATATTTTCTTCTTTCAATACTTCTTAAAGTATTATTACATTTGATTCTCATTCATTCCCATTCAGGTTTATTAGCTCCAAGAGCTCACCTAAAGTTCCTGAGCAAGGCCAACTTTCATATTCAATCAAGAATTAGATGTTGTCTTCCTATGTATATTTCAAATTAATTACTCCTACATCACATCATTAAGACATTGGTTTTTTAGACAAACAACCAAGTTTTAATTACTACATCTTAAGTTCCTACCTAAACTTAAGTATGTCCTCCTTTTCCGTAATGAGTTCAATTAGTGACAATGTCATGATAACTGACATAAAGTTATGATTCACGCAAATTTTCTATTATTTTCTATCAAAAATATGAATTCTAATTCAGTTTTAGTCACTTCATACAAGGAACTCGACTGCATTAATATTATATTTAATTAGCAATAGATAATTCTAATTAACTTGTCATTATGATAGGAAGACTTGTTCCCTTTTTCCAGGAAACTACAACATGCTTTACTGTTGGGTTTTACTCTAACAGATCACACTTTCTACCTTTTTCCCATCCATTATCTCTTTCTTGAAATTCAGTGATAGAGAAGAGCTAATGCTCATGTTTTATCCTAGAGTTTCTTTGTAGACTTCATTTTGGCACGATGGGCCTTTCAAGTCACCTGTCATTTTAGTAGATATTATTCTCTAATCTATTTCATTTATACTAGGAATATTTTTTTATATTGGATTTGATCTCCAAATCATCATAAGTCATCTCGATCAATCGAGTAACCCTTTGTTGATCGTCATCATTTAGCCCAAGTTGTTTGCCTTGGTGATCATATTCACACTTACCAGTTGATCCACACATCTATCTAGTTTAGTGTGTCACAAAGGACTATTAGAGTATTATCTAACTCATTTACCCCAAACCCAAATCTTATTTTAGTTTGGTTTTTATACACTAATGTCCTATATTCATTTTTTTATAAAATCAGAATTTATTAAGCGTAAGGACCCAGTAAATCCAAGAGTTCTAACCTTCAGCTATGATACCAAATGTAAAAACCACCTTTATCACTTCAATTATAGGTATTTTTTATTTTATTAAACTTTATGCTTCACGATTTAAATACCCATATATTTAAATCCAACATAAAACTTAATGCAATCCATTCCAATAACTATCATAAACCATGTGCAACTGCTTGAGATTATACAAATCTTACTTGATCACTCTCAATGCTCTTTAAGAGCCAATAAAACAAGTGTATCCTTTGGTTTTTCCTTTCTCAAGAAATGATAATTAAGTGATGCTCTTTAAGTGTATACCTAGGTTCCACCATAGAATCCCACTAGGCATCTCTCATCTTAGTTCTTGGTGAAATCTTAATAGTGTAATTATCAATCACACTAGTTCACACTACTTTGATTAAAGTTTCAGAGACATGTATGCCATGCTTGGTTCCATGAAAACACACTCATCATTTGGAAATTTTCATCTCACCTATTCACTTATTCAGTTATATGGATTAGTATTCAATAATGGTGATATAAAGCTAGAAACATTATATCTTAATTAATTTACTCATGAATGGTTACCCTAGTTTCCATGACTCATTCACCACGAATGGATCATTCCTAGGGTCCTACATCCTAGTATTTCAATAGGATGAATGTAGTTCCTTTTAGTACTTTACATTTCTTTCTATATATAGTTTACTGATATGATTTTATCTCACTTTGCCTTAGTATTGTACTTCCAATCTTTAATGTTACACAAATAATGATTCTTTTCCAAACTGTGTAAATGATTGTCTCTCTTTATTAAGTGAGCAAGCAGTTATCAATGTTGTAATTTTTCCCATATCTTTAACAAGTAGGGTTAACATACCTTATTAGATATGAAATATTACATCATTTTCATTAGCCCATTTAATCAACATATAATCAATCTCATTAAAACATACTATCCAGATGTACCTTTGAACCTTTCTACCAATCAATATCTATCACACATACACATGTATCTTCCTCTACAATAGTATCAAATCAATCCAAGCTAGTTGCATTCAAAACATAACAACACCCATAAATTCCCCATACCAAATATGTGAATTGTGATTGTAAGAGCTATAACTAGTTGTCCATAGATCAATTTTTCTATGTCAAACTACAATATTTCTTGCTCATTCCTACGAGCTAAGTTCTGACCTAGGAACCTATGCATTATTTAATTTTACCAAGTAATTCATTAATGGTTGCTTCCTTAAGTACACCCAAATTATATTGGGTATTTTTTTAATTTAATGATAAAGAATCTATGGCAAGGTATCACCTTATTAATATTAACTCTCAAAGAGGTTGCGACGTGAGGTTACTAAATCATTAATAGGGATACTTAAGAACATGTTATTCCCGAGTTCACTTATCTTTAAAACATAGTCCATTTTGCTATATTATTAATTTATATGACATCAAAATTATTCTCTTGTAGAGTAGTTTCTTGCAAGAGGGAAACAATTAACCATAAGATCTTTAACAAGTAAGTTGGGCATCCAATCATGGAAAACAAATGTATTTCACCTCTTATGATTATTGACCCAATTTACATTTGTATATCATGCTGATAATACTATTGTTTATCATTCTCGTTATCATCTCATGTTCATACTATATGTTATGCAAATATATATACTTGAACTGATGATTGAATCTAAACACTTATCCAAACAAATACTTTTTATAAGTTTAACATTTATCAAGTCATGAACAAAACTTAATCATCATTTTATTAGATAATAACTTCAAACTTACACATTGATACATAATCAAGAGATATTTAATAATAGATACAAGTACACCATCAACCCATATGGCTTGTATTTTCAATAACAAGAGAATATTACACTTTCAAACAAGAATGATTACATTCTTTCACCCAAGAGTCTAGGTACCAACAATAATTCAATTATCATACTTTTATTCCATGTAGTTGAAAAATATTGACATGGTCAGCTCATTATGAACTAAGCACGAATGCACAACCCCTTGCCTAATTATTTTATTATGAGATAACTAAAATACCACTACAAAGATTGAGTTCTCATTGGGCATTAAGTATATGCCAAGAAGAAGTGAGCCGAGTCATTCATCTAGATTAGTATTCTAAACATCAATCAAAGCTTCATATTACTTTCAAATCATAATCATCTTGATTTAATCTATAAATTCAAATTAATTAAATGGAACACCATTTTCTCACCACAAGTTTTTCAAGAAAGCATCGTTAATTTACTTAATGCCAATCTGCTACCTTTTTAAAATCAACAAGATATAGATATTTATATATACATATATACATACCACCAAATGTCATTATCAATATAAGAATGTTTTCCATTTTTAAAGCAACAAGAGGTATTTATATACATATATGTACACACACATATATATACAACCAAATGTCATTAACAAATTAACGACTGATTCCATTTTAAAAACAACTAGAGGTACACACACACACACACACACACACACATTCCACTAAAATTATCATTAAGAATGACTTCCAACAAGTTCTTTTTGGATCGTCTAACCATTCTCAAGATCAACACTAGTTACCCGGATGTGTAGAAGCTTCCTTAAAACATATAATAATTGGCTTCTAAGTCAATGTAATGTTTTCGTCAAAGATAGAGCAGAATTTATTCAATATAATCAAATGATTACTAGCCTAGGAGGTACCTTATTCCTAAGAAAGCCACGAGCTACACCTCCAAAATTGAATCAATGAATATTACAAGTCTTGCCTAGGTAAGTAAGGCTTAATTGTATCTAACGCCAATCCAACCTTATAAAAAAACTCATAACAATTCGAAAATAAATAAGATAATTTAATTCATTGTTATTGAGCCAATAGTTATCTAGCTACCTATAGCTAACCCTAGAAATCTAACCCCATATCTACAAAGATAGGATTAAACTGGTACCTCAAGGGAAAGAGAAATACTTCAATTCTAAATATATATAAAGAGATCATTCCCGTAAAGAAAAATCAATGGAACTATCTAGATTTTTCATCTTGGTAAATCAATACATTCAAAACCCGACAGGGAGGAAATTTTATGACCACACAACTCCCTTACTCGACTAAGTGAACAATTGGAAATAATACGAGAGAACCCATATGGGTTTTGAGATATTCTAATTTCCTCATCCCAAAAAAATACAAAGGGTGATGAGTGCATTATTTGGTTCATTTATATCATTCCTATGGTTAATAAATTTTCATTTAGATATGATTTGCTAATGCATGGGGATGCTTTGTATAGTTATATCTTAGTGAGTTTGATGCATTTTCCTTGCTTTTGTTCATGTAACCTGATTACCGTATAACTTCCTACTAACTTCCTTCGTGAGGAAAATGTGATGATGTGTGCAAGGAAATAATGAACATTTATTTCCAATGTAATTAAGAAGTCTGAGTTTGGAGCTGGAATGCGGAAGCAAAAGACTTTTTCCACCTATCAACCTATAAGTATGGGACTTGTTTCTAGCAGTCCTATAGGAATTTATGAGTCTTGATTAATGTTGATTAGTGGGAGATGTTAGTGCTGGCTATTATGGCATATTCTGTAACTGCTTGTGTCTATATAAAGACACCTTCTTAAGAACATTGGGGTAGCTGTTATTTTTTGAGATATAATCTGCAACATATATCCTGTTGTGTTTAGCACTCTCTTTTTCATATCTGGATATGTCATGGAACTTATTTGAATTAATATAAGTAAGCATCATTTTGAGGATCTAGAGCTGTTGAGATTTCCTCTATCCTAAGGGAGAGCAAGGGCCCACTCGACCAAGGAGACATGAGGTTGTTTACATTCACATACACATCTGGTTTTTGATAAGTTTTACTACAATCTCTATTTTAGTATGTTTCATGCAATCTCAGTTTGAACGTATTTTCTTTCCCTATTGAAATTTCTATTCAGAACATGTGTTTCCCTTTATGCAAAGTTTAGTTAGCATGTGCTTTTACTTCTACTGATTCTTAGTTACGAGTGTGTAATTTCAATTCCATTCTTTCAGATTTTGTGTGCATATTTCCATTTAATTTAGAAGTATAGCTTTTAAACTTCATTTCATCACAGTAACTAAATTCTATAGATTTATATTGAGTTTCCATAGATTAGTAACCAACTTAGAAATATCTCACAATAACCCCCCAACAGAAGACCTAACAGAAAACTAGTTACATAAAGCTCCATTGCATACAGCCTAGGACACAACCCCGGTTTATAATGACACTAACAAAAGATCTGGTTAGTTAAATGATTGGAGAATATAACGACCCATCATTTTTGGTGCCATTTCCAGGGACACCATAGCACACCACATCATTTTTCTCACTTTACATGCTATGGGTGTTAATGGAGTTCACATATGCAACCAATAGAAGTCTTGGGCCTTGTTTCAATAACCAACCTTGATGCATAGGCCACGGGATGAACAAGGGAGATTTATACCACGTAACATCCAACACATATCTCCAAACAGATTACATGAAGGGAACACTAAGAGTGACACTAAATCCAACACAATGCTTAGAAACCTTTTTGAGCATCTTGCATCCTCCGACTAGCACTCAGAAATGGGGGACCATGGGAATAATGGAGACCGACCCTTGGGTAGAACCTTTACTTATCCCATTGTCTTGGATGAGGATGTACCTGTGAAAAAATATCACCATCCATCCTCCCTATCTTTCGAGGCATGCCTATGGAAGACCCCGATCAATTCTTGTTTGAGTTCAAAATTCTTTACCAAACCTATGACTATAGAACCAATAATCAAAACTCAAAATATTTCCTTCCACTCTTAAAGAATTTGCTATAAGATGGTTCGTGGGATTTCCCTCTAACTCCATTGATTCTTGAGAAGCCATGGAGACAATTTTTGGACAAATACCAAGACTACTATAGGGGAAGGGATAGGAAAGAAGAGTTCTTCCAGATATGGAAAAAGAAGATGAAAATATAGAGGATTATCTGATAGATTTCTCTTTCTCCATCGATGGAGTGGTTATGAGTTACATGTAGACATCACTAAGATAGTTTTCCTTAAAGGAATTGATGAGGAAACCAAAGATTCCTTCCATCTTATGGGAGGAGGAGATGTGCATAAACTTACTATGGAACAAATCACTGAGCTATGTAGAAGTTACTCCAGAACATGAGGGGGTATAAGGAAGAGAAAAACATCCAAGCTTACCCTAGGTACCTCTGAAATTTTTGGAGGAAATGGATAACATGAAAACATACATTTTGTTATAATTAACATTAACCATAGATGGGATTAAGGCCAAAACCAAAGTGCTTACAAAGAACCTTTGGACATATATTTCCCTAAGTGTAGGAAGAGACATCCCCTGAGAGAATTTCCTTTGGATGTTATAGACATGTGTTTGATCTGTGAAGTTGTTGACCATGACACTAAGCATTGCACCTTATTATCATAGTTGAAAGGAGGCTTGAATGTTGTCTCTCAAGATGATGTAGAGGTAAAATTTGTTTAAACACAAAATAATCACGTTGTATATTCCCCTCAACCTACTTAGAACCACTAGAGGATGTCATAGCCCAGTCACGCTCCTCAGCCTACTTGGGGAAAACTTGAGTGGACAAAATCAAATTGGATGACTTACCCACATCCACCACCCTAGATGAATCCCTACACTCAGCCAAGTTGGACACCACCGACCCTTGAAATTCCATGGCACAACCAACATTGGGTACCTCAACATAATCCTAGCCAAAACCAGCAGTGGACACCACAACAAAATTAATCAACAATGGAGGTTCCAGCAACCATATTAAGCTTTAATGGCCTCATCGAAAAACTATCAACAACACGGACAGGAAACAAAAACACAACTTCCGAGTCAACTTTGTAATAAACCTAAAAATTGGAAGAAAACTTCAATTGATGAAGTAGGACCGAGTAATACAATGCAGGTTAATACTATTGGTAATATGTGACTAAGGTCTGGGAAAACATTGAATCCTCCTATTGTTATCATGGAAATTCTTGTAGACACTGATAAAGAAGAGACACTTGAGGAAAATGAAGGAACTGCACCTTCTACAAAAACACAAAACACTCAGAATGGTCAAGAAACTAATCAAAATGCCCATAAAGCTCCTTTTCCTGAGTGGTTACAAGACACTCAAACTACTGATGAAATGATGCTAGTTCAAGAGTTGAAAAAGGTGCACATTGAGGTCCCACTTCTATGAGCAATAAGGGACATTCCAAAATTAAACCAAACCATTAGAAACGAGTGTATAAAGACACTGGAAGAAAGAAGAAATACCCAAAGACCGTCAGGGTGGAAGGAAATTTGGCTGATCTTGTTGTTGGCACACTTATTTCACCAAAATACGGGGATCTTGGGAGTCCAGTCATTACCATTTGTATAAAAAATCAGTCAATATCTAACGTTTTGGTGGATCTTGGTGTTGCCATAAATGTTATAAAAACATATATGTTCAATCTGTCCTTGATAGGACTACAACCTACCAATATCATTCTTCAATTAGCAAATCAATCCATTACTATACCAGATGGTGTGATTGAGGATATAATGGTCACCATTGAATCTTGGGAGTATCATGTCGATTTTATGGTCCTACAGCCTAAAGCTCCAAAATTAGGATATCCAGTCATCTTGGGAAGACCCTAGTTCGCTACTGTTGTTGCATATATTTATTGTAGGTTGGGAAAAATGACTATTCTAAATGGGCATAAATCCAAAAAAATCATTATATCCTCCTTCCCATCCTTATGTGTATGCTTTTGAACATGTATGGGTGGATTCTTTGGATACTAATTCTCTGAGTACTTATTTGGCCACCATTGTAGTGTAAAACCATATGATGGAAGTTGTTGAGTCATACACAATAATTGATACAAGAGGCTCTGTGACTACGAAAATCAGCACTTGTGGCTATGGAAATTAGAACTCGACAAAGAGACCCATTTTTTCTAGACATGTTCGATAATGTTTGGTAGGTGATACTTCTAATGAAGCTTGTAAAGAAATCTATGTCTATAATACGGAATCCACAACCTCTGATTTCTATTTTCTGTTAACCAATATTTTGTCTCTTGATAATGTATCCATTTTGCACATGTTTCAACCCCATGTTTTCCCATTGAATTATTTTATAACAAATGCAAACCTCTCCATTTTGGAAGATACCAAACAAGTGCCTATTGACATAGGGAAAGAACTGACCATTGGTAATAATTTGGAGGCTAGCCAAGAGGCTAGGGTTCTCGAGATTTTGAGGAAACATTCCCATGTTTTTGCTTGGGATTACACTGATATGAGGGGAATTCATCCTACAATTTTTACTCACCATATCTAAACTGAGGATGTTAAACCCATAAGGCATCCACAACGAAGAATTAACCCAGCCCTTAGAGACATAGTAAAAAACGAGATAGAAAAATTGCTAAAGGTAGGATTCATCTACCCTATATCTGATAGTCAGTGGGTCTCACCATTAGTTATAGTTCCCAAGAAAAATGGTAAATGGAGAATTTGTGTTGACTATAGGGAACTTAATAAAGCCACTAAGAAATATTATTTTCCCCTACCTTTTATTGACCAGGTTCTGGACAATCTCACCGGTAAGAAATATTTTTCTTTCTTGGATGGGTTTAGTGGGTATAACCAAATAAGTATCACGCCTACTAACCAGGATAAAACCACCTTTACTTACCCTTGGGGTATGTTTTCTTATCAAGTATTATCTTTTGTGATTTGTAATGCACCTACTATGTTTCGAGAGTAGTCTTGGCCATTTTGCGAGATATTACAAATGACTGAGTTGAGGTTTATATGGATGATTTCACTATCCATGGATCCACTTTTGAATCTCTGAATAACCTTGAAAATGTATTGAGTAGATTGGAGCAGCACCAACTATCCCCAGTCATTAAAAATTTATGATGATGGTTGATCAGGGAATTGTCTTAGGTCACCATGTTTTTGCCAAAGGTATATAGGTCGACCCCAAAATATCGGAGTCATCACTTAACCGACTACACCAATATATCGATCGTCATCAAAATTTTCCTTGGACATGCAGGGTATTATCGAGAGATTCATTAAATACTTTAGTAAAATTGTTGCACCTATGTTTTCATTGCTGAAAAAAGATTGTGTTTTTGAATGGTCCCCTTAGTGTTAGCAGAGGCATTCAATATTATCAAGGAGAAGCTGACCACAACCCTAGTCTTATGAGGTCCCGATTGGGGGAAACCTTTCCATATCCACACTGATGCCTCCAATATAGCTATGGGAGCTATTCTTGGGCAAAAAGATGAAGAGGATCACATGTATGCCATTTAATTTATCAACAAGAACCTGAATCCTATGGAAAGAAACTATACCACTACGGAAAAGGAGTTTTTAGTTGTTGTGTATTCCTTGAATAAATTTTGACATTACATCACGGGTATAAAATCTTTGTTTATACTGACCACTCTGCCATCCGATATTTGATGAATAAACCAGTAGTCGAAGGTTAGATTATTAGATGGTTACTCTTGTTACAAGAATTCAATCTGACCATTATTGATAAGCTCGGAAATCTAATGTTGTTGCTTATTTTATTTCAAGATTGAATGTTTCAGTGATTATTGGGAAGTCCACGATCAATTTCCAGATGAAAATTTGTTTTCTATATCAACTCATACTTTGTGGTTCACTTATCTTGCAAATTATTTAACTACAGGGAAGTTTCTTGCCTATTTTACTCATAAAGAGAGATGAATATTGGCTAAAAATAGTGCAACATTTAAATTATGTAATGGACTTTAATTCAAATTTTTTCCCGATATGGTTCTTTGCAGGTGTATTCAAGAAGATCAAGTATATAAAAACTATGATCTTATCATGATGAGCCAAGAGGAGGACATTACTCAGTAAAGAGGACAATTCAAAAGTCCTTAGAGCTGGGTACTATTGGCCTTCCCTCCACAATATTGTCAAGAAGTATGTGTGGCAAGTGTGATGCATGTCAAAGAATGGGGAAGCCTACACTATCCATGGAAATGCCTCTTAATCCTCAGTTGGTCTTAGGACCATTCAAGAAATGGGGAATTGATTTCGTTGGACCTTTTGATCCTCCATATTTTGGGAAAGAATACCTCTTGGTATGCATAGAATATGTTACAAAATGGGCTGAAGTTCAAGCATTGGCATCTGCCAATGAGGATGTTGTTGCTAATTTCCTGTATAATTGGATATTGCTACGGTTTGGGGCCCCAGGGCAATTGTATTTGATCAAGGTCCTCAATTTGTGTCTAAAATGATTGAGGATTTTATGGAAATATATCAAATCAAGCACCAGAAATCGTCACCATATCACCCCCAATCCAATGGGTAGGTGGAAGTCACCAACAGAGAACTTGAGAACATTCTAACTAAAGTGGTCAGTGTTGACGAGAAAAAATTGGGTACCAAAACTTCCCGAGGTAGTTTAGGCCTATAACACGACCTGGAAAACCACTACTAGTTTTTCTCCCTATGAGTTGGTATATGGGAAGAAGCCATTGTTACCTGTAGATTTCAAGTTATGCACACAGAGAACAACACTGGAAGTCGGCATCAATTTGGATGAATCACAACACGAACGGGTGATGCAACTAAACGAATTGGATGAAATGCGGATGGAAGCACAACAACAAGTAGAAATTATACAACATCAGAGGAAGGCCTAACATGATTCTCATATAAAATCCAGGATGTTTCTCGAGGGGATGGGTCTTACTTTTTGATTCCAAATATCAACAGTTTAAAGGTAAATTACAGACACACTGGTTGGGCCCATATCAGATCGAAAAAGTGTTTGATAATGGTTCTGTGTGACTGATACTAATCGATGGTGATAGAAGGACTCTTCTTGTGAATGGCCATAGGCTCAGGATTTATCAATGACCTCTTGACAAGGGAACTTTCACTAGTGATATCATGTTGAGTGAGGAAATGCATGTTGAGGCTACATATATCATACCCTGAACTAGCATGGGTAAGTGCATTCTAATTCACTACGAATATTTCCTTATGAAGAAAATCCCCATGCATAAACTTATCATAATTACATCCTGACATAATGTTCAATGTATTTATTATGGATATCTTTCTGAATCTGACGCTACGACATGACGGCATGAGGGTGTAATGATTCATGATTTCCATGCACACCGCATGTGTCATATTCTACGAAAGGGATAGGTGGAATTTCTGTTTCAAGTGATGGGATGTGTGTCATCTCACATATCAAAATTACTCATGGATACCTAGTCTTGTCAACCTTTTTATGCCACCAAATTTTCTCTGCTTTTATGCGATTCAAGGATCCTAGTGCATTTCAAATTGATAGTTCCTAACCACTTCATGTCATTGCTTCATGAATATTGAACACACCTTTCTACCTGCCATCACACTATGTGAATTCAAGCACACCCTTTTTATTGTTTCTCTATTATCTGGATTCATTCACCTTCATCATGGGACAAAAGAAAAAGTCAAATCCTGATTCTCCGGACCCATTACTTAGGAACATTGTGCTTTCATAGGTATTTTATGATTCTAGTTGGCTTGACTTCATCTGAAAATTTGAAGGTTTTGATGAAGGAATAGTGGATGAATTCTTGGAGAATTTTGAAGCTACTTGCTCACGTGTTGGAGGGAAGCGAGTGGATATTACTAGCCAAGTAGTTTCTGAACTATCTAGTTTACCGAATTTTGGTCTAAAAGTCATGAAAAATGCTCCCCTCAAAGACTTGATTTCTCTATTTCATGAGGAGGGTGAGGAATTTCTCAAGGTAATCCTTACCTCCCAGGGTGTTCAGAAAGGATTTAAGAGGGACAATTTTCCCAACATTTGGAGGGAGATGGCCAAATGGGTTAACAAGATACTTTATATGCGATGGCTAACCATCTGTGTTGGGTGGTGATTCACTCAAAATTCTCATTCATTTAAAGAAAGGATGCATCAACCCTACACTCAGGGTGAATTTACTAGAATACTTGGTAGATGTAGTTATCAAAGTCAGCCAAAAATAAAAGACTGGAGGAGGAAAGACAGTGTTAAAGCACCCAAGGCTCATTCACATATTGTGCTCACATAAAAAAAAAATTAAGCCAAAGAAAAGGATTAAAAGGATGAATGTGGGGGAAGGTTCTAAGTTGAAGCAACTCAAACTAGGGCCATCTTCCACACCTTGGCCCATTATCGCATCACTCAATCACCATACATACCATAAGAAGGAGGAACCTAATGCTAGACAAACATGGACAAATATGGTGATCAAGTGATCCCATCTTTAGCACCTTCCAATTCTCAAGGTAGAAATAACTTGACTCCATATTCTTCTATTTTCCTACAGCCGCAAAGGTCCTATGCATTACATAAACCTGGAAATTCCTAGTGGAGGGGTTTTGGTGCTTCGCCCTATGTGGGAGGTAAGGTATGATGAATAACACTGGTTGTCCCCCAGGTGACAAATCACCAAACACTATATTCATTGCAGCTATTCCGACCCCACAAAGCTCATCTATGCCCTCATCTTGAAGTCCATTCCTTAGCTCTGAAACTACTTGATTCTGAAGCATATAATCCATCTCTGAAATCAATTACAATGGAAATTGGTTGCCTCGAGTTATGTCAAGCTACCGATCCTCATGGTTATTTGGAAGAGATTGCACTCCTTAAAGCCCAGTTGAAAGGTATGGAAGAAACAAATATGTCTTTACAAACTGAATTTACTCAACGCATAGTAGAAAAGGTTAGAGAAATCACAACTTTACAAATAGAAGTTAGCAACCTAAAGTGGCAGAGAGATAGAGGTCTTAGCATTTTGAATGATGTCCACCAATTATCTCTTCAGAATTTAGAATTAAAAAAGGAAAATAAGAAATTAAAGGGGGAAATAGAAATCATCCAAGATGAAAAACAAAAACGTAGTCTCTTTTGGACTCTGTCTATCATCCTTTGCTTGTAAGCTTCGTCTCTTGTAGGAGACCATATTCAATTTACAATATGTTTTTTCAGCAAAATTTTTACTCTTGGCAGTTATTGTAGTTGTGTTGTCAGGTGCCTTATGAAGCCCCTAATGGTAATGTTTTCTTATCCATTTACAAATCCAGTACCCCAAAATTCAAAACCTGCTTTGTGAGTTCTACCTCCATAATATGTTAGTTCCCAATGTCCCTGACTTCTTCATTAACTTGTTCATGGGGATTTTCAATTAAAATCCTTTCAGTCCTTGCTTCAAATCAGATCATGTGGGGTGAAAAATGGATATCTTTAATCACACAGCTCAAACAATAGGATTCTATATTCGGCCTACACATCACAATGATGTGGCTATGTGGAAAAAATTTAAATCTCTTTACTACCAAGTTGGTATTGGAGAGAATACTTGAAGATATTACTGAAATGTGTGGGGAATTTGAAACCTATAGTCAGTAGCACTTTGGGGCAGCAAGGCAGGCCTGTGATAGGAGATGGGACACTTTGAGCTTACCATTAAAGTGAAGGGAGGTTATTTCACCTTAGAATTTGAGTTGGAGTATGCGACAAGGTGATGCCCTCATCACAATCATAAGGCAATTATCGAAAAATCTAGCGGGCATTACAAAGTGATGAATGGGTAGGACTTCATGTGTGACCACCTCTCCTATTGAGTCCTACTACCACTTGGTAAAACAACACTACACAATTAAATGAGGGTTTTACAGCTTGGGTCGAAGTAACTTCCAACACTCAGGGATGTAAAGGTACCAGGAAGCAATATGCTAACCAATTTGAAGAGTATGACATGGCCCAACAACTTGGTCACAGGGCAGGGCGTAGATAAGTTGCATTGGGACATGCAACAAGTAAAGTGCGGGGGAAATGATGAGTGCATTATTTGGCTCATTTATATCATTCCTATGGTTAATAAATTGTCATTTAGATATGATTTGCTAATGCATGGGGATGCTTTGTATAGTTATATCTTAGTGAGTTTGATGCATTTTCCTTTCTTTTTTCATGCAACCTGATTACCATATAACTTCCTACTAACTTCCTTCGTGAGGAAAATGTGATGATGTGTGCAGGGAAATAATGAACATTTATTGCCAATGTAATTAAGAAGTCCAAGTTTGGAGCTGGAATGTGGAAGTGGAAGACTTTTTCCACCTATCGACCTATAAGTATGGGACTTGTTTCTAGCAGTCCTATAGGAATTTATGAGTCTTGATTAATGTTGATTAGTGGGAGATGTTAGTGCCGGCTATTATGGTGTATTCTATAACTAGCTTGCAGTGTCTATATAAAGACACCTTCTTAAGAACATTGGAGTAGCTGTTATTTTTTGAGATATAATCTACAACATATAGCCTGTTGTTTTTAGCACTCTCTTTTTCATATACTAGATATGTCATGGAACTTATTTGAATTAATATAAGTAAGCATCATTTTTAGGATCTAGAGCTGTTGAGATTTCCTCTTTCCCAAGGGAGAGCAAGGGCCCACTTGACCAAGGAGACAAGATGTTGTTTACATTCACATACATATCTGGTTTTTTGATAAGTTTTACTGTAATCTCTATTTCAGTATGTTTCATGTAATCTCAGTTTGAATGTATTTGCTTTCCCTATTGGAATTTTTATTTAGAACATGTGTTTCCCTTTATGAAAAGTTTAGTTAGCATGTGCTTTTACTTCTACTGATTCTTAGTTACGAGTGTGCAATTTCAATTCTGTTCTTTCATATTATGTGTGCACATTTCCATTTAATTTAAAATTATAGCTTATAAACTTTATTTCATCACAATAACTAAATTCCATAGATTTATATTTAGTTTCTGTAGATTATTAACCAACTTAGAAATATCTCACAATAACCCCCCATGGAAGACCTAACAAGAAAATTGGTTACATAAATTTCCATTGCATATAGCCTAGGACATAGCCCTAGTTTATAATGACACTAATAGAAGATCTGGTTAGTTAAATGATTGAAGAATACAAAAACCCATCATAGGGGTCAAGCCGTGAATACCCAAAATCTTGTGTTCTCAAAATGATAAGAAATAAATACATTTTATCGCATGTTTTTGGGTGAGACCCAAATTTAGTTACATACCCATCGAATAGTAACAAAAATACCCAATATAAGGATTGAAAAAACTGAAGAAATAATACAATATAATTAATCATGAATCCTTTTCATACCCAGGATATCGATATCAAGAAACAATAATATACAACAATAATAACTCACATAGATCGTATATTGAACACAATATCTAACAGAGATTTCATTTTTAACCTAAGAAATGAAAGAATGCAATCAATCACATACCCATACAAGCAAGAGAAATAGTAACTAAATTTCCCTACTTACACTTTATCCTCTCAATATATTAAACAAATTTTGACTAACTATCTAGTAGGTATCCATCTATTTCAGAATGAAATAATGAGGTTGAGAAATATGCATCCATAATCTGTAGTCGCCATGGTTTTTGCAAAAGCATCCTTATAGACACCTATAATTTAGCTTGAGCAATTTAAATACTTAAATTGCATTAATTATCCCCTTTCTGCAAATTGATGACATATCATCAATATAGCGCACTTCCTCTTCTATCACCATTAATTATCTACATTACGCTAGTTAATTAACTCTTCTATCCAACAATGACACCAATTAACAACCTTCCGTTAATCAACTCCCCTTTCTATCTACATTAATTAATTATTTCTAATTAATTAATCCCCCTTTCTACATAGACTAATTAATTATTATTAATTAATTATCTTCCTCTCCCATTTAATCAATAAATCACCATTTATTTGATTAAAATACCTTCATAACATAAATCATACTAACTATTCCTCTAAAAAGCTTCTATAATCTTGCACATATATTAATTAATCACTTTGATTAATTAATAAATCCCCTCAAATCCCATGGGTCACTAAAGGACAAACTAAACTCTCCTAAGGTTGACTCAACCCTTTCTAAACCTTCCTTATCCACAACTAACCCAACCTCTCCATTTATCCCACATGAAGAGGGATGTAGAGATTCTTATATCCATTGGGCTATTTAAAGATCCCTCCTCATACCTTTCTATTTACACCTTTACATTCCTAGATGAGCATAAATCCTAAGATATAGCCATTTTATCATCTTGGAGCATTCTTCATTGGAGAGGCTAGCTACTTTCATTTCTTGTATTCATCCATCCAAGTTTTGAAGTCATATGGGGATATGTCAAATGGTCTTGTAGCCATGGATTGACAAGAATCCATTCTTGGAAACCTTAGGATTCAAACATACAATCAAAATTTTTATTGTTAAGGATATAAATAGGTTCATTTCATTTTGATTAGCATTCAATAGAGATAGAGATTAATGGATTAACATGTTAGTTTGAATATTTGTTCATGTTCTAATGCAAGGATGTTAGTAGATTAGTCTTGCTTAAGCTCTAAGCATGATGGTGCATTGAATTTGATTTAGCTTTGTTTTAGGACTACTAGGTGTTAGTTCTAACTCTTTTTACATTGCTAACAAATACATGTACACATTTGGCACGCTTGGTGGGACGGGTCCTTAGTCCCTTAGCATTGTAGCTCAAATTTTATTGTTATTTCAAGTTTTTGGCTAACCCTTGATATACACATATGGAAAATAATGTCCAATTTCTTAGGATTTTGCTAATATTACATGTGTAGGATCTCATTTAGAGCTTTAATTCTAATGGGTTGTTGTCAATTTTGAGCTAACATACTAAAATTTGGAGTGTTTTGAGATTTTTGGTGTCTTTTGCTAATATTACATGTGTGAAATAATGTTAAATTTCTTATGATTTTGCTAACTTTGCATGTGTTGAGTCTTGTTTAGGGGTTTAATTTTGATGGGTTGTTGTCAATTTTGAGCTAACATATCAAAAATTTGACCTTTTTGAAGTTGTTTATGTTAAAATGATGTATTTTTGACGTCACCCAGGAAAGGGAGCACACACATCATTTTGTGTGCGCGCGCAGACATAACTCTCACTATGTTTTTTTACACAGGGTGGCACAAGTACACAAATCCTAGTGCAAGCACCCAAAACCACGCACAAGCACCTTAAACCGGGCACACACACCCAAACCATGGCGCACACACCTTCAAAACTATCATTTTTTTAGTAGAGGTGCATAGGCACACAAATCCTAGTGCAGATCGTTGTTGCAGCAGACTCACGACACCCCTGGATGCGAGATCGGGTTTAAGGTTGATGCTTCGCATCCAGTGTGATTGCACAACATGGAAACCTCTCTCTAAGCATGGGACTTGTGAAACTGAGAGAGGAATCTCCAGATTAGAGGTTGGTTCCTCAAAATCCTCTGATTTAGATCTAATGCTTGCACAACTACAGAGGTTCAGGTCCTAATCCTACTCTAACTTGCAAGGAGACAGGGATAGAAGTGTAAAAATTGAAACTAACTAACGATGGTGATGCACCAAAAGGAGTGGTGAAACATTTCTGTCATGCAAATAGACACAAACCAGAGATTTGCAACATGAAACATACACAGGCTGATAAGATATAACTTAGGATCTGAAATGAAGCAAATAATACAAACAAAGGACTGAAAACCATTCACAAAGCTTGCATTATCATTTCCAGTACCAAAATCACTGCATTACAACCTCAGAGAGGTAAAAACTGTTACAATCTTTTGGAGAGGTCTAGTTCTTGCATCAATCACTTGCTGGAGGTGAAAGAAGAAGTTGCTATGTCCAAAAAAATTTCCCCCTTTTAGAAATGAGCCAAATATGGCTTTTACATTGCATGGGTCGAGCCTAGGGAATGAAACATGGGAAAACGTGCAAGCCCATTCCTCCTTAATCTGCAGATGCATTAAAATGGTATGTGATTCCTTATAAACCCATACCTTGTCATTTTTGACCGAATTGCAGGAGAATGCGACCCATTCCGCATTAATTTGGTCATTTGAAACGTCACTTCCGGTCATGAACATGCGTCGAGCCATTTCTCAACTTTCTCTCTCAGTCGCACTAAAATTTGAGATTAACCCCAAAATCATGTAGAGAATTTCATAAGCTTTCCAATGATATAAAGAACGTGTAAATCCGAGCTCTGGATCGGAAGATATGGCGATCTGAAGATTTAGGACACAAAACAGGCAAAAACTGATTTTTTAAATTTCTTCCCGCGCTCTGCCACCTGGATGACATGTGGCATGCATTGATTGGTCATCAGGGGTGCGGGGCAGACCTTTACTTTTAGCTTTTGGGTGAACTTCTTGCCAAATTCTCTAACTCCTCCCCGAGCTCCGAGCTTCCCTTCCTCATTGGACACGTGTCCTCTTTTTATTGGCTCGGGTTAGTGCTTGAAACCTCGCCCTTTGAACTTTTGGACTTTTCTCCTTGTGACACGTGTCATGATTTGGTTGGTCTGTGGGTCTACTGGCTTTTCGCGTCCACCGCGTCTTTTTGTTCTCGATGTCCCAAGACTGCTTTGGGACAAAACCTCCGATCCACCCGAAATGGGCTTCCTTGTCCCTTATTCGGCTGATGACATGGCGTTGCTTGATTGGCTTTTGCTCTCCTTCAGCTATTCGCGTCCCACACGTCCCCCTTTGTCGCGGCAATCGTCCCAAAGGCGAAAGTTCCCGTTTTTGGCCGAACCGCCGTTCAAGTCCTTCACGCCTTCTTCTTGTCCCAAATGTCCCAGAAGCGCTTAGTCGACTTTCTTCTTCTCTTGGGCTGAACCGGCTTTCCCGCGCCCCACGCGTCCTTACGCCCGCATGTCCCTTTGCTCTGCAGAGACTACTCCGCGGCCTTTCGGCCGATTCGCGCCCGCATGTCCCGACTGCTCCGAGGACTAGGACTTAGCCATTTTTCATGATTTTTCTGGCCCAAGCTTGTTTTCTCTGCAACCTTTTCACATTTTCTCGTAACTTTCTCTTTTCTTCTTGGACAGGGAGTTAGAGAAAATCTGAGGGGACCCTAGAAACATGATTTTTTCCCTGAATCAATCTATTTTCCTAGGACTTGAGAATTCTGATGCATGTTATCAAATTAACCCTGGGGGGTGAATTTGGATAACAATTTGGTGACTCAGCGGGGTTACATGCCTGCTAGGTAGAAGATACCAGTTGCCTGAAGTAGTCCATTGGGCATGGAGTTATCAAATATTCAGTTTAGAAACCCAACTGACTCGAGAATGTGTAAGGGGAAAGATGGTATGTCACCTGATGAAAGCAAGGACCGCTAAACATCTCCATGGACAGCAAGCTGTGCCAAAGCACTTAGGGAAAACAAAACTAACCTACAGCAAAACAATGTGCACAAGCACTTGGAGGAAAGAAAATCTAATCCTGATATTTACAAGGTAATGAACTTCCCTCTAGAAGCGCGCTTGAGATAGATTCCATTGACTGAATCTGCAGCTTCTTCACCATCCAGTGAGGCTAATTGGAAAGCATTGTTGTTCTTGCACTTTGTGACCATGTATGGGCCACTCCAAATGGCATCAAATTTTGAATGCCTTCCTGGTTTTGCTCTATCCACATCCCATTTCAACACTAGATCTCCAACTTGAAAAGATCTATCCTTGGCCTTTCTATCAAAGGTCTTCTTGATCAAAGCTTGATCGTTTTCCATTGCTTAGGATGCCTGATTTATGATCTCTTGCAGCTCCATCAAATCTGCATACCTCACCTCCATGGGCTCAAATTCAAGCAACTCCAATCGCTTCATGAGTTCCAATGTTGGCAACTCCGGTGACACGGGCAAGATTGCTCTCTTCCATGACAAGCTTTGAATGGAGAGTTACCTATGGATCTTTTGGGAGTTATCCTATCAGCCCATAAGGCTGATTTCAGTTTGGTATGCCAAGACCTCTGATTCTCTTCAAGAGTCCTCCTAATGATCCTCAACAAGTTCTTGTTTGTAGACTCGGCCTGGCCATTACCTTGGGGGTAATAGTTTGATGAAGTGCTTAGGTAAATACCGTTCTTGACAGCCCACTCAGTCACCTTAGATCCAATGAATGCCAATGCATTATCAGAGATTATTGTAGCAGGTACACCAAATCTGGTTGTTATCCCCTCATAAAAGTCTAAGATGCTAGACTCATTCGCCTCTTTGAGTGCTACTGCTTCTATCCATTTGGTGAAGTAGTATGTGGCTGTCAAAATCCATTTGTGCCCTTGGCTTGAATTGGGATTAATGACTCCAATGAAGTCCAAACCCCATTGCATGAATGGCTGGTCAACTGAGATTGGATGCAATGGAAGGGTAGAAAACTTCTCTTTTCCTGTGAAGAATGCACAATTCTTACACCTTTTGATCCATGCATAGCAATCATCAAGATCTTAGGCCAATAATAACCAGCCTTCATGATTTTTAGAGAGTCACTCACTGGGTGCAAAATGGCCACCACTGGTCCATCATGGAACTCTTCTAATATCCCTTGAATCTGACTTGTGCTAATGCATCTCAGCAGCACTCCATTTACATCTTTCTTGAACAAAACTCCATCAACAATGGCATACGGGACAGCCTGCAATCTAAAGTATCTCCTTTGGGTCTTGTTCATCTCCTGGAGGCATAGGCTTGTGCCTAGGAACTATATAATGCCTTGGATCCAGCAAGGAGTGGGGGCAACATTGTCTTCTTCTTGATTGCCACTTGGCTCATGGCTGTCTTGGACTGTCAAAATAGTTTCTTCTTTGTTGCATACTTCTTTTTGCTTCCCCAAAACTAGCTGCTCACACAATCCTTTCCCTCTTACCAGCTTGGTGATCTTGATCTCAATGTCATACTCCATGACACGGGTGATCCAACCTACCCTTTTCTCATTCAAATCCTTGTTGAGGAGGAAGTCCTTAACCCCAGCATGTGAGACCAGCAACTGGACCTTGTTGTTTGAGACTAAATGCTTGAATTTCTTCAAGCTACCGACATCTTGCAAGTATATGCTTCTCAATAAAAGAGTATCTCACCTCATAGTCATCTAGGCTCTGGCTGAAGAAGGCAATTGGCTGCTCATCATTATCTTTGTTCTGCTGTACCAAAATGGCAAAGATAGTGTCATTACCTCCAAATGCATAGAGGATGAAATCCTTGGAGAAGTCTAGGTTGATGAGAGTTGGTGCTTGAGAGATAGCTTCTTTGATTGCTTCAAAACTCTCCTTGCCTTCTGTTGTCCACTTGAAAGCCATGCTTTTCTTTAACATTTTGGTGATGGGCTTGACAAGGGCTGCAAAATCTGGGACAAACCTCCGAACAAATTTTATCCTTCCCAAGAAACTCTGAAGGGATTTCTTGTGGCTTGGCAATGGTAGTGCTCTTATGGCTTCAACCCTCTCTCGGATCAATTACTAATCCCTCCTCGGAGACAAGTATGGCCAAGGAGCTTTCCTTCATGTGCAAGAAAGATGCACTTCTTAGGATTCAAAGACACTCCGAATTTTCTACACCTCTGAAACACTTGCCTGAGGTGAAAGAGATGGTCTGCTACATTCTTTGAGAAGACAGTGATATCATCTAGGTATACCAACACTATCTTGTTGATCAAGCCTTTGAATGCCATATCCATAGCTCATTGGAATGTTGCTCCGACATTCGACAGTCCAAATGGCATCTTCTTGTAAGCATATGTGCCCCATTTTGTAGTGAAGGCCATCTTGAATTGATCTTCTTCCTTTACCATTATCTGATTATAGCCTGAATATCCATCTAGCAATGAAAACCTTTCTGAACCAGCTACAACCTGCAATATTTGTTCCATTGATGGAAGCGGATAATGGTCTTTGAGTGATGCTCTATTTAGATCGCGAAAGTCCACACACAATCTTATTTCTCCATTTCTCTTTCTTCTGCACCAAGTTTACAACCCAACTTGAGTGTTTGATGGGGAAGATGATACTGGCCTCAATGAGCTTGCTTAACTCTCTTCTCATGAGAGGCTCAATATGAGGATTTACTATCCTTTGCTTTTTCCTGACAGGCTTGGATTCTGGATCCAACTCAATAGTATGTTGTGCCAACTTTGGGTTGAAACATCTTAGATCTTTGTAAGTCCAAGTGAAGACATCTCTGGGAACTCTTGATAAAGCTAAACAAAATCAGATTTCTCTTGTGAGGTACTTACTTTGCCAATTTGCAATGTTTTTCCTTTTTCCACTAAAATAGGCTCTGAATCTTCACCCTTCACTTGAATGTTTGCTTTCTCCTTTTGGAACTGATCATTCGGGTTGAAGATTGACTCCAAGGTTATGAGGCCTTTTGGTAATTTTTTAGTTCTTAGCTGCACCACTTGGTCGCCATATCGCTTCTCGCAGCTTGTTTTGATTACCGGTGAAGAACTCAGCTTTCTTCTTGGAGGAAATTAACAATTTGCTGATCATTCTCGAAGACTTGCCAACTCGTATTGTTATCCGGAACAGCTGGTCTCACAACCAATTTGATATGACACCGAGATTTTTCACTTTTGATATTTTCTACAACGTCAAATGCAACACCAATTGCTGCCGCCATCATTCCATTGCTTTCATTCCCTTTTCTTGGAATGGATTTGATGCTAAAAGCTTCAAAATCTTCAATGAGATCCCATACCCAATTTTTGTAGCACTTGAGCAGATCATTTTTGGCAGCATTTTTTCCTTTGACTTGGTTTACGATCAGCTCGCTATCACCAAATACTTGTAAATTCCTCATGCCTTTCCTCTTTGCCCAGTGTAATCCATGAATTAAGGCTTCATACTCAGCTGTATTGTTTGAACAGGAAAACTGGAAACAGAAGGCTGAGTAATACCTTATACCTTGTGGTGAAATGAGCATAGCTCCTCCTCCTGCACCTTGTCTACTCCTCGACCCATCAAAGAACAATTTCCATACTTCATTCTTGTCTTTATGATCTGGCTTAGTGATGCTGGGGAGAGGTTGATTTTCTTCATGTAGGCAATAAACTCCTACTTTCGATTGTTCTATTTCTTTATAAGGATCAAAAGCATGCACCTTGCTTGCCCATTCATCAAGAGTCAAATCTGGGATGCTTCCAACCTTGGTGTCACCTCATCGCTGCTTGGGTGATCCTCTTGATCAAATGCTGAGCAATTGACATTAATTTGACTTGGAGTGTAAGGCTCAATGTGGAAGTTTGCAATAGGTTCTGACCTGATTGTAGCCTTAGTTCCATACCTTGTTCTCAACAAAGATGTGTGACCAATCAGCAGACAAATATCCCCAATCTTGGCTGTGAAGTCCTCGACAAGCACAGGCAAAGAGTGGTGGAAGGTCTATGACTCGATACATCTTGTAAAACAATCACATTGGACATGCATGCAAGGTAAGACTCAAGTTTTTAATCACTCCAACTATTGCTACTGCTGTCCCATCTAACTGCACTACCCCTTTGGATGTTGTTTCATACTAGAGCCCTAACTGATCAGCTATTTGTTTAGGCATGACAGAACTACTTGCCCGTAATCAATCATGTAATTATGCACTAGCTGATTTCCAATGATCAATGAAACATAAAAAGGAGGGGGCTTCAACATTTTACCTTGTTGTCCTCCATGATTTCCTCAGTCAGGCAGCATTTGTAAGCACTTTATCTTGCATCCCAACTTACTGATTCAAGTTGGCCAGTCCTTCATGGCAGCTTGCAGTAGATCTCTTTGGCCTCGGGATGGATAGGGATTCCCATATAGATATATTGACGTTTGTCTTCTTCATCTGATCAATGATACTGAACGATGATGAAGGATCTCTTTGTTGTCCCTTGGTTTTCACATTTACTCCTTGCACGTGGGCAGCAACAACTGGCATTTGAGTTGGCCTAGGGGCTATTCTTGGCTGCCCTTGTGCATTTGAAATGGGACTTTGCTTACCAACCATTTGTGGAGCCGTGGATGGTTGTGGATTGGTTGGGGTTGATGACTGCTTCTTCACCCAAATTCCTCCTCTTTGACCTTGTGTTGGCTGCAATACCTTGAGACACTACCTGGTTCATGCCACAAAATCCTCCGCTTGCTAGTTCACCAATGTGGTGTCATTTGGGGCTGATTGCTGTTGGAATGTTTCTTATTGTTGGTCGCTTCTCGATCGCCTCACCCTCCACTCCAAGTAGTTGTCACCATCAATGCTTGATTGAGAGCACCATCAAGCACATGGATTGGTTATGAGGTTCATTGCATGGAAAACACCACCATACTCTGGCAATGTTGTTTTGCATACTTGGCACCAATGCCTTGGAGGTAGATATGGCATTTGGATTATAGGGCTGAAATGGTCTATTGGTAGGAGGCCTTGTTTGATTCATATTTGCAACTAGATTAGGAGGCCTTTGTGGTTGGTATGGCTACCTATTAGGCTAAGCTTGGGGTTGATAAGAAGGTCTAAAACCTTGGGCTTGTTGCCTTTTGAGAGTAACCAGCTCATTGCCTAGGTTTTACAATTGCTTCATGACCTCTTGAAGCTCATTTGGGGCACTTAGAGATGAAGTGGAAGCTTCATTTGAACTCTGATTTCTAGGAGTGGGAGAAGGAGCCAAACTAGGTGCTTGATGGGTGTTTGGGCTCTCTAAACTTGGAAACAATGGTATGGGAGGTCTAGGGGCAAGTTTGCCACTTGGATAAAACAGCTTTTCATCCCTAATTGCAATGCTATAAGCCATAGGGATAGTTGTGCCTCCCATGGACTGAATTAACATAGAAATATCAAAATTTAAAGCTTTGAGATAGTAGAGAAAAACACCTTTTCTTTGTTGGCCCGATCGCCACCGGAATCCTTTCCCAAGTCTTTTGAAATCTGAAGTTGAAATTGGTCACCGCTCATTGGGAGCTCTCTTGATGGTTGTCACTGCTCCAAAAGAGACAAGTTGTCTCCTTTTCTCCAAATTGATCGTGAAGTGCTATACACAAATGATTCCAATTTGTGATAGAACCACTCCAAGGCTCCTAAACCATTGCAAATGCTTTCCCCTTGAATGAAGACGCCAAAGAACTTGACAAACACTTGCATCTCATTAATTTTATGGATTGCACAAAGGTTGGCAATGTCTTTAACATGATCACCCGGAGTAGTCCGATTTTCTCCAAAGAAGTAGGGAATGTTATTCAAGGCTACAATAGGAACCGGATGTTGTGCATTGAGGGCAAGTGGGTCACTGCCATGAAGTTGACGAAGGGATTGTTCTGAGCCATTCTGATTGGTCTTAAAACCCTTGTTGATCGAATGAAAGGCCTACCAGGTGGAGGAGTTGAGAGAGTTTTGTTTAGTGGAGATGGAGACCTTTGAATCCTTCTTCCTCTCTGCCTCCTTCGAGATAATTGCAGTATTCAAAAACACTTCTTCTTCTCCAACTCTTGACCTTGTAGTGATTCTTCTCATGATTTTTCAGCCTACACTTGAACCAATCGATTCTTCCCCTCGAGTCGTTAGATGTGTAAATAATAGCTCTTTTTAAGCGAGAAAATTGCAGCAGATGCACATCAACTTTGCTGCAATAAAAATGAGACCTCTAGTGTCCCACCGGCGTGCGTAATCATGTTGCAGCACTCACAACACCCCCGGATGCAGATCAAGTTTTTAGGTTGATGCTTCGCATCGAGTGTGATTGCACAACATGGAAACCTCTCTCCAAGTGTGGGACTTGTGAAACTAAGAGAGGAATCTCCAAATTAGAGGCTGGTTCCTCAAACTCCTCTGATTTAGATCTAATGCTTGCATAACTACAGAGGTTCGCACCTAATCCTACTCTAACTTGCAAGGAGACAGGATAGAAATGCAAAAATTGAAACTAACTAAAGATGGTGATGCACCAAAAGGAGTGGTGAAACATTTCTGTCATGTAAATAGACACAAACCAGAGATTTGCAACATGAAACATACACAAGTTGATAAGATATAACTTAGGATCTGAAATGAAGCAAATAATACAAACAAAGGACTGAAAACCATTCACAAAGCTTGCATTATCATTTCCAAAGACTCAAAATCATCGCATTACAACCTCGTAGAGGTAAAAATGCACAATCTTTTGGAGAGGTCTAGTTCTTGCATCAATCACTTGCTTGGAGGTGAAAGAAGAAGTTGCTATGTCCAAAAAATTTCCCCCTTTTAGAAATGAGCCAAATATGGCTTTTACATTGCATGGGTCGAGCCTAGGAATGAAACATGGGAAAACATGCAATCCCATTCCTCCTTAACTACAGATGCATTAAAACGGCATGGGATTCCTTACAAACCCATACCTGTCATTTTTGACCGACCATTGCAGGAGAATGCGACCCATTCTCGCATTAATTTGGTCGCCGAAACGCTCACTTCGGTCATGAACACGCGCTGCGAGCCGCTTTCTCAACTTTATCTCTCCGTGATCGCATCAAAATTCGAGATTAACCCCAAAATCATGTAGAGAATTTCATAAGCTTCCCAATGATATAAAGAATGTGTAAATTCGAGCTCGGATCTAAGATATGGTGATTCAAGATTTAGGGCGTAAAACAGAAAACGGATTTTTAAATTTCTTCCCGCTTACGCCACCCTGGATGACATGTGGCATGCATTGATTGGTCGTCAGGCGCGGGGTAGACCTTTACTTTTAGCTTTTGTGTGAATTTCTTGCCAAATTCTCTAACTCCTCCCCGAGCTCCGAGCTTCCCTTCCTCATTGGACATGTGTCCTCTTTTTATTGGCTCGGGTTAGTGCCTGAAACCTCGCCCTTAGAACTTTTGGAATTTTCTCCTTGTGACATGTGTCATGATTTGGTTGGTCCGCAGTCTCCGCACGGCTTTTCGCTCAGGTCTGCCGCATCTTTTTGTTCTAGATGTCCCAAGACTGTTTGGGACAAAAACCTCCGATCCGCCCGAAATGGGCTTCCTTGTCCCTTATTCGGCCGATGACGTGGCGTTGCTTGATTGGCTTTTGGCTCCTTCTCGCTATCCGCCCCACGCGTCCCTTTGTCGCAAATCGTCCCCAGGTGAAAGTTCCCTGCTTTCGCCAAACCGCCGGTTCGTGTCCTTCGCGTCTTCTTGTCCCAAATGTCCTGCAGTAGTTAGTCGATTTTCTTCTCCTCTTCGGCCGAACCGCTTTCCAGGCCCCACGCGTCCTTACGGCCTACATGTCCCTTTGCTCTGCAGATTTCCTGGCGGCCTTTCGGCCGATTCGCGCCCATACGCCCTCACGCCCCGACTGCTCCGAGGACTAGGACTTAGCCATTTTTCATGATTTTTTCTAGCCCAAGCTTGTTTTCTGCAACCTTTTCACATTTTCTCAGAACTTTCTCTTTTCTTCTTGGACAGGGGAGTTACAGAAAATCTGAGGGGACCCTAGAACATGATTTTTTCCCTGAATCAATCTTTTTCCCGGGACTTGAGAATTTCGATGCATGTTATCAAATTAACCCCGAGGGATGAATTTGGATAACACGTATATCATCAAGCAATCTTCCGAGGCCATAAATTTTACTCCCAAACTCAAAACAAATCTATTTTTATTGGGTTGGAAAGGTATTGAAGCGAACTACACAATGGAAACATAAATTTTTGGTTTTGAGTTATAAAATTTAATGTTTTACTTTTTAGTAAGCTACTCATTTATAACATGTCTAAATGCTTTACAAAATTTGGTCTTTGATGTTCTAACACCTTGCAGGGTTTATTTGAGACTAATTTCTATTTTGCATAGTATATTTGAAGATAATTTATGCTAATTTTGCTTGATTAAAGTTAATGAATGTTTCATTTTTGTTTAGGAGGCTAGGATCACATATGCTCTTCCCTCGCACCTTTTAGGTGATCTTGGGAATCAGAAACGATTCTACACCTTGTCTATTATTTAGAAAACATCTCATTTAACTTAATGCTTGTTCTTAAAAGGATGAATGTCAAAGTTGGTTAAAATGAACAAATATTGCATTTGAACGAAGTGTTTTCCATTTTGATTTCATAGTTGGATTCTACGTCACGTATGCTCTTCTCTTGCATCCTAGGATGATCTTGAGAATCGAAATGATGTTTTATCCTCTTTTGTGTTTTTGGAAAATTACTAATCTGTTGTGTAGGACCAAAAATGCTTGTTAAAGAAAAGGTGGCGTTGAAACAAAATTAAACTACTAATACAATTTCCATGTAGGTTTCCAAAAGGTGTTCAAGAAAACCACATCCAATTAAAAAGATAAAAACACACCACAATCAACACACTGTATTTGCAGGTTTGAATTAGGGTACATCCCATCCACTTAAAACTAGGACATAACCCCTTTCACATAAGAATTAATATACAACAATGGGGGTGGTCCTAGGAACCCCAAAGTAGTCCATGCAAGAGGGAACCTTGTGGACAAAACAGGAAGTGCTCTGCACAACCTACTCGACTAGTACTACCATTTGTGAGATTTAGCATCACACGTTGTCTATATAGAGACCCCAATGAGAGTACACAATGGACACATTTATTTCCAACTATACTTGAAGGGGGTAAAGTAAATCCGAGATACTTCCAAAGTAGTCGGTGTGAATTTTTAGGTAAATTAAGCTTGCTTAAGAAGGTTTTGGTGACACCTAGTTAAGTGAACCACCCAGAAGCTATCTTTGACTAGAGCCCACTTGGACCACATAAAATCCAATTTGAGTTGAGAGCTATTGTTCATCACAAAATGTGTGAAGCGTTACTTTTGCTTAGTTTTTCACTTGCCCTAAGGCGAGGTGAAACTCTGCCGAAGTGAGGCCAACATTTTTCAACCCCAATTGATCTATTTCCTTCACTTTCTTTTGACACTTTGTTGATTAAAATAAGAGTGACTACCCTTGTGTTGCTAATTGATTGTATTTACCACTTTTGTGTTTGTTTACGCTCATCCATGTTTGCGGCTGAGTTGTTAAATGTCTAAAGTGTGTGGAGACATTTTCATATCATTGGTAGCCTTTTCGATCTTGATACCCAAGTCAAGATTGTCATCATAGTTAGGCTTGATTCATCACTTTAATCTCCTTTGAGGTGTTATCTTTCTTGTATCATATCACCACAATTTTGATACTTACGTCTTGTTTCTTACAAACTCGACCTAAGTGTCTAGATTGTAATGTTATGCTACATGAATTGTAACAATTCCTTGGTATACTTTAGCCTTAGTTTTCCTTCAAACATTACCTTGATTTTGGAAAGTGTTATTGTTACTTTTGTGCGCGTCGTAATAATGTTATTTTGATACTAATACCTTACTTTTCCATAAAGTTTGGTTAACGTATCTTAGTGGTATTGTTGTGTCATTCACATTTGTAACTCCCACTTTTTAAGATATAGGTCTTGATTGGACTTAAACTTGCTTTTAGTATACCTTTCTTGGAAATCATATCAGATTTTTGTTATTACTTATGTCTTTTTCATTTTTTTTAACTTGCATAAGTGGTGGAATTTTTTTGGTCATCTTATGTGTCAAAATATTACTTGATCAAATGCTTAGGAAGTGCTCCATTTGATTGATTGGTTTAAAACAAAATTTGTGTGATTATGTCTCATTTGTCACATTGACTTATCCATTTCAGACAATCACTTTGATCCATTGATTCTTTATCATTCATTATTCTTTGGTCATTAATTTGGATTTGTGTTTTGAACTTGTATGATTGTTCCTTATGTTTATCTGCCTCATAAATTCATTTTTAGGACAATCATTTGGGTCTTTGATCTTTTTATCTTTTTGTTTTTACCTATGTTCATGATCATTTTTGAACACATCTTTCAAACCTTGGAAAAAACATTCAAGAAACTTTTGCATCATCCGAACATTGGAAATCTTTCCTTTGTATCCTTTATGTTGCTAAAATTTTGATCAATTGTTTGGCATTTACGCCTCCAAACCTTTTTGGATTATCAATCTTGAGTCATCACGATATTTTTTTTCCTTAGCTTCCCTTTTGGATAATCAAATAAGCATCCCCATCTTTATGAAATGTCTAGTTGGTTGTCTTTATGCTGTCCAAATCAACATGAAACCTTCTTCACTTTGAAGAAGTTTGATCATACAATTTAGGTCTAGACCTTTGAACCCAATACATGCCAAAATGAATGATTATCGAAGGTTCCTTAAGCATACAACAATAAGGAATCAAAGTTTCAAAGTACAAATCAAAAACACCCATCATGACCAAACCACATTTGGTTCTTCGTACTCGGAACCCATTCAAGTAACCCGTTCCCCACCTTCATCTCATAGTCGGTGGTATGGTTTGGAAACTTCTGATCCTAATTATTATTTGAGTTCCCCCCACTCTTCTTCTGATTCTAATCCAAACATTTCCTCTTCTTCTAAGGATTCCAATCCAAATATCTCCTCTCGATTCTTCTGATGATTCTAATCCAAACATTTCCTCTTCTTTTAAGGATTCCAATCCAAATATTTCCTCTGATTCTTCTGATGATTCAGATCCAAACTAATATTTAGATTCATATAATTTGAATCCTAAGTTGCGGTCCTCCCCTTCTTCACAAGACCTCTATTATTAGTCACCTAAACAATATTCTCCTCCTCTAAAGATTTGTGTCACCACAAATTATCTTCATCATTCATCTAATGTGAATCCTACATCATGGTCCTCCCTATCTTCACAAGACCCTATTCATCATACATTTAATATTAATCCTACTTCGTGGTCCTCCCTTTCTTCACAAGACCCATTTTATCAGTCTCCTCAACAATTTCTTCTTCCTTTGAAGATACACGTGACTCCAAATACCTCCAATCAAACATCTAATATAATTCTTAAATCACGGTCCTCTCTTTCTTCATAGAACCCTTGTTATTATTCATCTAATGCTATTCTTGAATCATGGTCCTCCCCTTCTTCGTAGGACCTTATTCATCAATCACCCCCACGAAGTCTTCCTTCTTTGAAGATTTGTGTGACTCAAAGTCTTTCTAGTAAAACTTTTGAATCGACCCATGCATCATAATCTATAGACTTTGGACATAATCCTACTACTTTACAAATGATATACCATCATATCGATAGGTCCACGCGACCTTCTTCTACTCCCCCGAGACATCTATATACACATCTTCTTCATCCCCCACATAATCTTATTCTATCAATCATCATCAAACATATTTTAAGTCTTCCACACAAAGTGAACCTCTTTCTTCCAATCAACCCTTGGTGGTCGATCAACAACTCATACCGATTTATCTCTTTCGAATAAAGAAACAATTATGGCATTTATAGGGCCATATGAAGATATTACTTTAGTAGATTACGAGAAAGGATTCTCTTTAGACTTTGACGTGTCTAAATATTTTGAGGAAAAGTTTGATTCCTTTTATCAAGAAATGAAGGAAGATCCTCGATCATGCAACTTAATCCTCCTCTTATTATTTTATCTTCACATTCTTCATTACATGAGGAAACTCCTAGGTATTACATTGATCCATGGCCTATCTTCTCATCACCCAATCACTCTTTTTCTATCATAATTCCTCAATCACAATCTCTTATGGGTTCAATGCCAAGTAACCCTTCATCTTCATCTAGGTGTGGGTCACCTTCTAGTATCCCCCTCTACTATTTGTAGGACATTTTCGAGTAGTCCATCAGTATTCTATTCTTGGGGCATGTCCCACTAGCCCCTTATCTTATATGTATGGATAACCCATGGGTAGTCCATCATCTTCTATTCTTGGGCCACATCCTAGTATCCCATCATCTTACATCTATGGGTCACATCCTAGTATCCCTTCTTCTTCTATTCTTGGGCCACAACCTAGTAGCCCTTTGTCTTCTATCTATAGCTCACCTCCCGGTAGCCCATCTTCTTCAATCCTTGGACTATATCCTTTTCATCCATCACATTATTCTTCTACCAAAGATTGTGGCAAGCCCACAATGTTTCTTCTCATCAATTCTAAACATCCACGTTCTTCTATCACTTCTCGGATCGATAAGTCAAGCATTAGCTTATGTAATGAAATTACTAGTATAATTCAGATTATTTGTAGAAATATAACACCAAATAACACAATATTTCAGAATAATGATCTCAATATGCAATTGTAATAGCTTCGCCACTTCAAGGGGGCAACCTCCAAACCATATAATAAGACTCAAATGCTCAAATGATAATGAACTACTACCTACAATCCTCTATATATACTATTCATATGTTATGGCCATCACCAGTGCCGACCTATTAAGCATGAGAAAGTACATATGATATAATAAACTGATATGGTAAGCCACAAGTCGGCTACTCATATCCTAATACAAGCAATAGGTTAAGGGCATAGCATGCCCTTCCCTTCAAACCAACGTTGTCCTTAATGTTGAATAATCCGGATGTTGCTTTGCAGAAAACCTTCATCCTCCTAGGTGGAATCTTCTATGCTCATATTCTTCCACTTGATCGATATTCCTTAATGTCTCTAGTTCTCACCTCTTAGTACGTGTTTTAGAGATCTTCTCTCGCTCAAAATGATTCTTCCTTCCTCGTCAAGTTCGATAACTCTATCTAGGCTTCAAATTTCTGTCCAATAACCTTCGTGCATGAAACATGGAATATTGGGTGTATGTTTGAAGATGGAGGCAACTCTATTTTATAAGTAACAATACCAATTTTCTCGTAGAACTGATAAGGGCCATAGTATTTAGAAGCAAGTTTGTTGTCCTTTTACTCGTTGCTTTAGAGACATCTGCTTGTAAGGTGAGATGTACAAAAACCCAATCATCAATTTCAAAATGTCTTTCACTATGATGTTGATCTGCTTGTTGTTTCATCTTGTTTTGTGCTAATGCTAAATTCTCCTTCAAACTAGCCAAAACATGTTGTTGATGTTGAATGTGTTCCTCAAAATCTCTGACCTTAGTTTGCACCCTCAAGGAGGAAGTGATAGAAGGTGGATGGTAACCATATAGTGCTAAAAATGGGGTCATTTGAGAAGAGGTATGAAAAGATGTGTTATACCACCATTCTGCAAGTGGTAGCCATTTAATCCATCTTTCCTGCTTATCTGATACAAAACAACGTAGATGCCCCTATAAGCATTTGTTGACCACTTCCATTTGCCCATCAGTTTGAGGATGATAAGATGAACTGTGAGCTAGCTGAGTACCCAAACATGAAAATAATTCCATCCAAAAATTACTTGTGAAAATAGGATCATGATCACTTACAATTATCTTTGGGGTTCCATGTAGCCTTTGAACTATCTCGAAAAAATAGCCATGACTATATACTAGCTGTAAATGGATGTGATAGGGCACAAAAATGGGTGTATTTTGTGAGCCTATCCACAATCACAAAAATAACACTCTTACCCTCTCGAACAAGGCAATCCAGTGATGAAATCCATGGAGACCTCCTCCCATCTTTGCTAGGAATTGGTAAGGGTTATAACACACTGTGTCTTAATTGTTTCCCCTTTGTTCTGTTGGCACACTAAACACTCTGATACAAACTTTTGTACATCCCCTTAAGTCCTTCCCAAAATAATTCTCCTTTTATTCTATGATATGTCTTCAAAAACCTGTGAGTTTCCTCCAATAGAGAGGCATGTAGCTCTGCAAGAATCTTATGCTTCAACTCGAATATTTACTCAAGTATAACTCGTCCTTGTACTCATAGGGCATTACCTTTCCACTCAAATTTTTTATATTTCATATATCCTTTCTTGATATTCTGTATTAGAGATTGTGAATCCTTGTCTTGATCCCATTCCAATCTTGCTTCATCCACCCAATCGGCCAAACATGGACATTCTACATAGTAAGGCATCTGTGGATGTATCCCTTCTGGACAATGCATCGCTACTACATTTTATTTACCCTTTTTGTATATTATTTCAAAATCATAACCCAACATTTTTATTATCCACTTTTTTATTCCTCATATGATAACCTTTGCTCTAAAAAGTATTTGAGACTATCATGATCAGTTTTTACCTTGAAGTGTCTACCAATAAGATAGGGCCTCCATTGCTTGACTACATGAAGAATAGCCATCATTTATTTCTCATAGACTGGTTTGAGTAGATATTTTCCTTTGAATTAGAAACTCTTAAATGTAATTGGTCTTCCTTCTTGCATTAGAACTACTCCCAATCCTAATCCTGAAGTGTCACATTCAACAATGAAGGTTTTTGAGAAGTTGGGAGTAGCCAAAACTGAGGGTGCTGCACAAGGCTTCCTTCAGCTGCTCAAAGGATTTAGTGGCTAAGTCTGTCCAATGGAAGGCATCCTTATTTAGAAATTCAGTGAGTGGGGTTTCTATTCTACCATATCCCCACACAAATATTCTATAGTACCTTGTTAGTCCTAGGAACCCACGAATATTTTTGAGAGTTTTGGGTCTTGGCCATTCCACCATAGCTTTGATCTTCTGAGGATCAACTTTGATGCCTTCATGGGATACAATGTGACCCAAGTACTCTACCTCTTGTACACCAAAAGAACATTTATATGGCTTTGCATAGAGAGTATGTTTCTCCAAAACTTCCAACACTTTATTTACATGTTGTAAGTGTTCTTCCCATGTCTTACTATAAATCAAAGAAAACTAATAGAAATTTTCTTTAAAATGGCTTGAAAATAGTGTTCATCAAGCTTTGAAAGGTTGAAGGCACATTTGTAAGACCAAAAGGCATTACCAAAAACTCATAATGGCCCTCATGAGTCCTAAAAGCCGTTTTATGAACATCTTCCTCTTTTATTCTAATTTGATGGTACCCCAAACAAAGATCTAATTTTGTGAAATAAATAGCACCATGCAATTCATCAAGTAAATCATCAATTATTGGAATAGGAAACTTATCTTTGATGGTATACTTGTTGAGTTCTCGATAATCTAGACACATCCTCCATGTTTCATCCTTCTTATGTACCATGACCACTAGGGAAGAATAGGCACTCTGACTAGGCCTGATGATACCTGCCTTCAACATTTCCTGAACCATTTTCTCGATCTCACTTTTCTGGGAATATGGGTATCTCGTATGGTCTAATGTTAGGTGTTTGGCTCCTTAGAATCAATCAATCGCATGATCATGATCCCTAACTGGTGGTATTCCCTTTGGAATTGCATAAAAAATAGATGAGTGAGCATCCACAATATTCTCAAGATTGGGTGGCATTGAAGACTCTGTATTTTGTACTTCTATGGAAAATAACTTTGCTTTTCCATCTACTCATTTTCCGAGAACCTTCTCGCATCTCGATGAGAGCTAATAATATTTGGAGACTTAGCTACCATCCCATTCAATTGTATTTTCCTTCTATCTCGAATGAAATCGCATGAACAATTCTTGAAATTCATCTCTATAGTACCTAAGGTTGTGAGCCATTGGACACCTAAAACAATATCTCGCCCTCCCATAGAAATAAAAAAAAAATAGGTGAGTCTAACATGTAGTCTCCCATGGAAAGCTTGATACTATGGTATTTTCCTATGTAATTGATGTCCCACCATCTGCAATCATAACTTGCATTTCTAGAGTTGGGAAAATAAAACAATTGAGGCGGGCAACTAACTTACTATTTATGAAGTTATGAGTACTACCCGAGTCAATCAAAACTATCACCTTCTATTTTTTGAGGTAGCCAATAACCTTGAGTGTTTGAGGATTACTAATACCTGACAATGCATGGCAAGAAATTGTAGGTTGGTGATCCTCTACTTCCTCTTCTACTAGTTCCTCAACCTCTCCTATAATTTCAGCATCCTCGTCATCCTCATTACCTCCGTCAATATAGAACATGATAATAGAATCGAAAGCTTGACTGGATTAAACATATGTACCTCATGCTTGATGTGGTCCTTAAGAGCCCCAAGAAATAGGTCATTTAGATTCTCTTCTAGTATATTCTCCACCCTTAAGGATAGGTTCTAGAATTGATGCACATAATCTTTGACTGATCCTATTTTTCGTAAATTTTCTAATTGACTAAAGTAGTTCTCTGAAACACTGGAACTATAGTGTAATTGCAACTCCTCGGTAAAAAATGTCCAAGTGACACCGAGACCATTCTTCTGCCTCTGAGCACATAACCATCGATACCAAACGAATTGGTATAGTTCAAGATATAGGGATGCCAAAGTCACCTTTTGTCCTGATGGTGTTTGATGTAGCTCAAATAAGTTCTCCATTTGATTTATCCAATTCAAGGGATCTTTACCATCAAATTTGTGCATATCCACTTTCAGCATCATGTTTCATGGTTGTGAATAAGTTGGATTTTGATTGGGCTGGAAAAGTGATCGAACATGGTTATTTTTTGCATGATTTTGAACTGAAGATCCTCCTTGGTTGATATGGGATGGATTTGGGCCATACTATTTACCCTTTACATGTTGCATGATATCATCCAACTGTTGATTGATTTGGGCTATGTCTCCTTTAGAGACCATCTCATATTGTACATTTTGCAGCTCATACTCAAGTTGGCTAACCTTATGATCAATTGAAGTAAACCCTAGTGCTGAGTAATCTATATTCACCCCTTCTGAATCCATCTCTTCAATCACTATCTCATCTTTATCTCGGAGTTTTAACCAAAGTAATCGATTCTTTTTTTGCTCTTGTGGAAGGCCCCACCATGATATCAAACCTTAGGGTTTAGGGTTTTGATACAAATTTGGCCGAATAGGAAAAAAAATAGAGAATATACTAATACTATTTTTTTTAGAGATTTCTGAAAATGTAAAGAACTTGAAAAAATCCACAATTTGCACCCTAGGGAGTGATTTTATGAAAAACCCTAAATTTGTAATAACTTGTGCAAAATAAATTAAAAAATTCTAAAATTTTCAGGGAACCTTACTTGCAATGTTTCACAACTCTAGTAAAAATATCTCCTACCAATTCACTCTGGTTCAAAATATATTGTGGAAACAAAAATTAGGGTTTTTGCCCTAATTTTGGCCCAGATCGCAGCTCTGATACCACTTGTAATGAAATTACTAGTATAATTTAGATTATGAGTAGAAATATAACACCAAATAACACAATATTTCAGAATAATTATCTCAATATGCAATTGTAATAGCTTCGCCACTTCGAGGGGGAAACCTCTAAACCATATAATAAGACTCAAATGCTCAAATGATAATGAACTACTACCTACAATCCTCTATATATACTATTCATATGTTATGGCCATCACCTAGGCCAACCTATTAAGCATGAGAAAGTATAAATGATATAATAAAATGATATGGTAAGCCACAAGTCGGCTACTCATATCCTAATACAAGCAATAGGTTAAGGGCGTAGAACTTATAAGAAATCCGACATGTTCTTTATAAAGCTAACATCAAAACTCTAAAGATCTCGAAATCTCCCAACAACTCAAATGATTATAAAATTCAAAATCAAATGCAATTCCAGAATGCACACCAACGTACCCATCAAGTATGGTGCAAAGTGTAAAAACCTATGGATAGGGAAATAAAACTCCCACATACGAAACCCATGTTTCAAAACAAATCACAGTCATTTGTTGAGTGTGAACTCACCACGATCATTGAGATCGGGGATAATATAAATCTTGATAAACAAATGCGCTTATTCTCCCTTATCAAGGAAGTCACACACATCATTGTTGGATCCTATCATGTAGATTGAAATTGCTAGTTCTAACTTTCAAAAAATATAAAAATCATAAAACAATTCAAAATAAAAATAAAATGAGAAAATATTAAAACATTACAAAAACAAAATCAAAGGTACAAAGATCAAACATTGCAATCAGGTATTACGTACACATGGATGTTCTTTCTTCCCTTTCTTTCATATTCATCTGCAAGTCATCTACCATTTTCATCCCTTTGATGTTATCATGGTTAGCCTATTCATACGCATTTTGTGACATTTATCTCTATGGTATCCATTTGACCTTGGTCTTTCATAACCTTGGTAAATTAAAGAATGACTGACCTCTTAGAGATTCATATCACTATTCTAATCTAATAAACTTGTTGGGAAGAAGTTTTGGGCATATTTTTTTGACACTAGCCAATGTCGTCATCACAATTACTTCCACATCCTTCCATCAAGCCATCAAGGGTTCTTAACCCCTTGTCAAACAAGAGAGATGAAATAAGTTTTCAGAAGCAAAAGGATCAAAATAAATCAATCAAAAAGAAAAAGTAAATTGATGTATAACTCTCTCTTTGGGTATTTCCAATAATCTCTATCGAGGCTATGGATGCCTGATGAAAGTAGAGAAATTTTGTGATTAGAATCAAATGCATGTCCATCGGAGCTATGGATGCCTAGGCAGCAGCGTGGAGCAATGTATGAATCTCCTTCCATAATCCATTCACACATCACCTTTTAAACTAAATCATTCCTACACATTGGCTAGTGTCTTCACTTATTGTCTATAAACTCTTCCTCTATTCTTAGAAAATCATTTAGAACATCCATGTGTATCAGTTGTTCTCTTTGCCATGTTTGAGGCACCTTTTTCCTCTTTTAATAAATAAATCACCTTCTTCCTTTCTCTCATGTGTTTCTTGGCCAACTTACGCTGGAGGCATCATTGCTCCCTCATGATTGAACCTCGCTTTATATTTTCCTTGATCCCCTTCCATCTCGTGAAGAGTTTGTATTTGAATACTCCCACAAAATGATTGGGGCATATTGCATCTTCAATTTCTCGTATGCTTGGAATTTCGCTATCAGACATCCCATCTATCGTTGGGGAATCCACGCTTCTTTATCTTCTTGTACATAGCTTCTAAAAAATTTCAAAGTGAAAAAGTTCAAATATGTTTCTAAATAATAAAAAAATATAAATCATCCTACAAAACATCACTCTTTGGTTCTGGCTTTGTTCTGTGTGTGAATCATGGATCATCTTGATCTACCTTTATCAACAAATATGGTTTGCTTACTATGTCTATACTCTGGGGCATAATGAGTTGTTTGGTACTTTTACTTTCATAGTGCACGATTTTTTCATAGGACACAAGTGTCCTTTTTTATTTCCCTTACATGTATCCTTGCTTGGGCGCCATCTTGTAACCCTTGTCATTAATTCACACAGGTCAGAATCAAAGCTTGATAACAAAAACATTACATTATGTTTCTCTATTAGGTTAGCTAGTTTACTTTCTCGTATTGTATTGCATTATGCATGTTGCAAGGAGTTAGGCATCTTTTACTTTCTCGTATTGCATTACATTTTGTATGTTACATGGAGTTGGTGTTTTTAGCAATGGAAAATTGTTTGTAGTATGGATTTTCATGTCATTCTAATTTTGTCGTATGCTTATATTTTTAATAAGGACCGGTGACATAGATATTTGGAAATATGATGAAAATAAAGTTGTTTCAATACACTAGATGAAATCTTGCTCTTTTTCTTTCCATCTTCATTCCTCCTCTATATCACGCTCCTATCAACACTATTCTTCCGATTCACCTGGGTAGCTTGCTCCTTCTCATTCTTCTATCCTTTCTCTCACATTTTTCGATCATCAATTTCCTTCTTTCATCACCCCATCGACACTCGAGGGGGCATCTCTCACTTCTAATAATTTTTCTTCTACGCTTTCAAAGTTTATCTTTCTACTATCTTTGAAGTCGTGTCACTTACGCTCCCAAAGAGGGGAAAATGTAGGCACCTATAATTTAGCTTGAGCAATTTAAATACCAAAATTGCACTAATTATCCCCTTTCTCACAAATTGACAACATATCGTAAATATAGCACGCTTCCTCTTCTATCACCGTTAATTAGCTACCTCACGCTAGTTAATTAACCCTTTTATCCAACAATGACACCAATTAATGACCTTTCATTAATCATCTACCCTTTCTACCTACATTAATTAATTATTTCTGATTAATTAATCCCCCTTTCTACCTAGACTAATTAATTATTATTAATTAATTAGTTTCCTCTCCCATTTAATAATAAATCACCATTTATTTGATTAAAATACCCTCATAACATAAATCATACTAACTATTCCTCTAAAAAGCTTCTATAATCTTGCACATATATTAATTAATCACTTTGATTAATTAATAAATCCCTCAAATCCCATGAGTCACTAAAGGAAAAACTAAACTCTCCTAAGGTTGACTCAACCCTTTCTAAACCTTCCTTATCCATAACTAACCCAAGCTCTCCATTTATCCCACATGAAGAGGGATGTAGAGATTCTTCTATCCATTGGGCTATGTAAAGAGCCCTCCTCAAACATTTCTATTTACACCTTTACATTCCTAGATGAGCATAAATCATAAGCTATAGCCATTTTATCATCTTGGAGCATTCTTCATTGGAGAGGCTAGCTACTTTCATTTCTTGTATTCATCCATCCAATTTTTGAAGTCATATGGGGATATGTCAAATGGTCTTGTAGCCATGGATTGACAAGACTCCATTCTTGAAAACCTTGGGATTCAAACATACAATCAAACCTTTGATTGCTAAGGATCTAAATAGGTTCATTTCATTTTGATTAGCATTCAATAGAGATAGAGATTAATGGATTAACATGTTAGTTTGAATATTTGTTCATGTTCTAATGCAAGGATGTTAGTAGATTAGTCTTTCTTAAGCTCTAAGCATGATGGTGCATTGAATTTGATTTAGTTTTGTTTTAGGACTACTAGGTGTTAGTTCTAACTCTTTTTGCACTGTTAAGTGTGATCAATTTTTTAAAAAAGTTGAAAACAAATTCAACCTTGACATTGCACGATAGTTGATCCATAATTTTTAACCCAAGATAACCCTCAATTACCACATTGGTCCCTTTAGAAATTTTATGAGGTGCTTACCTTAGGTAGTTTTATCCAGGATTACAAAAAGATAACATTTTCATATAGAAACATAAATGCCAAGAACCCACAATAGCCCTTTTCTTCATTTGACGATGGTCGATCTTAGACCTATTAAAGATCATTTGAAAATATGACATGGAATCAAACATGTATAATTAGTAATTGAGGTATCATTTTATAACCAAGAAATGCTTATTGAGAATTATTATGTCCCTTCAATCGGGTAAGAACAACCTTGAAGATCCTAATAAAGCACATACACATGTGAATAAGGAAATCGAATAAGACATAACATTTTGATTTATTGTCAAATAATATGAACAATATGAATTCATTTTAAACTATGTTAGTTTCACCACCTTGCTCCATTTTGTTTATAGAGCCTTTTGTAAATGAATTCAAATGTTTTGGAATGTTACATAGCTATAGTTATGCACGATAGTAGTACCAAACCCGAACAGATGCAACCATAGTCATAAGGAGATTCATAACAACCAACAGTCCAGCTAAATACTACTTCTACATACACAACAAAGAAAGGGCATTTAACAATAAAACAACAAGAATATGTTGTAAATGTAAAGTACGTTATGATTGTTAAGCAATAAGCATTGTTGCGAGGATGTACATGTAACTATTAGTGAGTGTGTAAACCCTTTTCAGGATATGCATACACATGTGTGGCTACATATAGAGCTACATAACAGGGGTTTATCCTCCTGCTCTCATAACCTACCCCTTATTTGTGATTTATCCCTTCTGAATACAAACAAAATATTAGGGATGTGACATAAATGCAAGGGTAATCGATCCCCTAGGGCTTGGGGAAGAAGTCGGGATTTTAAAAGGTTGCAAATATCCCATCGATTTTACTAAGTATCTTCCAAATTTTCCAAATGATTATTAATCATTATCACGGTAATTATTAGAATTTTCATATATATTCATAGGGAAGGTGACTTTTGTTTCACAATGATTTAACTCCCATCATCAATAATCATGATCTACATACATGATACTTGAGGTATTAGTTCTATTTTCATGAAAATTTATTCACTCATAGTGGTAGTTCTATTTTAATGGATAATGTAGTTCAAACATGAGATGTACTAAGAATAAGAAGATTTTACCACATGGGTTTCTTTTTCACATAGACTTGTTGATGAAAAAGTGCAAGCCTCTTTTTGGTGGTAAACACCTCCTTTTACTAGCTCGGCTAAGAGATCATGTAAATGAAATATGGTGACAAAGAAAATACAAAGTCAACACATGCATAGAGTAAGACACCAATACAAAAAAATAAAATTACAAGACCTCGTAGAGAGAGAGAGAGAGAGAGAGAGAGAGAGAGAGAGAGAGAGAGAGAGAGAGAGAGAGAGAGAGAGAGAGAGAGAGTCACAATTGAGATAATAATCAAGAATATAACAAGGAAAACCAAACTAAAACATATCACGAGTGAGAAAGAGGGGCACAAACTATGCAAGATGGCATGTCAATGTAAATATTAAAAAGGGATAAAATTTATATTGTAAAATCATAAATTTAATAGAATTCCATTTTTACTCTTTTTGTGGTGGATCTCAAGACAAAGGTGATATGACACCACTAGTTCTATTTTTTTATGGTTTATTGTCCCCCTTTTGCTTCATAATGTCAACATCCAACAAATCACCATTAAAATATGAATTCCAATGTATAACGAACATGTCTATACTCATTTAAAACTATGACCACATAATTAACAAAACCTCGGCATGTCAATATGAGTCAAATTTGTGGAAAAATATGATTTAAGGGCCATACGATAGTTTCTAAATGCATGTACTATGGTGGTTTACCTTAGGCATCAACTTTCCCAATGTCAATTCAATCCCCTAAGATTTTCATAAAGCATGTGCGAAAAATTATGACCTTGAGAAGCAAGGATTTTTAACAACAATAATGATTTTATTCTCCTAGGCACCCCTAAACACATTTAATAAGTAATTTGAATCCCTAAATACAAGGAGAATGCTGAAATCACAAAGGAATATGTGTAATAGTAGTGGGATGAAGACCCATTGTAATGTTCCAAATCCATAAACAAGAACTATTAGATCACTTAGAGAACTCATGCAAATCAAATTCCTTAAGAGTTTCCTTGTATTGAGTTTTGAGTTGAAATTGGTGACATGATCACCTTCCTTAGTAGAGTGTTCAACATCCCTTTTGCATGTTATTTCCAGCCATGGGTGTACAAGTTCATTTACGCCATCCTATATCAAAAATTCACATTGATTGGCATACAATCATAAGTTACACATTGCATAATTTTTTTTTGAAGTAAATATGACAAGCAATTTATACATTACTTCTTACCTCATCTATAGAGTGACATGAAGAATAATCTTCACTAGTTTGGAAACTAGAGGTATAATGGCACCAGTCAAAACATTTCTTTTCATTACTACTTGCGACTCGAATTAAAAGTAAGCATGACTCATTTCTCATGTGTCAAAGATGCTTTCCTCTTCTACATCATCTTAATTCTAAATAATAAGCCATGATAAATATTCTCACATTAGGCCAAAGAAGTGATCTTAAGGTGGGGCACATGGTTCATTCAATTTCCTAAATTTTCATGCATTTGTTTCTATGGATATAATAGAGTGTCATATAAGTTTCCAAAATATGTGAGTGATAGGTGGGACCTAATGGAACTTTCTCAACATATTTCATCACTAAACTACTTCCTAACTAATCAACATAAATCACGTGTACATTTTCCTATCTCGATTGGTGTGTACAATGTCATTATGAGTGCAGAGATAATAGGTAAGGAGATGAATATTATAGCATAACACCCATTCATGAGAAGATGGGAATTTGAAAATTTTGGATTCATGGAGAGAATTATTAGCCCAAAATATATACATCATCCAAAGGTAGAAGACTATTAATCTAGTTATGCGAGATGAATTTGAGGTTCGGCATCATAACTACTCGTGAATGACTCTGAGTCAAATAATGATATTTAGACTTCAAAAGATGTCTCGTGAGGATTTATTGATAATGGCCTAGACATAATTGATCCTGCATATGATTTGATTGCATCATCACCTCTTCCTAAAATCAATTGGTCTAAGAGAGATGATACATCACTTGAAAAAAATTCAACAAGTGATCAAGAGACACTAAAATAATTTTAGGTAGTATAACACTAAAAAAGCACTATAATTTAGGCATATTGTGAACCATGGAAATTAAATATATAAGAAAAAATTAAAGTAAAAAAACTTCCTTTTATAAGATCCAAAGCCACCTCATATTGGATCTGACTATAAGAGTTGGGTTGAGTGATGCTCTATTAGATCCAATTGATTTGAAATATTATGTAGTTTTCTAGGTGCTCCAAGAATTATTCCAAATGGAATATAGATCAAGATACAAGCATGAACATGATTGATTTCATTAAATATGGGAAGAATAACGATCTGAACAATTGATTCACCAAGCAATTAGATAGAATAATAGTATGAACTTTGAATCTTGTTGGTGGATTATTTATGAAGGAAAGACAATTGATTTATAGCTAAGGAAGATGAACCTTCAAGATAAGTTTATATTGAGTTGATTTGGAGATAACTAAACATGATTGAGTTATTTAGTTGAGTTTCTAGATTGATTGAAGATTTTAACTATTATTCTAGATTTGCATGAATGAGTCATTGTTGAGTTGGCAATGGGTTGCATGTGTTTTTAACTATTAATTCTATATCCTTTATTTTATTCACCCAAAAAGTGTCGTGAATGATTTTATTTTAGAAGGATGTGGACTAATTTTGGATTTCCGTGATTTGAGAGGCATCTTCAGTTAACTTGAATGCATGATTTGAGTTAATTTAAAATTATCTTATTGAATTTAATAATAATTTTTGAGCTTTAGTCATTACTTTTAGTCAACTTGAGTTGAGGAGGTGGATATGATGTGAGGATATTTAATTTATTTAAATATGAAAGTGGATATGTGAGGATTTATTTAATTAATTTGATATAAAATTAGATAAGGGGGTGATAAGGTGCAATAGAATTAATTAAATTAATTATAGAGTGGACAATGCATTTAATAAGGTTTTGAACGGTTACAATGCGTAGTGGTTATTTTGGGGTGTCTACATTTTCCCCTCTTTAAAGTGTTATTATGGAGTAATAACACTTTAAAGATAGTAGACACTTATAAAATAATGAAAAAATTATGAAGAAGTGTGATGGAATGCCTAATTTTCCCCTATGAACCATTTGGATGCCCCATCAAGTCTAGATTAGTATTGAGAGAGTTACCTCTCAAGTGGGTGGGTGACATGACGAAGTGGTGGGAAACCACTTAATAAGAGAGAGAGTGTTATGTACCCATTGACGATTATCTTTACAGATGAACCATCAAATTCATGGGAAATCATAGAGATGTGGGAATTTTCCCCTAAGATAACCTCTTGATTTTATAGAAGTTGTCTCTTCTTTGCTTTTGTTGAGGTGATGGTTAGAAAGAAAATACAATGAAAATCCTAACTAAGGTGATGTGCTAGAACTTTCCTAAAAGCAAAAAGGTAGAAACTGAAATAAATAATAAACCAGTTAAGGAGAATTGAGCATGATTAACCCTCTTAGAGATATTTCATACTATCAAAGGCTAGAAGGAACTGAAACATAACCATTTGCAAATGAAAAAAATTATGTAAAGATCTAAGGGCATATAACATGATAGAAACTTAAAAATTCATCAAAACGAATAAAAGCATACAGAAGAGAATCAAGACCCGAGTATTGTGAACTTATTTTTGCACAAAACAAGAACTCTTATTTATAGAGAAAATAATACATAAGGCCAAGAATGGCACATATTACAATATTTATTTACAATAGAGCCTTGTTAAGGCTAATGAACACAAACTACTAAACCTAAAAATATTCCAGGGGTTTTCTTCATCCTTTTTCATTCTTCTATAACAACACCAATACCATCTTTTATAGATCATGTGGATCACTCTCCAATGCATCTGCCATCATGATTTCCACCATCTACATTTAGTTATTTACCTACATGATCTTCGACCCATGCGGTGAATCTCAACTACTTGCTTTAGGACCCAGATTGCATTAAATCTTCAGAACTACGAGCCTTTTTGCTTCTTTAGTTGGATCTTTGGATGGTGATAGCTTCCTTGAGTGACACATGGAGTCCGCGCACTAATTTGGGATGGAACTTTGTTTTCTCCCTTTAGAGTTGTGCCTAGATGACACGTGGAGCCTTACAGGAGCTCTTTCCATTTCCTTTTAAATTTTCCGCCCGCTCGGGCTATATTGATTTTCTTCTCTTGCCACGTGGAAGCCACACACTATTTTAATGTTCCCAATTCTTTACACTAGTTCTAACATGCACCGAAAGGACATGTGGATTCCCTCCGCATTTACTTCCATACTTAGTCAAAATTGAGCCCCAAGAGAAACAAAATAACACCAAAATAAAAGAAGGATGGTGTGACAAAATACAACAGAAACAAGATATCCCTTAAAGATGTAGAAATTATTCTACAATTATGACAACTCACCAAGGGAATCTATGTAGGTCATGGAAGAATCTGGAAATCCTTGTCTCAAAATTTTAAAATATGGCCTCAAAAGACGTCGCTCGAGTTACTTCATTGTAGCTTAGTACACGACCCATTCTTCCTCGATCAAGTAGGTCCTTCACTATAGATCCTGAAAGGCTATATCCAACTTAATGATATCCTTGTGATAGAAAGTTTGAATATCCCACACCATTACATGAAAGTAGAACTCTAGCTTCATAATTGGGTTCAGGATGACCTCCACTTCAAATACATTAAAATATTCCTTTAAAGACTGAAAAACGGTATTATCTTGTTCATTTTCCATGAGTAGTTATTGAATTTGGTCCTCTGAAAGGACTATGGAATTGTCAGGAAAGGGAGAGGGGTAGCCTAATTGAACCAATACTTCGATGCTTTGTTTTATTTCTCTAAACTGAGTTGGAGTTAAGTCAAAAGATTCGGGCATTTGATGGCTACTTTGTTGCAACTCGAATCTCACCGATCTTGGCCTCTACCATCTTCCTGTCTATAATACCTGCCCTTGCGTAGGAAGAGTCTCAAGAATCATATAATTTCTAAGCCAAAACTTGTGATTCAAGAACCTTGGTAGAGATGGTGCTACGATGGTGGAGGCTAAGGACTCCACATTGGGGCACTGAAGCCTTGTACATCAAATATGAATATGAGTGTGGGTGACAATTCATTTGTTGTGATGGATAAACTCTTATAGCAGAGGCATATAAACCTTGCACTAACATGATGATACCTTCTTTCTATGGATTTTGTGTAAGTTTTGGGTCAAATACTTGACCACATCTTCAGATGACTGGTATTTTGATTATAAGATTCCCTTATCTACCTCTACGATGCACAACTTCACTTAAAGGGTGGTAACTTCAAATTTCCTTGAATCAACCTCCTATTGTAGTGAAGTGGTCACATCCTTGGAGACTATTAGTTCAGCCTCCAATTTCTTGGCTTCTTCTTGGGAAGCTGCAAGATATTCCTTTGAAGCCACCTCTTTTAACTCTTTGTGGAGTTTCTCCACTTCTTTTTCTTGCCTTTGATTTTAGTGTTGAGGAAAATAACAATACTTTATTATTTTATGAGGTTAGACTCTACCTTCTTCAACTTATTTTTGATCTTAAGATAATTTATGGTGACCACATAAGAATGATTCATTCATCAATTTGACCTTATATTGAGTCCAAACTGGTTTAGCTCCACCATTACAACATTTATAGTATAATCATCGTGGTGCATTTTTTCAATGGGTTTGGAGGTGTTAGGAAGAATTTGTGTAATGATAAGGAGCTCTATTGATGGTCATATAATGACCACATCTATTTTGTCACTCCAGTTGACATCTCATTTTTCTTCTGCTTCTCCTTCCTTTTATTATTGGTCGCCTAGCTGAATCAACCTAATTTACAATTTCTTTGGGGAAGGAACAATCCCCCACAAATGGGAAACTTGGCGATAGGAAGTATGCAATAAAAGTGGGTTGCAAGGTCAGGGAGGTCACAAGGGCTGAAGAAGGGGGTTTCAAGACCTTAGGAGAAAAAGAGGGAATGGTGGTGGGTGGCGGAGGAAGAAGAGAGGAGCTAGGGGTGGAAGGGCATGAGTCGGTGTGACTGCGTATAGAAACACCCCTTTGAGGAAATGAAAGATAGAGGAGAAGGAAGTGGATGAATGGGAGGAGGTGAATAAAATGGAGGAATGGGTGGAGAGGTAGGGGAAGATGAGGAATACACCATAGATGAATTCATCTTATTCTTCGTCGAGATCTGCGGGCTTGCGCCCTTAGTGACGGTTACAAAGGGTGAGACCAATGGGTGTGTAGAGATGCGGCCCTAGGTTGGGTCCAACACTGGTTGTTCTTCTGTTTACAAAACCTTGAGGGTCTAACATTGTTTGAACCATGAGCATGGGAATGTGGCCCAAGGGATCCTGTTGAGAATATGAGGGTGAGAGTTGTGGTTGTGTTTGTTGTTGCGAGGGCCGAGGGTTCTCATCTTATGCTTTGCAAATTGTTCCTTGGTAATGAATACTTCCTCTTTGGTGTCTGCGTCGGACCATGTTCAACATCCCAAAATTTATCTCACTTTCATAAGTGGGTAGCTCAAAATTTGGGGTTTTTTTCCCGATTTCTTTTCTATATTTCCAATAGGCCTAATTTTTTTCATGCTCCAGTCCTTACCCCATAGTACCACCCTCAAAATCTTACCCATAGTTAAAGAGGGGTCATACCTATGTTAGAATGGATGAAAATAATCACATTCTCGGGGTCGGGATATATTTCAATTCAATAAAAATATAAGGATTCTCTATTTTAGGAGACCTCCTAACATCAAATAATTTTTTCGACTCATACTTGTATGAGCACGAGAATTTGTTTTTGGATAGGGTGGCGGTCATCTTACCACTTGGGTCATACCTCCATCTATCCTTAATCAAGGTGAAGCCATAGTGAGCCATCTTCTGTGGAAGTACATGTTCCACCTTGCGCTTGATAATAGTGATACCACCTCTATGCTAGGGGAGTTCAAACAATGTTTTCTTCTTACGAGTAGAGTTGTATTCTTCATCAAGGATTTCCAATTGTCTGGCCACCTCCAAGCCCATTACCCACATCATGAGGATTGTGGGAAGCATGAAGGATTCCTATCGAAATCCATGCACTGTATAATTGAATGTGCTGCCCCAGAAAAGTAATTGCATGGATGTAGGGGGTCCTTGAGGATGGCTTGAACTGAATCAATCATTATATTATTGAATCCTTCTTGATCAAGCTTAGGAATAAGGGGTGCAACAAAGTATTTTGTGAACTCATAGGCGTCCAATGAATGGGACAACACATGGGTCTATACGGATACTGGTATGATATTGTGACGGTGAACCTCAGTATCCCAAATTGACATGGGTATATACTCTTGCTAAAGTATGACTATTGTTGGTAAAGAATGAGATGGAACAAATATGAGGAGCACTGAATGTGGATTTTATAGAGTAAGAGGATAGCTGATGGAAAATACCCTCCTCATGACCTCGAAGAAGTCGAACCAATATTTTTGGTATATTTTCACCACCCTCATCCCGAAAAGGGATCCCATTTTCCAGTCATGGACACTTGTGTCTAAGTCCTAACAAAAAATAAAGGTCAACATGGATCAGGTGTCTTAAGAATCCTACATGAATGCTTTCAATGGGATTGGAAATCCTGGTAAGTCAGAACTACTTGAATCCTCTTAGCAGAATTATTTCTTAAGGAAAGAGGCTTTGTGCTAGCATGAGGACCAAACTTCTTGGAGTTTATCCATACCATACAAGGTGACATTTGGGTCATGTAGTAGGGCTATCATCTCCCTGATGGCTCATGGTGATATCTTCACTTGCATGCATTTTTCATTGATGGTGTTGGTATTGATGTCATAATTGTGTCTCGTACATCTTCACAAGTTCTAGATATGGGTGCATAAGAGGCACCATGTCTGTCTGGGCGAGTGTAGTGGTCCAAATTCTAGAGCCAAAGGACTCATCATTCCTCATACTTTGCAGAATCTGGAATGAATGGCATCTCTTTGGGCCTTCATTTTTTTGGTTAAGATGGGGCCATAGAAATCATCTACATAGTCTGTGACCAAGGAGGCATCTCTGCAATGCATGATTTTGTCGGGATAAATTATATATTGAGTTGTGAGTGTGTGACAACATGTGACATCCTACGTAATATTTTGCTTGAGGGATTGAGTTGGAAGTCACTGTCATGACTGTTCAAATACTAGAGAAAATTCTTGTTCTTTGTAATGGTGACTTAGGCATTTGGGGTGAGAGAATTTTAGCATTTGGAATGAAAATATGGGGACTCCAAAACCTACCTTTAATGGCCTCCTTTATTTTTTCAAATTAAACGATTGTGCACACAACGGGTCACGTCCTACAATAACACTTTGGTTGAATGACCCTTGGCACCAAATTTCACAATTCTTAACCGATTTTTCATTAATTCTCTAATCATTTTCAATAAGTATTCCCAAAAATACGTTGGATCATTTACTTCAAGGGAACATAGGAAGGTACACTTCCCAAGATAATTTCAAAAATAGGTAACGGGAGTCTTCATAGGAGACACATGTCCAAAGAAAATTTATTAGAAGGGACAACACCGTGAAACAAGCAAAAGAAAAAGAAATGGAATATACATATGATACTTGTCTACAAAAATCAAAAGACTTAATGGAATGGTTTAAGATGGATCCCATTTACCAAATTTTCCAAGGGCTCACCTTCCATAGTCTCGAGTGTGAAGGCATTATACTTGCTTGCATGCAATGATCTTGAATGGCCCATTCTAGAGAGGGTCAAACTTCTCATGGTTTCTAGGCTTAGCGGCTCTCGCGTTCCACTTCAAAACTAAGGTGTCAACCCAAATCTTAGGTTCTAAAGTTTTCTAGTCAAACCAAGTATTGACACTCTATTTTCGGTTGATTGTAGACTCATGGGATGACTCTGCTTCTCTTGAAGTTCTTTCAATTCTGTGAGTCTCACCTACATCGTTTCATGCTCTTCTATTTTAATTTTCTTTAACAATTGCAATGCTGGGAGTTCCACCATGATGAACATCACCATGCTTTTACCATAGACTGATTCATATGGTGAAGTCTTTAGGATATATTTTTGTGATCCATGTAGACACCAAAATTGGGTCACATTCCCCTTGGTCCCTTTTCAAATAGCCAACTTAAATATATTCACCTAACCATGACCCTTTTACCCCACATTAATATTAATTTAATTATTTACAATTAAATTAATGCTCATCCTCACTTCATTCATTATTTAATTACCTTAATTAAACAACTTTCCACCTCACTTAGACACCTCACCCCACCACCTCATCAAAAACCTATTTTTTTATCATATTTCCCCTTTACTAGGACTCAACATTCACTCACCATAACTAACTAAGACTTAGTCATACCTACCTTAATGAACTAAGAATTAGTGCAACCCTAAAATCATATGCCTATTCTTCCTCTAACCACATTCCCACTCATTAAAACATAATATTCTATTTTGATCTGCATGAGATAGACCGATCTGCCCAAAAAGATTACCAAGATCTGGCATTTTTATTAAACCTAGGATTTCCCACCTTAACCAACGCCGGTCAACCCTAAACTGATGTCACTCACCCAAAACCACCATCAGTACCTTAATTCCTTTTGGTAACCTTATTTGTCGGTTGGCCACATTTTCAAGTTTTGGAACAAAGGAGATCTGTATGCGTAAGTAAGAACTAGAGCTCTTTCACATGTCTAACTCGACATAGCCAACACCTAGACCGATCGGAGGTATTTTCATTCAAGGTAGCATTCTCGGGAAGCACCTTTGCCATAGAACTAAGCACCATTCCACAGATCAACCATCACTAGCATCTTCAATCACCTCTCCACCACTATAGGAATTTAGAATCCTTTTGAACTCTAAGTAAGTTGGTTTTTCCTCTGTCACTTCTGTTGTATTCTCTTTTTCCTTCTACTATTCATTATTCTTACTTAGATCTATACCTCATCTTTCTCTCTATCAACCATCCACTCAAACCCCACTTAAGTTTCACAAAACCTATCCCAAAACCACCTCCCTCACGTATACCTTACAAAACCCTCCAAACTCTCTATGGAATCATGAAGAGGACCCAAAACGTGTTCTACTACATCTTCCATTACCCACAAATACCAACACTGGTTAACCCTAACCATGGTCGGTCCATCCTATATTGACATCGTCTCATTAATCGATATCAGTCAATCATTGTATCGGCCTAACCTAACCTCTTAGCCTACCCCAAAACCTCACTCAAAACCTTACCCCCCTATCTTGGACCTGTCACCTCACCCTCCCTCACAAAGACCTTTCCAACTCTCTGTTTAAAGATAGAAGAGAGCCCAAACACCCTCCACCTGAATCCCTGCCACTTCCCACGATTACCGTTGTTGGTCACCATAAACCGGTATTGGTCATACCCGAATCGATGTCGATTACCTGTGTCTAATAATACTGTTCTAGACTAGCAACCTAATTACCTCACCCAAAACAACCCAAAATCTCACCCAACCTTACCAAGACTCTGTTTGTGACCTATAGACCACTTGTGCTACCCGCAACCCAACCCAAAACCTTTATCTGCATAGAATTTTAGTATTTAATTGGATTGACGCTGATAGTAATCTGAGGCACCCAAATCAGAACGCTAGCACTAGATTATTTTATTTACATGTTTAAGATATTTTATATTGATTTATAAACAGTGGATTGATGACCTTCTAGGAACTATTAAACTTCTCGGATCTAACATAAGCTAGGTAGTACACTTAGCATATACTATTTAACTCTATTTTGTGGTCTTGTTTTGCATTTCAGCTAGTTCCTCCTAGCCAAAAGGAAGCTATCACAGTCACCATTGGATCAAGAAGTCTCGAACGTGTGTAAAACCTCCAACAGACCATCATAATAGGTATTCCTCCTTATCCCATACCCTTATCTATTTCTTCAAATCCTTAAAGAAAATGGAAAAACATTTTGGCACACTCGGTGGGACCCATCAGGGGTTCTTTTGCATTTTATTCATTCTTAGGTAAAAGTTGCGTGTTTTTTTCCCTTATGAAAAGCTTCCACATTAATTTTATTTCTCTAGAATCTTCCCCTCTTTCTATTGTCTAAAATCAATCGTGTTTTTGGTGCTATAAAAAGAATACTTCTTTTCTTTCATTAGTATTGCATTAGTGAAAGATAATTCCTCTTCCTATTCATTACTTGCTACATCGAATATCATATCTCGATTTGGGTTTAAAATAATTGCATAAAATTCTAATTTTACATTATAGCTCACATTAAAAATGAGGGAAACCTATACACTGGAAGTCATGCCCAACTAATGGTTGACATAATTGAACCATAGAAAGCACTTGCTTCTCTCTCTCTCTTGCCCAAACTACACAAATTTGAAATTTATACATCTTCTTAAACAACATCCCACCCAGAAAAATATTTCAATGATCACACGATCAGAGGATTGATATTAGGCACCCAGCTGGTTATCTCTATCTAGTACCCCATCAGAGAACGGTGCACCCCCACCATAACATAACATGAAACCTCACCTTTAGAATTTCCTTCTTCATAGGAATCTTTCACAACCAAAAAATATACTCTAAATTCATGAGTTATTCTTTAAATAGCATAAGCTAAACACACTAAATTCACTTGTGGGATTAAGTATTTTTCTTAGCTTTGTGCTTGACTTGCATTTTGATGTGTGAGGATACGATTCCTCATTTTTTTTTGTGCCTTTCACACTCCTCCATCACAGTTGGAGTATTTTTACTTTCTCAGAGTGTGTCAGGACCTCATCTTATCATCCCTAGACTTCTAGGTTGATTATTTGTCTCATCTAAATTCACAAAAATATACTTTTATTCATTCTTCGATTTCACAATAACCGCATTGGTCCAACGATCATCATCGGTTTACATCCGATCATCATAATTTTACCTAATCAAAAAGTGTCGGTTCATTGTTCTTTTGGTTAGTTTACCCAAAGGAAACTTATTTCATCTTCTCTTCTTTTTAGAGTCTCTGTGTATCATTGTGCTCTTTGTACTGATAATAAATCATCAAATACAACTTTCTTGTCTAACAGAGTCATAAGTTTCTACCTCATTTTCTCGAAGCTATTCCATTCTCATAAGAATCGGTATTGGTTCATGTAATCATCATCAGTCACCCATGACCACCATCAGTCACCTCTTAACTCAAGTCATCAATTAGTGCAACCGATGTTGGTTATTCTATTTTTATTTTGAACAAAACATCTACTAACTTTCCCTCTTAGAATCTGCTTTAGCCCATCTCTGTTGTGCCTGTGTATCATTTGAGTACAATTCACCTAACATATGTTGATTCACATGGTGCTGACTTGCAACCAAACTAGCGCCCTCATATTTCATGCCAGCCATCACCCACTCCCACCTAGTCCATCATTGTCATCCATTCTGTCACCTATGGATCTAACTCACTCATCCCCATCACTACCGACGACGAGGAGTTTGTGAGACTCCTCGACCAGAATCCTGCTACCCTCTAGTACTACCTTGCTCATTCTTCCACCCAAGATTCCTCAGGAAATTTAATATATGACATGCCGCATCTATCCCTCTGCTTGCGCCCTACTTTTGTGTTAGTTAGCACTAGCTCGACGCCTCTGTCATCCACTTTACCACTTGTGGTGTCTCAAATAGATCCCACATCCGCTATAACTACAACATCTACATCATCTATCATACCTATGACATCAATTGTCCCTCCAACAGTTGCCTTAAGTATAGCCCCATCTACACCCACCGCTTCACATATACCTATTGTATTGTAACCACCTCCGGTGTTGGTAGCTTACACCCCTTTTCAAAACCTCATCCTTTCTATCCCGTAGTCCTTACCCCCAATCACCACTAGAGTTGTTACAACTACCCCATCCACCGACATATACTACCAATAACCCGTGACCTCATCTATCACTTATTCGGCTATGTGCCACCTAAATCTATTCCTCCTACGCATTTCTCATACTCAACACCACCATACACTAGCATACCACCAAATTCATACATTCATCATCAACCCCATTTTTGTAGGGGACACCCATTCATCCCAACCTAATAACGACCTCATTAAAATGATGATGGAAAATATGCGAATTAGAAGCATCATTTACGGCTCCTGTAATTCTTTAACTTATAATGAAATCTATAATGAGCCTATCCATCCATCTATTCCCATTATTCCCTATCCTGTGAACTGGGAAATGACTAAATTCAATCACTTCAAGAGTAAAGAAGACCCATAGAAACACTTGCGGTAGTTCAAACATGGGTGCTACCTACTTTCCCATGATGATGCTTTACTCCTACAAACTTTCCCAATGTCCTTGATAGGACCAACATTGGATTGGTATAGTGGACTACCTCGACATTCCATTTATTCCTTTAATCAAGTAGCCCAAGCTTTCTTATACCATTTTTCAATCAATGTTACCAAGAAAGTCACCATGACCAAAATCTATTCAACCTGAAAGTATGAAGACGAATCTATCATAGATTTTGTTGCCCACTAGCGGAGTCTTATTAACTAATTGATGTTCCGGTTACCTCGGATGAAACTTAGTGATTTGTTCACTAGAGATTGTTCCAGACACATCTCACCAACTCTACAAGTACAAACCTTCTAAATCTTTGATGAAGCATTCACCATGGCATGAAAGATGGAAATTCACTCCATTGAAGAAAAGAAAATCCAATTACAAAATAAGAAGGCCCCATTCAAATCAAATGAATCTTCTTCATTTCAAAACCCAAAACTAACTATTCAAATCCCAAAGGATCTGACAATGCGGTAGTCCTCAAGGAAGGACCACCTCATCCTTCTAATCAAGCCCAACCTTCTCCCAATATTTCTCCCATCTAAGCCATTCAACTTCGGCCGGAGCATTGGAAGTATACCTCGATTGGAGAGCCCTATTCTTCAATCTTGGAAAAACTTCTTAAAGTTGGAGCCATTACACTTCCTCCCATAAAACCTCATACAGGTTTTGATCATACTCATCCTATGTCTGCATAGTACAAAGAACATGAGTATTGTAATTACCATCATGTTAAAGGACATAGTGATGGTAACTGCATAAATTTTTAAAACATTATCCAAGAGATGATAGATAATGGAGACCTTTTCATGGGTAACCCGAATGCACTAGCAAATCAAAATTTTCACATCTTTAAAAAGGCATTCCCTAATCATAAACCATCGTCCAATCAAAATAGTGAGCCTTATTCCAGCGAAAACAATGTCTATGAAGTCCACATGGTTTTTGATATCATACCGGTCATTCCTCAAAACCTACCTACTTCATCTATTGAGGAAATTCTAGCATGAGTTCCTCTACCCACAAAGGAGCATACCACTTCTACTCCTTCACCTACAGAGGATTCCCCCTCATCTCCCTATTCTTACGGAGGAACCCACGCCTTCTATCGATGTCATTTCACCATCTACCTCACAACCTAATGAATAGTCAACACTTTTAATTCTCACATCCACAGGAGAATCAACATCACCTTCTCCTCTACCAAGGACGAATTCTACATCACCCCACCTATTATATCTCCTACCCATGGGAGACTCATTAGAAATGCCACTACCTATTGGGGTAATTTCCACCTTAGCATCCCAAAACCCCATAGACATGATCATAGCTAGTCTACCTACAGAGTCCGAGGCTAGCCAATTCCTGTCTCGCAGAGACATATTTCACGAGGATTGCCTCCAAACCAACTCCATCTTCTTCTTCAACATTACCATTTTCATGACTAGCTCATCGCCTAGATTACATTGATTATTCCATTCTATGAGGACGTCTTCAGCTCCCCTTTTTGACTCAAATGCAAATGTTACGTGAAGATACTTCCACGGTCTACCCAAAGATATTTTCAGCAACCAAATCAACACTGACCATGCCTATTGAAATGGCTTCTTCTTCATCATCCCTACCTACATCCAAACCTCTACCCATAACTAAAACCATTCCCAAACCTCAAAACCTACCCACACCTATCTCCTCACCCGTATCTAGACCCATCACTACCTTGGGTGTCATGCCGACATCAATCCTTACTCACCCACCTGTCAAATTTGACTTAACAATGCCATCTCAAACCTGCACCAACATTATCCCTCCACCTAAAAAGAAAACCTCACCTTCCAAGATGTATACATCGGTCTCGCCTACCACACGTTTGTCACCTTCCCCCTTCCATCCATCCTAGGGCCTCATCCATCAACCTTGATCAAACAGTCTCTCCTACCCAAGGCCATTCAAAATATAAACAACCTACTACTACCCCATGAGCCTTTATTACACCTCATGCACCCAAAAATTAAAATTCCTCACCCATCATCCTGTAACATTCCCATTTTAAGACTTTATATATAAGGGAAATTTTTTTTTTTTTTTTGAAACACAATGTTCTCTGTTCTAAATAAAACATCATTTAGAACACACATTCCATGCCAATCAATCTCATAATAGATAACCATATGTAGCTGTAATGACTTGGTATACTACCGATCTCTCATTCCATGACTCAGCTATCAATTGATCTCTCATGTTAACTTAAAGTATAAAATATTTTATGTATACTACATATACTTGGTTTCCTACCCTATTCGGGTACTGAGTGATCTGTTTAAAGAACCTATATGAATATTTGTTACCAATATTCATCTGACATCACGTTGCTTTAAACTAGGTGACATATGACAACGCAACCAGCAACTTACAATACTTTGGCCAAATATTTTCAACATATTGTTCATGTTATTATTCCTAGATGGCATACTCGTCATTCTAGAATACGCACTCTTATGTTATCTAGAATGGTCTTTACTGACTACCATTAGTCAACTTGCCCAAGGTTCGACCCTAGCCCTGGTTAGCATCATAGTTTGTTATAGGAAGATGCTCACGATGACTTAGGGTATATGGGCATTGGAAGCTACTACCTATCCTAAACATGCTACTAACTTTACCTAGAGACAAACTAAGTTCAAGTCCAGATGTGTGTAGATCTAGATGAACAAATATGGAAGGGTGTTGCCACATGTCAACTGCAACACAGTATTCTCAAGAAGTCCCAAGACTTCTTGAGGGTATAGTCCTGCAGTTAACATGTGCCAACATCTTTGAGAACCGATTCATCAAGATGTACATACCCCCTTAGTGGTCATTATCATAATTAATATTGGATTAAGATTCAGATTCCAAAAACCATTCCTAACCCTAATTCCAACATTCCTTAAGTTCTTTATCCAACACTAGCCTGATTAGATATGGAGAACTTCATTAAATCATGTTTGCATTGTTGTTCATTAATGTGGCATAACAAACAGTTATCCCAAAAATAGGACAGCAAACATCAACGTTTAATTCCTAATGTAACCTAGCTATCCAAATCAAGTGTGTCATCCACCTAGATTCAGCTAGTGTTTACTTTATAAATGAAGTTATAAAGATTAAAGATCATAACCACTATTCCTTTTATCTTTCATTCTTTGAGAGAGGAAGAGTCTTCCTCTACATGGTTAGATGTTAGGTTTAACATAACCTTTTTATCATTCATTACTCATATAGTTTAATTGTATGTCCTAAGAATACTTCATTATTAAACTATAGTTGTGTAGTTAGAGAATGACATATTTTGCAATTTAACAAGTTCATTATAATAAGGGGGAAATGTACTATCCCCTTTATCTAACCTATTAATTGATAAAATTAAAAGTACACAACCAGATACAAGAATGCCACTAAGATATCACTACTAATTATGTCATACAAGTACAAAATAATTCACACCACAAATTGGAGTACAAAACAAAACCTTTCAATTCATGATGATAAATATGCATTTAAAAGACTACACATTTTAGACATTCTGCATGTCAATCAGAATTAAGATCTTAAAATAACACCACTTTTCTTTTCCAATACAACTCAGAATGATTTGAAATCCTTTACATAAGATCCGAATTAAGTAAACCAATGCATCATAAATTTTTTTCCTTCTTTTATCACTTACGATGTCCATCTACAAAAATTGCTAGCACGGGTCAGTTCAATGAACTGAGCATGATAAGCACTAAGCATTAAAGTGAAGTGCATTCCACTAATTGTTCCATTAAAGAAACTCTTCTTGAATGAAATAATTAATATATCATACAAATAATCATAAGTAATAACATCCAAAAAAGAAGTACAATTAAAAAATATGAATTCATTTTAAAGAAAAGAGCATAATATAATCATAACATCTGCATTACATCATAAGGTTTAATTGATCCTATCAATTACTTTAAAACAATCAACAGGTCTTGTCATCCAATTGTTTCATAGTTCTATAAGAATATAAATACACATTTATCTTTTACTAAGCAGCTAAAGAAGTTAATTACAACCTAGCTCATATTAGGATGCTTCATCTTTCCATGTAAGCAAAGAAGAAGAATCAATACATACTATTCCCCATACACTAATCATCTAGAAAGACAGAACATGTTTAGAACACACAAAACTACCTCAGTTCAAAGATAACAATATAAGGATTCAACATTAAAGGAACAACATCCAACAAGAATCCCAAATCAATCCAAGTAGGGGTTGAGAGTCAAAACAGTCCTCCTGCAAGTCTATACTAACTTCCACATGTTAGAAGATATAATTCAAAGATCTGAAACTAGACTTTCCACAAATCCAAGCTAGACTCAAATAAAATTAATCTCTTATCCAATCCATCCAAGAAGGGTTCATAATAAGACAAAGTGCAAAAAGAGACAACCTTCCAATATCAATCCAAATGGAGTATGACTCAATCAAGAAAAACAATCGGTCTAAGCATGTTATTATTTTCTTTCCAACATACCGACTCAGCTAATCTCCTACCACATCATTACAACCAATGACTTATACAAAGTAGACCAAACAATCCACAAGAAATTTCCATCATAGAAGAGAATCGAGTACAGAGAAGTTCAATCAAATGAACATATCCAAACAACAGTAAAAATGAATCTCCATTAGAAAAGATCCAATAAATAATTCATTTCATTTATGCTATCAAATTAATTTCCAATTATTTTTCAAACTTGGAAGTTTTTTTAAACTACTTCCCAAGAGAGAACACAAAACCAAACACACATTTGAAAGAAAGCACACTTCTGGTCTCCCTTACAAATCTTTACCAACTAGTTTATCTATTCCCTTTCATTAAACTCAAGTTTGAATTCAATTCTCAGAGCGAAGTACACAATACAACCCCTAAAACAGTTTACTATCCCCAAGAGAACATATTCCTTTCTCTTTGGAAACCTGGAAATTCATTCAATGAATCCAACAAGGAATAGAAATCCACAAATAGTATAAGAGATACAAGGATCAATACAACTCACAAACTCAATATATCCTGGATTCCTAACTTCTAGGTCTTACACGGATCCATAACATAACATAAAATTCGAGGTCATCGTGAAGACAAATTCAGCGAGACATCCCCGGAACCGAGAGATGATAAATCTTATCAACAAGATTCAACAAGAGAGAGTAATCAACTCTTTTCCCTAACAACCAAAAATTTAATAAAGAGGATTTGATGGTAAGAAGAAACCCAATATACATATAAAGCAGTCGTCCCAATCTTACCTCTAATGTGATTGAAAAAAATCACAAAAAGGAATCTTAAGTTCTATCTAAGAGGCTTGCGACAAAGAAGTTATTTATTTCAAACATTGATCATAAGAAAGAGAATGCATACTGCATATCCATAATCCTCAAAACTATTAATGACTGTTCCAACAAACTATATATCAAACCAAACCCAAAACAAGATACAATTCTCGTCCATTAATCCTTCTAACATAATAGTCAAGCCTTCAACAAGACACGGGTTCACTCAGGGCAGAGAATAATAGAATATAATTCGTATTCACATGCCCTATCAAGTTCAAAGAAGGTGGTACATTCTAAAAGACAGAAGTACTAAAACCATTCACACTCAAGAAACTACACGAGGATATCTCAAAGGAGATTACCCAATCAAATTGAAACCAAAACTAATCTCCCAAGCCCTTATCGAGTAGACAGTCCATAAATGAGTTCAAGAATTTCAATCCTTGAATACGAGAAAAAATCCAACTCAAAATACAAGTACAGAATCAAACACATCGATTCGACTACAAGTTCAAATCACGCAAATACTGAATACAAGTACAATGTCAAACTTGAAGCTTCCACAAAAGTTCAGAACTACACAAAGCTCTAATACTGGCTTAGAATAAACATGAAGTTCAAATACGAGCTCATAATAAAACACGAAGTCCCCAATACAAGCTTAGAAAAAAATACAAATGCTCCAATACAAGTTCAAAACAAAACACAAATTCCCCATTACAAGTCCAAACGAAACACATGCGCCAATAATTGTTTAGATTGAAACATAAGGCAACGAATGCTCATTCAATCAACACCAGCCCCGAATACTAGTTTGCATCAATAACAAAGCTTCAAATAAAAGTTTTGCATGCTGTCACCATTAAGCTAGCACAGAAAAAGTTTCCCAAGAACTTGTTATCCAAAATAAGCCCATGCTTATTTTTGGCTAACTCCTCCTCCTTTTCTTTTCTGGAACTTAAATGAATTTTTGGCATGCTTCAGGGACTCAAAAGATTATGGAAATGGCTTCATTAGATAGGATTTTTCTTCCCCTTTCTAGAAAGGTAAAGAAGTCCTCCTAACTCCTTGTATTTTTGAGTTATGGCTCGATGGAGTTTGGAGGGGAAATTTTCCCTAGGCAGGCCCACAGCCAATTAGAAAGTGCCACGTGTCAAGGTGGAGCGGATGCATGGGGAGACCTCGAACTTAGCCCTTTTAGCTAAAATGTGCAAAGTCACAAACCGGCCCGTGGACCCACAGAGGAGAAAGGAGAAAATTGGTTAAGGCCCCGCATCGAACTAGAGAGCGCCACATGTCTCGCGTCATTAGCACGAGTCGGAGAAGGGAAGGATTTTCGGTTTTTTGCCAAAACCACAAAAGCACAAAAATGAAAACTTAAACAACATCCCCATGGTCTAATCGAGTGGCACCACATTTCCACATCGAGTGGAGGTCGAGGCCGGCAAGGGATTTTCAAAAAAAATTCCCAAGGGGGCAAAAGAGGTGAAATATTGTTTTGAGCCGGTGGCTAAAACCAAAGATGCCATGTGTCTTAGAGTGGTGGATCCGTGGGGATTTTTGGGAAATTTTCCCAAAAGAGAAAATTTTAAAGTTTGACCTTGCTGACCCCAATTTTGACTCTGTTTTTCACCAATTTTTCCCTAAATCTTCAGAGGGCCATATCTTTCGGACCAGAGCTCGGTTTTTTGTGATTTTGGTGTTATTGGAAAGATATTGAAATTTTGTACATAATGGACACCTCAATTTTGATTTTTGATGGAGATTTGTGGGAGAAAATTAAAGAAACATGTCTGGCATGGGAAAAACACAGAAATGACATCCAACTACCAGATTTTAATGTGGTATGGTACCCATTCTTCTCCAGCATGGTCGAAAACAATGGGAAATTAGATTACAGAGGTGCTCTTTCCATTTTAATGGATGTTGTCGATTAGTGAGTGAAAAAAATGAATTTTCCCACGTTTTTCACCTTTTCTTCATTCTCGCTTCATCGTTAAAAGCCAGTTTTGGCTCATTTTGTAATGGTTAGATGTTCTTGCTTCTACAAGCTCTTCTTTTCTCCCTAGCAGGTGGATTTTAAGGAGTTTCAGACCTCCCAGAAGATTGTAACTCATTTTTTGCCTCTTTTCTATTACAACGTATTGCATCAAATCTTGGAAATGATAATGTATGTTTTGTGATCATTTTTCAATCCTCTCATGCATTTATCATTGTCTTCCGATCCTTCATTACATTCTGGTAATCTGTGCATGTTTTGGTGCTGCAATCTTCATGATTTGTGTCTAATTTTTAAAGCAAGGAGTTCATCACTCCTTTAGTGTATCACCTTTATGTTTTTTTGTTTAGTTTTGTTTCCATTTCCTTGTTTTCTCTCAACCATGTCTCCTTGGTAGTTTTAGAGTAGGATTTTGAATCGGAACCTCTACAAAAATTACATGCATACACCTAAATAGAGGAGTAGGAACCAACCTCAATTTGGAGAGTTTTCCCAATTTGCAAGGTCCCACACTTAGGGAAAACTCCATGTTGTGCATTCACACCAAAATGACCCACCTTACGGATTGCAGATCCGAGGGTCAATTTTGGGGTCTTTGAATTTGCACTAATAGTTTTGGCACACCTGGCGGGACCTTAGAGGTATTTCACTTCATTTTTGTAGGTTCATGTGTTCTTGTTTAAAATTTTATCCTTTGGACGCACTTGTAAATACATTTTGCGACTCTATATGATCAGCAACCCATCTCTGAAGTTGCAGACCCCCTTTCCATTCATTTTTATTTAATTGTTCCTTCCATCTCTTCATTCTTCTTTCATCCCATGAAGTTGTGCAATCATGAATTCATTTCCCTCATGGAATTTGCATTTACAATAGTAGCAATGTTTCCCACCTCCAACATGTTTTTCAAATCCTCTAGATCAACATTTTGATCAAATTCAAAACCAATATGCATACCCATCTGAGCAATGCCAAAATCAGTTTGGCTATGAAGCATGTCAAGCACAAGGGTACATAGATTATGAGGAAGTCAAGAAGAAAATGCAGATTTGTTGGAGAAGATCCAAAATATGGAGGAAAACATGGTGTAATCCAGGGCTCAAGCACAAATGAAAGCATTTGGGATTGGTTTCAGAGCACCCTGTCCATGGGGAGGCCCTTTTCCAAGACATTACAACCCTCAGGAGAAACTTGACTTCATGGTTGAAATGCTGCCCCAACTTGCACAATGGATTGAGGAGATGGAAGCATATGAGAAAAGTTTGAATCAACCTTGTCAATGGGTAAGCCATTCAACAACTCCTTGTCTTTCTTTTTCACCCTCTCAAGCTTTATCATTTCAGCAGTGTCAAGCTTCAAGTTTCCCATATGCTGCCCCAAATGTTGATTCCATTTCTCCATCTCCTAGTCTCCCATCCCACCTCGATTTCTCTACTCTTTTCCCTTCCAAATAGCCATTCCCTCTAAAGAAACAAGAGGTTCTACCTCCTCCACCACCACAAAAATTGCAAAACCAGTTGAGTCACAACCCACCCCTCCTCTTGCATTCCCAAATCCATGTTGGGAAGATGAAAATCAGAAATCTAGTCAAGGAGAACAACAAGAAGAGGAGCCCAACAGAAAAGAAATGACAGACAATCTGAAGAGTTGGGCTCTCAAATTCAAGATTACAAAAATCCCCTTGATGGTGAAGCCAAAAGAGGAAGTTGGAGTTGGGGAACAAGTGGTAAACAAGGCTGATTTTATAGCAGCAGTGAAGCAAGAAAAACAACAGTTTGTTTGTGATGAGTTGGGTGTCCATGTTGGCACTTTGCCCAAAGAAAATGCTGATCCAATTTACACTGCAAAATCAATCATTATGGAGGAAGAAAAACCAGCTCAAAATCCCATTTTTGAGGAGCAAATGGATGAGATCAAGTCAGTTTTTGCAACAGTAGAAGAAGGAAGCATTATTGATACATTTTTTCTTTCATTTGAAGGGGCTGATTTGATCAATGAAGCCATTATGGTGGTGAATAAAACAGGTCCAAATTGTGAACAAGAGGCACAAGAAATTTCATGTTTCTCTCCCACTTCATCTCTCCAAAAATATGATTTTTGGATGAGTTTGAATTGGCAAGTTGCACGTTTGAAAATGAAGTTGCACATGGTGAAGAAAACACGATTTAGAGGTCACCATGCAAGAGGGAAAAGCTTTGTTGTAGAAGCAGGACAATGAAGAGTTTGATTGTTTATCAGACTTAGAAGAATGTTTGGATGAGGAGCCAGCTAAAATTACAACATTTTCTTCTTCACCATTTGTTCTCCAACATCAAGAGCCTACCGCCACAAAGGAGAACATTGAAAACAACAACTTGCATTTTGTAACAGCCTTTTGGATCCAATTTTGGAAGATTTAAATCTTCCATGTACTTCATGGGAAAAGGAAGGGGAAGAGCAAGATATTTTCACCACTTCTTCCACACCATTCACCCAAGAAGGTTTGCAAGAAGACTCCATTTTTGGAGTTAAAATTCAAAGCAATGGGCACATTCAAAGGATCGACCATGCCAATTACATACTTGGCTTCATTGGATCCAAAGGAAAAGCCACAACCAGTCATGCTTACTTCTAAGCATGAGTATGAACTACAAAGTACCAAGGATCAACCGCCATACCTCTTCAATCCAAATGTTGAGTAACTAAAAGAGGTATTGGATTTGTTTTCAGTTGATACCTTGCTAATTTTGGTAGAAGACCAACTTCTTGTTGATTTTCCACTCATACTAATAGCCATGATCAACTCCAAATAAATTGCATGGCTTCCATTTTTGAAGAAGGGAAGTTATTTTGCACAATCGCCATGAGGGTTTGTTTAGCTTACCTTTGCTTCCAATTAGAGTAGTGTAGGTAGGTTTTTGTTCAGTAAAAGAAGTGATTTTGCACACTCTATGTATCCCATTTGGGGTATGTATGATTTTCATGTTTGTACATAGTTTTTGTGGTGCTGGTTTTTGCCCTTGCACAAAGGTGCATTGAACTTGGAAATTGATGGAGATCAGTTCGGTTTTAGTGGGTTTCCAAGTAGAGGATCAGTTTACTGTGCTACTACTCATGACTCCATGCCCAATGGATGCTTCAAGGCAGCTAGTCTTTTCATCTAGCAGGTAGATGATCCCTCCGAGTCGCTGCAATGTTATCCAAAATAAACCCATTCTTATTTTTGGCTAACTCCTCCTCCTTTCCTTTTTTGGCACTTAAATTAATTTTTGGCATGCTTCAGGGACTCAAAATATTCTATAAATGGCTTCATTCGATAGGATTTTTCTTCCCCTTTCCGTAAAGGTAAGGAAGTCCTCCTAACTCGTATTTTTGAGTTATGGCTTGACGGATTTTGAGGGGAAATTTTCCTAGGCGGGCCCACACCAATTAGAAAGTGCCATGTTTCAAGGTGCAGCAGAGGCATGGGGAGAATTTGGCACTTATCCCTTTTGGCTAAAAGATGCAAAGTCACAAACCGGCCCAAGGAGGAGAAAGGAGAAAATTGGTCAAAGCCCCCGCATCAAACCGTGAGAGCACCACATGTCCATGTCATCAAGGTGGGAGTCGGGAAGGGAAGGATTTTTAGTTTTTCGCTAAAACCTAAAAAGCGTAAAATGAAAACTTGAACCACATCCCCGCAGCTAATCGGTCGCACCATGTATCCACATAAGAGTGGAGGTCAGCCGACGGGATTTTTGAAAATTTTCCCAAGGGGTAAAAGAGGTGAAATATTGTTTTGAGCCCACAACCGAAACAGAAGATTCCATGTGTCTTGGACTAGTGGAGCCATGGGGATTTTTGGGAAATTTTTACAAAAGGGAAAAATTTAAAGTTTGACCCCACCGACCCCTAATTTGACTTTTTTCACCAGTTTTTCCCTAAATATTTAGAGGGCCATATCTTTCAAACCAGAGCTCATTTTTTCACGATTTTAGTGTCATTAGAAAGGTATTGAAATTATCTACATGATGGACACCTCAATTTTGATTTTTGATGGAGAATATTGAAGAAAAGTGTCTGGCATGGGAAAAATGTAGAAATGACATCCAACTACCAGATTTTAATGTGGTATGGTACCCATTATTCTCCAGCATGGTTGAAAACATTGGGAAATGAGAGTACAAAGGTTCCCTTTCTATTTTAATGGATTCTCACATTGGTTAGTGAGTGCAAAAATGGATTTTCCCACATTTTTCACCTTTTCGTCATTCTACTTCATCGTTAAAAGCCAGTTTTGGCTCATTTTGTAATTGTTGGATGTTCTTGCTTCTGCAAGCTCTTATTTTCTCCTTAGCAGGAAGATTTGAAGGATTTTCAGACCTCCTATGAAGATTGTAACTCATTTTTTTCCTCTTTTCTATTGCAACGTATTGTATCAAATCTTGGAAATGATAATGTATGTTTTGTGATCAATTTTCAATCCTCTCATGAATTTATCATTGTCTTCTGATCCTTCATTGCATTCTGGTAATCTGTGCATGTTTTGGTGCTGTAATCTTCATGATCTGTGTCTAATTTGTAAAGTAAGGAGGTCAAGACGCCTTTGGTATATCACCTTTCTGTTTTTTTGCTTAGTTTTGTTTCCATGTCCTTATTTTCTCTCAACCATGTCTCTTTGGTAGTTTTAGAGTAGGATTTTGAATCGGGACCTCTACAAAAATTACATACATACACCTAAACAGAGGTGTAGGAAGAAGCTTCACTTTGGAGAGTTTTCCCAATTTGTAAGGTCCCACACTTGGGGAAAACTCCATGTTGTACATTCACACCAAAATGACCCACCTCAGACTCGCAGATCGAGGGTCGATTTGGGGTGTTGTGAATTTGTACTAACATAAATATCATTACTTTGCAATGGATTTACATCCTAAAAACCAAAGAGATTCCTAAAAACATGAAAGTAATTAACCAAAAATCAAGCAAATAATTATCTCATGAGAGTATAGTTGTTTTAATGATTCATTTAGAAGAAAGCAAGAAATCTTAATGGGTAGAGCCAATCATGCCTAACATTTCTTCTATAAATTCAAGGAGACTTCCAGCCAAGTTTTCCACTATTTTTCTTCTCCACGAATGATCAACAACCAAACAAATTTTCTTCCAATGCCTCATATACATTCCTCTGATCGAAAATAGACCAGAGAAACTAAAAATAGCCAAGAAGTGGAAGTCAAACTGTTAGTTCAAAGAACTAGATAGCTCCATACAGTGAAAAATTTGCAAAATGATGGGTTTTTGTATTCTTCCAATCATTTAACTGACATAATCTTTGTCAGTGTCATTCTAAACTAGGGCAGTGTCTCAGGCAAGATGCAATGGAGTCTAGGAGAACCAGTTATGCGTTGGGTCTATTGGGGGGTTGTTTAGTTTAATGAATATTCTACATAAATGCAATTCAAATCTACGGAAATGAAATACAATTCTACAAAATTAAACTATTTGTGATGAAAGGAAATTTAACAACTAATCTTCTACCTATAAAATGAAATACGCACACACTATTCTTAACAAATAAAATCACAATTGTAGAAATGGAATTTAGTAGAAAGTAAGACTATTCATTAACCAGATTTGCATAACAAAAGAGTCTATTCTAAGTGAAAGCAGTAAAGGAGAAAGAAGATATAGTTAATCAAATCATGCATGTAAGATTTATCAAATGACAATTACAGTAAATCTAATCAAAGAAATGTATGCGTGAACTCAAAATAACATCATATCTCCTCGGTCAAGTGGGCCCTTTCTCTTCCTTAGGATAGAGGGATTAACAACTTCTGATTCTCAAAATGTCGTGGATTTCATTAACTCAGAAATAAGTTCATAACATAGACAGTAAAAATTAATCAAGAACTATATGCAAATAATCTCCTTCAATATATCAAAAAGTGGTACTACCAAGTTTTGAAGACGAAGTCTTCATATAGATAATGTTGGTTACAAGATCCGCCATATCATGTGGCATTAAACATTGTCCATCAAATACCAATTAAAACACATAAATTTCTACGGGCCGTTAGGATCAAGCCCAGGCTAATAGGTCAATTTGATGGAAATAGTCTTTAGCCGCATGCTTCGAACTCGGGCTCCTTAACCACCAGCAACTTCCATCATTTCCTACACACATCATCATGTTTGATCTCACAAAGATAGTTAGTAGGAGGTTCATGTGATAATCAGTTTTCATAAACTATAGCAAGGAAAATGCATCAAACCTACTAAGATATAACTACACAAAACATCCCCATATACTAATAAGTCATATCAAAATAGTATTTTTGGTCTAAAGAAATTATATTGATGAGCCAAACAATGCACTCATCACAAGACATGAAAAACCAAATAACCTCCCACAAATCTACCTCCCTTGTTTCCAAGATGGGTTACACACAAAAACTGAGGTCCATTAATGCCATTAATCCCAAATCTCCCACTTATCTCTCCTTGTCACCGCCTCTCAAAACTGGTGAATGCCATTTCCAAATTAACATGCAATTCCATATTTAGTGAAGCTTCCATGTAAGCCTCCACTAGAGTTAACTAGCCTTTTCCAAAACTGGCAGTACCTCCATGCATTAAACCCAAATCAAATCACTTGAATTCCATTGGAAACCGTTACCTTAGTGTCATGCGACCCTTAGGTTCCTTTTAAATAGTTTAGGCTAGATTTCCCAAGACTTAGGTTAGTCTAACAATAAATCACCTTAGGTCTTAAAACATTGCCATAGGTAGTTTCCACCTTAGGTTAGATTAAATTCACAACCATTAGTATTAGGCATTAGGTTAACATAGTCTAGCATTACTATAGTAATCTCCCCCTCCCTTATTCATTTAGCACAAGAGATTAGGTTAGGACACCACCCAAAAAAATAGAATAAGAAGCTTAGGTTAGATTATAACCAATTTAAGTAGACATAGCTAGGAAGTAGGTGTTCTTACCTAGTTTAGGATTATGTTAGGATAATCCTTTAGTTTCAAAGGTAGACTTAAAGTATCCCATCTCCTATCACAAGCTTGCCAAGCTGTCCCAAAATTCTCTTGACTATAATTTTCAAAATAAATGACACACTGAAGTAAAATCTGAGAAGTTTTCACCCCAATCCCTATCTGATAGTAAAGTGATCAAAAGTTTTTCCATAGGGTGACATCTGTATGATAAGTTGGGTGGATGTGAAATCTGATGGACTGAGTAGTGTGATTGAAAATGTTCGTTTGCTGACCCCAAATTATCTGATTCCGTAATACAAATTGAAAGGCTTTAATTTGAAAATCACCCACAAATAGGTTGATTAAGAAATCAGGGACATTGGTAACTATCATGTTATGTAGATAAAATTCACAAAGAAAATTTTTAATTTCCGGATTACTGCACTTGTAAACTGATAAAAAACTAGGACCATTGGGAATTTCGTGAGGGGCTTGAGAACACAATTGAAATAACTTCCAGGAATAAAATTGTTCTTGGATAAACATACTATAGACTGAAGAGGGTTTCCTACAGACAACAACACTTTGAGGGCCAAAGGATAGACAAAGTTTAAAATATATGTTACTTTTTGTTTTTCCTCATGTATAGATTCTTTTTCCTTTATTAATTTTTTATTTTCCTTCCACAATTCCCTTTCTTGAAGGGACAACTGATGGAAACTATCCAAGAGGGTAAGACTCTTATAACACTGTCACTTTAAACAACTCACTTCAAGTTACAGGGTAGAAATCTCCCAAACTTGTTCTACTATATTTTGTGTAAATTCAACTTGCAATAAAAGGTTTGTTTCTTCCATACCTTGTAATTGAGATTTCAGTAGCGTGATTTCCTCCAGATAGTTATGAGAAGGCGGCATTTGGGTGCCAAGCATTTTAGGAGCCATAGGGTGAATTTCCATAGATGATGGAATAGTAAATGATGGAGCAACCAGGTCATCCTCCTTATGCAGTTCCTCCCGAATGTGGGCGGTATCATCAGCAAGGAATCTGATTGGGAACCACCTGTTTGTAAAAATGAGCTAAACCATCGGGACCATAGTTGCATGGAGGAAGATGGGGCTGTGGCGCACTTGCCTTTTGAATCAAAAATGGAAAGGGATGGACCCTCAGGAGTACCAACTATGTCTGCATGCTCAAGAACATCGGTTGCCTCTGCTTGGCTGTGTGAAGGGCAAGGGCCCGATGCAAGGGTAGACCGAGGTGTAAAAGAGAGACCATATTTTAATTGCTTTGGTCTGGACCCTTCACCACCAACACGTCCCTCGAGCCTCTCGCTTTGGTCTAAAGAAGACTTGGTGTGAACACAACAAATGAATCAACCCCGGGTGTTTAATCATAGACTTGCCTCCACCGACTAATGCTTCTAGAAAACTTTAATGATGGAATCTGCAAGGTATTATGGCAGATTTACCCAAAGGGCCTGGTTGACATGTCCCTTTTTAAGGTGGATGAGCATTTTAAGTGCATCACCACCCAGAACAGAGGCTTGACCATCGCATATGAAATACCGGTTGACCCATTTCACAATCTCACTCCAGATTCCAGGTAAACTTGTCCACTTAACACCCTTCTGGACACCCAATGGAGTCAGGATGACCTCTAGGAGTGCCTCTCCTTCATCATGAAATAGAGCAATCAGGATTTGTAAAGGAGCATTCGTCATAACCTTTAAACCAAAGTTTGGCAGGCCAGATAGGTCAGAAATGACCTGACTGGTAATTTCAACTCATCTTCCACCAACTTGTGAACAGTGGACTCAAAATTGTTCAAGAATTCTTCCACAATGCCCTCATCGAAACCTTCAAATTACCAAATGAAATCCAGCCATCCAAAATCATGAAATACCTATGAAAGGGTGGCATTCCAGAGTAAGGTGTCCGTGATTCATGTTTTGATGTCTTTTGCAGATCCATGTCAAGTCAAAGGTGAATAATACTAGGTAGCGAAAAAAACAAAAACAGAGCGTATCTCCCACTTCCCGTCTGGTGACTGATAAAACCAATCGTGCGTGAGGTGCATACAACAATGGTAAGAAGCAATTTAAGAAGCTTTAAATTTCAAATGGCACCATATTCCTTGGGTTGCACAAAATCAAGCAAAGGTGGCGGTAGAAAAGTAGTGGATTAGACCGGCCACCCGTGTGAGTTTAAGATTTTTGCGGTGGCACATATCCCATGGTTGAGGAGAAAACGCCACCCATCCTATCTTTGGAGAGTGCGACACATCAAGGCATGTGGTGATTATGAGCCATTACTCCTTTTATGTTGTCATTCATAGAGCCGGATTTGGAAAGAGATCTGGAATGACCATAGCAATCATTTCATGATGGCGTAATGATGAAAAATGCATACATGGGGAAATGTTTTACATGGAAATATCGTTAGCAAGTTAAAATGCACTTACCCATGCCACATTTAGTCATTCGATATCCGTAGATTCCTACACCTGTAGTTCGAGATGAAACGTGATTAGTAGTGTAGAAATAATGAAAATTCCTACATTTATTGGGAATAACAATAAGAAAAATTACTAACTAAGGGAAGAAGATCAAATGAAGGATCATCTTCCTTTATTGAATTTGCAAGAGATTGATTACTCCATGCTTGAGAGGTAAAGATCCTCCTTAGCATGCATGTCTATGCATAACAAAATGTCATCATAAAAATCTCCTTATCCAAAGTGGTTGGTGATAAACTTGGAGCCTATGCCCATTCACCAGAAGAGTCTATTTGTCTCCATCAATTGGTATCAATCGAACAGAGCCATTATCAAACACTTGATTTACCTGATAGGGACCCAAAAATGTGTACACAACTTGCCTTTAAACTGTTGATACTGGGAATCAAAGAGTAAAACCCAATGTCCCTTATGAAATGTCCTTTTTTGATGTGAGCATCATGCCAGGTTTTCCGCTGACGTTGTAGAATTTCTATCTGCTATTGTGCCTCCATCCGCATTTCATCTAATTCATTCAGCTGCAACACTCATTCACGTTGTGCTTTATCCAAATCGATCCCAAATTCCAACGTTGCTTGCCAAGTGTGCAATTCAAACTCAACAGGTAACAGTGGTTTCTTCCCAAAGACCAGCTCATAGGGAGAAAATCCAATAGTTGTTTTCTAGGTCATGTTATAGGCCCGATAACTGACCTCGGAAGATTTTGTACCTAATTCTTTCTATCGGTATTGACCACCTTAATTAGAATATTCTCGAGTTAGTTCTCCGTTTGTCTAAAAATGCATGCCGAAGTAGGCGATCTTTGAATGACAGCCAACAGTGTGTAGGGTATAGCCCCTCTTTGAGATAGCAAAGTGAAAATGGTTTATTACTATTCTAGCAAGAGGAATCAGTGCAAGTCTTATAATATTCTACCTTCAGGGGGTTTTGGAATCTCATCCCAGTAGAGTTATTTCCGATGAAGAACAGAAAGGAATGAAGGAAGGAATAGAAGAAAGATGGATCTGAAGGGAGAAAAGAAAAGAATTCCAAAGTAGAAAGGTCAGAGGGTTTATGTTTTGGGCCGGTAGTAAATAGAGCCAAACTTACTCACATAAACAAACAAAGCAATACTGATAAACAAATGACAAAAGCATAGTTGAATCCAATAGAATAAGCATGCAGATCTAACTTAAGAAAGATCTAACACATAACACAGAAATTCAGCACAAAGTCTCAATTTTTTGTATTAATATTTGTCCTTGTTACAAGAAAGCTCAAAGTCTTTCTCTCCTCACTTCTATTTTTCATACAAATTTTCTCACCCCTTGAATACTAAAAGTATCCAAGTATTTATAGAAGGAGAAGGAGAAAGAAGACAAAAAGGAGCCAATAACTTATTTACAAAATATTTAAAAGTCACATGTTGACTTTGGGGAAATTTTGTGGATGACAACATCCCATGGTGCAACATGGATGATGTCATTTATGCCAACATAATTTTAAATACTTTTACAAAAATGGGATTTATCCTGAGAGGAAGAATCCTATTCATCATCATCCATTGGCTTGAAAGGAGTGTCTTACTTCTACTCATGAGAGGTAATGTGAAACTGAGCTCGATACTCCATGAACTTGCTGACCATTACACTTGAAGTTGATCCCGAGCAGGACCCTTGATGTGATCCCCAATGACTTCGTAAGTTTCTTGTTCATCTCTTAGTATTTCAGGGAGTTTGAAGTATTCATTTCCTACCTCCATTAGGTATCCAACGAAGTCACGGTAGGCCATAGAAGGTTGTTGATAGATTCTACATCAAAAGTGGCCTCTAACGCTAAACCCTGCGATGCACTTCCTTGAAAAGATGAATAGTATCATCTACCTTCCTCAAGGCGTACACTGCACCAAAACCCCGAGACATTCTTAAGATGATCTACTCCATTTGATGCATGGCATCTAGGGCTTCCTCCTTGATTTTGTCTATCTTTTCCAAGACAAACTCCATTTGGTCAACCCGATAGTCTAAAGCAGCAAGGACTTTGTTGGGTGCTCATGGGTGATCAAAGATGCCAAATTTAACTAACTCATCGACTGGGTAGTTGAGCATCTTCTAGAATGTCTCATGTTGCAACCTGGCATGGTCCAACTCTTCGAGATAGGCCTTGCTATTTCTTGGAGTTCCTTGTTCGCTTGATCTATATTTTGATAGAGCTCTGTGAACTTTGTAATCACTTCCTCACTATCTTTGAGGATCTTCTCTCTCCAAGTAGACACTGCTGTACCTTGCTTACCGATCTTGGCGTACTCATTTATCTTCTCCTGACTAAGAACTTTGGGAGGGTCGGCGATAGTCATAGGAGGGGCATTGCCCATCTTTTGTAGGGCTTGGAGAAGATGCTTGTTTTGCTCTTTTAATATTCTCTTCTCTTCCTTTGCTTCTTGAAGCTTCTTGCAAAGGGCATCCACTATGGATAAGGCCTCTCCTTGTAGGCTCTCTGATGATGTTCCCATTGTGACCTGAGTCACTATAAAATCTATAGGAGACAGATCTTCTTTCTTCTTTGTTGAGATTAGGGTACGTGATCTCCATAACCCTTTCACCTGAAGCACTTTGAGAGAAGTAGGGTTATAGCCTTTTGCTTCTTAGGCCCTTTAGCTAGAATAACAGAGAAGTCCATGGGTGCAATAGGGACTTTCCTCTTGTGTTAGCTCAGGTGTTTGGAGATCCATTCTGACTTAGGGAGTGGGACCAGAGGAAGAGGAGGAAATGGGGGTGGAAGAAGGAGCAACTGTAGTGGACATGGGGAAATGTGTCGAGACACTTGGTGGTAGCATTGAGAAAGAAGCCAACACTCCAATGCTCATGGGGTTAGGAGTCACTGCAAGAGAGGGAACCACGGGGTGGAAGGGATCTGTGAGATGAGGGAAGAAATGTTGGGGGACAGATCCGCGAGGGAAGAGAAGATGGAGGAAGAGGGAGGGGGAATGGTAGAAGATGGGGAGAAGACACAACCAAAGGAGTGGTTGTTTGAGTGACATGAGGAGGGGAAGGAGGAGTGAGAGAGGGAATGGTTGATACTTCACCAGTTGTAGATGTGACAACATCCTGAGTGGATGTGTCCATTGGAGCACTAGCCGCTTCTTCTCTTCCTAGGGACACTAAGTCCACAACTTGTTCCTCGGTGATGGAAGGAGGGCTCTCAAGAACTTCTTTCTGAGTAGTGCTTGCCTCTCCTTCTTTATCTTTTCCTTTGCCTTCAGAAAATGTTTTGGCCTGGATGGTGCATTACCCAAGGGAGATGTGGTAAAGTCTACCCCAAGGTAGATGATACCATTTTTCTTGCACCAATGCTCGGTGTGCTACAGAGTGCCCTTGACCCTTTCCTCTATAGTCTGAGGGGCCTTGTTCCTATCAATTTTGAAAAATGGCCAATTGTCCCCATCCGTGTCTAGATAAACTTGATCAACTTATTGATTAGTTGCTTGGAAATCATTTGGGATGATAGCCACACCATATTGAATGATCTCTATCAGGGCCATTCAGGAGTGATCCTTTCATCTGAGCTCAACTTCATGATATAGATCAATGTAGATATCTTCGATCTGAGGGACATGAATTGGATCGATCTTTTCCCTTAGAAGGTAATCATGAGGATCAAAGGTTGGCCTTGTTGGGAAATTATGCTTCAAATTGAGCAATTCAAGCTCTGCAAACATCTCCTGGCTTTTCTCTATGAAGTGCAGGTGTACCTGCCCACTGTGAGGGGGAATGGAGTTCCACCCTTCTTCCTTTTTAAACACTTCTCATGGTATGTGATGAGTTGTCTAGACAGCTCCAACAGGATCAGCTTGGGTCCCACATACCTTGGTAATTTGGTGGGCTCTCCCAAGAAGTTAGCGGCTCTGAGATAGGTGAAAGTGGGGAATTGCGTGAATAATGCTCCCCACTTCTCTGTGGTGGTGACCACGCTTTTGGTCATCCGACCGTAAGTCATGTTGGGCCTCAAGAGGCAGATGACGCCATAGAAGAAGACATCATTGATTTTACTGAATTGGGCTATGTTGTTCTCCAGTCTTAACTCTGATAGTACTCATATATTTGACCTGGGGCCATACCCCATACCGATTCAATGTTGGGTAGTCCCTCTCTGAGGCAAAGAACATATACTACATAGGAGTTCATATAGAACCTCCCAGTTGTTGAAAGTTGTTGAAGCTGCTCCGAGATTGTGCTGCTGATAATCTCTCCCCATTCAAAACGCTGATCGGAACATTTTTATTCATTGTTTCTAAATACCTGAGCATCCACTTGTGAAAGTAATGGGCATCGGGGAGCCCAAACACCCTACTCAGGAAGGTGATTGTGTCACTCAGCTCCTCTAAAAATTCACTACGATGAATGACTTGTGGCCACCTACTTGTCACCTTCTTATTCTTGAGGTACACCTCATTCATTAACTATACATTTGTCTTCATTTTCAGTCCATGTCTTCATGCAGTCCTCCTGCTCACTACTACAAAATGTCGGTGGTGAGGGATACCCAACATGATCTCAAAATGTCAGGCCATGAGGTTGATTATCACCTCGCCCTTCTCATTTTTGACACATCTTGTGTCCTTATTATAACAACGGCCCACCAACATCATAAACTCATTGTTGATTGCGCTCACTGGGAGCCCTGCAGCAAAGTGTAGACCACTACCAACCAATTTATCCATCCATGGGCTACCTGTGACCTTCTTGGTTCTGGCCCAGAAGTCCTCCATGTCAATGTGCCCGAGTTCTAAATCTCTGATATCAAGATCACACTCTGCAAGAGATTCAGGCATCCTAACCCTTTGGTATTTATATTTCATTTCTTGCTCTATTAGCTTGGCTTTACCCTTGACTTAGTTGGTTTCTTACTCGATGAAGACATGTGTGGATCTGAGTTTAGCTGTTGATCTACAAGAAGAATCAGGGAAGTCCATCACAGAAGAGCCATGTTAGCCGTTAAGTCATCCATCAAAGCTTACAAAATGAAAAGTTAGCAATTTATGAGCCTCTGGGCGCAAGGCGCAACTTTACTACTAGGCTGCAGGGACTTAGAAAAGCAAGGCACACTTTGGGAAAGTGTTGCATGGGAAAAAGTAGTGCCAAAAGGGGCATGGGGTGTGGAAAGGCTACACACAACATTCAGATGTTGGTGTCAAGGGATGTGCGCTGTGCCATTGGAAGTCCTTTTAGTGGGGCACATATATGATTGGTGTTACAGAGTTTTATGGTGCACCAAGGCAGGCTAGGATGATGTGGTAAAATGTAACATCAAGGTGAGGTGCACCAAGGGGTTAAGCTTACATGGTGTGGGAAGGGTTTACATAGCATGAAGTTTTTTGTCATTGTGTAGGTGCATGCATTTGCTGCACACCTTAGGAATTTTGTAGTTTTTTACAAGGCGCGGGAAAGGCTTCTATTTACAGTTCTTTGCAAGTGCGAGGTGAAAGGCATGCAGCATGACTAAATGCGCTACTGGGCGACTATGTTTAGCGCAACACGTATGAAAACTACATCGTGGAAGACAACATGTGATTTTCTTCATTTTTGTGGTTTTTACTCTTAGCTCAGATTTTGATAGCAAGGGGTTAACCTTGGAAAAGTAGGGACAGAGGAGAAAAGGGGCAGGGGTCCATTATGAGGTAGAGCCTTCCAGATTTGTAGATCTGGAAGGAGAGTGAAAAATGGCTTGCAGGTGGGTTTTGCAAAATGGGTTGGGATTGTGTTATCTTCTTAGGTTCATTGTTATCATCAACAATCCTAATCACCTAAACCAACATAAAAACCACAAAAATCCACAAGAAGGGCAAGGGCCACTTACCAGGAATATATAACGATGAAGGAGATGATGTGGGGTCCACGAACGTGACAAATGGCAACACGCAGGGCTGACAGGAACACTGACAAGCACAGAGGAATAACTTTTCACATTTTTTCAATTGTGAAAATGACAGGTCGGACACGCCTATATATAGCAAAAGGTGTAATAAATGCACCACCAACTTTTTCTATGGCGCACACTTAAGTGGATGTCGACACGAAGAGATTTGCACCATGGCGTAGCTTTGAGTGTCAACACTACATTTTTAGCGCCCACAACACACTTTAGAGAGTGATAACAAGATGGCACTTGCGCCTTGGCACACCTTTGAGAGGCACAACATTTGGGATGTTGACACTCCCTAGAATGTGCCAAAGGAATAGAGGGGGTGTAGTTTTGGTTGATGTAACGTGAATGAAAACTGTGCCCAACCCAAAAAGGTTGAAAATGACCAAGTTCTAAAACTAGATTTTCTAGAAAGGGATTTTATGCCATTCCAACGTTAAGAGACCTCAACGGGGACCAAAATGGAAATTTTGGTATGGTTACCTGTAAAATTACCCTTGTCAATTTTATAGGATAACAACTGGCTCTTTCTGGGGACTATCTTTGAGCAAAGCTTAAGGGTAGAGAATCCCAGATCTACATGTGCCTATCCATTGGGCTACAGAGTCAAAAACAAGGGCGACGAAAAAAAAAAGGAAAACACACAACCAATAAAAGTAAACACACGACAAAAAAAACACACAACTAAAGAAAACTATACAAAGAAGAGAGCAAGCTCTACTTCCTAAATATTTTGAGATGTTGCCCACTATAGGGAAGCGGAGCTCAGTTCCATCCAGATATGAGAGATAGAAGCTATTCTCTCCATTGAGTTGCTTGATCTTGAAAGGCCCTCTCCAAAGAGAGTCAAATTTCCCATGCATGCCCTTTGGCTCTCTTCGCTTGTCCCATAAAAGGATGAGATCTCCCACCTAGAAATCCCTCTACTTAGCCTTTTTATCAAACAATCTCTTGACTTGATTCTGATGTTCAGTGATCCTGTCGACCACTCTTACTCTCTTTTCTTCAAGTTCTATTAGATACATGATCCTCTTTTCCAGAGAATTCTAGAAAGTCTCATCTTCGATCGCTCATGCCAAGCGCAGAGCAGGAAGTTCCATGGAAATGGGGAGCTCAACGTCGATTCCATATAACACTTGAAAAGGTGACATACCGAGAGACCTCTTTGGAGTAATACGGTCTACCCACAAAGCATCATACAATGACTTGTGCCATGACCGCTGATTCTCATCGACTAGCTTCCGTATGATGGTCACTAGGTTCTTATTACTAGATTCTACCTGACCATTTCCCTGGGGGTAATAATCCGAGGCATGGGCCAAGGTTATTCTGTATCCATAGCAAAAAACCGATAACTTCCCATGAGGAGAAGTTGGAAGCATTATCAACAATGATCTTGTGTGGGATGCCAAATCTCACGATGATATTTTCTTTGATGAAGTTACAAACAACTTCAGAGGTGGCATTCTTAACAGGTATGGCCTCCACCCATTTGGTGAAGTAATCTATTGTTGTTAGGACATAACTATGTCCTGACACTTGATTGGGGATGTAGTGCTCCGATAAATTCAATTCCCCATTGCTTGAATGGTTCATCAATAATGACGGGCTTGAGGGGAAAAGTAGCCAATTTTGGTTTGCCAACAAACTATTGGCAGAGCTCACATTTTGCTACCCAGTGGGCAGTATCCTGAAATAGCATTGGCTAGTAGTACCTAGCCCGAATGATCTTATGTGTTACAGATGAGGAGAAGTGACCACCGCAGCCGAGTCATGAAAAATTTCAAGCAATTTGATCTCATTGTGGTTGTCAACGCATCGCAAGAAGATCCCATCAATCCCGTGCTTGTATAAACCATCATCCCATATGACATATCTAGCTGCCCTGAGCTTTACAGTCCACTTCTCCTTTGAAGTTAGATGAGTGGACACTCACCGTAAGTGAGAAAGAAAGTGATGTCAGAATACCACTTCATCGCTGGTCGCAAACAAATAGAACCATAGGTAGAGAATCTACTTTCTTAAGTTCACCCTGCTTCCCATCGGTGTGATCAACTTTCTCTTTAGGGACCTCTAAATCTTTGTTTTCAGCCATAAGCTGACATAGGCCCTTGCCTCTTACTAGCTTGGTTGGTTTTATGTCTAGATCATACTCTTGACCTTTGTGATCCAATTCCCTCATAAGCTTCCTAACTCCTGTTGAGTTAGGATAGACTTAACTGCCATGTCAGGAACCAACACTACCGTATGAGAGTTTAGGATGTAGTACCGGAAGTTCTTGACTACTTTGACTACTACTGAAGGCATGTTTTTCTAACTGAGACATCTTCAATTCATGAAGCTTGAGAGGGGAGCTCATGAACATGATTGGAGATTCAACATCCTTAGAGTTTTTCTACATTAAGATGGCTGATACAGTATGCATATGCATAACTGTACATGATAAAATCCTTGGAGAAGTCGGGACATACCAGGATAGGTGCATGAGCAACGAGGCTTTTATATCCTCAATGACGTCTTTCCTTCTTCTTCTCCACCGGAAATTTTGTGACCCTTTCATCATATTTGATATGTGATGAGTCTTTTCAGCGAAGTCGAAACAAAGCGTCTAAGAAAATTCACCTTTCCGAAGAAGAGTGAACACCGGTCTTGCTTGTGGGTAAGGTAAGGCTCTGAATAGCCTTAACCCTTTCACATCTATCTTTGTTCCTTCCTTGCTGACAACGTGTCCTAACAACTTTCCTTCAGTGACCCCGAAAATAGACTTTTTTGGATTTAGGGAAATCCCGTGTTCTCGACATCTAATCAATACTTGCTCCAAATGATCACAATGATCACTTCACTTTTTTGAGAACATAGTTAAGTCATCCAAATAAACTATGATGACCTTTCCCATCATACCTTTGAATGCGAAGTCCATCACTCACTGAAAGGTGGCACCAACATTGGTCAAGCCAAAAGGCATCCTGCTGTAGGTGAATGTGCCCCAGGGAGTAGTGAATGTTGTTTTGAATTGGTCTTTAGGTGAGACTTCAATCTGATTATAGCCCAAAACCATCAAGCATGGATAACATCTCTGAACCGGTTACTGCCTATAGAACTTGATCCATTATGGGTAGCGGGTAATTGTCCTTCAAGGATGCCTGATTCAGATTGCAAAATCTACGCATATGCATATCTCACCATTCTTCTTTCATACGGGCATGATGTTCATGACCCAAGTACTATGATGGATAGGAAAGATGATTCTCACATCCAACATTTTCTGTATTTCCACCTGATGGTACCCGAGATCTTGGGATTGTAATGCCTCTGTTTCTGGTGAAAGGGTTTGACATCATCCTTTAACGGGATGTCATGTTGAACGTCCTTAGGCTTGAAAGACTTTAGATCGGCATAAGACCATGCCAATACATCCATATATTTCTTTAGCAATTTGACAAACTTCCACTTTTCTTCGGTGTACAACATTTCCCGATGTTCACAAACTACGGATGTTCTACAGTACCCAGGTTGATAGATTCGGTCTCTGGAGAGGAGTTAGGATCATCTTGTCACTTCTTCTTGACAAAATGATCATGTTTGTCAAACAATCATTCCAGAGAGACTAAACCCTTCAGAATTTTATTTCCCTTGAGCTGACATATGCCATCGCCTTCTTTTGATTCATGTTTGCTTGACCAGTGACAGATTCATGGCATGCAGAAGTAGATCCCTCAAAATGAAGCTCATTGAAATTATCAACTTTTTCTAGAAAAGCAACAAGTTGATTGTCATCGTTGAATACCTGCCAATGTTGAGAATTATCTGGCACACTTGGGCGAAAGACTACCTCAATGGTATATGTGTCTGTTTTCAACCCTGGGTGAGGGAGCATAAGAGATGCTGAGATGGCCAATGAATCAGCCATGTCATTTTGAGCTCTTGGAATGGCTTTTATTGAGAAAGTGTCAAATTCCTCAATGTTGTCCCATACTACATTGCGGTAGTGCCTGAGTCTATCATTCTTCACTTGGTACACCCCTTTTATCTAGTTGACAATCAGTTCGGCATCACCTTGTGCTTTTAGATTCTTGATTCCTCTTTCCTTTGTAGCTTACATACCGAGTAACAAAGATTCATACTCAGCAGTATTGTTTGTATTGAAAAACTGCAATTTGAAAGAAAGAGGGAAAATCTCTTCTTCAGGATATCAGGATGGCTCCAAACCACATCCACTTGTTGCACAACTACCATCAAACTACAGTGTCCATATCTTGTTAAGGTCCTCCTCCTAGATGAGAACATCCATTTTATCAGACTCAGTGGATAAGAAGTAGTTCCCATCCCTTGATGATTCGAAGAGAATTTGGGCTTTGGGGTCATCATAGAGTTGGTGACCAGGTACTTCTTTTGTGATTCAGGCTCCAAAGTCTACATTACTCCTTTGACGGAATTCTAGCTTTGGACCAGTCCATGTGAATCTCTCCACCAACTTCTCTATAAAAGCTTCTCCCTAGTAGAATTCCATATGCTACTGGGATATCAACAATGAGGATGGTCATCTTTACCCTTTTCTCTGGGAACGCTACAAACTGCAACTTGTGCATCTTTGATTTGACCAATTAATGGAACCTGTTTGGTTTCCATGGAGTAACATCTACCAAAAGGCTTGGTAAGAGTGAGGCCCAAAGCATGAGTGACCTTTACCGAGCATGACATTATCGAAAGCCCCAGAATCAATTATGCAGTTGCTTAGTTTGTGACCATTGATTAGGAGGGAGAGATAAAAAGGTTCAATTTTTCCTGACATGCGGAAGTCGAGGCAACATTTATGCGAGATGCAGGAGGAGTGGAAAGGATTCCTTTTGGGGAGATAGGAGAGGGGATGGCAGCTTGGCTTTGGATATATTTGGTTAATCTTACAAGTTGCTCAGGGTTAGACTGAAGATATTTAGCTTCAGACATTTGAATCTTGGTCTTTTTAGCATGATCGACTATGTCGAATGTGACCAAGGGTCAGTTGATGAAGGAATGAGTCCTCATTTCACGATGGTAGGGTAGGGTTACTGGTCTTTATGGAAACAGAAGAAGGCTGATTTGGAGGAGAGATGGGAGGAAAATATTTCTTCATAAAAGGTTTAATAGGAGGTTGAGCAGGAAGAGGATTACCTCTTTTAGCAATGGTTGGAGGCATGTTCGACACAACCTTCTCTTTTTGTATCCTGGCAGCAACTTCTACTTCTTTTCCTTGTGAGCGGTGAAAATAGCATATGACTATCTACTTGCATACCCTTGGGTACCTTCCTCTTCATCAGACTCCTCATCTTCAAATTCCATATACCCGATTGTAGAGTCACCAGTCGGTTCACCAACATCTTGATCATCTTCACCTTACGAAGGTTCTTCATAAATTTTCTCATCTTCTTCGATCTTGACCAAGGCATTAATCAGAGGGGCCTCAAGTGCTAACCTTGGAGTAGCAGCAGAGGAAAACGGCCTTTGTGGGGGAATTGTTGGGAGAAGTTCCTCCATGGGATATCCCGATACGGAGTGGTAGATGAAGCTTGAGCTAATTACTTCTTTAATGCGAGCAAGTCGTTTGCCATCTTTGGAATGCCGGATCTGATGAAGTGGCTTGAGAAGGAGTTGGAAGCCTTAGGTTTGGATGGCTCTCATTTTAACTTGCCAGATATAAGCAGGTTGTCTTCTATCCGAATGGCCACAACTTGAGTGAGGACCAAGGTGGTGATTTTTCTTGTAAGAGTAAGAAACTTACTCTTGAGCTCATGGCGTTCACAAAGAAACACTTTTGATTTTCTAGTGTTGGCAACATGGTAGGTGGCACATGGTTAATCAACAAATTGAAACGGGTGATAAAATCACGCATGGTTTCATTGGCCTCCTTCTTCAAGTGAGTAATCTTTGACAGTAATGCAAATGCATCTTCTAAAGGCTTATACCTATCTTCAAATGCAAGTTCGTAATGTGGCCCAATTGGTGATAGATCCAACCGGAAAGTGTGGAACCACTCTGCTATAGGTCCTTGCAAGGTCTCTAGAAAGAGGCATACCGACACATCTTCATGGGTCACATCTAGGATGTTGCATGACATAATGAATGTAGATATATGTGAATCCATGCTTTGATTTCCACTCCCATCAAATCTTGGGAAATTCTTGTGATTTCCATGAGGGAGTGCGTGAACTGGATGTGGTAATGCAAGAGGGCCCATAGCATTTCCCCATGGTACTGCCATTTGAAAAGCTGAAAGAGGACGGAGCCAGAGTGTGGTTCCACTTAGTAACAGGCACTACAAATTGATGTGGAGGCTCCTTGTGAAAAATGGTTCTTTCATGGAGGCGAGGCACTTCTGGCTGACCGATCAGCTGAACTCAATGATGTGAAGCATGCTTTGGTGTAATACTAAAGTTGTTCCTTTGAAGTAGATCAAAATAGGATCAACTTCTCCATGAGCTCTCCTGCTATGGGTAAATGGCTCACCCACTAGTGTATCTATTCAGATCTGTAATGATTTTAGAGCAGATTTATAAAAACTCTTTTTGTTTGTACTTGCTGATTTTCTGATTTTTCTGACAAAAATCAGCAGCATGTACTTTTTAAATATTTAATTTTATCCCTCTTTTGAAAACCAATTGCGGTTTAATGACAAATATTAGCGAGGATAAAATGATGGTTAACTTAGTAAGCTGATTTTCAGATCTTAGATTTGATTTTTGCAAGGGTTTGAAAATATTTGTAAAACTATCAGAATCTCATATCTATGAAAATACGAGATATTTTATAAAAACTCAGCGAACTAAAGGTTTCTAACTGGTCCAAATCTATGGATCTCTTAAGAAAATTTTCAGTTTGGATCACTTTTGCAAAAATTTGGATTTTAAACAAAGAGTTAAGATTTGCAAATAGGTAGTGATTTTTATAGTTTTATCTATTTTCTTAGTCTCCTCAGCAGCTTTAAAAATTGTTGGTGTCTTTTAGCTGACATAACACTCACATAGATCTGGTTCTTTCCCCAATAGAGTCACCAAAAACTGTTGGTCCGAAAATATGTCAGGTGGGTAGATCTATGGATAGACAGGCCAATAGTGTGCAAGGCATAGCCCCTCTTTGAGACAACAAAGTGAAACTAGTTTATTGCTATTCTACCAGCAGGAATCTATGCAAGTCTTACAATATTCTACCTCCTTCGGGGTTTTCTGAATCTCATCCCAAAGGTTGAGTTAATTCCAACGAAGAACAGAAAGGAATGAAGGAGGAATAGAAGAAAGATGGATCTAAAGGGAGAAAAGAAATGAATTCCAAAGTAGAAAGGTCAGAGGGTTTATGTTTTGGGTCGGTAGTAAAAAGAGCCAAACTTACTCACATAAAAAACAAAGCAATACTGATAAACAAATGACAAAAGCATAGGTGAATCCAACAGAATAAGCATGTAGATCTAACTTAAGAAATATCTAACACATAACACAGAATTCAACACAAAGTCTCAATTTTTGTATTAATATTTGTTTTGTTACAAGAAAGCTCAAAGTCTTTCTCTCCTCACTTCTATTTTTCATACAAATTTGCTCACCCTTGAATACTACAAGTATTCAAGTATTTATAGAAGGAGAAGGAGAAAGAAGACAAAAAGGAGCCAACAACTTATTTACAAAATATTTAAAAGTCAAATGTTGACTTTGGGGTAATTTTGTGGATGACAACATCCCATGGTGCAACATGGATGATGTCATCATTTGTGCCAACATACTTTTAAATACTTTTACAAAAATGGGATTTATCCCAGGAGGAAGGAGCCTATTCATTGTCATCCCTTGGCTTGAAAGGAGTGTCTTGCTTCTACTTAGGAGAGGTAATGTGAAGCTGAGCTCGATACTCCATGAACATGCTGACCATCACCTAAAGTTGATCCTGAGTGAGACCCTTGGTGTGATCCCCAATGACTTTGTAAGTTTCTCGTTAATCTCTCGCATATTTTCGGAGTTTGAAGTATTTGTTTCCTGACTCAATTAGGTATCCAACGAAGTCATGGTAGGCCAAAGTTTGTTGATATATTCTACATCAAAAGTGGCCTCTTTGACGATTCCCTTGAAAAGATGAATAGTATCATCTAATTTCCTCAAGGCGTATGCTGCACCGAGAAACCCTGAAGACATTCTTAATATAATCTTCTCCATTTGATGCATGGCATCTAGGGCTTCCTCCTTGATTTTGTCTATCTTTTCCAAGATAAACTCCATTTGGTCAAACTGAAAGTCTAAAGTAGCAAGGAATTTTTTGGGTGCTCGTGGGTGATCAAAGACGCCAAATTTCACCAAGTCATCGACTGGGAAGTCAAGCATCTTCTGGAATGTCTTGTGTTACAACCTGGCATGGTCCAACTCTTCGAAGATAGGCTCTGTTATTTCCTGGATTTCATTGTTTGCTTGATCTATATTTTGATAGAGCTCTATGAACTCTGTAATCACTTCCTCACTATCTTACCTTGCTCACCTTGCGATCTTGGCATACTCATTTATCTTCTCTTGAGTAAGAACTTTGGGAGGGTTGGCGATAGTCGTAGGAGGGGCATTGCCCATCTTTTGTAGGGCTTGGAGAAGATAATTTTTTTGCTCTTTTAATATTCTCTTCTCTTCCTTTGCTTCTTGAAGCTTCTTGAAAATGGCATCCACTATGGATAAGGCCTCTCCTTGCAGGCTCTCTGATGATGTTCCCATTGTGACTTGAGTCACTATAAAATCTATAGGAGACAGATCTTCTTTCTTCTTTGTGAGATCAGGGTACGTGATCTCCATAACCCTTTCACCTGAAACACTTTGAGAGAAGCGGGTTATATCCTTTTGCTTCTTAGGCCCTTTAGCCGAATAATAACGAGAAGTATATGGGTGTAATAGGGACTTTCCTATTGTGTTGGCTTAGGTGTTCAGAGATCCATTATGGACTTAGGGGAGTGGGACCAGAGGAAGAGGAGGAAATGGGGGTGGAAGAAGGAGCAACTACAGTGGAAATGGGGAAATGTGTAAAGACACTTGGTGGTGGCATTGAGAAAGAAGCCAACACTCCAATTCTCATGGGCTTAGGAGTCACTGCAAGAGAGGGAACCGCGGGGGGAAGGGATCTGTGAGATGAGGGAAGAAATGTTGGGGGACAGATCCGTGAGGGAAGAGAAGATGGAGGAAGAGGGAGGGGAATGCTAGAAGATGGGGAGAAGACACAACCAAAGGAGTGGATATTTGAGCAACGTGAGGAGGGGAAGGAGGAGCGAGAGAGGGAACGATTGATACTTCGCCAGTTGTAGATGTGACAACATCCTGAGTGGATGTGTCTGTTGGAGCACTAGCCGCTTCTTCTCTTCTTGGGGACACTAAGTCCACAACTTGTTCCTCAAAGGCAAGGAGGGCAACTCTCGAACATATTTCTGAGTAGTTCTTGCCTCTCCTTCTTTATACTTTCCTTTTCCCTCAGGTAAATTTTTTGGCCTGGATGGTGCATTACCCAAGGGAGACGTGGTAAAGTCTACCCCAAGGTAGATGATACCATTTTTCTTGCACCAATGCTTAGTGTGTTGTAGAGTGCCCTTGACCCTTTCCTCTATAGTCTGAGGGGCCTTGTTCCTATCAATTTTGGCAAATGGCCAATTGTCCCCATCCATGTCTAGATAAACTTGATCAACTTCTTAATCAGTTGCTTGGAAATCCTTTGGGATGATAGCCACACCATATTGAATGATCTCTACCAGGGCCAGTTGGGAGTGATCCTTTCGTCTGAGCTCAACTTCGTGATATAGATCAATGTAGATATCTTCGATCTAAGGGACATGAATTGGATCTATATTTTCCCTTAGAAGGTAATCATGAGGACAAAAGGTTGGCCTTGCTGAAATTATGCTTCAAATTGAGCAATTCAAGCTTTGTAAACATCTCCTGGGCTTTTCTCTGTGAAGTGCAGGTGTACCTACCCACTGTGAGGGGGAATGGAGTTCCACCCTTCTTCCTTTTCAAACACTTCTCATGGTATGTGATGAGCCATTGCAGCTCCGAGATAGGTGAAAGTGGGGAATTGTGTGAATAATGCTCCCCACTTCTCTGTGGTGGTGACCACGCTTTTGGTCGTCTGACCGTAAGTCATGTTGGGCCTCAAGAGGCAGATGACGCCATAGAAGAAGACATCGTTGATTTTACTGAATTGGGCTATGTTGTTCTCCAGTCTTAACTCTGGATAGTACTCATATATTTTGACCTGGGGCCATACCCCATACCGATTCAATGCTAGGTAGTCCCTCTCTGAGGCAGCAACATATACTACATAGGAGTTCATATAGAACCTCCTAGTTGTTGAAATTTGTTGAAGCTACTGTAAGATTGTGCTGCTGATAATATTTCCCTAGTCAAAACGCTGATCGAGAACATTTTATTCATTGTTTCCAAATACCTGAGCATCCACTTGTGAAAGTAATGGGCATCGAGAGCCTAAACACCCTACTCAGAAGGTGATTGTGTCACTCAGCTCCTCTGAAAATTCACTGCGATGAATGACTTTTGGCCACCTACTTGTCACCTTCTTATTCTTGAGGTACACCTCATTCATTAACTACATACATTTGTCTTCATTTTTAGTCCATGTCTTCATGCAGTCCTCCTGAGCTCACTGCTACAAAATGTCGGTGGTGAGGGATACCCAACATGATCTCAAAATGTCGGGCCGTGAGGTTGATTATCACCTCACCCTTCTCATTTTCGACACATCTTGTGTCCTTATTGTAACAACGACCCACCAACATCATAAACTCATTGTTGATTGCGCTCACTGGGAGCCCTGCAGCAAAGTGCAGACCACTTCCAACCAATTTATCCATCCATGGGTTGCTGTGACCTTCTTGGTTCTGGCCTAGAAGTCCTCCATGTCAATGTGCCCGAGTTCTAAATCTCTGATATCAAGATCACACTCTGCAAGAGATTCAAGCATCCTGACCCTTTGGTATTTATATTTCATTTCTTTCTCTGTTAGCTTGGCTTCTTACTCAATGAAGACATGTGTGGATTTGAGTTTAGCTGTTGATCTATAAGAAGAATTAGGGAAGTCCATCACAGAAGATCCATGTTAGTCATTAAGTCATCCATAAAAGCTTACAGAATGAAAAATTAGAAATTTATGAGCCTCTTGATGCAAGGTGAAACTTTCTACAGCAAGTGCGGGACTTAGAAAAGTGAGGTGCACTTTGGGAAAGTGTTGCATGAGAAAAATTAGCGCCTGAAGGGGCACGGGGTGCAGAAAGGATACACACAACATTCAAATGTTGGTGTCAAGGGATGTGCACTTGTGTCATTGGAAGTCCTTTAGTGGGGCACATATATGATTGGTGTTATAGAGTATTATGGTGCACCAAGGTGTGGATGCAAAAGATGCAACATCAAGGTGAGGTGCTGCCAAGGGGTTAAGCTTGCACGGTGCGGGAAGGGTTTACATAACATGAAGTGTTGTTGCTACTTGTAGGTGTGCTTGTGCCTACACCTTAGGAATTTTTAGTTTTTACAAGGCATGGGAAAAGGCTTATGTTGCATGAGTTCATAGTGTGCCTTGGTGTGACTATGTTTAGTGCAACATGTATGAAAACTACTCTGTGGAAGATAGCAGGCCGATTCTCTTCATTTTGTGGTTTTTACTCTCTCAGCTCAGATTTTGATAGCAAGGGGTTAACCTTGGCAAAGTAGGGACAAGAGAGGAGAAAAGGGGCAGGGGTCCATTCTAAGGCAAAGATCCTTCCAGATTTGCAGATTTGGAAGGAGAGTGAAAAATGGCTTCCTGTGTGGGTTTTGTAAGATTTGTTGGGATTGTGTTATCTTATTAGGTTTATGTTATCATCAACAATCCTAATCACCTAACCCAATATAAAAACCACAAAAAATCCACAAGAAGGAAAAAGGCCACTTACTAGGAATATATAATGATGAAGGAGATGATGTGGGGTCCATGAACAAGACAAATGGCAACATGCATGGTTGTGCAAGAATGCTGACAAGCATAGAGGAATAACTTTTCACGTTTTTTTCAATTATGAAAATGACAGGTCAGATGCACCTATATATAGAAAAAGGTGCAATAAATACATCACCAACCTTTTTCTATGGCACACCTAAGTGGATGTTGACACGAAGGGATTTGTGCCATGACGCAACTTTGAGAGTGTCAACACTATGTTTTTAGTGCCCACAACGCACTTTAGAGAGTGATAACAAGATGGCACTTGCGCCTTAGCGCACCTTAGAGAGGCACAACATTTGGGATGTTGACACTCCCTAGAATGTGCTAAAGGAAAAGAGGGGCACAATTCTGGTTGATGTAACGCGAATGAAGACTGCACCCAACCCAAAAAGGTTGAAAATGACCAAGTTCTAAAAGTATATTTTTCGGAAAGGGATTTTACACCATTCCGAACGTTAAGGGACCTCAATGGGGGACCAAAATGGAAATTTTTGGTATGGTTACATGTAAAATTACCCTTGTCAATTTTATAGGAAAACAAGTTCTCGATTGGCTACCTCAACTTGCCCATTGGATTGGGGTGATATGGTGATGATTTTTGATGCTTGATTCTATAGATTTCAAGAAAGCTTCAATCATATTTAAAACAAATTAAGGAACTTCATCGATATAATGGCCCTTGGTGCTCCAAATCATGGAAATATCGATTGTAGAGAAAATCAGCAAAACAATCCTTGTTGGCGAGATGCCAAGGCTTGAACTTCACCAATTTGGTGATGTAGTCCGTGCATACCAAGAGATACTCCTTCCCGAAAGATGGAGGATCAAATGGTCCAACAAATTCAATACCCCATTTCTCAAATGGTCCTAGAACCAACTAAGGATTTAGAGGCATTTTCATAGAAAGTGTAGGTTTTCCCTTTCATTGGCATGTATCACACCGCCACACATACTTTGTGATCTTATGGAGGGAAGGAAAATAGTACCTGCTCCAAGGATCTTGTGAATTGTTTGTTTCATTGAATAATGTCCACCTCCTGCCTCATCATGACACGCCCGCAGTATGTCATGTACCTCATCCTCTTGAACACACCTGTGAAGAACCATGTTAGGAAAACATTTAAATAAGAATCACATTACACCATTTATATGTTGCACTATTTCTAACCAATCGTCTTCTTACCTTATGAGTAAAATAGGTAGGAAACTTCCCTGTTGTTAAATAATTCACGAGATCAGCAAACCAAAAATTCTTAGCTGAGATAGAAAACAAGTTTTCATCGGGAAATTAGTCTTGGATTGCTTCATCATCACCTGAAACATTTATTCTAGAAAGAAAATTAGTAACAACGTTGGATTTCCCAGGCTTATCTATAATAGTGAGATTGAATTCTTGTAACAAGAGCAACCAATGAATAAGCCTTCCACTAACCACTTTGGTTTGTTCATCAAATATCAAATGGCAGAGTGGTCGATGTAAACAAAATTTATTCAAAGCATAGACAACTGACTAGAAATTCTTTTTCCATAGTAGTGTAATTCTTTTCCGTAGGAGTCAGATTTTTGCTGATAAAATAAATTGCATACATATGATCTTCTCGAGTCTTTTTGTCTAAGGACAGTGCCCATGGCTGTATTAGAAGCATCAATGTGGATATGGAAAGGTTGTCCCCAGTCAGGGCCACGTAAGACAAGGGCTATTGTTATCTTTTCTTTGATAGAATCAAATTCCTGTTGACACTGAGGAGACCATTCAAAAAAACAATCTTTGGTTAGCGGTGAAAACATTGAGTCGACAAATTTGGTAAAATATTTTATGAATCGGTGGTAATAACTTGCATGACCAAGGAAACTTTTGATGTCAGTCTGATTAGTTGGTTTAGGTAATTGGGTGATGATTGATAACTTTTTGGGATCCACCTATATACCTTGGGCTGAAACATGGTGACCTAAGAAAATTCCTTGATCAACCATCATTAGACATTTTTATGACTCGAGAGATGGTGTTGTTCACATCGATTGATTACTTTCTCAATATTATTTAAAGATTCTTAAAGAGTGGATCCGTGGACGGTGAAATCATCCATGTAAACCTCAACATAGTCGTTAGCAAGATTTGTAAACATATAGCTAAGATTGCCCATGAAACGTAACAGGAATTACAAATCCCAAAAAGGTAAGACTCTATAAGTGAATGTACCCCAAGGGCACGTAAAAGTAGTCTTATCCTAATTAGCAGGGGCAATACTAATTTGATTATACCCACTAAACCCATCCAAGAAAGAAAAATATTTCTTACCAGCCAAATTGTCTAGGACTTGGTCAATGAAAGGCAGGGGAAAATAATCCTTCTTGGTGGCTTTGTTAAGTTCCATGTAATCAACACATATTCGCCACTTACCATTCTTCTTGGGAACAATAACTAATGGGGAAAACCACTGAATATTAGATATAGGATAGATGAAACCTAACTTTAGGAGTTTCTTGATCTTAGTTTTGACTATGTCTCTCAATGTTGGATTGATTCTTCATTGTGGTTACCTTATATGTTTGACATCATCGGTGTAAATATGATGTGTACAAATGCTAGGATGAATTCCTTTCATATCAGTGTAATCCCAAGCAAAAGCATGGGAATATTTCTTCAGAACCTCAAGCAACCTAGCTTCTTGATTGAGCTCCAAGTCACTACCTATAGTCAGCTCTCTACCCATACTGACAAGCACCTACTTGGTATCATTCACAAGAGCAAGCTCTGTACTAGTGATAAAAGAATTCAATGGGAAAACATGGGGCTGAAGCATGTGCAGGATGGATATGTTGTCAAAAGACAGAATCTTGGTTAAAGAATGATAGAAATCAAGAACTAAATGTTCAGAATTATAAGCATAGAGTTTTCTACCAGAGAAATAGTAGAAGAGATGTCTAATGCTATTATTACGGATTACATAGTAGTAGTGCTAATTTCCGTAGTCGTAGAGTCTTTAGAATTAGTTAGTGTATATGACTCTACTGACTTCCGCCATATGATTATGTACTTGCTGATAGTGGCCAAAAAGAACTCAAAGAGTTAGCATCCAAAGAATCCACCCATACACGGTCACAATTATTTGTATAAGGATGGGCGGGAGGATATAATGAAATGTGTTTGGATTTCTACCCATTTATAATTGTCATGTTGCTTGACCTACAGTCAATGTAAGCAGCAATCATAGCCAACCAAGGTCTTACCAAGATGACTGGATATCCCAACTTTTGAGCTTTAGGCTGCAAAAGCCATGAAATCAACTGGGTACTCCCATGATTCAATAGTGACCATTAGATCTTCAACCACACCATCGGTACATCAATGGATTGATCTCCTAACCGAATAACGGTGTTGGAGAGTTGAAGTCCTATTAAGGATAGTAGGTTAAACATTTACATTGTGATGACATTACTAAGCGACCAAGATCCACCAAAACATTAGATATTATCGGTTGTTTATACAAATAGTAATGACAGACTCCCGGATCCCCGTATTTTGGTGAGATAAGGGTGTCGAGAACTAAATCAGCCAAATTCCCTTCGACTCTCGCTGTCTTTGGGTATTTTTTTCTTCCTAGTGTTTTTATACACTCGTTTCTAATGGTTTGGTTTAGTTCAAGGATGTCCCTTGCACACAGGGTGGGACCTCAATATGTACTTTTTTCAATTCCTAAACTAGTTTGTTTCATCTGCAGATTCGAGTGTCCCGTAATCACTCGGGAAAAGGGGTTGTAGTCTATTTGGGTATTTGATCATTACATTTATCTAGCATTGGTGAAGAACCAGTATTACCCTAAAGGTTCTCTTCCTTATCAGCGTCATTAAGCGGTTATGTGATAACAATAGGAAGGTTACAGACACTAAAATTTTCCTCCGTAATTTCTATTTCATTAATGTATGTATTAGGAATAGGATGTTGTTAAGTATAATTAGTAGTAGCATCCGATAGAAGATAACGGCGCTGCCAGTATGACGCCACCAATAATGTATAGTACGGTAATAGTCAAAAGTACAATAGGAATGTTGTGGTAAAAAGTAAATATTTGTCGTAAGTGGTCCGGTAATGTTAAAATGTCAAAGTTTGGGTAATTAGAGAAGTAGGGTCTACATGATTAGGAATTAGAAATATTATATTGGTAATAAGGACAAGGAGTGAGGTCATAAATATTTTGTGTATTTTATTTGTAAAAAGTCTAAAAATGTGGAACCCATGTGAAATGATAAGGTTTATCTTATCTTAAAAGATAAGCTTACATGTACAGATAAGAGTTAAGGTATGGAATATGATTCGTCAGAGTGGATTTCTTATCCTATCTTAGAGATAAGATGGATAAGCTGGAAGTTCTATAAATAGAGAGGCCACCCCCTCATTTAGCATAGAAGGAAGTAGTGAGAAATATTGTAGGAAGTGTGCAAAGGAAGCCATCGGTATAAAGGTGTGTTGAAGAATCCATTAAGAGGTGTAATTGTAAAGTTTCTCCCATAGTATTGGTGAAAGGAAAGTGAAGTCAATAACACTTGAAGTACCTCATGGGTGAGATTGTAACAATTTCATGTTAATATTATAATTTACTCGATATTTTAGATTTATCATCATTTCTTCTTATCATAGTCTATGGTATTCTTGTGTTATGTTTTTGTTGTGTTTCAGTTACATCCACCAAACTAAAGGTTGTGCATTAGTAAATAATCATAGCATGAGGAGTTCCCGGTGAAGAATTATCATAGTGCGGATTGGTGATGACATTTTGGTTCCGTTGCTGGGACCATTCCTCGTTGGTGGATTTTCTGGAGAGATATTCCCACTTAGTCAAAAATCAATTGGAGGGTAACCTTATTTTTACTGTGCATAGTAGTTACCATGGTAAAGTCATTTTTACCGTGAATAGTAGTTACCATGATAAAGTCATTTTTGCTGTGAATAGTATTTATCACAGTAAAGTCACTTTTTACCGTGAATAGTATTTACCGCAGTAACTTCACTTTTTACTGTGAATAGTGTTTACCACAGTAAAGTCAGTTTTTACCGCAGTAAGTCAAGTTTTACCATAGTTACCGTGGTCATTTCTATTTTACTGTAGAAAGGTGTAAAGTCACTTTCTATTACAGTGATTCCAATTATTTGTGCACATAAGTCTTGTTGATTGTACTTGTGGGTTGGTATTTTACGGTGGTTACTTTTGAAAATGGGGAAGATTCCTGTTTTTTCAGCCCAATCTAATGAAGATGCTTCCTCTTTCATTCAAGAGTTTAAACGATCTTGTATTTGTAATGGCCTTATAAGAAGGGAACAATGGACTGAATTTTTTCCTACCTTTTTGGATAGTTCGCACACTTAGGTGGTTTGAAACACTAGGTGAAAATGTGAAAAATTCATGGGATTTATTAATTGAAAGTTTTCTTGAAGAATTTGGTGAACAACAGAAATATGCCAGATCTCATGATCGAGATCACAAATCTATCCCAAGGAGAGAAGGAGAAGATAAGGGATTATCATGCTCGTGTTCTAGAGCTAAGGAGGAAGCTTGATGCCTAGATCCGGAAGGAAGGATTAGCGGATGGGTTGATGAACGGTGTGGATAATCTCCTATATAAGCACTTCATTCTTGGGATGAAGCTAGAGATCAGACAACGAGTGAAGTATGACCGCCCAGCTACCGATTAACAAGCAAAGGAGATTGCAAGAAGGAAAGAAGAAAGCATGGAAGAGGAGCCCAAAGAAATTGTTGCTAAAGTAGAGCCTACACCAGCACCTTTGGTCTAGAATCCAAAACCACTCCCGATGAGTATAAATATTTCTCCTAGTACATCTCTGAGAGTATGAAGATCTGCTCAAAAATATGGGTTAGTTAACTATTAATCTTCTTGAGGAAAAGAATTTAGTTCTCAGGGAGGAGATAGAGGTCCAAAAAGAAATATTTCTGAAGTTGTATGTTATGGTTGTTATAAAAGGGGCCATTATAAGTATAATTTCCAGATAGAGCTTCTACATCTGGTAAAGGAGATAATGATAAAGGAAAAGCACTGTGAATTCTTTTGATGTAGTAGATAAGAGCAAAAATAATGAAGTAGATGTGTTTGTAACAAAAAAAAAAAAAAAAGATAATCAAGATGGAAATGATCCTAATAAGATGAAAGGAGAAACTAGTAAGAAACATAGGAGAAGAAAGTTGGGTGTGTAGGATTTTCGATTTCACGGGGGCAAGGACCATACTCCATCTTGGAAGATCTGTCCAAAAGGCCTACAAATATTACATATGGTCAACTCTTGGCTATGTCTTCTGAGAAGAGGCGGGAGTTGCGAAGTGGACTCAATGCTCGATGAAGGAAGGAGGTTGAGGTCCTGTTTTGGAGGTAGAGGCGGATCCCTATGCTCCACAAGCTAAGGTATTATGTAATGGTATTTCAATTCATGATGTCTTAGTTGATGGAGGTGCTTTGCGATTGAATGTAATGACCGAGTCAGTAATGAATATGTTGGGTTTAAAAATTGATCACCCTTGACACTTATGTTATGGTCATTAAATAAAGGAAAAACTAAACTAGAAGGTGTAGTTTCAAATGTGGCAATATCATTATGGGTGTTGTATGTGTGGTAGACTTTCGGGTGATGAAAAATGGTAATGCATTGCGTACCCAATGCTTCTTTGGGAAGACCATGGCTAAGGAGAGTTCATGTAAGAAACTACTTTGGAATGAAGGTTTCATGACACTTGGACGTGGTAGAGAGAGGTGAAGATAAACGTGATCCTCGACATCATAAGGCGAGAACTTTGTGGATTCAAGTGATGAAACTGATGATTGGACATCCTCTGATTACTCTAGTACTAGTGAAGTGGACACTGAAGATGAAGAAAGTGAGGTTGATGTTTCAGTCATGGATATCCTTCCAGTCACACCAACTCATGACCCCATAAAATTATCTGAAGAAGAAGTTGATGATCGTCTCCAACAAATAAAGATTGGTGATGCTGTGATGGAGAGTGAGAAGGAATCCTACCTCCAGCTCTTTCGAAGGTACATACACATATTCACTTTTGATTACAAGGAACTCTGTCAAGTAAGTTGGGTAGAACATTCTATTGAGCTGGTAGATGGTGCTAAGCCCATAAAGCAAATGCCATATAGAATGAATCCTAATTTTTCCAAGACTGTAAAAGAAGAAATAGATAAGTTGCTTGATGTAGGATTCATATTTGTTGTGGAGAATTTAGAATGGGTTTCTCCCATTGTGATCTCAATAAAAATAATGGGAAGCTACGCATTTGTGTTGATTATAGGAAGCTCAATAAGGTAACAAAGAAGGATCATTACCCTCTTCCATTTTCAGATCAAATCTTGGATGAAGTAGGGCCAGAGTGCTATAGTTTTGCTTTGATGGATATAGCGGCTACAACCAAGTTTGTATAGCGAGAAAAGATCAGTGAAGACCACGTTCACCACTCCTTGGGAATGTTTTCTTATAGAGTTATTCCTTTTGGGTTGTGTAATGCTCCGGAAACATTCCAGCGTTTGATGAATAGGGTGTTCGAACCCTACATTGGGACCTTCATCGAGTATTTACGGATGATTTTAAAATATATGGGAGCAAGTTGGACCACTGCACCAAATGGAGACAACATTTCAAAGGTTAGATGAAGCACAAGCCTCACTAAACCCTACAAAGTGTGTCTTTGGATGTTCTAAAGGCGTTTTGTTATGGCATGTTATATCTAGAGATGGTATTGGTGCGATCTGATCCTGATAAAGTTTCAAAAATCAAAGAGTTACCATTTCCTATGAATAGACGTAAGTTGAGATCATTTTTAGGCCATGTGGGGTACTATAGAAGGTTCATCAAGAATTTCTCAAAGATTGCACAACCACTAACCCATTCTTGAAGAAGGATGTTATTTATGAACGAGGAAATAAGGCGCATGAAGCTTTTGGACAAGCGAAGGAAGCCACTGATGTCTTCACTGTTTTAAAGAATCCAGATTGGAGTAAGCCATTCATTGTGTACACTGATGCCTTAGATGCAGCACTAGGAAGTACTTTGAGCCAAAATGATGAAAATGGGAATGAACATCCAATTTACTTTGGGAGTAGACAAATGAGCGATCTTGAGGTAAATTATCTTGTGCTGAAAAAGAGGCTCGCTATCATTTTTTTGTAAAGAAGTTTAGGAATTACTTGCTAGGGTAAAAATTTCTAGTTGTATGTGAGATCATCGGGCTCTAAAATATATTGTAAATAAGCCTAACCCATCGGGGAGGATAGCAAGATGGATAATTTTGCTACAAGAATTTGAATTTGATATTATAGATAGGCCAGGAAAGAAGCATGTCAATACATATTCACTCTCTCGAGCCTATGATGGTTTAGGATCATCTTGTGATGATGATGATTTCCCGATGCAACATTGTTATCCCTTGACACAATCCCTAGTGAATACATAGATATTTGGAATTATCTGAATGAATTCAAGTTTCTGATGGTGCCATGCAAAGACTAAAGAAAGATTACTCAAGCCGAGTCGTCCATATTCTATTATGCATGGATTATTATTTCAAATAGGACACGATGGACGATGAAGAGGGCGAGTTGGATGTGATCAAGGGAAGGAAATGCTAGAAGAATTCCACAATGGTACATGTGGAGGGCACTTCTCTCTGGACAACTTATAGCGAAGGATCTTGGATGCGAGTTATCACCGACCCACTCTTTTTAAAGATTGTTATAATTATTGTAAGACATGTGATATTTGTCAAACACATGGTAACCGTAAGACTTCATCAACTCCATTATATCCTATTCTTCCACTTGGTCCCTTTGAAAAGTGGGGAATAGACATTGTAGGTCCACTTCCAACTACCTCATGCCAAAAGAAGTATATTGTAGTTGCCACAGATTATTTAACCAAGTGGGTTGAAGCTAGGCCATTGAAAACAACTTCCATGGATGAAGTGGCAAGGTTCATAAATGAACGCATTGTCACCAGATTTGGTTGTCCATTAGAAATTGTAACAGATCAAGTAAGCCACTTCATTAATGAGGTGGTAGAAGCCCTAGTCAATAAGTTTTCTATTAAGCACAGGAAGCAACAACATACAAGCCAAGCACAAATGGACGGTGGAGCAGAAAAATTTTGTGTTGTGTCAAATTCTAGCAAAGATGCAGCCTTACGGTACATAAATGGGATAAAATGATTCATGCAGCATTGTGGGCATATAGGGCAACATCAAAGTTAGCAACAGGATACTCCCCATTTCAGTTGGCTTATGGCATTGATCCAGATTCTTCTATTGAATTTGATATTCCCATGGTCGAGTAATGAAAAATGAAAGAATGGATGAAAGTGATTCGATAAAAAGAAAGGTTGGTACATATTCATTTGTTAGAGGAAATGAGGGAAATAGCTAAGGATAAAAGCTATAAAAGAAAATGAAGTAGAAGGAATACTTTGATCAAAAGATCCGGTGGTCTCCATTTCATGTGAATGACTTGGTTCTAGTATATGATTCTAGATACAAAAAAAAGAAGACAGAGAAAATTTCTCCCAAAATGGATGGGGCCCTACAAAATAGCAGATTGTGCATGAAAATGGTACGTCTGACATTTGGAGGAATTGGATGGCACTCCCATTACGAAATGGGTCAACCACGACAAGTTAAATATTTTCCAAGCACCCGAATAGTCTACTCCGAGGACGGAGTAGAAGCTAGGAAGGGGGAAGATGTTGACACTAAAATTTTCCTCTGTAATTTCTATTTCATTAATGTATGTATTAGGAATAGGATGTTGTTAAGTATAATTAGTAGTAGCGTCCGATAGAAGATAACAGCCTTTGCCCATGATCGACGCCACCATAATGTATAGTATGCGGTAATAGTCAAAAGTACAATAGGAATGTTGTGGTAAAAAGTAAATATTTGTCGTAAGTGGTCCAGGTAATGTTAAAATGTCAAAGTTTGGGTAGTTAGAGAATTAGGGTCTATATGATTAGAAATTAGAAATATTATATTGGTAATAAGGACAAGGAGTGAGGTCATAAATATTTTGTGTATTTTATTTGTAAAAGTCTAAAAATGTGGAACCCATGTGAAATGATAAGGTTTATCTTATCTTAAAAGATAAGCTTACATGTACGAGATAAGAGTTAAGGTATGGAATATGATTCGTCGAGTGGATTTCTTATCCTATCTTAGAGATAAGATTGATAAGCCCGGAAGTTCTATAAATAGAGAGACCACCCCCTCATTTAGCATAGAAGGAAGTAGTGAGAAATATTGTAGGAAGTGTGCAAAGGAAGTCACCGGTATAAAGGTGTGTTGAAGAATCCATTAAGAGGTGTAATTGTAAAGTTTCTCCCATAGTCTTGGTGAAAGGCAAGTGAAGTCAATAACACTTGAAGTACCTCATGGGTGAGATTGTAACAATTTCATGTTAATATTATAATTTACTCTGATATTTCAGATTTATCATCATTCCTTCTTATCATAGTCTATGGTATTCTTGTGTTATGTTTGTTGTTGTGTTTCAGATTACATCCACCAAAATAAAGGTTGTGCATTAGTAAATAATCATAGCACGAGGAGTTCCTGGTGAATAATTATCATAGTGCCGGATTGGTGATGACAGTTCAATATTTTTCCAGATCGTAGTCATAAATTACCAATAGTGTTAACCTACATGGTGTTACCTAGGTCTGTGTCATCAATTGAAGTTGTCTGTTAATTTTTAGGATTGGATACTAGCTAGGCCGGAAGTTGTGTTTATGTTGCTTGTCCTTGGTTTTGTTAGGCTTGAGGTGGAGGTATTAAAGCTTCTTTGTGGCTGGCTGGAACTGTGTTGGTGATTACTATTTTGTGGTGGTGCCCAGGATTGATTTTGGCTAAAATTTTGTTGAGGACCCCACTGTTGATTGTGCCAAGGATTGGCTACACATGGTGGAGCCCAACTCGGCTAAGTGTAGGGATTTTTCCAAGGTGGTGGATATGGATAAGCCATCTAGTTTGAGTTTTCCCACTCAGGTTGTCCCTAAGAAGACTAAGAGGCTTGATTCAGCCATGGCATTCTCCAGGGATTCTGAGTTGGTCTAGATGGGAACCCACCCGATTATTTGGTCTTTGGACAAAATTTAATTCAGCACTTGTTTGAGAGATTGCATTCAAACCTCCTTTCAAATTTTTGGTTTGAAAGTCTGCATTTGCTTGAGCAGATTTATGGATAGATGAGCCAACAGTGTGTAGGGCATAGCCCCTCTTTGAGTTAGCAAAGTGAAACTGGTTTATTGCTATTCTACCAGCAGGAATCAGTGCAAGTCTCACAATATTCTGCCTTCGAGGGTTTGGGATCTCATCCCAGTAGGGGTGTTTCCTGACTGTGAAAAGAAAGGAATGGAAGGGAAGATGAAGAAAGATCAGATCCGAAGGAAGAAAAGAAATGAATTCCAAAGCAGAAAGGTCAAAGGGTTTATGTTTTGGGATTGGTAGTAAACAGAGCCAAACTTACTTGCATAAATGAATAAAGCAATACTGATGAATAAATGACAAAAAAGTAGAGATAGATTCAACAGAATAAACGCATAGATCTGACATAAGAAAGATCAGATGCCCATAACACACATATTCAGCACAAAGTCTTAATATTTGCATTAATATCTTCTTCTGTTACAAAAAGTACAAAGCCTTTTCTTCTCACTTCTATTTTTCATCTAAAAGATATCCACCCTTGAATACAACAAGTATTCAAGTATATATAGAAGGAGAGAAGAAAAGAAGACAAAAGCAAACCAACCACTTAATTACAAAAATATCTTACAATAGATTACAAAGTCATTTGTTGACTTTTGACAACTTTAGTGGATGACATCATCCCATGGTGCAACATGGATGATGTCATCGTTTGTGTCAACACACTTTGGATATTTACAAGGAGAAAGATGGGAAGAAGGAAACTATTCGTCGTCGTCCCGCGGCTGAAAGGGGGTATCTTGCTTTTGCTGCTCGGTGACGAGATGTGGAACTGGGCACGGTACTCCATGAACTTGCTAATCATGGGTTGAAGTTGATCCTGGAAGGATCCTTGTGTCGATCACTGATAGCTTCGCAACTCTCCCGCTCGTCTATGAGATTTTCTGGGAGTTTTGAATAATCATTCTCTACCTCTATCAGGTACCCAATGAAGTCGCGACATGCGCCAAAGCGGGTTATTGATGGATTCGGCGTCAAACGTGACTTCGGCTGACCCTTGTGAAACGATCTCCTTGAAGATCTGAATAGTTTCCTCAACCTTTCTTAAGGTGAAAGAAGAAGTGAGCAAGCTTGGAGACATCCTTAGGACAATCTATTCCATTTGATGCATTACATCCAGGGCATTCCTCCTTTACTTTATCGATCTTCTCGGGACAAACTCCAACTGATCGACCCGATAATCCAGTAGAAAGGATTTTGTTGAGGGCTCTGGGGTGTCCAAAGATGCCGAACTTGACCAGATATTCGACCGAATAGTCGAGCATTTTCTAAAAGGTCTCGTGTTGCATCTTGGCATGATCCATCTCTTCGGAGATGGGTCTGCTATCACCTGGAGTTCTCTGTTCATTCGATTGATATTTTGGTACAAACCAGTGAACTTAGCAATCACTCCCTCGCTTTCCTTGAGGATTTGGCTCCTCCAGGAAACGCCATGCCACCTCACGATTTTGGCATATTCATTGATTTTATCCTGACTCAGAGGCTCAGGAGTTTCAACGGTAGTTGTAGGAGGCGCACTACCCATTTTCTACAAGGTGCGGAGAAGATGTTTATTTTGCTCCTTTAGTCACCTTTTCTCTTCCTTTGCTTCCTGGAGCTTTTTGCAAAGGCGTTAACTACAGATAGGGCCTCTCCTTACGGATTTCGAAGATGTCTCCATTGTGACTTGAGTCACTGTGTAATCTGTCGAAGACAGATCCTTTTTATCCTTCAAAGGATTGGGGTATGCAATCTCCATTACTCTCTCCCCTGATGCACTCTAAGAGAAGCGGGTTATGGGATTTTGCTTCTTGGCCCCTTTTGATGGGATTACGGAGAAGTCCATCGGTGCGATGGGAACTTTCCTCTTCTGTTGACTCAGGTGCTGGGAGATCTAGGCTGGACTTGTGGGAGAAGGACCAGAAATAGAGAAGGGGTAGCTGCAGTAGTAGAAGGGAAAACGTGGAGACACTTGGAGGCGGCATTAAGAGGGAAGCCGAGGAAGCTCTCGTGGGAGGAAGAGATCTTGTAGGGGAGGAAGACATAGGAATGGAAGGGAGCTCGAGAGATGAGGGAAAAATGGCGGGGGCAGCTCCGAGAGAGAAGAGAAGATGGATGATGAAGAAGGGGGAACAGTAGAAGATGGGGGAGAGGACACGACCAAAGGAATGGTTGCTTGGGTCACTCGAGGAGGGGAAGGAGGAGAGGGAGAAGGGACAGAAGGGACCTCAATAGTTATAGTAGTGGTGACATCCTGAGTGGATGTGCCTATCGGAACATCTTCCGCTGCTTCTTCTTCTAAGCTTTCCGGGATTACAACCCGTTCTTGTGAAGCGAAGGAGGAATTTCAGGAGCTTCCTCTTGGGTGGAGCTGGATTCACCCTCTTTGCCTTTCCCCTTGCCCTTTGGTAGCTGTTTTGACCGAGGAGGTGCGTTGCCCAATGGAGATGTGATGAAATCAACTCCGAGGTAGATGAGACCATTCATTCGGCACCAATGCTCTGTTCTTCGCAGAGTTTCCTTGACCCTTTCCTCTATTGTTTGAGGAGCTTTGTTTCTGTTGATCACCGCGAAAGGCCAATTGTCCCCATTTGTGTCAAGATATACTTGATCAACTTCTTGATCAACAGTTTGATAGCCTTTTGGGACGATGGCCACACCGTTCTTGGATGATTTCAGCCAAGGCCAAGCGGGAATGATCCTTCCTCCTGAGCTCGACCTCATGATATAAGTCGATGTAAATATCCTCGATCTGAGGGATGTGGATCGGATCGAGTTTAGCCCTGGGGAGACAATTTCTTGGGTTGAAATTGGGCCTTGCTGGGAAGTTATGTTTTAGATTTAGCAGCTCCAGTTCTGCAAACATATCCTTCACCTTGTGGTGAGAGAGACAAGTATACCTGCCCACTGTGAGGGGGAAAGGAGTTCCACCCTTCTTTCTCTTTAGACACTTTTCGTGGTAGGTGATAAGCTGTCTCGACAGCTCCAATAGGATCAACTTGGGGCCGGCATATCTCGGCAGTTTGGTTGGTTCCCCCAAGAAGTTAGCTGCCCTTAGATAAGTAAAGGTAGGGAATTGAGTGAACAAGGCCCCCCATTTCTCTGTGGCTGCGATGATACTCTTGGTCGTATGACCGTGAGTCATATTTGGCCTCAAAAGGTAGATGATGCCGTAGAAGAAGGCATCGTTGATCTTTGTGAACTGGGGGATGCTATTTTCCAGCTTCAGTTCTAGATAGTATTCATATATTTTAACTTGGGGCCAAACCCCACACCGCATTAAAGCTGGATAGTCTCTTTCTGAAGCTGCAGCATAGACTACGTAGGAGTTCATATAGAACCTCCCATTGTTGTGGTAAGTTGTTGGAGCTACTCAGATATTGTGCTGCTTATGATCTCTCGCCCACTCAAAGCGTTGATCGGGCACATTTTTGTTCATCGTTTCTAAGTATCGCAGCATCCACTTGTGAAAGTAATGGGCATCAGGAAGCCCAAATACTCTACTCAGGAATGTGATTGTATCACTGAGTTCCTCTGAAAAGTCACTGCGATGAATGACTTGTGGCCATCGGGTCACCACCTTTTTGTTCTTCAGGTATACTTCGTTCATCAGCTGCATACACTGATCCTCATTGTCATCCCAAGCCTTGATGCAATCTTCCTGGCTTACGGCCACAAAGTGCCGGTGGTGAGGAATGCCAAGCATTATTTCAAAGTGTCGGGCAGTGAGGTTGATTATGACCTCACCCTTCTCATTATGGACACATCTTGTGTCTTTGTTGTAGTAGCGGGCTACTACCATCATGAACTCATTGTTTACGGCACTAAGCGGGATCCCACTAGTAGAATCCAGACCTTGCTACCCATCAGTTTGTCCATCCATGGACTTCTTGTGACCCTCTGGGTTCTGGCCCAGAAATCCTCCATATCAATGTGACCAAGTTCTGAGTCTCTGATGTCTAGGTCACACTCTACTTGGGATTCGGGCATCCTGACCCTCTGATATTTGTACTTCATTTCTTCTTCTGTGAGCTTGGCCTTGCCCTTAGATTTGGTAGGTCTCTTGCTTGATGTTGACATATGTAACTCTGAACTCAGTTGCTGATCTGCAAGAAGAAGAAGTGAAACCCAACGCAAGAAAGTCATATTAGTTGTTTGATCTTCCATTAAAGTGTTGACAGAAGGAAGAGTTAGTGATTTTAAGGCTTCAGGGTGCATGGCGCATGAATACTGCAGGCTACAGGGTTAAACAATATGGCGCACAGAAAAGGGTTGCTGCAAGGGATAAATCAGCACCAAAGGGCACATGGCACATAGATATTGCAGGTTGCATTTTTTGTTGTTGTAAGCAGAAGTGCGCCTGCGCCATATGTATGCATTTTATAAAGGGCGCTGATATTTTTCATGTTACACGGGTACAGGATGTGCCAAAGGGCACAGGTTTAATGCGTGTAACATCATTTTTTCATGCGCCACAGGGGAACTTGGCGTGGCGCATGGAAGGTCTCGAAACACAATGTTGTTGTAACAATAGGGTGCACACTGTGCCTTTTTTTATGATTGTACTTGGCGCATATAAAGTTGGTGTTACATGGATGCAGGGTGCGCCAATGGTGCAAGTTTTAATAATACAACACATGAGTTTGGTGTGCCAAGAGGGCATAGGAAAAGTGGTTGCAACAAGAAAGCGAAGTGCACCTTGAGGGCGCAGCTGTTATGTTTTTATGTTGCGAGGTGGCAGATGTGCCAAAAGAGGAAATGACAGTGTCTTATTTTCAAGCCTTGATTCTTTCTCCTGAGGGGTTACATGCATTTAAACTTCTTTTGCAGGATGTCTTTGGGTGATGAAGAAGCTTAATCAAAGAGTTTCAAGCAATCTTTTCAAGACAGAGTCCCCTTTACCAGCAGATCTGGAAAGAGGGGGAAATGCATGTGGAAGAATAGAAGAAACAACAAGGGGGGAAGTTCATGGTTTCACAGCCTTATTTAACCCAATCCACACCAACAAGCAGCCAAAAACCAAAACACAAAACACACAAAGAAATGAGGACCTCTTACCCGGATTATATAATGGAGAAGTGTGAAACCGGGTCCACGAAGTGATTCGAAAATGACAGGGCAGGTGCGCTGACAGGTACAGAGGGAAGAGAAAATCACGTGATTCTGACTGATGAAAATGACAGTGCAGATGTGCCTATATATAGGCGAGGTGGTAATAAATGTGCCAACCACTTTTTCAAGTGGCGCACCAAAAGTGCTGTCGACAATGGAAAGCATGCGCCCTTTGGCGCATCAAAACACCTGCCAACACAAAGTTATGTGTGCCTTTGGCACACCGAAAGTGTTGTCGACACAAGAATATATGCGCCCTTGGCACACCAAAACTCAGCGCAACAAAAGTATTGCTAACATGAAGGTGCATGCGCCTTGCGCATGCAAGAAAGGCGCAACATAGTGAGGTGCACCAAAGGTGTGTTGACACTTCAAACCGTGCACCAAAGGATTTAAAGGGGGCGCACCAAAACTTGATGTTGCATAGACATTATGTGCGCCCGACCAAAAAAGACCAAAAATGGCTAAGTTCGGAAAACTAGATTTCTCGGGAAGGGATTTTTGCAACGTTCCGAACACAAAGAGTCCCTGACGAGGGACCGGAACAAAATTTTGGTAGGGTTATCTATAAAATTGCCCTTGCCAATTTTACGGGATAACAGCTGGCTCTTTAAGGGACCATCTCTGAGCGAACCTCGGGGTAAAGAATCCTAGATCTCACGTGCCTATCCATTGGGTAACGAGTCAAAACAAGAGGGACCGGAAAGGGAAACACATAACCAACAAAAGAAAACTATACAAAGAAGAGAGCAAGCTCTACTTCCTGAAGATTTTCAGATCTACCCGCTATAGGGAAGCGGGAGCTCAGTTCCATCCAGATACGAGAGATAGAAACTATTCTCTCCATTGAGCTGCTTGATCTTGAAAGGCCCTCTCCACAGGGAATCAAACTTTCCGTGCATGCCCTTTAGCTCTCTTAATTTGTCCCATAAAAGGATGAGGTCTTCCACCTGGAAATTTCTTTGCTTAGTTTTTTTATCGAACAATCTTTTGACTTGATTCTAATGTTCGGTGATCTTTCGACCACCCTTACTCTCTTTTCTTCGAGCTCAGCTAGATACATGATCCTCTTTTCAAGGGAATTTTGAAAAGTCTCATCTTCGATTGCCCGTGCCAAGCGCAGAGCAGGGATTTCAGTAGAAATGGGAAGCTCGGCATCGGTGCCATATAACACTTGAAAAGGTGACATACCGAGAGATCTCTTGGGAGTAATGCAATCTGCCCACAAAGCATCGTATAAGGACTTGTGCCACATTTGTTGATTCTCATCCACTAGCTTTCGTATGATGGTCACCAAGTTTTTGTTACTGGATTCTGCCTGACCATTTCCCTGAGGGTAATAATCTGAGGCGTGAGCTAAAGTTATTCCATATTCATAGCAAAAACTAATAACTTCCCGTGAAGAAAAGTTAGAAGCATTATCAGCAACAATCTTGTTTGGAACGCCAAACCTGACAATGATATTTTCTTTGATAAAACTACAAACAACCTCGGAAGTGGCATGTTTGATAGGTATGGCTTCCACCCACTTGGTGAAGTAATATAATATGTTGCTTTATTCGACATAACTGTGTCCGGCACTCGATTGGGGATTGAGTGCGCCGATAAAATCAATTCCCCACTGCTTGAATGGTTCGTCGACAATGACCGGCCTGAGGGGAAAAGCAGCTAACTTGGGCTTGCCAACGAACTACTGGCAAGGCTCACACTTTTCTACCTAGGTAGTTGTATCTTGGAAAAGTGTCGGCCAATAGTACCTGGCCCTGGATGATCTTGTGTGCTGTCACAGAAGAGGAGAAATGGCCTCCACAGGCTGAATTATGAAAAAATTTAAGTAACTTCACCTATTGTGGCTTATCGACACATCGCAAGAAGATGCCATCTATCCCGTGTTTGTATAAACCGTCATCCTAGATGACATATTTGGCTTCTCTAAGCTTTATAGCGTGCTTCTCCTTTGTAGTTAGGTGAGCTGGGCATTCACCATAGGTGAGGAAGAAAGTAATATCGGAATACCACTCATCGCTGGTTGCGACAAATAGGACCATAGGCAGTGAATCGGGTTTCTCCAGCTGGCTTTGTGCTTCATTGGTGCAATCATCTTTTCTCCCGAAACTTCTGACCCTTGGTTTTCAGCCATAAGTTGACATAGGCCTTTTCCTCTTACCAACTTGGTTGGTTTTATATCCAGATCGTACTCCTAGACCTTTGCAATCCAATTTCCTCGCAAGCTTCCTAACTCCTGTTGAGTTAAAATTGACTTGACTGCCGTGTCAGGGACCAACACTACTGTATGAGAATTTAAAATGTAATACCTGAAGTTTTTGACTGCTTTGACAACAGAGAAAGGCATGCTTTTCCAACTGAGACATTTTTAATTCATGAGGCTTGAGGGGAGAGCTCATGAACGCAATCGGGGATTCAACATTCTCATAATTCTTTTGCATCAAGATGGCAGATACAGTATGCTCAGATGCATAGCTATACATGATAAAATCCTTGGAGAAATCGGGACACACCAGGACTGGCGCGTGAGTGACGGAAGCTTTTATTTCATCAAACGATTTCTTCCCTTCTTCACTCCATCGGAAAGTTGGTGACCCTTTCATCATGTCTAATATATGACGAGTCTTTTCAGCAAAGTCGAACAAAGCGCCTGAGAAAGTTCACCTTTCCGAAGAAAGAATGGATGTCGATCTTGCTTATAGGCAAAGTAAGGCTCTGAATAGCCTTAACTCTTTCGTTATCTATCTTTGTTCCTTCTTTGCTAACAACATGTCCTAGCAACTTTCCTTCTGTGACTCCAAAAATAAACTTTTTTGGGTTTAGGGAAATCCCATGCTCTCGAAATCTGGCCAATACTTGCTCCAAATGATCACAATGATCATTTCGTTGTTTAGAGAACATAGTTAAGTCATCCAGATAAACCAAAATGACCTTACCCATCATACCTTTGAATGCAAGAGTCCATGGCCCACCTTTGAAAAGTGGCGCCAAAGCATTAGTTAGGCCAAAAGGAATCTGTTGTAAGCAAACGTGCCCCAAGGAGTAGTGAATGCTGTTTTAAATTGGTCTTCAGGTGAAACTTGAATCGATTGTAGCCTGAAAAACCATCAACCATGGACAACATTTCTGATTCGATTCTTTGCTTGTAGAACTTGATCCATTATAGGAAGTGGGTAGTTGTCCTTTAAGGAAGCATGATTCGGGTTTCAAAATCTATGCATATGCGTATTTCACCATTTTCTTGTGCACTTTGCACAATGTTTGCCACCAAGCTTGTGATGGATAGGAAAAATTATTCTCGCATCCATCATTTTCTGAATTTCATCCTGGATAGTACCTGAGATCTTAGGGTTATAATGCCTCTTCTTCTGGCGAAAGGCTTTAACGTCCTCTTTCAACGAGAATGTCATGCTGGATGTCCTTTGGCTTAAAATACTTTAGATTGGCGTAGGACCATGCTAATACATCCATGTATTTCTTCAGCAATTTGACAAACTTCCGCTTCTCTTCAGGTGTGCAACATTTTCCGATGTTCACAAACTGCGGATGTTCTACCGATCCTAAATTAACCGGTTCAGTTTCGGGGAGGAGCTAGTATCATCTTGCCTTTTCTTTTTTACAAAACGATCATGCCAGTCAAATAGCCGTTCTAAAGAAACCAGGCCCTTTGGAATTTTATTTCCTTTGAGCTGACATATGTTGTCGTTCCCTTCGGATTCATCCTCTTGATCGGTGACTGATTCACGGCACGTGGAAGTGGATCCTTCAAAATGAAGTTCCTTAAAATTTTCTGTCTTTTCTAGAAAGGCAATGAGTTGATTGTCATTGTTGAATATTTTCCAATGCTTGAGAATTGTCTGCATGCTCGGGTGAAAAACCACCACAATGGTGTATTTGTCTATTTTCAAACCTGGGTGAGGGAGCATTAGGGATGCTGAAATGGCCAATGAATCAACCATGTCATTCGAGCTCTTGGAATGGATTCTATTGAAAAGCATCAAATTCCTCGATGCTATCCCACACCATGTTGCGGTAATGCCTGAGCCTCTCATTCTTTACTTTATATATCCTCTTAACTTGATTCACGACTAGCTCTACATCACCTTGTACTTTTATATTTTTTATCCCTCTTTCCTTTGCGGCTTGCATGCCAAGTAGCAGAGATTCGTACTCAGCAGTATTATTTGTGTTGAAAAACTGCAACTTGAAAGAGAGAGGAAAAATCTCCCTTTGGGAGATATTAGCGTGGCTCCGGCGCCACATCCACTAGTCGCACAACTGCCATCAAACTGCAAAGTCCAGATCTTGTTAAGATCTTCTTCTTGGACGAGAACAACCATTTTGTCAGACTCGGTAGACAAGAAATAGTTCCCCATTCCTGATGATTTGAAAAGAATTTGGGCTTTGGGGTCATCGGAGTTAGTAACCAGGTACTTCTTTTGTGATTCAAGCTCCAATGTTTGCATTACACCTTTGACAGGGATTCTAGCCTTGGACCAGTCCATATGAATCTCCCCACCAACTTCACTGCAAAAGCTCCTTCCCAGCAGAATTCCATAGGCTGCTGGAATGTCGGCAACAAGGACGGTCATCTTTACTCTTTTCTCTGGGAACACCGCAAATGCGAACTGTGTGTCTTTGATTTGACCAATCAACGAAACCTGCTTGGTTTCCAAGGAATAACATCTGCCAAAAGGCTTGGTAAGGGTGAGGCCCAAAGCATGGGTGACTTTTGCTCGTATGACGTTATCAGAAGCTCCAGAATCAATTATGCAATTACTTAATTTGTGGCCATTGATTAGGAGGGAGAGATAGAAAGGTTCTATCTTGCCTGATGCAGATGTTGAGGCAACATTTATGCGGGACGCAGGAGGAGTGGAGAGGATTCCTTTTAGGGAGATCTGGGGAGATATGACAACTTGACTTTGAATATACTTGGTCAACCTTACAAGTTGTTTGGGGTTTGACTGAAGATATTCAGCTTCAGACATTTGGATCTTAGTCTTCTTAGCATGATCTATGATGTCAAACACGGCTAAGGGTTGCATTGGTGAAGGAATGAGTCCCTCACTTCACGATGGTAGAGTAGGATTACTGGTCTTTATGGAAATAGAAGAAGGCTGATTTGGAGGAGAGATGGGGGGAAAATATTTCTTTGTAAAAGACTTAACAGGGGGTTGAGTAGGAAGAGGATTACCTCTTTTAGCAATGGTTGGAGGCGTGTTTGACACGGCCTTCTCTTTTTGCACATGGGCAGCGACCTCTGCTTCTTTTCCTTGCGAGTGGGTAAAAACAGCATATGATTGTCCACTTGCATACCCCTGTGTACCCTCTTCTTCATCAGACTCTTCCTCATCAAATTTCATATACTTCATTCATTAGCTACATACACTGATCCTCATTGTCATCCCAAGCCTTGATGCAATCTTCCTGGTTTATGGCCACAAAGTGCTGGTGGTGAGGAATGCCGAGCATTATTTCAAAGTGTCGGGCAGTGAGGTTGATTATGACCTCGCCCTTCTCATTATGGACACATCTTTTGTCTTTGTTGTAGCAGTGGGCTACTACCATCATAAAATCATTGTTTACGGCACTAACTGGGATCCCACCAACAAAATGCAGCGCACTGCCCATCAGTTGTCCATCCATGGACTTCTTGTGACCCTCAGGTTCTGGCCCAGAAATCCTTCATATCAATGTGACCAAGTTCTGAGTCTCTAATGTCTAGGTCACACTCTGCATGGGATTCGGCATCCTGACCCTCTGATATTTGTACTTCATTTCTTCTTCTATGAGCTTGGCCTTGCCCTTAGATTTGGTAGGTCTCTTGCTTGATGTTGACATATGTAACTCTGAACTCAGTTGCTGATCTGCAAGAAGAAGAAGTGAAACCCAACGCAAGAAAGTCATATTAGTTGTTTGATCTTCCATTAAAGTGTTGACAGAAGGAAGAGTTAGTGATTTTAAGGCTTCAGGGTGCATGGCGCATGAATACTACAGGCTACAGGGTTAAACAATATGGCGCACAGAAAAGGGTTGTTGCAAGGGATAAATTAGCGCCAACGGGTGCATGGCGCATAGATATTGCATGTTGCATTTTTTTTTGTTGTAAGCAGAAGTGTGCCTACACCATATGTATGCATTTTATAAAGGGCGCTGATATTTTTCATGTTACACGGTACAGGATGCACCAAAGGGTGCAGGTTTAATGCGTGTAACATCATTTTTTCATGTGCCACAGGGGAACTTGGCGCGGCGCATGGAAGGTCTGCATAACATAATGTTGTTGTAACAATGGGTGCGCCTACGCCTTTTTAATAGTTTTGTACTTGGCGCATATAAAGTTGGTGTTACATGGATGTAGGGTGTGCCAATGGTGCGAGTTTTAATAATGCAACACATGAGTTTGGTGCACTAAGAGGGCATAGGAAAAGTGGTTGCAACAAGCAAGGGAAGTGCACCTTGAGGGCGCAACTGTTCTTTATGTTGCAGGGGTGGCAGATGTGCCAAAAGAGGAAATGACAATGTCTTATTTCAAGCCATGATTATTTTTCCTGAGGGGTTTCATGCATTTAAACTTCTTTTGCAGGATGTCTTTGGGTGATGAAGAAGCTTAATCAAAGAGTTTCAAGCAATCTTTTCAAGACAGAGTCCCCTTTACCAGCAGATCTGGAAAGAGGGGGAAATGCATGTGGAAGAATAGAAGAAACAACAAAGGGGGGGGAAGTTCATGGTTTCACAGCCTTATTTAACCCAATCCACACCAACAAGTAGCCAAAACCAAAACACAAAACACACAAAGAAATGAGGACCTCTTACCAGGATTATATAATGGAGAAGTGTGAAACCGGGTCCATGAAGTGATTTGAAAATGACAGGCGGGTGCAGCGCATATAGAGGAAGAGAAAATCACATGATTCTGACTAATGAAAATGATAGTGCAGATGCACCTATATATAGGGGAGGTGGTAATAAATGTGCCAACCACTTTTTCAAGTGGCACACCAAAAGTGCTTGTCGACAATGGAAAGCATTCGCCCTTTGGCGCATCAAAACACCTGCCAGCACAAAGTTATGTGTGCCTTTGGCGCACCGAAAGTGCTGTCGACACAAGAGTATATGTGCCCTTGGCACACCAAAACTCAGCGCAACAAAAGTATTACTAACATGAAGGTGCATGCACCTTGGCACATGCAAGAAAGGCGCAACATAGTGAGGTGCACCAAAAGGTGTGTTGACACTTCAAACCGTGCGCCAAAGGATTTAAAGGGGCGCACCAAAACTTGATGTTGCATAGACATTATGTGCGCCCGACCAAAAATACCAAAAATGGCTAAGTTCGGAAAACTAGATTTCGGGAAGGGATTTTACTGAACGTTTGAACGCAAAGAGTTCTGACGAGGACCGAACAAAATTTTGGTAGGGTTATCAGTAAAATTACCCTTGCCAATTTTACGGGATAACACAACCGTGGTAAAAGTGTGTAATGCTTAGTGTCATGGTCAGTAACTTCACAGATTAAGCACATGTCTGTGACATCCAAAGGACATTCTCTCAAGGGGTGTCTCTTCCAACATTTAGGGCAATACATGTCCAATGGTTCTTTAGCAGGGGTGGATTTTTCCTTGAGTCCATCTATGGTGGATGTTAATTACAGCATAATGTTTGTTTTCATGTTGGCCATTTCTTCTAGAAGTTTAGAGGTACCCAAAGACTTGGATGTTTATTTTCTTCATATTCCTCCACGTGTTCTAGAGTATCTTCTACATAGCTCAGTGATTTGTTCCATGGTGAGTTTATGCACGTCTCCTCCTCCCATGAGATGGAGGGAATCCTTGGTTTCCTCATCCAGTCCTTTAAGAAAGACTATTTTAGTGATGTCTGCATGTAACTCATACCCACTGCATTTATGGAGAAAGAGGAATCTATCCAGATAATCCTCTAGATTCTCATCTTCCTTTTGCCATATTTGGAAGAACTCTTCCTTCCTATCCCTTCCCCTACAATAGTCTCGGTACTTATCCAGGAGGGTTGTTTCCATGGCTTCCTAGGAATTAATGGAGTTATATGGTAACTATACGTACCCAAAATTGTAAGGTACTGTACTGCGGAACAGCGTAATAAGTGCCCCAATGATGATACAGGTCTCTTCGTAAGGTGTTCGGGATCCAGAAAAGCTCTCCAAATATGCGTTAACATCTCGCATATCCCGCTTAGCCCCTACATGCTTTTTTTTTTCCCTTTTCCCTCTTTTTCTTGCCCCTTTTCTCTTTAGTAATGAAACCGCTACTCCCTGACAGGGCGGCGGTCAGAATCTGCCGCCCGAACAGGCGGCGGTCTATAACTGCCGCCCCGAGTAGGGCGGCGGTCCTTCTGCGTTTTCTAGAACATTCTTTTGACGCAACTTGCGTGAAATATCAGCGTTTCACCAGCTTTCCTTGCCGACTTAGGCTTGCATTTATGTTTTTGGTCCCCTGGAATAGTGTTTTTCCTTTGTTTATTGTTTAGGAGTTTAGTTTGATTTTGATCTTTGGGTGATTGAATTCCTATAAATGAGTTACTTGTGCTCAAGCAAATGGCCCTGAAGTTTGCCTCTGAATTTCTCTTTGCTGTAGATTTAATTTTCATTGTTGCTTAGAGTTCTTAGTTCAGTTCTTTGCATGCTTAGTTAGCATTGTCCAGCTGTTGGTAAGCCACATATCCAGCTTGTGCAAATAGTGTTGCTGTTGTTCTATCTAATCCATTAGAAGTAGAATAGCTTAGGAAGCCATTAAAGTTGCAGGTTTTGCTCTTCAAACAGGATAGTTTCAGGTTCTGGACGCATTATGTTGCATGATTCGTAAAATCCCGCTAGGAATTGCATAAGCCAAGCTCTGTACTCTTGCGCTATCCCTCTCCTACTCGCATTTTCAGTCTGCATTCTGAGTCGTCCTTGTCCCAATATCTATTTCTATCGATGCTGGCATTACACGCTTTTCTGGATCCACGTGAACATGAAAGAACGAGGAGATCATACTGAGGGGACAAGATCACACACACCATCGGATTCGCCACTGTTCTACGGAATCCAGGTTCTAAGCTTTCAAAGTTCTAGTTAGAATCATATCAAATAGAGTAGTTAATCACTTTATTTCATTATTTTCTATTCTCGATATTGCCGGGAAGTCATGGGGATTGATAGTTTACGAGAAACTATGATTCACTCCTCACTTCGAGGTAGGATCGAGAATCTTGCGATAGATTAGTTATTTCATTGTTTAGAATAGATATACAAATTGCACTGCATAAATAGCTACATGATGGCTAATCTGTGAATTCTCTCCCTCATCCACATATGGCCATAATTTTATAATCACGGCCACCGAATATTTTACCAAATGGGTGGAGGCCATGCCTCTTACTACTCGTGCACAGTTCTGTGATCGCCAAGTTCATTTTGAACCAGATCATTTGCAGTACGGTATCCATAAATCATTATCTCCGATAATGGAACTTCTTTTAAAAATGAAGAGGTTTGCGAACTATGCAATAAATTTAAGATAAGCCATCATACGACCTCCTTGTATTACCCCCAGCCAACGGGCGGTGAAGCAACAAACAAGACACTTTGAAAGCCATTCTCCTTAAAACGATGAAAAAAATGAGATTGGCATTTAAAGTTATACCCACCTTGTCGGCCCACCGAACCTCAATAAGAACACCAACGGGAGTAACTCATTTCTTGCTAGTATTTGGGGTAGAAGCAGTTCTCCCACTTGAGGTCGAAATACTTAGTCTCTCGCATTTCATTACAAGGGATTGGATGAAGACGCTTACGAGAGAAGAACGTCTTTCACAACTAGAAAGCCTAGATGAAACTAGGTTAGATCTTTGAGTAGCGGCATAGAGCTTATGCTGACCGAATGTGCCGGTAGTATAACAAGGTCTATGAACGTGATATATACGAAGGTGATCTAGTTCTAAGACTAGACAAATGGATCGACAAGAAGACCGGTGAAGGAAGGAAATTTCGGCACAAATGGTTGGGCCCATACCGAGTCATGAAGGATTACGGAAATGGTGCTTACCTCTTATGTACGCTAGAACGTGAGGAATTTGGTGAAACGGTCAATTCCCTGCACCTCAAGCATTTCTATGCATAAGCAGCTAGCACTACTTGTATAATTATCTACATTGCATCTTCATATAGATTTAGATCATTTTGTCCACTTGTTTCTTACATAAATTGTGATCAAGGAATCTATTCTCAAAGCAATTCATTACAAACTCGTGATGTTTTTGGCATAAATCTCTTTAATCATACCTCTCCATCTTCATTCATCATCGAATCATCTCGGAATCTTTTATCAAATAAAGATAGACATGACAAATTCTTAACGGTAACCATACCAAGATCTGCAAGTTTATTCTCACTTTGATTTCTTCTTAGGATAGGTGCCTTGCCTATGGTCTGTTCCAGAAGCTTCATGGTGTCACATCTATCCCGTATATACATCTCTTTGGGAATAAGCACATACTGACATTTTACTCAAGAAAACAAGTCAACAAGTAATTAAACAGAAAATTTTAATTTTACACATTTCCTTGCCCACCAACCTTCGGTGATGAGCTTGCGTATCTTACTAGTGATGTAGGGTTGGGAAAGGATGGAAATGCCCTTACTCACCTATGCCTTGCCCACAAGGTGATAAACCCACGCTTCTTACTAGTAGCATGGGGCAAAGTGTAGGGGTCTTCTTGACAAATAAATACAAATGGTCATACGCAAACAATTCAAACTTTCAAACTTTGAGTCGAAACAAATGAAATAGATGTTCAAAAATCCCAAAAGAGTTAAAATCCTAAAAACCTAGATTTTGTCTACTATGTGGCCATCTACGGGTCTAAGTCTAGATAAACCGCAAAGCAAGTCGCATCCAAAACTATGAAGTCACTCGAGTGGAGTTGGCTTGTAGCTTCCAATTTGGTTCCGCCAAAGCTTTGTCTATCTTTAATCACTATCATTTCACCACATTTCATAACTTGCGCCCTTCTTAACTCTCGGTGATGAGCCCTCGCATCTTACTAGTTGTGTGGAGTTAGGAGTGGGGCAAGTTAATCTGTCATCGTACTGGTTATATTCATCACTTTGCAAAACAAACATGAGGTATCCAAATTGCTCACAGAAGCTAGGATTCAAAATCACAATATATCTACATTATCATGTATTAGCATCATGAAACACAAAAAGAAAGTAAACATTTACATCATTTGTTCTCCATTGCATACATTCTAGAAAGCATATAAACATACATCGTAGTATACACAAAGAAGCTGGAAATAGAAAGGGAAAACATGAGTGACAAGCTTTTGATCCAAAGACGAATGCATATATATAAATAATCAATGTTTATATACAATGCCATCATGCACTAGGCATGGTCAAAACACTCAAAGAGCCCGTGATATACAATAGTACAAAATACACAAGGGCCAAATGGCCTCTCAACCCCTACGTGACCCCTCCGAAGGTGCACGCCCTCGCCTAGGACTCCGGCTACGCCGGCGCTCTGAATGTACGGAGGGCTCAGGGTCCCGAGGGGTAGCCATGGTCTCACCATGAGAATGGCTCCTCATAAGGTGCTCAGCCGTCCTGTAGCCCGCTAACTCTGTGCGCAGGGTCAACACCATCCTAGCCATGTGCCAAATAGGAGCGAAGACATCAGTATGTCTACCAACTGTTGAGGGCTCCCCGGCATCTAAGGATAGCTCTGCGTAGGTCCTATCCATAGGGATCATCAGGGAATCGATACATACCTGTGGATCGAGATCCCGCCACTCGTCAACAGTCTCTCGTAAACAAAGAAGAAAACGAATCGAAAACCAAGAAAGAGGCTAAAAGATACAAGATAAAAACACAAGGAGAGATAGCAATTAAAATAAATCCTAAATTAAACAAACGTTAAAGAAGGAAGAAAGGGTAACTTACTCGGATCCCCGGGCCTCCAAGATGAGTCGCTGGGACCGGCACTGCTGCGGATCTTTGCTGCCGCGACCGAGGGGCTGCTCCTGTGGCAGGGGCAACATGTCACCCTGCAACTGACTCGTCCTCTCCACCATGGCCCTGAGAGAGTGGCTCCTCTGAAACTAGAGTGTCCTTCTCTACGCTCTGCTCAGCCCTCTCTGCCTGCATAATGTCCTGAGTGTCATGCCACTCAGGATCACTGTCATCAGTCTGCTCCTCCGACCCTCCCTCTGTAAGCTCCTCAGAGTCGAGTCAATATCTATGGGGTCATCGCTACTATGAGCAGGACCCGCAGCAATCTGAAGTAAAGGTGCCCGAGGCACACCAGCTCTCCCTCTAGCACGAACTATCCTCCTGGCTGCAATGGGAATGCCAGGAGTGATCACTGTCCAACCACGGCCTCTAGGCCCCCCTCTGGCCTCGCGAACTGATCTGTAAACTGGCACCACTGGGGGAAGCATGCCCATATATGGTAGGCCAAACTACTGAGGAACTCTGCCAAAAGGATGCACCTCCACTCGTCCCACTCGATCAATGAGCTGCCCTGTGGTGGAGCAAGAGATCAAGGTAAGAGTCTCCTCTCCCCATATGCCGGCCATAAGCCGGTACGGTGTCGCCTCCATGTCTGCAGTAGTAAGGGAGGAAACTGGCTGGTGAGGTGCTCTAAGCACCGACATATCTGTCCATCTGGCTACCCTCATAGCCCCAGGATCTGCCACCTCCACGCCTCTGCCATAAGGGATAAAACGCTCATACACCCAACTCATGACTAAAGTCGGGTGGCTCAATGACTATCCCTGTAAATGGACCACCCTGTATAAATCATGGTAGGTGGTCCCCAGAATATCTGCACCCTAGGCATATATCCGACCATGCCCCTCTATCTGAGTAATGATGGGGCCCCAACAGTATAACAATGTATCCCCTCCCTTGTCCCCGATCAGTCTCGAGGAAAGGATCCCCATGACGGCCTGTCGAAGTACGGGGATGGGCAAAGAAGGAATGGATCGAACTCTCACTCCCTTCTTCGACCCCGTGGAGATAACTGCATCTTCCATGTATGCTGCCCACTATGCAATCTGTGCCTGTGAGCCTGCTGTCTCTAATGTAAGTCTCCGCCCGATGATCGGGACTCCCAAAATACGGTAGACATCCTCGAGTGTGATGGTCCACTCACCATGGACCCCTGGCAGTCGGAAGGTGTTCCAATCTGCATCCCAATAAGAGAATAAGTCACAAAGGATGTGACTAGATGGTGCAACATGAGGCACACACGATATACGTAGTATACCAGCCCTCTGAAGTGTGTCCTCCTCGTCCTGCGAGAGGGCATCCAGTACTCCTGAGAGCCAATCACACTCTCTCTCTCTACTCCATCTAATATACTCCTCTCTCACCTGCATACACCCAAAAACACACAAAACAGAGCAAGTTAATATCTGAACAATACCAAGAAGGTCATAAAAATGCGTAGAAGTGCAAAAAAATACAAACACAATCTCAAATATAAGTTTTTTTGCATTCTGTGCAGAACCGCCACCCTGAGCAGGGAGGCGGTTTTGTAACCGCCGCCTTAAAGGTGGCAAGTGTAACCGCCACCCCGATCGGGGTGGCGGTCAGAACCGCCGCCCCGTCAGTGGCGGCGGCGTGGTCCGAAAACCCACGCAGATTTTTAATCTTAAAAGCCTAAAACTAGCAAAAAATGACCATTTGATCTAAAAATGGAGCCTACCCAGTAGGCGCCCTCTAGGTGGACCTTTTGAACCTAATATTTTCAAAAATAACCCCCCCATTACGAAAAATTTAGCATTTCAAATTCAAAGGGGGAAAAACACAAAATTGAAGAAAACCAACCTGTGATCTAGCAGGGCGGTGTTCTGTGTGTGGAGGCATGATCACGATCTCACTACGAAGTTTTGACTATACTCACACAAGAAACCATCACCGTGGGTCCCAGAGCTCAAAAACAATCAAATCAACTCGCGCAAATGAATAGGAAAATGGGCCCACTTTCATATATATAGCACCCTGATTCATTTTAAAAGACTTTTTCGGAGGTTTGCAGCGCTGATAGAGGTAAGTCCCTATCCCCGCACAAATGGTACGTTCTTATTTCCTATTATTTTAGTGTTTATTTTCCAAATTATTGTATCTATCTGCACTTGAGTTCTCTTTTCGTTTTGCAGATAGCGGGAATTTTGGATGGCGTCATTTCAACACATGGACGTGTAAGGTATAACTTCTAACTTCCCATTTCGGGACTGCCATACTCGGACCCACCGTTTTATGCCTCTTCATGGCTAAAACGCTTCTCCAAGGGGGAAATATGTACATACCCAAAATTGTAAGGTATTGTACTGCGGAACAGCGTAATAAGTGCCCCAATGATGATACAGGTCTCTTCGCAAGGTGTTCGGGATCCAGAAAAGCTCTCCGAATATGTGTTAACATCCCGCATATCCCGCTTAGCCCCTACGTGCTTTGTTTTCCCATTTTCCCCTCTTTTCTTGCCCCTTTTCTCTTTAGTAACGAAACCGCCGCCCTTATCAAGGGCGCGAGCTTCAGAATCGCCGCCCTAAACGAGGGCGGCGGTCTCAGAACCGCCCGCCTGAGCGGTGGCGGTGGTCCTTACACATTTTGCAGAACATTCTTTTGACGTGACTCGCATGAAATATCAACGTTTCACCAGCTTTCCTTGCTGACTTAGGCTTGCATTTATGTTTTTGGTCCCCTGGAATAGTGTTTTTCCTTTGTTTATTGTTTAGGAGTTCAGTTTGATTTTGATCTTTGGGTGATTGAATTCCTATAAATGAGTTACTTGTGCTCAAGCAAATGGCCCTAAAGTTTGCCTCTGAATTTCTCTTTGCTGTAGATTTAATTTTCATTGTTGCTTAGAGTTCTTAGTTCAGTTCTTTGCATGCTTAGTTAGCATTGTCCAGCTGTTGGTAAGCCACATATCCAGCTTGTGCAAACAGTGTTGCTGTTCTATCTAATCCATTAGAAGTAGAATAGCTTAGGAAGCCATTAAAGTTGCAGGTTTTTCTCTTCAAACAGGATAGTTTCAGGTTCTGGACGCATTATGTTGCATGATTCGTAAAATCCTGCTAGGAATTACATAAGCCAAGCTCTGTACTCTTGCGCTATCCCTCTCCTACTCGCATTTTCAGTTTGCATTCTGAGTCGTCCTTGTCCCAATATCTATTTCCTTCGATGCTGGCATTACACGCTTTTCCGGATCCACGTGAACATGAAAGAACGAGGAGATCATACTGAGGGGACAAGATCACACACACCATTGGATTTGCCACTGTTCTGCGGAATCCGGGTTTTAACTTTCAAAGTTCTAGTTAGAATCATATCAAATAGAGTAGCTAATCGCTTTATTTCAAAATATTTTCTATTCTCGATATTGCTAGGGAAGCTATGGGAATTGATAGTTTCGAGAAACTATTATTCACTCCTCACTTCCGAGGTAGGATTGAGAATCTTGCAGATAGATTAGTTATTTCGTTGTTTAGAATAGATATAAAAATTACACAGACAAATAGCTACACTCGGCTATTTTGTTTGTTTTGAATTATTAGTTTTGTTGTCATTTCTAAATATTTTAAATAGTTTCTCTCTTAAATTATTTTAAAATCATCAAAAATACAAAAATAAGTCATAAAATACATTTCGTATACTTAGAGTTCACTTTATTACAGCTTCGTTTATATTATTGCGTTTGTATGACAATTACGGGACCTAGGGAGCCCAGAGAATACGTTTTCGAGCCAATCGTGCCTCAGCCCAATCTCATAACAATGTAATAACCGATATTGACTAGAATCTTAGAATCCAAGTCTTCCAAACAACAAGCAGACTTCCAAAGCAAATCGGACCTCGCTTAAGAGGATTAAACATAGAAGATGACCAAGCGCACACGTTTTGGTCAAACCAACCAAACTATAGATTGCCCTAGGTAAACATTCACATGACTATAGGAGGGTTTGAAAGAGAACAAACATTCAGTGTGTGACCCTTTAATTCCACAACCAAAGCAGGAGACACCATCACGCATATAGATACCAAATTTAAGAATCCGAGTTGCAAGAACACTGTGAGGTATTCTCGAGAAAATCACGCATTGTTGGTCCTAAACATAGAAGTTGAGAAAGCATATGATTACTAGATACTAGGAACCAGGGCTTGATTTCGTATATGACCATAGCTGGTCCACAACAGCCACGAACCTATGGTTGTGACCCACAAATCCCGCACCCAACGTATCCATAAGTCAATCGGATATAGACACCGCCTACGCACACTAGGATTCCAGTCTACTCCACTTCCACCTATTATCATCGAACAATTTTCCTTACTAGATATAGCGGCTAACGAAGCTAGAGAATTCTGGACTAGGCCAAAGAATCGTCCATAGAGTCAATTGTTTCGACCATCCACCATATGACCTTATCTGGAGACATACACAAAACTATCCCAGGTCATTTTCCATGTATTCCACAACCCATAGATCGGATCACGCCAGAACTCGATATTGATTGGAGCCTTCGAGTAGTCATCCTTGCCGATCGATCTATCACACCAGTCCAGGTTAGAAGGGCCTTCTTTGCCTTAGATTCACAAATTCCACTAGTGTGTGTCGAAGACATCAGACTGCCTAACTAGTCTATCTATATACCACGCATATTCTACCCCCACCGGTTGTCTCGGCACGACCTCGGGAGGTCGGGTACGTGGAAGAGTCACTTGTAGATTCCCACGCTCGCATGTCACTTTTCCGGCGTACAGTAACCCCATAAACCATCTCATAGTAGAATCTTTGAGAGTGGAGGGAAACAGTTTGAGTTTTTGATTGTCAGTTTGGTAGTCATATGTCTGGCACAAGATTTTAAATTCAAATAGAAACTAATAAGGGTTTTCTTTGGTCATTCCTCAAAAGAGGGGAGGATGAATGGTGAGATGTTTTTCATGGGTGCATCCTCATCTCAGCATCGAGGACAATGGGATATGTAAAGGTTCATCCTAAAGGTTGGTCTTCAAGCATTCCCAAGGTCCCCCATTGCCGAGTGGTGTGAAGAGGATACAAAATGCTCAGAAGAGGTTCTAGGCATTGGGTTGGAATTTGTATCACTCTTAGTGTTTCTTCCTTGTGAAGTGTCTAGAGAGATTTGTTGAATATTGCGTGCTATAAATCTCCCTTGGTTATCTCGCGACCTATGCATCCAAAGGTTGGTTGGTTTAAATCGAGGTTTGAGAGAACTATTGGTTTCCTATATGAACTCCATTAACACCCATAGCATATGGAATAAAAATAATGGAGCTTATGGTTATGTTCCGGAAACGGCACCAAAAATGATGGGTCATTGTATTCTTCCAATCATTTAACTGACATAATCTTTGTCAGTGTCATTCTAAACCAGTGTGTCTGGCGATGCAATGGAGTCTAGGAGAACCAATTATACGTTGGGTCTATTGGGGGGTTATTTAGTTTAATGACTATTATATGGAAATGCAATTGAAATCTATGGAAATGAAATACAATTCTATAGAATTCAACTATTTGCAATGAAAGGAAATTTAACAACTAATCTTCTACCTATAAAATGAAATATGCACACACTATTCTTAACAAATGAAATCACAATTGTATAAATGGAATTTAGCAGAAAGAAAGACTATTTGTTAACCAGATTTACATAATAAAAGCATCTATTCTAAGTGAAAGCAGATATAGTTAATCAAAGCATGCATGTAAGATTTATTAAATGACAATTACAGTAAATCTAATCAAATAACTATATGCATGAACTCAAAATAACCTCATATCTCCTTGGTCAAGTGGGCCCTTGCTCTTCCTCGGGATAGAGGGATTAACAACTTCTAATTCTCAAAAATGTTGTGGCTTTCATTAACTCGTAAATAAGTTCATAACATAGACAGGTAAAAAATAATCAAGAATTGTATGCGAGATAATCTCCTTCAAGATATCAAAAGTGGTACAACCAAGTTATGAAGATGAATTCTTCATATAGATAATGTTGGTTACAAGATCTGTCAAATAGGGTGACATTAAACACTATCCATCAAATACCAATTTAAACACATAAAATTTTACGGGCTGTTAGGATCAAGCCCAGGCTAATAGGTCAATTTGATGGAAACAGTCTTCAGCCACATGCTTCAAACTCGGGCTCCTTAACCACCAGCAACTTCCATCATTTCCTGCACACATCATCACATTTGATCTCACAAAGATAGTTAGTAGGAGGTTCATGTGATAATTGGTTTTCATAAACTATAGCAAGGAAAATGCATCAAACCTACTAAGATATAACTACACAAAACATCCCCATATACTAATAAGTCATATCAAAAAGAGTATTTTCAGTTTGAAGAAATGATATTAATGAGCCAAACAATGCACTCATCATAAGACATGAAAAACCAAATAACCTCCACAAATCTACCTCCCTTGTTTCCAAGATGGGTTGCACATAAAAACCGAGGTCCATTAATGCCATTAATCCCAAATCTCCCCAGCTTATCTCTCCTTTTCACCGCCTCTCAAAATTGGTCAATGCCATTTCCAAATTAACATGTAATTCCATATTTACCTGAAGCCTCCATGTAAGCCTCCACCAGATTTAACTAGCCTTTACCAAAACTAGCAGTACCTCCATGTATTAAACCCAAATCAAATCACTTGAATTCCATTAGAACCGTCACCTTAGTGCCATACGACCCTTAGTATCCTTTTAAATAGTTTAGGCTAGATTTTTGAAGACTTAGGTTAGTCTAACAATAAATCACCTTAGGTATTAAAACATTGCCATAGGTAATTTCCACCTTAGGTTAGATTAAATTCACAACCATTAGTATTAGGCAATAGGTTAATATAGTATAGAATTACTATAGTAATCTCCCCCTTATTCTTTTAGCACAAGAGCTTAGGTTAGGACACCACCCAAAAAAAATAGAATAAGAAGCTTAGGTTAGATTATAACCCATTTAAGTAGACATAGCTAGGAAGTAGGTGCTCTTACCTAGTTTAGGATTCCATTACGATAATCCTTTATTTTTAGGATTCTGATCCCCTTCATAGTCTTAAGCAGACTATATTTCATTTATGCCAAAAATTTCTGTAGAGATCAATCCCAAAGACCCAAGCACAACATACAACCTACTGAAGTCACGTTAATACAAGACCAAAGAATTTGTAAAATATAAAAGTTCAGTTAGTATGTCTCTCAACTAATGAATGTCAATTTACCATTCAGTCCATTAAGAAGATTTTAAAACATTCCTTGGATCACTAAAATTGATCCAAGGATGAGTCACAAAAGAGATAAGTTTGCAACTCTCAAAATCAGATTGCAGCTTATCAATAAGAAGTGAAAATGGATTCTTGCAAGCCATATCATTTCTTCTAAAGAATCCAAGAATAGAAATGATTTATCCATAACAACCATGATTTTAAACAATCAAGGAACACACCTTATTCAATAAAATCACATGCCGACGCTTGTAATACAAAAGAGAAATATAACAATTTGTCCAAGGTGCTACATAGTCCATGCACTTATTGCCACCTATACCCCCACCGATTCTATAACCCTAACCTTGCCTATACGAATTCAAACCATGCCATCTACCCAACCTCTACCAACCACTTCCACCATAACTTGGTTGTTCCCATGGGTAAAACGTTCTCTTCCACCATCTACTTTCCCTTCTACATCCCATTGTTTCACCATTTTCTTTACTTTATTAAGATGGAAAAAATAAGGGTTATGGGTTGAGAAGGAATACATGTTATTGTTGGTTAGTTGATGGTTTTTGTGTGCATTCGACTTCTCAATCCAATGTTGACTATGAGAGCTTCCTTTTGGCTAGGAGGAACTACCTAAAATAGAAAACAATACCACAAAAGAAGAATTAAATAATATATGATAGTGGACTGACCTAGCGTGTGCTAGATCCGGAAGTGTGATACTCCCTAGATGGCTGTCAATCCACTATTTAAAACAAATTAATGCAAGAAATAAACAAATTCCTACTGTAGTTGATATGATTTAGGTATTTCATTCAAGCACAATAAGAAAATCTAATATAACAGGCTAGGCTATGGTTAGATCTGAAGGGCGGTAGGTGTTAGGATGTTGGGCCCGGTCGGGGTCGGGTTATGGGTTGTTTGGGTTACTTCGTAGAAGTTAGGTTGGATATGTTATTGGCACAAGTGTAAAACACAGAGACCGTTGTCGGTGAGGTGAAACCGACGATGACTTAAAAGGTACCGGTGATGGTCATGGGTGACCGACATCGATAGGGTCGGGGTAAAAGGAAATCAATGAGATCTGATTATAGGAGTTGAACTAAGCTAAACAGAGATGGAAGGGTAGATATGGAGGTCTGTAAAGGTCCTAGGTATACTCAGAGGGGTGTAAGAGGTGAGAATGGGTGATTTGGTGGTGTTGGTAGAGGAATGGTTGAGTCTACAAGTAGGTAGAAGATGGGAAAGGAACATGTAAAGTATAAACGTGATACAATGAAATAACAAAGGCTATTAAATTGAAATAGACTATGCTAGTAGAAAATACACTTACTGTGATGTAGGTTTGATGGTTGAATAGTGATGGTAGTTGATTAGAAGAATGGTGTTTGGTGCCATGGTAGTGCTTCTTGGAATGCTTCCATGAGTGAAATGCTTCGGATCTATCCTAGTGCTAGCTATGGATGTTTGTAGGTTTGAAAAGGATCTAGTTCTACTTGCATGCAATTCTCTTCTCATCCCCTTGATCTTAGAATGTACCAACCCAAAAACAAGGTTGATAAGGTGAATAAATGGTAACCGATGGTGGTTCCGGGTTGACCGGTGTTGGTTTAGGGATTACCGGCATCGGTTAAGGAAGGATTCCTTAGGTTTACTAAAAATGGAAAATCTCATAGCTTTTAGTTCAAGTTCATTCCTTTATCCACAAATCCGAATGGGCGTTACCTTTTTATGAGTGGGAAGGTGGTTAGAGTAAGAATATGTCTTTATTTTTAGGTTTGGACCAAGTCTTATTCATTTATGGAAACATGCTATGAATAGGTCTATGGTGAGGTGTCTAGGTGAGGTGTCTATTCATTTAATTAAAGTAATTAAATTAATAATGGGGTGAGGATGGGTATTAATTTAATTATAAATAATTAAATTAATGTTAATGTGGGGTATAAGGGTCATGGTTAGGTGAATGTGTGTAATTTGGTTATTCAAAAGGGGACCAAGGGGAGTGTGACCCAATTTTGGTGTCTACATTTTGCCCCTTTTTTTTGGGCAGCTGCATTAGTAGGGGGTGTGACAAAAACAAAGAATGGTTTTTTCCCCATGTGAATTTAGGGTGATATGGTGAATTTGGGTGCCCAGATAGGGGTATGAGTGATCCCCCTCAAATCGAAAAAATCGATGAGGAATAATAAAGAGTCGGTGGGTGGTTTGAGAAAATAGGGTTAGGTATGAAGAAGGTGAGGTTTGAGAGTATGGTGTTTGTAAAAGGTAGGGTGGGTGATTAGGTAGAGAATTTAGACATATGCACACATTTTGAAATGCCATGAGATACAAGGGTTTCTCAACATAACAAATTTACGTTAGCTAGGGTCGTAAAGGTCATCCAAACAAGGGTTGTTGAGGTCTGGTATCTAGGGTAAAGGATACGGTCTGGCACTCAATGAGGTAAGATGCAGGAATGCATAGGTGTGGTTCCAGTACATCCAAAAGGTCAAAAGGTCAAGGTTTTTAGACAAGGGTCACAACCATAGGTAAGGTAAGGCTATTAGGTTGAGAAAAATAGGTACCATCATCGTAAGATGCAATGAGTGAGGACATGGGAATATCCATATAATCAATGGTTAGGTAGGTAGGTGTGGGTAGGGTAGGTGGAGGTAAAAATGGGTAATGGGTAGTGTCAATCAAATGTACGCACACATGGAGATCATAACACGGTATCAGGTCGAAGATATTTTAAACTCTACATCGTCCAAGGTCGATCGGGTTATCCAAACAAGGGTTATTGAGGCCCGGTATCCGCGTAAAGCATACAATCCAGAAACACAATAGCGTAAGATGTAGGAACTTGTAGGTGTGGTTTTGGTAAATCCAAGAGGTAAAAAGGTTAAGATTTTTTTGGATAAGGGTCATGGAAAAAGGTGAGGTATGGTTGGTAGGCTAACAACATGGTAACAACATTGCAAGGTAAAGTGAGTGTGCAAGGTTGATGGTCACATCACGGGAGGTCAAGTGTGGGTAAAAAGTAGGTGTGGTATAGGTAAGGCCATGGGAGGGGCAGAAATATGCCCCAACTGATGGTGAGGTTGGGTGATAAATGATGAGGTCAGGAGGATGAGGTGGAGGGTCGGTGTTAGATTTGGGTTAGGTGAAAAGGTTGTGGGTGATTACGAGAAGGTGCAATGGGTTGGGATGGGGTCAACACAGGTAACTGACACCGGTCATGTTTAACCGATGATGGTCTAGGGAAACCAGAGCACGTATGGTAGGGCACATGACCGAGGTCGATCTTGGTAAAACCAACGTCGATTAAGTTAGGGAGAGGTTAAAAAAGGAAATTTCCACTTTTTGTGGAATCATTTGTAATTTTTCAAATAGGAGAAAATGATAGAGGAGAGAGGAAAAGGTGGAAAGTGATTGAAAAGATGGAGAGCTAAGTCGGCAAGCCTCATGGTGAGTGATCGGCGGGAGATAGGTGGGTCCACGAGATTTTTTAATCGATTAGATTGGTTAGAGGTGAGGAGGTTGATTAGTGATGGCAGAGGAAGGAGAGGGATCACGGGGACCATTGGTGTAGTAGCTTTGATGTGCCACCACGAGAGATGGCGGGAGTGATGATGTATGATTCAATCCCATTCCTAGTGTTGTGAGGTAGAGTGGTGTATAGAGGTCGGTGAGGGATAATGGGTTTTTGGGGGAAAAGTGAATTTTGAATGTGGGAAGTAAAATTGGGTGTAATAGGAATGGGGAAGGGTGGATTTAGGTAAATGAGGGGTGGGGAGGGGTTGAGGGGGGTTTTAGGTAGGAATGTGTGGGTAGCTAGGGAGAAATGGTGAAGTTTTGAGGAAATAAGGGTTTGGTGTCACGGAATTTGACCGCAAAGTGACCGACGTTGGTCAAGGGTTTGTCAATGTTGGTTGGTGTGAGCAAGTAACGGTCACGAGATGAGGTGAGTGATGCTAGTTGTGGTAGATTGTAGGTGGTCAATATAAACTGATGCTAGTCATAATTTGAAATAAAAATGGGCTTACAATGAGCGGGATGGGTGGGTGAGGGAGGGAAAGAGATAGAAAGGTAGGGTTGCCTAAAAATAGCTTGGTTAAGGGGGATGAATAGGTATGGTTAAGGTTTAATAATGTGATGGTTTATTAGATGCAGGTGAGAGATCAGCTGCGGATGCGAGATAGGGTACTGCCCCTGCTGGTGGAGGTGTGAGGGAGTGTGACACTGATGATTGGGGCCATGTTGCAGAGGTTGGGCTGATTGGGTTCATGCACTATGGGCACGTATTTTGGAAGCTGAGTTTGATGGTCACTCTCATTAATAGATGGGACTCGGCGACCAATACATTCCATCTACCAACGAGTGAGATCACAGTCACCCTGGAGGATGTGTATAGGATCCTACGATTCCGATAGTGGGGAAGCAGGTGTATTCAATCTCCTTAGAGGTGTCTGAGGAGTTGATGCTAACCGTGTTTGGTGAGGGTTAGCGAGTTGAGGTTCCATAGTGCTAGTATGAGCTATGGAGATATGTCTGAGCCCATCCGGAGGAGATGAGGCTAGTGGTGTTGCTGATGGAGGTAGTCTATTGGTTTACACTACGATATAGAGGGTGGGATATTTCCATGATCATTGATGGGTGTTCTAGATGATATGGTGGAGGACAAGACTCATTTTTCATGGGTGCCCACATTCCTAGTGCATTTGTATAGAGAGCTATGGGCTTATGGGTGGCTATGGAGGTTCAACTTGTGTTACACTTTCTTACTTGCACTCTTTGGGCATATGAGCACATGGTGTGTGTGTGTGTCCAAATGGTATGCCTCAAGCGATGCATTTGAGCCGGGCTTTATGCGGGTGGGTTACAAACGATGGGTACCTATGATTGGAGAGTGTCACGCTATCGAGCTACACATGATGTAGCCTATTACAAGTGTTTACTAGAGGGCTGGTCAAATGCAGCATGGACATCATTTGGAGACCCTATGTTATATTTCCTTCTTATAGACAGAGATGGTCGATGAGCTAGGTGGAATACATCTATTCCAATGGATAGATGGGCATCGTGCTTTAGAGAAGCACGAGATGATACCCATAGATAGGGTCGATGGTGGTTGTTCGGGCTGCTTCAAGATATACCCCCACCCTTCCCATAATATAGGAGGGATGACATGGAGAGGCCTCTACCTCTACCACATCCTACAGTGCAAACATGGCGGGAGTGGCGGTAGAGATCGAGGCCGGACCCATGGTGGGTGGTGAGATGTTAGTGGGATGCTGCACCTTGTAGTAGAGGATGAGGAGGAGACAAGTGTGACGATATGGAGGATATCCAACGGGGTGATTCCCGATAGCCGTATGTATGTCTTGTCTTGTATAGTTGTATTTTGGATATATGCTAGCTTGTGTGCTAAAGAGAGTGAGGATGTATACGAGAGTTTTGAAAATTTTTATCATATACCGGCCTACATGCCGAAAATATGTTCTATGGATACACAGATTTTTATGATGAGATGGATGATTTTTGATGAGTTACTTGTGTTGGTAGAATTTGATTTTTATGTATAGATGGATGGAAAATAGGTATGTTTAGGCATGGTGGAGTCAGGTCATAGGCATGATGGAGTTAGGTTATTTTTAGGCATGGTGGAGTTAGGTTATAGGCATGATGGTGTCGGGTTATATTTAGGCATGATGGAGTCAGGTTATAGGCATGGTTGAGTAAGGTGGTAGGCATGGTTGGTTCAGGTGGTAGGAATGGTTGAGTCAGGTCATAGGCATGATGGAGTCAAGTTGGTTTAGGTATGATTGAGTTAGGTTGGTTTAGGCACGATTGAGTCAAGTTGGTTTAGGTATGAGGTAATGTCCAAGTTGTAGGTAACATGGGGGACAAATGGTGATGTATATATAGGTTATGGTTTTAATTTCCCAATATGTGCTATAGTGGAAATGTGAAAATGATAAATGAATGATTTGATGATGTAATAAAAATGTGTATTAATTGATGCTTATTTGGCTTAATTTCCAGTTATTGATATAAAATGGGAACTAACTAGGGTAGAATGTGAATAGGAAAGTGAAAGGGGAATTGGTTAGGGTAAAGAGTGGCCAAGCTAACCTCTAAGGGCCCCATGCCCTCAAAGTGCTACCTACATAGTCCCGGTGAAAAGGGACCTCAGGCCAATGTAGTTCTCCCATAAGCTAGGGAAGATTATGATAAAGTAGAGGAATGGGTTGGTAGGTGTGAGGCATGGTTGAATGTAGGTCATAGGCATGATTGAGTTTAGGTCATAGGCATGGTTGAGTGATTTTTAAATATAGGTGTTGATGATCTGGTCCTAGTATAGGATAATCAATAAGTAATGAGGAAGGCGAATGGTAAGAGGTGGTAAAAGAGCTGCTTAATTGATAAGAACCCTAATGAGTTGACCATACCTAAGAGGGGCTCATGAACGTAAGACCCTAAAGGCGTTGCATAATGGACCATTCTAAGGGTGAAGAAAGTCACATAATCATGAAAAATGTCATGGTTGTGGCAAGTCCCTTGAGTAAAGAGGAAATTAGGCTAAAAAGGAAAGGAGGTGAGAATGGGATGTTTAGCGTAACTTAGTGTCCGACAACATGTTTTTCGAATAAGAAACCCAAGATCAAAAATAGGCAAGTCCATGACAAAAATGTCATCTTTTTTATTCATTTTTTGTTTTTAATAGACTGATTGATGCGGGAAGTCTATATGGGATGAGTATATTATCTCCTTGAGGTCTTCGTGAAGTTGATCGATGCGGGAAGATTCTGGATATTTTTATTGGATTTGTGAAATGAATTGATATAGCTTTCCTTCAAGGGAGTAGTCTATTTATAGTGGTGGAATTAGAGTGAAGAGATGTCCCTTTTGAGGGATTCATCTTTTTCTAGAAGTTTGACTCAAGGAGTTGCATCCCTTTTTGTTTTTGGACGTTTAAGTCATGGACAAGACTATAGAGGAAGATGAGGTTCTTTTTTAGAAGACGAGACAATAGCACACAAAGATTAACTAAGAAATAAATGGTTTCAAGTGATGAACGACCATGGGATTCCATCTTGAAGAAGATGAAAAGTATCCATGAGAATCATGTTATGATTAGAGCCGTGGTACTCATATTGAAGATAAGGTTTGTAAGGTGATGGGTAATCACATGATTCTGTTGATTCGTGGATCCTCAAAATGGGTAATATGGAAGGTGGAAAACACTCAAGGGATGAGAAATCAAATGACAGAAAGTGATATAGGACTTGATGTCAACAATAAAATGGCTGAATATGCAAGGCATTGAGAGGCTCAGGTTCGAGTTTACCTTCGAATGAAGACAAATGATAAGCACCTGATCCATAGGCATGGGTAACAATATAGGGTCCAAGCCAATTAGGAGCAAATTTTCCTCGTTTAATTTTCTCCTCTTTGGTTACATGTTGATTTTCCTTTAGGATGAGGTCACTGACCTGAAAAGTTCATTTGTGAACACGTTTGTCATAGGCATGTTTGATACGTTTTTGGTATATTTTGAGATGGTTAAGAGTATTGAGATGACATTCATCTTATAATTCAAGTTGTGCCAAATTATCTTGGTGAAATTTATCGTCATTTAGGATGTCTTGTATTGAGATATAGAGTGATGGAATCTGAACTTCAAGAGGTAAGACAACCCTCGGTACCGTAGACCAAAGAAAAGGTGTGGTAGTAGTCAAAGTGTTAATACTTGTGCGGTAGGCCCATAAGGTGAAATGAATGTGCATATGCCAATCCTTCCTAGTATCGTTGAAAACCTTCATAAGAATTTTGTTCAATATTTTAGTGGTCAATTCATCTTGACCATTAGTTTGCAAGAAATAAGGTGATGAGAAACTGAGTTGGATGCCAAAAGTGTCGCATAGTTTGCATAGCGTTTTTTTAAATTACTTTCCAATATCACTAATGAGGAAGTGAGGAACACCAAAGTGACAAATGATGTGATGGTTGATGAATTCACATATTTTCTCGTCTTTTGTAGAAATGAGGGGAATGGCCTCTACCCATTTAGTGTAATATTTAGTAGTGGTTATGATCCATTGGTGGCGTTGTGAAGAATGGGGGTTGATCTCACCAACAAGGTCTAAACCCCATTGAGAGAAATTCCAAAGGTCTCATGCGACCTGTAAGGAATGACTAGGTGTGTGATGGAGATTAGCATGTTGCTGGAATTTCATGCAACGTTTGACATAATCACAACAGTCATGGTTTAGGGTTGGCCAATAATAGCCTAGGTGAAGAATGCATTTTGCAACTGCTAAACCACTAAAGTGACCTTCACAAATTCCATCGTGGACTTCCTTAATGGTGTAGGGAATTTCAGAACTTGTAAGGAATCATAAGAGAATGTTGTTGAAGCCATGCTTATAAATAATACCACCCATGATGACATAATGGGAGACACTTTTAAGAAAGGCATGTTGTCCATTACAAGTGAGATTGGTGAGTAGAATGGAAAGGGAAAGATAGTTTGAATATTTCTTATACCAAAGGTCACGTGGGTCAGGGGAAATGGTTTCGACAGTACACCTCATGAGGTAAATAAGAGGGTGATTGTAGCCTTTGTATTGTGACAAATATTTTAGAGTTAGCAGAAGAAGTAGGTATCTAAGAAGCCAAGAAGGCCATGGTATCTAGAAATTTATTGGTAGATCGTGGGGTGGTTTGAAGTGCATTATGGTCAAAGGTGGTCAAAAGTATGTCTACGTGATGTTTATACTTTTGAATAATCTCTTTAAAATACTTGGTATATATCATTTACTTGGTTTATGATTAACTAAGAATCACCAAAGATATTGATTGACTTAACATCTAAGGCATAGGCAGCTTAGAGACCCAATGCGAGTGCTTCGTATTCAGCAATATTGTTTGTACAATCAAAATTGAGTTTAAAAGATAAAGGCATAGTTTCACCATTAAGAGGAATGAGAATAACACTATCCCCACCCCCACGCTGACATTTGGAGCCATCGAAGAAGAGTTTAATTTGGTAAGTGGGTTCTTCTTGGGAGAGGGCGATTATAGACTCGTGCAGGGAAATTGAAGTTAGATAGTTGATTCCCGGAAATAGGTGCGTTGGCCAGTTGGTCAGAAATATACTATCCCTTGAGGGAATTTTGATGAATGAATTTGAGGTCGAGGTTGGCAAGAAGCATAAGCCAATGTGCGGCACATTGATGTTGATAGGGTTTGGCGTACATATAGTGAAGTGGATCAGTATTAGTAATGACAAAGGTTTTATGGTTGAGTAGGTGATGGTGGAGTTTTGTGGTGACAAAAACTAAGGCTAATCAGATTTTTTTAGCATGGGTATATCTAATTTCATAGTCCAAAAGGGTACGACTTATGTAATAAACCACTTGCTCTCGGTGTTGGTCATCACGATGAGCCAGTATGGAATCTAAAGAGTGGTCGAGGGGAAATATATAGGTAAAAGGCTGGTCATCCTTAGGAGGAATGAGCACTCGTGGTTGAAGGAGGTATTTTTTAAGGCTTCGAAGGATTTATGACATTCATCATCCCATTTGAATGACACATCTTTCTTGAGAAGATGATGGAATGGTTAACAACATTTAGAAAGCTACAAGATAAAACAACGAATAGATTGCAACTTACCTTGTAGGATTCAAAGTTTACAGAGATTAGTGGGCAGAGGCATTTCCAAAATATCCTTGACTTTAGAAGGATCGACTTTTATGCCACGTATAGAAACAATAAAACCCAGTGCTTTCCGAAAAAGTACTTGTAAAGATGCACTTCTTTGGTTGAAGACGCACACAATACTTGATGAGGTAGTCAAAGATGACTTTAAGGATAGGTAGGTGTTCAATTCAATGTTTGGATTTGGAAATTAGATCATCTACGTAATCTTCCAATATGTGATGCATGATGTCATGGAAGATGTAAGTCATGGCTCGCTGATATGTAGCACTAGCATTTTTAGGCCAAAAGGCATGACTCGATAGTAGAAAGTCCCCCAAGGGGTGATGAAGGTAGTCTTGTGTTGATCTTTTAGAGCTAGTAATATTTGATTGTAGCTCGAGAAATTATCTATGAGTGATATCATTTTATGGCCAGTGGTGAGATCAACTAGTTGGCCAATGCCTAGTAGGGGAAATTGTCTTTGGGACAAGTGGGTTAAGGTCAAAGAATTCCGTGCAAATTCATATTCACCCTATCACCTTTGTGAGCAAACAATGTTATAAATCCATTGGGGATAGTTAATTGGTAGGATGAAGGAAATTGAAAGAAGGTGTCGAAAGCTATTCTTTGACCAAAAGATTCTTTGACCAAAAGAGCAATGTGAGGATGCATTTTCTATAGCTTTTGTTTGATGGGTTTGGCATCAGGAATGGTTACAATATTGTGGACCATAATTTTTGGGTCAATATTGGGCATATCGGCATAGGACCAGGAAAACACATTGCTATGGTCCCAAAGGAAAGAGGTGAAGGATTCCTATTCAATAGCATCTAAGGATTGGCCGATCTTTAGAATATACAGGTCGTCCTAAGTGCTAATGTTGATTTTGATGGTAGATTCATTCAACATGATTTGCATCTCAGAAGGTAACGATCGATAAATATAATAATCTTCCACACCAAGGTAAGTGAGGATGGATTTATCCTCCGAACATTAATATAAGTTGTATCATCATTGATCATGTCCGGATATAGGAATAGGAGAGAGGATCCTCGCCATCACGTTGATAGGCCGAGGTCCTAGGAAACGGTGTTTATGAAAAAAATACAAGGAAAAGATTCAAGATCTATGGACTCCGTGGGTGAAGAGGGTAATGTGGGTGAATGAGGTGGGGAATATTTTCCATCATGAATGAGGTCGATGTGAACCTTCTTGGAAGGTGGTGCGTCAAAACCAATGCCACTATAGTCATTGTGTTTACGAGAGGTACAAGAAATGACAGTATGGTGGCCCTGTTCATAAAATCTGAAGCAAAATCCTTTCCATGTACACCGGTGGAGGAAAGTGTGAGCAAAGTGGCGGTTAGTGAGGGAGTGTAGGTCGGATGAAAATGGTTGGGTTTGGGATGGAGGTTTGCATTTATCGGTGGTAATATAAAGTCCCCCATACATTAGATTAGTGTGAAGGTGGGGAGGGCCATAAGGAAAAATGTCGCCAATGTGCATGTCATAACTGAGGTGTTGACACAGGTTCCCATACACTTGCGGGGTGTTGATATTTTATAGGTGGTATTCCCCAGTGATGAATTGAAAATCACCTTCTAAGGGAACCGTATTCGGTATGTGGGTAGTGTGGATAGATGGCTCACTAATTGATGGGGAAATAGATGAGTCAGCGGTAGAGGTTCTGCAACAATAGTAGGGATAGTAAGGTTAGATGCGGGAGAGGTGGTGGCGGTATTGGTGGATGGGATTGTAGGTGAAAGTGAAGTAGGGATAGTGGAAAATTCCTTGATTTGTACAAGCACATCATTGGGTCGGTATAGCATGTTACAGTTTGAAAGCCAATGGGTCGACAAGGATCGTGAAATTATGTCCCTTGTGTTCAAATTTGAGGCAGTAGTGTAAATTCAAAGGGACACAAGCCATGATGCAGATCCAAGGTCGGATGAGAAACAATTTATACTAGAACGCCCCTTCTAGGACATAGAACAAATCCGGGACAAAGGTGCAGGGACCCACTTGGACATGGAGAACGATGGTACCTAGGGTAGAGATCATGGCATCATTGAAGGAGTGCAGTATAACTAGGTTACCATGCATGCAATTGGAAGATATTCACATTTGGTCATATGCATGGGAGGATATGGTGTTAATACTAACACCACCATCAATCATAATGCATCATATGCATATATTATCGATAAATATGGAGATAAAAAGAGCAGGGTCGAGGTCGTCGGACTAGAAGGGAGTGATCTCTTCATCTGAAAAGTTGAGGGTGGCTACTTGGCAAGTAGGTGGAGGCGTAGAGGAAGGTAATGACCTAGTGAGAGAGGCTACGTGGTGAGGGGTAATGATGGAGGCTACGGGCATGGGTTCATTTGGTAAGACCTCAATATATTGAAGGACCTCCATGAGGGCTTGATAATGTGACTTAGAGGTTTGGATGAGGTCATATAAAGACATTTTGAGGGGGGATTGGTGCAGTTGTTTTAGCATTGTGCGATGTGTGACCCCATCAGAAATAGGATATGCATGACCTCAAATGGTGACTTTGGGTGTGGGTGCAGATGGTATGTGGGGTATAGGGTTGGTTGATGGGCTAGCCACCTTTTCTTTGCCCTTGTCTTTCTGAGTGTGGGTGGTAATGTGAACCATGTTAATTTGAGGGGAGGTGGATGAAGAGGGTGTGTCATGAAAGGTATAGCGACATGAGGGGAAAAACCCTAGTGGGGGATACAATCCTTGTGAAATGAGTAGGGCACATTGGAATTTGGGTGGTGGTTTGGCCAACTCTCTTATATGGACCATGTTGATCTCAAATTTTGGGGGTGGATAAAAGGGTTGTGGGGGTGGAGATATTGGTCACTAAGTGAGGGATGGATGAATATTTGGGGAGATTGATGAAGGTGGAGTGGGGTCATCATCAAGAAGATGGTCATCATCCAAATTTTCTTCAGGAGGACATAATTGGACAAGGGAAGTTTTTTAAGCCTTATAGTTCTCTACATTGTGTTCTGGCACACGATGGTAGGAACACATTTTAGTTTCATCAAACCATTTTGGTTTGGGTTTGAGTGGGTTGTAAGGTCTAAGAGGTGGTAATGTGATGATAATTTTTGAGGATATTGGTTAAGATTTTAGCGTAGGACCCTGCTAGTGGATCATAATGGGAGGTGAATGTGGGTTTAGGTATAGGTATGGCTGATTATGGAGGAAGAGACTTTACAGGAGGGGGAATGGGTTGGTCCACTAGTTTGGTGTGTGGAGTGGTCTTCGGTCTTGGTTGCATTTTCTCGGAGTGGGCATGGTAAAAGAGATGGCGATGGAAGGTTTGGTTGGTTTAACTATCTTATTGAAGGGTAACAAATTTTTAGCTTTAGGTTGTACATTTTTGGCAAAGGTGACACGGTTGTATGAGATGTAGAGGGAAAAGTAGTTAGTGGAAGAGGTTGGGTTACCCATAGGGAGTAACGAAGTTCTTATGGAGGTAATTCGTAGAGGTTGGGTAGGAGGTGTGGGTGGAGGAGAAGAAAATTTCATGGGTAGTGAAAAAGTTATGGATAGTAGTCTTTGGTATGGCTGGTAAGAAGGTTACGGGTGATAGCAGAGGTTGTGTGGATTGCTTGGGTATATTAGAGGTTCATGATGAGGAGGTGGGCTGCTACATTCTTGGTTTACCGGTGGAAGGAGGTTGTTTAGCTTGGTCGAGCGGTGAGTTCCTAAGATGGACGGAATGGGTGAAGGTGACAATGGTGTGGTAGGTGAGGTTTGTGTATGAGGCCTAGGAGGTTAGGTATTCTTTTTAGGGGTTAGAGTAAGTTTAGTGTTGGTTTGGGAAGATGTGGCTAAATCTAATTTGATGGGTGGGTGAGTAAGGATTGATGTTAGCATGACCTCTAAGGTAGTGATGGGTTTAAGTAAGGGATGTGATATAGGTGTGGGTAGGTGTTTGGGTGTAGAAGTATGTTGGGTTGTGGGCGAGATGTGTGTTAGGATATGGGTGGTGACATGGAAGGTTTTGCAATAGTTGTGGTTGTGTTTGGTTTGGTCACTTGAAACACTTTTGGATAGATAGTGGAGGTGTCGTTGAGTGACAACGCCATTTGGTATGAAATAGGAAGAAGAAGGAATCCCCAAAGTAAGGTTCTATCAACATAATCCAGAGGTCACCAAGCATGAAAATGGTACTACTCTAGGAAGGGCCAATGTGGATTGAGTAATAACCCCTGTAAAATGTGTTTGAGAAACAAGGAAATGGCTAGCTTCAAATTATGTGGGTAAGAGATCCGAAAGCATATCAACATGATCTTGGAGGTCTGATGGAGAATGGTCATCTAAAGGCAATGATATTTTGATAGGATCCTCCATAGGTAGAGGAGAGAATGGGCTAGATGAGGTGGAATATCCTTGTGATGGTGTAGGTTGTGGACATATATCTCCTATGAGTAGGAGAGGTGCCACTGACAACTTCTCGGTAATTTGAGGGCCAAGGGCGAAGTGCTAATTATAGGTTCTTCCATAGGTGAAGGTGAAAATGAAGTTCATTCCTTTATGGGTAGAGGAGTAGATGAAAGGGTTTCATGTGTAGGTAGGGGGCTTGGGCTAAGATTTTGTCTATGGAAGGAATGTGGGGTAATTGGGAAGCAACCCGGTATGTCCTCAAAATGGCGTGGACCTCGGGGACATTGCTATCATTGTATGAAGTGTCACCGGTTTGGTTGGAAGATGGGGCATGATTACAGAATGGATTTTTGAAGATATGTAGGTTTTGGTTAGCAGTGTATTTGGGTTATCTAAGAATACATCTCCATTTTCTAACATTTCTTGGATGATTTTTCTTGAAGGTGATGTAGTTATCATCGCTATGACCTTTGACACGATGATAGTTGTAAAATTCATGTTCTTTATATCACATGGGCATGGGGTGATTAGGGTCAAAACCAGTATGTGGTTTTATAGGTGGAAGGGTAATGACAACAAATAAGTTAATAAGATTTTCCAAAACAAAAGAATAATGTTCTCCTATTGAAGTGTATTTTCATTGTTTTTCGTCTAAACCGGAAAGCTTGGACGAAAGAGAGATTAGAAGAAGGTTTGGCTTGGTTTGATGGGTGAGAGGGTCTAGCCTTGAAAACTATAGCATTGAAAGATCCTTTGGGTTTTGAATAGTTGTTTTGGGGTTTCAAAGATGAGGAAGCATCATTTGATTTGAACATGATTTTCTTGTTACGTAGCTGAATTTTCTTCTCTTCGACAATACGAATCTCCAATTTTCATGCCATGGTGAATGCCTTGTCAAAGGTGCGGAAGGTCTACACCTGTAGGGTTACTGAAATGTATCTAGTGCAAGCCCATGTAAACAACTCTATGAGTTTAGTTCGAGGCAATTGAAAGGTGAGATGGTTAATTAGGCTACGTCGATGAGTGAAAAATTAAGTGATAGACTTGTGGTCATCTTTGTCAGTGTGGAGTAAAGATCACCATAGTGACTTTCTTGACAATGTTGATTGAGAAGTGGTCTAAGAAGGCTTGGGCTACTTGATCAAATGAGTAGATGGAATTTACGGGAAGCCCACTATACTAGTCCAATGTAAGTCCGGTGAGGGAAATTGGGAAGGTTTGTAGGAGTAAAGCGTCATTATGGGAGATCAGGTAACACCCATGTTTGAAAGACTGCAAATATTGTTGCGGTCTTCTTTACTATTGAAATGGTTGAATTTTGGCATTTCCCAATGTACAAGGTATGGGAAAATAGGAATAGATGGATGAATGGGCTCATTACAAATTTCATCATAGGTGAGAGAATTGTGTGAGCCGGAAACCGATGCTTCTAGTGTCTGCATCCTTTCCATCATTAATTTAATGAGTTCATTGGTAGGTTATGATGGAAGGGATCCTCCTGTGGTGTAGGAGGGCTGGTACTAAACATGTGATGTGGGTGGCATTCTAGTGTATGGCGGTGCCGAATAGGAAGGTTGAGAATAGGGGATCGACATAGAGGGCATATATCCATAATGGGTGATGGACGAGATAGGGGGTTGTTGATAGTATGTATATGTAGGTGGGATGGTCGGTGACTCTAGTAGTGATTAGGGGTAGAGATTACGGGATGGAGAGGACAAGATTCTGGAATGGAGTAGGGGTCACCAACACCACAGGTGGTTGTGTTGTAATTGGTATCTGTGAGACAATGGGTGTAGATGGGGTTATGGTCTGGGTGGTCAATGAGGGGACAACAAATACTATAGGTGTGACTAATACTGCAGATGTAGCAGTCATAGTGGGTATGGGGCCTAGTTGTGAAACCACTGGGGGTAAAGTAGGTGAAGGTAATGCCACATTAGTAGGGGATGATGCAGAAGTGGGAATAAGGGTAGGAGAGATGGATACGGGCATGCCATATATCAACTGACTTGAGGAGTCCCGGTGGAAGAGTGGGAAAGGTAGAACTTTAAGGCCACAAGATTCGATCGAGGAGTCGTGTAAATTCCTTGTTACCTATGGAAATGGTGGTAGGTAGGGTTGGATCCATGGGTGACAGGATAAAGGGTGGTGAAGGACTAGGTGGGAGTGGTTGACAACTAACATGGAATATAAGAGCATTAGCTTGGTTGCGAGTCAACACCATGTGAATGAATGTATATCAGGTGATGTTGTATCCTGCAGATGACATAGAGAGTAGTAGGAATGAAGAAAACAAGTGTTTATAGGTGGATTTGGGTAATGTATCAGTTGAGATTCAGCACAGGGTAACCGATGCTAGTTAAGGATGACCGATGATGGTTTAGGGGTAACCGAGGTCGGTTACTATGAGAAAAGAATAGTTTGACCAAAGGGGGAAAAAAATGATGAATGTCAAGTAGATAAGCTGTATGATGACAGTTTATGAGAGTACAGAGAGTACAGAGACTTAGAAAAACTCAAAATAGTGAAGAAGATGAGAATAGGTGTCCCTTGGGCAAGTTAACCAAAAGGATAGGGAACCAATGGCGTTAGGTAGAACCGATGACGGTGAGGTGTAAACCAATGATGGTGAATAAACCGATGCCGGTTACTATGAAAATTTGAAGAATGCAAGAAAATAGATTGTTGTGAACTGAAATCAGATGAATGATCAACCTAGAATCCTGGAGATGATATAATGAGGTCCTGACACACTCAGAAGAAGTTAGAATACTCCAAATGTGATTGTGGAGTGTGTAAGGAAAAATAATGTAAAATGGAGAGATGTATCCTCACACCTCAAAATGCACGTCAATCAAACACTAAAAACACGTATCCAACAAGTGATTTTAATGTGTTGAGCTTATGCTATTTAGAATAGTGACTTATGAATTTAGAGTAGATTTTTTGGTGAGGAAGGCTTCCTACGAAGAAGGATATCTAAAAGGAGAGGTTTTAGATTATGTTATGGTGGGGGCATGCCATCCTCTGAGGTAATGACTCGACAAAAGTAACCACCTGGGTGCCCACTGTCAATCCACTAATCGTGTGATCAATGACAACTTCTTCCGGGTGAGATGTTGTTTAAGAAGATATGTATTTTTTCAATTTCGTGTAGTTTAGTAGAAGAATAAGAAAGAGATTGATTTTCTACGATTCTTTGTGTCAACCATCGGCTAGGCATGAATTCCAGCATATAGGTTGCCCTTTTTTAATGTGAGCTAAATGGAGCATTCAAGGATAAAATGTAATTGATTTTAAACCCAAATCGACAAATTACATTTGATGAAGCAAATGATGAACATGTAGGAATGTGCTCTTTCACTACTTATGTGAATGCAAGAAAGAAGAAATGATTTGTTTTAAGCACCAAAAGAAGAAGAGTGGATTACCAGGAAAGAAATTTAGTGTGAATAAGTTTAGAAAATAAATGAAACACACAATCTTTACCTAGGAATGAAGAAAAATGCAAGGAACCCCAGATGGGTCCCACCGGAGCGGAAAAATATTTCACCATTTTCTTTACATTATTGAGACGAAACAAATAAGGGTGATGGGATGAGAATGAATACCTATTATTGCTGGTCGGTTGATGGTTTTTGCATGCATTCGAAATTTTCTATCCAATCGACTATGAGAGATTCATTTTAGGTGGGAGGAACTACTTGAAATAGAAAAAAAGACCACAAAAGAAGAATTAAATAATATATGACGAGTGGACTACATAAAGTGTGCTAGATCTCGGGAAGTGTGATACTCCCTAGATGGTCACAATCAACTATTTAAAACAACTTAATACGATAAATAAATGAATTCCTATTATAGTTGATATGATTCGGTATTTCATTCAAGAACAATAAGTAAATCTAATATAATAAAGCTAGGCTATGGTCTCGAACTAAATGGTAGGTAGGTGTCGGGTGTTGGGCTGGTCAAGGTTAGGTTTTGGGTTGTTTGGGCTACTTGGTAGAAGGTAGGGTGGCTCTATTATTGACATAGGTGTAAAACATAGAGACCAATTTTGGTCGAATGCAACCGACGATGGCTTAGAAGGGACCAACGACGGTCATGGGTGACCGGCGTCGGTAGGGTTGGGGTGAAAGGAACTCAATGAGATCTGATTGTAGGAGTTGAACTGAAGCTAAACAAAGATGGAAGGGTGGATAAGGAGGTCTGTAAAGGTCTTAGGTATACTCAGAGGGGTGTAGGAGGTGAGAATGGGTGATTTGGTGGTGTGGGTAGAGGAATGGTTGAGTCTACAAGTAGGTAGAATATGGGAAAGGAACATGCAAAGTATAAACTGATAACAAAAGTAACAAAGTTTATTAAACTGAAATAGACTATGGTAGTAGAAGATACACTTATTGTGATTCAGGTTTGATGGCTAAATGGTGATGGCAATTGATCGGAATAATGGTGTTTGGTGCCATGGTAGTGCTTCCTGGAATGCTTCCGTGAGGGAAATGCTTCTGGATCTATCCTGGTGCTAGCTATGGATGTCTCAGTAGGTGTAAAAGGATCCGGTCTGCCTTGTGTGCGGTTCTCTTCTCATCCCCTTGATCTCAAAATGTGCCAACCGAAAAACAAGGTTCTTAAGGTGAATAAATGGTAACGATGGTGGTTCGGGTTAATCGGCATTGGTTAAGGCAGGATTCCCTAGATTTACTAAAAATGGCGAGATCTCACATCTTTTGGATCGGTTCATTCCTTTATCCACAAATGTGAATGGACGTTATCTTTTTATGATTGGGAAGGTTGTTAGAGGAAGAATAGGCCTTGATTTTTAGGTTTGGACCAAGTCTTATTCATTTATGGAAACATGCTATGAATAGGTATATGGTGAGGTGTCTAGGTGAGGTGTCTACTCATTTAATTAAAGTAATTAAATTAATAATGAGGCGAGGATGGGTATTAATTTAATTATAAATATTTAAATTAATGTTAATGTGGGGTATAAGGGTCATGGTTAAGTGAATGTGTGCAAATTGGTTATTCAAAAAGGGGACCAAGGGAGTGTGACCTAATTTTGGTGTCTACACCCATACTCCCGTGTCACCTTTACCCAAGAAGGTGTAACCAAAGATAAGAATACACTCCCCTCTAATAAGGTACTCAAAATAACAAAACCTTCCATCACTAGCTCTTCTACCCCACCTTTACCCAAGCAGATGCCAACAAAACATAAGACCATACCACTTATCAAACTATTGGACCAACCGATTCCCCCTCCTATTAATCCTCTTCCCTCATGATCATCCACACCTCTACCCAAACCCACACTTGCTTCCCATTGTGATCCGTCAGTGGGGTCCTACGCCAACATTTTAACCAATCTATTAGAGACTTCCATCATCACATTACCTCCGCTTTGACCTTACAATCCTCTCAAACCAAAACCAAAAGGGTTTTATGAAACCAAGGTTTGTGCCTATCATCGTGTGCCAGGACATGATGTCAAAAATTGTAAGGTTCTGAAGATCTTGCTTCTCCAACTTTATACTCCTAAATTTTTTTGATGATGACAAACTTCTTGATGAGGACCATGTTCCACCTTCACCTGTCACCACACATCATCATCCTTTACCCATTCAGTGATCAATATCTAGACCCCCACAACCATTTTTCCCACCTCCAAAATTTGAGATCAACATGGTCCGTATTAGAGAGTTGGCCAAATCACCACCCAAATTTTAGTGTGCCCTACTCATTTCACAAGGCTCTTATCCACCACTAGGATTTTTCCCCTCACACCATTATACCTTTCATGATACACCCTCTCCATCTACCTCCCTAATATTAACATTTTTCATGTTATTACCCGTGCTCAAAAAGATAAAGGAAAAGAAAAAGTAACTAGCCCATCAATCAACTCTGTACCTAATATACCATCTATACCCACACCCAAAATCACCATCCGTGGACCTACATACCCTATCTCTTACGGGGTTACCTATCACGCAATGATAAAACAACTAAATCATTATGCTCTAAAGATTTCATTGTATGATCTTGTTCAAATTTCTGAATCTCATAGACAAGCCCTTATTGAGGTTCTGTAATCCATTGAAGTTTTACCTAATGACCCCACACCAAAGGTGGCCTCCATAATTAACCCTCACCACTTGGCCTCACTAACCAAATAATCTCCTTTTTCTACCCCCATGCCCACTCCTCAATTTGTTTCCCTCGGCTTCTCTCGATGAGGAGATTGTGCCTCTCGAGTCGATGACCCCGATCCCACCCTATTACGACGTGTCATGATTAATGGTGGTGCTAGCATTAATATCATCTCCTCCCACACATACCATCAAATGCGTATCCCTTTTAACTATATGCATAACAACCTCGTTATGCTACGCTCCTTCAACAATGTCCTCACCTCCACCCTCTTGGCACCATTATCCTTCATGTTCATGTAGGTGTCACACTTTTTGAGAACTATTCTACCTCTTAGAAGGAGAGTTATAGTATAACCTATTACTCGAAGACCACTGGATTCACATCATGGGTTGTGTACCTTAAAATTTACACCATTGTGTAAAATTTGAGCATAACTACACCATCTCCGCCGACTCATTGCCATTCAAAACTTGTAACATGTTATACCAACCCAACGATGTACTTGTACCGCTTAAGGCATCTTCCACTACCCCTACTTAACCTTCACCGACAAACACATCCACCAATGCTTCGCCACCTCTCCTGCATCTAATTCTTCTATTCCTACTACTACTACAGCTTCCACAACTAATAACTCGCTTCCCAACCCATCGATACCCATCTTTTCCAATCATCTAGTGAATAGTCTATCTACGCTACCCACATATCTCCTACAAATACCTTGGAAGGTATTTTTCAATGCCTCACTCTACAGAGATTACCACCTATATAATATCAATGCATTCCTCACTCCGCAAGAGTATGCAAACCTACATCAGCACCCTCGTTATGACTACTGCATAGGTGAGGTTTTCCCTTATGGTCCTCCCCATCTTCACACTAACCTAACATATGGGGGAATTGACACTGCCACCTATTCACCCAAATCTCCATCCCAAACATGACCATTTTCATCTAACCTCCAATCCTTTACTAAAGTTCACTTCACCCACACTTTCCTTCACCGTTGCACATGGAAAGGATTTGGCTTTGGTTTTTACGAACAAGGCCTCCATACTGTCATTTTTTGTACCACCCATAAACACAATGACCGTAGTGGCATTGGATTTTCTACACCACTTTCCAAGAAGGCCCGCATTAACCTCATTAGGGAGATAAACCTTCTTCACCCCATTCACCAATGTCACCACCTTCACCTGCGAAGTCCATAGATCCCAATTCTATCCCTCCAAACTTTTGTTTTTTAAAAACACTATTTCCTAGGACCCTTGACTTATCAACACAATGGTGAGGCTCCTTCTTCTATTCCCTTCCTATATCTTGATGTGATCAATGATGATATGCCTTCTATTAGCATTTTTCAATGTCAAGAAGATGAGTCCATCCTAACCTACCTTGATGCGGAAGATTATTGTATTCATCGGTCATTACCCTCAGAGATGAAAACCATGTTGAATAAATCGACTATCAAAATCAACATTAATACTCAAGATGACCTGCATATTCTAAAGATAGGTCAAGTATTTAGATGTTACTAAACATGAATCTTTTACCTATTTCCTCTAAGACCATAGCAATGCTTTGTTTTGGTATTATGTCGATATGCCCGTATTGACCCAAAAATCATGGTCCGCATATCGTAACCATTCCTCATGCCAAACCCATAAAAAAATCTACGGAAAATGCATCCTCACATTTCTCTTCTTGTTAAAGAAGAACTTCACCTTCTCTCATTTTCCTTCATCTTGCCCATTGATTATCCCCAATGGATTTCTAACATCATTATTTTCATAAAAGTAAAAAGGGGACTCGCGATTTACACGACTTTCGTGACCTCAACCTATATTGTCCCAAAAATTATTTTCCCCTACTAAGTATTGAACAACTAGTTAATCGACTAGAGGCCATGAAATACTATCACTCATGGATGGTTTCTCAGGTTATAATCAAATATTACTTACTCAAGAAGATCAACACAAAAATTCCTTCATCACTCCTTGGGGACCTTCTACTATTGATTCATGCCTTTTGGCCTTAAAAACATCGTGCTACATATCAGCGAGCCATAACTTATATCTTCCATGACATCATGCATTGCATATTGGAAGATTTCGTAGATGACCTTATTGCCAAATCCAAACATTGGGCTGAACACCTGGCAGTCCTTAAGGTCATCTTTGACCGCCTCATCAAGTATTATCTTCACCTTCAACCAAAGAAGTGTGTCTTTGCGGTACTTTCAGAAAACTCCTTGGTTTCATCGTTTCTTTGTGTGGCATAGAAGTCGATCTTGCTAAAGTGGATTTTATTCTACAAATTCCTCCCTACTAATCTTTGAAAAATTGAAGCTTTGCGAAGGTAAGTTGCAATCAATTCTTCTTTTTATCTCGTAACTTTTTACCGCTTATCAATCATTTCATCATTTCCTCAAGAATGATGTCTCATTCAAATGGGATGATGAATGCCATAAAGCCTTTGATGCCTTAAAATAATACCTTCTTCAACCACTAGTGCTCGTTCCTCCTAAGGATGACCAACCCTTTTACCTATACATCTCTGCCACTAACCACTCTTTAGGTGCCATGCTCGCTCATCACAATGAACAACATAGAGAGAAAGTGGTTTATTACATAATCCTCACCCTTTTGGACTACGAAACTAGATACACCCATGCTAAAAAAACTCTGCTTAGCCTTAGTTTTTTTCACCACCAAACATTTCCATTACCTACTCAACCAAAAACCTTTCTTGTCACCAATACTGACCCTTTACATTACATGTTCTTGTAGACACCAAATGTGTGTCTTACGACCCCTCGTGACCCGCATCTCATCTCGCAATCTAACCTCAAGGCACCTAAACCTTACACAATTATTTATTAATTACCTTATAATTGATAAATCCACATCACCTTACCTCCGCCACCTCACTTTGCCACCTCATCATGACCTAGCCCTAACCCTAAACTAACCTAATTAGGACCCATGACTTGGTCTAGACTCACATCCATAACTAATGCCTCCTCACTCGCACCCAAAGCTGACCTTCTAGCCACATGACCAAGCCCGCAACTCTCTCTCGGAAGAAAAGCGGGAAGGTGGGCTATTTTACTAAAAATAGCCTACTTTTTCCTTACCGATGCCGGTTCTACTCGACCGCCGTCGGTTCGCAACCGCCATCGGTTCCTCAGTAAATGGGCTCCCAAACCAAAACAACAGATCGAAATTTCATTTTGGGGATCGGTCAAGGATTTCGGATCAACAGAGAGCATTGGGAGCGAGAAATAGAGTCCAGATCTTCACTTGACAGAGCGAGACGAGTGGAAATACCGTGTAAGTGTTTACAACCAAGGAGATCAACTTACATCTTTGTCAAAACCAGTAAGTCACATCTTGCATGTCCTCTCGTTATAACATTTCTTATGCTCAGAATTTCAGTCCTCCTAAATCCGTCTCGAATCTACTACCCAACGTGTCATTGCATTTAATCATTATTCCTTTGCTTCTAATCATCCCGCTTTCCTAATATCATCCATAAACCAGCCTTACAAAACACCATAGCTACCAAGAAGATCCTAAACCCACCGGTATCGGTTATCGATATCGCAAGCATCGGCTTTCCGATCAAAACCAAAACCAGCCTTTCCCTACCTAGTTCAACGAAACAATTTAATTGATACTTTGCGCTTTTTGTGTTAATTCATATTGGCAGGGGAATCACCACCTTCGAAAGGAAGTTTTATATTTCCCGGCCCAAGGCAGCTTCCCTCATTTATTGTCTAATTAAAATCTTGTGGTCTTGTGTTCTTATTTGCAGTAGTCCTTCCAAGACAAAAAGGAGTTCTCCGCAATCAACCTGATCTTTCTCTACGGTACGCGCACACCATCTCAACATTCAACAGGTATTCCTCCTAACCCTAACCTCATCTGTTTCTAAAAGGAATGAAAGGATAGAAGCAACTCTATTCCCGTGAAGCCGAAACATTCCGAGCGAAACATTTTGGCATGCTGGTGGGACCCACTTTGGGTTTCTTTCTCTTGCTTATTAACATTTTAGGAAGCATATTTGTTGTTGCTGCTTTTGTTATATATATTTCGTAAAGAATTTGTCTTGCTTTCCTAGTTTTGCATTAGTGAAAGTCATCTCTCTTGCTTCATCGAACATAATTTTCGATTTGGGTTTAAAATACATGCATTGCATTCCCGTGTTGTTCTTCAATTCTAGTGAACATAGATTAAGTAATGTGTCGTACACGTGGGGTGATATCCATGGTATTGACAGGAAATTAACCCTAGTTTCACCGCACAACACATATCGAATCACTTCACCATTACCACAACACTCAAACATCCCCCCTTTTCCGCGGTATTCCTCCGCCCGATTGAGGTAACCTTATAAGCCAAAACAAACTTGACATTTCCCCTAGGTCTTGTTGTTTAGGATTCTGACATCATCTTACGTCTAAAGGCATAAGCCCACGATAACTAAAATTAACCCTAGGATTAGTCTCTGGATTTGCGTGTGCATCTTGCTTGTTTTCAAATTCTGTTTTCTCTATCATACTTTGTCTTCTGTGATCAATAAGTTGATAAATATACTCAACGTTGCTAAAAATCAAATTAGTAGCCTTTTATATCTTCTTATCCTAGACTTTTGACACCGGCATTGGTTAAGGGACCGACGTCGTTTGCTCTGTGACCGACACCGGTTAGTAAACCGATATCGGTTCGTCTCCATCACCCACGACAAACCAAAGAACTTGCCAAATTCATCATTCTGAGGTTGTTTTTGTTCTTGATAGATTGAAACTTTCCTGTGTGTTCTTGTCCATGGTTGTCATCACTCGGAAGCAAGCCGCCGCCATGGTTTCACATGCCTGCTCTGTGTCTTTGCCTGAATCACCCCCTTCACATTCTATAGGGAACCCTACGGACACCAGTGAGATCCCCCAAATTCCTGTAGGAGACAAGGACTTTGCCAAATTTCTGGATGCTAATCCCAGCGCTGTACAATACTATTTGTCTCATGCCCCTGACCGTACGCCTGATGGTCAGCTCCTTATTGGCATGCCTATTAGTATAGCTGCTCATTTAGCTCCCACTCCTCCTGATAACACTGCCTTACTTCCTGCATCTCTAGCCCCGTCTCCCAATCCGATGGCTTCAGAGGTTCATACGACCCCGATTAGCTTTCCTTTGGTTAATCTTGGACCCCACGTATCGTTACCACCAACCCCTATCTCATCTCTCTTTGCACCACTCCATTCATGACTTACTCTCTGTCACCTATTCACACGAGCTTTCCTTCTCAAGCTCCGCCTACCTTTTCATTCCCATACACGTATCCAAAGAACCTCAACACCTTATATGGGACATCCCTATTCTCGTTGCTCCAACATACTCATCCTCCATACCTTATCAACACTTAGCCCCACCATTGTCCAAATGGAAGCCCTTGGTCCAACTTGCCTCCGCTTTACCATAACAACGCATCATCATCTCATCCAACCACGATTTCATCAAACAAATGATGGACAAAATGCAAAACCTGGAGGCTTCTATTTCAGGAAGTCGTAGCGCCTTGACATACGAGCAAGTTTTTCGGGAGCCCATTCACCCTTCTGTCCCCCTTCATTCATATCCTCCTCAATGGGAGTTGCCAAAATTTACTCGTTTTAACAGTAAAGAGGATCCTCAACAACACTTGCGATCATTTAGACATGCTTGTTATTTGATTGCCCATGATGACACCTTGTTACTCCGCACCTTCCCCATGTCCTTATCAGGACCCACCTTGGAGTGGTACAGTGCTTTAACCCAGCACTCGATCTTCTCTTTTAACCAACTAGCCCAATCTTTCTTGGATCATTTCTCCATTAACATTGCCAAGAAAGTATCTATCACCGACCTCTATGCCATCCGACAATTTGAAGATGAATCTATCGCAGATTTCATTGGACGATGGCGGGGCCTTATCAACCAACTTACGTATGCCTTGCCTCAAACCGAACTTATCGAACTATTTACGTGGGCCTGCGCTAAGCACATCTCCCCTACCCTCCAAATTCAAACTTTCCGCACATTCGACGAGGCCTTTACCATGGCTCGGAAACTAGAAATTCGAGCCTTAGAAGAAGAGAAATTACGGTTGCGTAACAAAAACCCCAATTTCTGAACTCCTGATTCTACCAACAAGCCAAACACCACCACTCCTCACGCGTCCACTTCTTCTAAATCAAAAGGAGCTGTCCACGCGGTAATGGTCAAATCTCAAACACCGTCCAATACTCCGCCGAAAACCACCTATAAGTACAAAGCCGAGCCCATCAATTACACTCCCTTGGGAGAAACTTATGGCGTCATCCTGGAGAAATTGCTCAAAGCTGGGGCTATCACCTTGCCCCCTGTTAAACCTCACTCTGGGTTTGACTCCACCCGCGCAATACCTTCCTGGTACAAAGAAAATGACTTTTGTAACTTTCACCGCGTAAAAGGACATAGTCATGAAAACTGCAAGATGTTGAAAAACATAGTGCAGGAAATGGTTGATGCGGGGGATATAACCCTTGATAATCCTAACGCCCCTGCTAACCGAAATCTGAAAATTTTCAACAAGCCATTCCCGAATCACTCGTCCAATAGTAACGTAAACCAAGATATCTTAGCCGAGGAGAGTGTTCATGAGATCCATGCAGTCTTCGATTCTCAGCCAAAAGCCTCTATTGAAAAAATTTTGAATCAAGCCTCTCCACCAACATAGGAGTCTGAACCTCCTTCACCACCATCAAGCCAAAGTGAAATCATTCCTTTACCCATAAAAGAGTTAACTACCCGGACTTCTCTTCTCATCGACGAGTCTTCTTACACCACATCCCTACGAGACTGTGAGCGAGGATGTTATCTAATTTATCTATTTCCCAAACGTCCCTTCTACCACTCTTGCTGCACAAGAGGAAGGCTCGCCACTCCTTTTGACATCCTTAGACGAGAAATCTCTTACAATGACATCACCACATTCTTTAAACATGACGGACCCCCTCAAACACGCCTCTTACCTATTAGTCCTTCATCGCCTAAATCTTTTCAACGACCGTCAGGTTGACCTCTTAACATCTATTGACATAGTGCCTCATCTACCTCCCCGTGTCACACCCGCAAAGTGGACTCGAATTACAACCCACCTTTCTTCCGTACAAAAATTACAAATCACACTGAGACTGTCATTCCACGTAAGATGAGACAGTGCCCTATGGGAATGTTTGAGTACCCCTTTTCTACTCAAATGCAAATGACCGATCCTCGATGTCTCCACCATATACCCGAAGTGTTTGCGTGCTTAAAATGCCCCTGTTCTCACCTTCACCCCCTCACCTCTACCAAATGCCCCGTCCACTTCTATCAACTTGACCAGATCTTCCCTACGCTGGGACCTCACCAATGCCCGGCCTAACGCACCCGCCTAAGCGACTCGATCTATCCAAAATAAATCCGCTCCGCCACCTAGGAGACAAACTCAATCCGTGCCCCTATCACAATCAAAACCATCATCGTCATACCTACCTTCCATATTGGGACCCCATCCTCTACCTTACATCAATATATCATACCTCCCGTTTTTCTTCAAAACAACCTACGCCTTCCGCACCTATACAAATTCCAGGGTATAAGCAACACCATCACTCCGCGTATCCCGTCCACCTATCAACCCTAAACAAATTCCATCATCAAAAGATTTTTTTCGGTCACTCCTATTTCCCGTGGTTGTTTTCTGATACCACATCATCTGCGGCCTCATCATCCAACATAGCTTCTGCGCCAAAGAAATCACGTTTAATGAAAACCACGTATCAACACCCCTTGGCTAAACCACCACCCGTGCGAACCAACCACGCCCAAACATTACCAAAACCCGCACAACCAATACCCTCATCCTCTTCTCGATTTTGACCCACTCAAAGGATCTTACGCCAAAATCCTTGCTATGTTGGTGGAGAATGCGACCATTTCCCTACCTCCACTTAGACCTTATGACCCGTCTAAACCCCGACCTATGGGTTACGATGAGTCTAAAATCTGCGCTTATCACCGCACACCAGGACATGATGTGGAGGGATGCAAAGCTCTAAAAACCATCCTTCGTCAGTCACCTCTCCCGGATAGAAAGATTAAGAAAGACAACTTACGAAGGGAGAGACCTTTAGTTTCCATTCCCTCTCCTATACCATCTATCCCCGCCTCACCAAGATCTATCATTATTACAACCCCACCTCTTGAAGACCATGAGTTATCCCAACCATCTTCCTCATCTCAGGTCTACGAGATTAATATGATTAGTGTCGCTACTCGAGGGTAGAAAAACAATGGGAAAGCAAAAGAAAACACACCTACGGCATCTCTTTCTCCGTCAAACATCCCGATTGCACCACCACCTAAAGTGGTCATTCGCGACCCGCCTATCCCGCTCTAATGGCATTGCCCACCGAAATATGATTAAACAGCCTTCACCAATCGCCCGTAAAATGACATTGTATGATCTCATTCGACTTCAATCTCATCGACAAGCTCTCGTTGAGATCCTTCAAGGATAGAGGTTTTACCTAATGAAACCCCGCCTATCGCCTCCCATTCTAACACCCAATCACGTTGCCTCTCTCACTAAACAGCCCACTACTCCAATCACTTCTGTCTCTATACCACAAGCTGCTGCAGTCAGTTTCTCTGAAGATGAAATTGTTGACTTTGGTACAGAAGACCCTGACCCTGCCCTTTTCATTTCCGCTTACATCCGGGACATTCGGGTACGTCGTGTTATGATTGACGGGGGTGCTAGCCTAAACATCATCTCTTCAAAAGCCTTCCAACAAATGAATATCCCTTCTAGTTGCATGTGTGCCAACCCCATCATGTTGCGGTCATTCAATGACGCTATTACTTCTACCTTAGGCACCGTGATCCTCAACATTCGGGTAGGACCACGTACTTTACCCGAACTCTTCTATGTCTTGGAGGGAGAGTTCCAATATAATATATTGCTGGGTCATCCTTGGATCCGAGCCATGGGATGCGTTCCCTCAACATTACATAGATGCATAAAATTTGAGTACGAGGGGAAGTCCTACACCGTAAAAGCTGACCCTCCCCCCTTTAAAACCAATATGTTATACCGCCCTAACGATGTGCTTATACCAATCAAGACACCCATACATTCAACCCAACCATCCTCTTCAAATGTACCTCAACCATCCACCTCAACCGCGCTTACGCCTTCAACTGATGAAACCACCATCGCAAAAACCACTTCCTTCCCACGCTTAACATTCCAACCTCCGACCCCTTAGTAGATGTTTTTCAGCGCCTTACGCTGGGGGAGTACCGCCTATATAACGTTAGTTCTTTCCCTACCCCGCAGGAGTACGGACAATTACATGCACATCCCACCTACGACCGTCGCGTGGGGGAGGTAATCTCTTACGGACCACCCCATTGCCGCACTAACCTAACGTATGGGGGTGTTGACGCATCCTCCATTATCCCTGAACCTCCTCTTGGTGTGGTTCCCTTTCAATCCGATTTTCAATACTTGACAAATCGTCGTTTCACCCTCACCTTCTTGACTCGTTGTGTGTGGAAAGGCTTTGGTTTTGGCCTTTACGAACAAGGCCGACATACACTCATTCCCATGACTACCCGTAAACATAATGATCGCAGTGGTCTCGGTTTTCCCGAAACACCTACACAGAGACACCTCCCGTCACCGTATCTCCGGAAGAAGAAGACGTCGCCCTACCAAACCATCATCACCCACTTTGCCATCATCACCCACGTAATCTATAGACCACGAATCCATCCCTCCTAACTTTTTTTTTTTTCATAAATGCTATCTTCATAGGTCCTCTCACTTATCAACGCGATAATGAGGACCCATCTTCTCTTCCCCTTCGTATCCGGACATGATCGAAGAGGATTTGCCTTTGATTAATGTTGTTGAATGCCGTGATGATGACTCCATCCTCACCTACCTTGCACGGATGATTCTTATATTCAACGAGCCTTACCATCTCAAACCCAAACCATGCCGAACGAATCTACCATAGAAATCAATATCCACATGGAGGAGGATCTCACATTGTGAAGATTGGACAATCCCTTACAACATCAGAACAAGCCGCCTTTACTACCTTTCTCCGTGCTCGCAACCAAGCTTTCGCATGGTCTTATGCTGACATGCCAGGAATTGATCCTACCATTACCGTCCATAACATCACCCTAAACCCCGATTCCAAACCAGTCAAACAGAAATTGAGAAAAATGCATCCACGCATTGCTCTCTTGGTCAAAGAGGAACTCCAACGACTCCTTTCTGTTTCCTTCATCCTGCCTATCGACTACCCTCAATGGATTTCTAACATCGTACCTATCACTAAAGTGACAGGGGGACTTCGGATATGCACGGATTTCTCGAGATCTTAATCTCGCTTGCCCCAAGGATGACTTCCCCTTACCTAGCATTGACCAACTTGTTGATCTAACTGCAGGTCATGAGATGCTCTCTCTCATGGATGGCTTTTCAGGATACAACCAAATTTTGGTTGCCCCTGCCGATCAACACAAAACTGCCTTCATAACTCCTTGGGGAACCTTCTGTTATCGTGTCATGCCATTTGGCCTTAAGAATGCTGGTGCTACCTATCAGCGGGCTATGACCTACATTTTTCATGACATTATGCACACTATCCTTGAAGATTATGTCGACGATCTTCTCGGCAAGTCTAAACATCGTAGTGAACATCTCAATGTTTTAACCATTATTTTTAATCGCTTCGTTACAATATTTTGTCCGCCTTCAACCAAAGAAATGTGTCTTTGGTGTTCTTTCGGGAAAATTCTTGGCTTTATCGTCTCTTTTCGTGGCATTGAGGTCGATCCATCTAAAGTCAAAGCTATCCTGAAATGCCCCCACCCAAACATCTCAAACAATTGCGTAGTTTACAAGGTAAGCTCTAATCTATCCGACGCTTTCATCTCCTAACTCTCGGATCGGTGTCAACCTTTCCATCACCTCCTTAAAAAGGATATTGCATTCCAATGGAGCGAAGAATGTCACCAAGCCTTCGAAGCTCTCAAATCCTATCTCTTGTAGCCACCCGTGCTTATCCCACCCCAAGACGACCGCCCTTTCTACCTTTACCTTTCCGCCACCGACCACGCTGTAGGAGCCATGCTTGCACATCGTGACTCTGAGAATCGCGAACAAGCCGTTTATTATATAAGTCATACTTTGGTGGACTATGAGACTAGGTACACACATATAGAAAAGTTATGCCTAGCCCTATCATTCGTGGCCACCAAACTCCGACACTACCTTCTAAATCACAAGACTTTCGTCATCACCAATACAGACCCCATCCATTACATGTATGCCAAACCTCATCTGAACCAACGCATTGCCAGATGGCTCATGCTTCTCGCCGACCTCGACCTTGAGTTTGTCCACCAGAAATCAATCAAAGGACAAACCATCGCAGACCAACTTGCAGAAGCTCCTTTACCTGGGGAACAATTTACCAATTTCACATTTCCCGACGAACTCATCGCTACTCTTTCCCTCACGGAGGAGTCGTACCTAATGACCCTCTTCTTCGATGGATCTAAATTCCAGCGCGGCGGAGGAGCCGGCGTTGTTCTCATTCCTCTCGACGCTGAACCTATGCCTCTTTCATTCTGACTCGATTTCCCTTGCACTAATAATATAATGGAATACGAGGCCCTTGTTACTCTGGTCTCCAAGTTGCGTTACACTTAGGCATCAAATCTATCAACATTTTTGGCGACTCTCAATTGGTAGTCAATCAAGTTATGGGCGTCTACCAATGCAAAAATGAGGAACTTCAAAATACAAACACTACGTGGATTCACTTCTAGCCTTATTTACCCACTATTCTATACAAACCATTCCACGCTCCACTAACAAATTTGCAGACACTATGGCTTGCCTAGCCTCGTAAATTCTCGCCGCACCAACCGACTCAAATTATTCGTTGTGGTCCAAAGAACTTTTTGCCCTATCCTATTCAACCCCGGTAGTTTGTATGATAAATACTGTGTCTACTAGTTCGCAGGATACTTGGTATCACCAATTTCACGATTACCTTACAATCTCTGTCCTCCCACCTCGACCTTACTAGTAACGGCAAACGTGATTTTCTTAAAAGTGTTTTGCGTTATGTTGTCATGGGGGACTCCTCTATAAACGTGGCTTTGATGGCATCCTCCTTCGCTGCTAATCGGCACGGAGGCCACTCATACCATCCAACAGTCCATGACGGTATTTGTGGTGAACATTTTAGCGGCCTTGCCATGGCCAAACGAATCCTTCACCTTGGTTATTATTGGCCTACTCTCAATAACGATCGCTACTGAATATGTTAAGTGTTGTGTTATGTGTCAAAGAACATGCCAACCTTCAACATACTCCTAGCCACCCGCTTCCAGTCGCTCGAGATCTTTGGCCCTTCTCACAATGGGGTTTAGACCTTATTGGTGAGATTCACCCGACCTCTTCACAATGTCACCGTTGGATAATCACAAAGAACCGAATATTACAAAAAATGGGTGGAGGCTATTCCACTCATTTCAATCAAAAAAGAAAAAATTGTCGAGTTCATTAACCACCACATTATCTCGCCGCTTTGGTGTTCCTCATCGCTTTGATAACAAATAATGGAAAATCTTTCAAAAACAAGTTGTTGCAAGACCTTTGCGACAACTTTGGTATCAAACTTAGCTTCTCATCACCCTACTATCCACAAGCCAATGGGCAAGCCGAGTCCTCTAATAAAACACTAACCAAAATCCTCATGAAAGTTGTCAATGACTCCGGCAAAAATTGGCACGATCACATTCCCTTTGCCCTTTGGGCTTATCGTACTAGCATTCGTACTCTACTAATGCCACACCTTTTTCTTTGGTATACGGTACCGAGGCTGTTTTGCCTCTCGAAATACAAATACCCTCCCTTAGAATATCTCTTCAGGATATTCTCACCAACGATGATTTCCGCCAAGAGCAGTTAGCCCAATTGGAGCTTCTTGACGAACGCCGTCTTATAGCTCTTGATCACCTTCAAATATATCAAAAACGCATTAAACATGCTTATGATAAGCGACTTCATGAGCGTACTTTTAAGGTTGGTGATCTTGTCCTCAAAGAGAATCAACATGTAACCAAACTAGAAAAGAGCAAACGTGGAAAATTTGCTCCCAATTGGATTGGGCCTTATATAATCAATCACACCTATGGATCTCGGTACTTATCGTTAGCTTCGCTTAATGGTAAACCCGAGCTCGAACCCCTTAATGCCTTGCATCTTCGACCATTCTACTTTTTGAAATTAGTGTTATATCACTTCTTATATAGTGCCGCTCGTCCCTTGAGCTCACTTACCACTACATACACTCGTTTCCTACACCTCGTAATAACAATCAAGCTCACATAGTTTGATTCTCACCTCCCTTGATGATGTCTTCCCCTTTTTAGTCTAGTCCATGACTTCAAAGTATTAAAATAAGCCGTATTCTTATGGGATTTTCTTGAGTCAAACTTACTACTAAACTAGATGCTTCACGCCAAAAGAACATCTAGTCATCTAAATTAAATATAGATCGCTCCCTCGAAGGACAGCTATATGCCGAACTATTGCTGCTATTATATATAGATCGCTCCCCAAGGACAGCTATGCATTAAAATCATATCTCTTACATTATAAATAGACCGCTCCTCGAAGGACACTTATACATAGTCACTTTTATCGAAGCTTCTCGCATTGATCAACTTCGTGAAGACCTCAAGAATAAAACAATCAATATCCTCGGTAGACTTCCCGCATTGATCACTTATATTCAATAAAATAAAAGCCTCATTCAAAAGAACTTTTGAGTCATGGACTTGTCTATTTAGGGTAGGTTCTCTTTTGTCAGAACACTCACTTTGTAATGAGTTCTCCGTACCTCAGCTATATCATCCACCTCACCTCACCATCTATTTCAAACTCAAGGGACGTGACGTACACCTGATATATTGTGATCATACAACTCTTTTCACCTATTGACTTCTCGTCTATGCACGGTACCTAGGGCTTCAGGCTCATTCTACGTTGTGTGGTTTGTTTAGCTCTTTTCACCTACGAAGCACTCTTTCCGCTTTGCCTCGCATCTAGGATTGTGTGTTGATCTTAATCAGGACATGATTCCCTTCTACTTGGGTAGGCTAACTTTCGCTTCCCTTATACCTTTTACAACATCACCAATTCATTACCAACACCATCAACCTTACCTTTACTAATCTTAATATTTTTACCAACCAACCAATTGCCTAAACCGTACCAAATTGCCTGAATTCGCCTCTCCCTGATCCTAAGGGAGAACTACATCGGTCTGAGGCCCCTCCTTGCTTTGTGCAAAGGGCTATGTAGGCAGCACTTCGGAGACATGGGGTCTCCCAAGGTTAGCTCGACCATCCCCTACCATAACCTATCATGTGTGGTAAATATAAATATTTTTGTGTATTTCTATTTAATCACATTCCTCTTTATCCTTTTTCAAAACACCGAAAGTCAAAACGAAAACATTCTTATTATTATAACTCAAATCAACATACATATCTCATTTTATTTAGATGTTAAACAAATACATCTTCTCTATCATCGACACGCAGTCGGTACTCTTATTTATTCTTATACCTTGCTAACATTTACTCGCACCCTCACGCCTCATCCCGAACTAGGAGATGATCATGATCGCTTGACCCCTCTCGCCGGGCCTCTCTGTCCTCAAAGGTACCACGGCTATTGTACCGCCACCGATCTCGCCAATCTCTCCTGTAACATATGAATACGCCTCTCGCATGGAGGACTCCAGCCTCTAGTCTCTCCGCCCGTGACTCAACCACTAACAATCTTTGTCTCATTCACTCGCGTTTGGAGCTGCTGAACCAAACGCTGCAGACGATCCTCTCTGCTGTAATCACTGCTATGTCGTGGTGCTCACGTACACCTCACGCTTCTGCTACCCACCATAATCTATAGGCCTCTGTCGTTCTTGCATCCATTACCCTCGCGATCGGGCCGCTACCTCTTCGTGCCCTTCTCGAGGTGTTGGCCGGGGAGGTGAGAATATTTCCTCTGCATCGATCCTCATATAGGGTCTATAAGCCTGGGGTATATCCTACACAAATCCAAATTGTCGCCACACGCGATCTAGAGGAATCCTCTCATACTCACCCGGCCTGTGCCCTGCGATCCACCTCAATCGCTCTACACCCCTCAACTCCTCAGCTATGTTCTCTGTTACCATATAGTTTCCGTATGGCCTCCAACAGATATCCGCAACCGTCACTCTCTCCCATACCTGCCTGTAATACTCAATATCACCCGTCACGGCCTGGGATCTGGCCTCTTGTTCTGTCTGGACCCATCGTCTGAATCCCAACCTCTGCACTCCGGTTTCTCCCGACTGGATGGGTCGGCCTATTGGTCGCACACAAACAATGTGCTCATAGGCCCAACAGTGTAATAAGTATGAACAATCCAGCGTCGTCCTGTGATTTCACCTACAAGCCCATAAACCCCTGTATAGCTCCGCCAAATATGCAGGTGCCCATGCAAACGTAATGTTCCTTTCTACCATCTCCCAGATAACACACATCAATGCCTTTGGAAATCTTCCTCCTTCTGCCCTCGGTAATGCATAATACCCTACCGCTATCATTAATATCACTGCTAACCTTGTCTCCTCAGGGTGTGCTGTATACATTACCCCATACGTAAAGGATAAACCTCGCTATGTCAAATCTCGTGCGTATGGACCAAATACTACTGTTATCGCTCCCCGTGCCACGCTAGGTAGTGCCTGATATACTGGTTCTCCTATAATAGGGAGTCTCAAAATCCGAAACACATCTTCCAATGTTACTGTCATCTCCCCTGTTGGCAGATAAAAGGTATTTGTCTCGGGATTCCATCTCTCAATCAATGCCTGCAACATAGCATGGTTCCGTGCAATTCGTGAATAATAGCGGATTCCACTTAACCCCAAATGATTTATCAATGTCCATTCAGCTGGTGTTACATCCGCTCGGATTCGTGACAACAGTGCTGGCACACTATCATTCATCCTCAATCCTGCCTCTGCCTGCATACACCAAAACAACAAACAACCATTCAATCCGTCAGGGTTTTTCAAACATTCTGGAAATTCCTCCAGTAACCGGTATCGGTTATACATAACCGGTATCGGTTCAGTAACCGATACCGGTTACCTCTAACCGCTACCGGTCACTGTCAATTACATACATCTTGCCTAAAACAACCACCTACGACAATAAATTGCTCGTTTATTCCTCTCTGTATACACAGACATACCCGAAACCCTTGATTACCTACCACGTAACACTTACCTCACCTATAACCCTTGCTATCATGTTTTCTTCTTCATATCTACCCACTTAATCTCTTATTCATAACACATGCAAAAATCAAATCACAACCAAAACATTTACCTCTCGGGGTCATAGAGCTTGAGGTGGCCCTTGTCTTCCCTCTTGTCCCCGCCTCACTGGATGTTTCTCTCGTCCCGCCATTATCACCACTCTTTTCAAATTCGCCTTTCTACTTTCTCGAATCTCCGATCGCATTCACCTTCCCAATCTCTTTTTCTTATCACCCAAATCTCTCATACAAATTCCTGTCTCTCTTCTCCTTATCACTCAAATCTCTCATGCAAATACCTGCCTCTACCGTCAAGCGTCGCGTTCGTGTATTTAACCTCTTGCATGGCTCTAAAATTAAAACTTAAGTTGCCACCCTAGCTTTTCTATTTTTAGAAAAGCTCATACCTAATAACCGGTATCGGTTACTTAACCGATATCGGTCTATCAGCTACCGATATCGTTCCTTAACCGATATCGGTTACACACCTATCTTTTCTCAATAGCGTTCTTTTCTTCATTTCTCACCTAAATTTTTGTCGCGCCCGCCTCTTTTCCTGCATAAACAACACAATTTACCACATTTGTTCATCCACCACACATAGCATTACAATTTCGTTAACATCATTTATTTTATACAAATACACAAACCATCAACTACGGATATCAAGAAACTATCAATCTATACATCATTTGGATCCAACTCATCAGTTACATATATCACAATGTCACAAAACCACCAATTCATCACATAACCTGACATTCATATATACGTGCAAAAACAAAAACATCAACATCATCCATCTATCAACATGTCAACTAAAACTTATCATACATTATATATTACCAACCATTAACAAAATATTTAAACACATTTTGAACACTGCACATGGATCAAAACATCGTCTCTATATATATACAAATTTTTAAAAATACAATGTGCCCTACATCGGGGCCTCTGTGATCTCATAATCCACCAAAGCCGGCACGCAGCCGCAATAATCAAAAAATCTCGAATTAGCTCGCAGCCGGTCCTCGTATCAAAAATAGATATATACTCGGCTCGCAGGCCGGTATCCACTATACAACCCCTACTCGGCTCGCAGGCCGGTATACAATAAATGAATAAATGAATACATGAATAATACATAGGCACGCAGGCCTCTATCAATACACCCGGTTCGCAGACCGGTGCCCATCTATCAATACACCATGTCTGGGATCTCTCAGCTCTCCCCACCGCCCTCGGCACCTCTCCCCGCTGGTCCCTGTGGTGCCTCTCGCCTCCTGCCTGTGACGGACCCACCAGCTGTGGCTGCACCTCCCTGAGACCTCTGGCTCCGAGAGGTCTCTGCTCTATGTGCCGCATAGGGCTGATAATCAGCCCCGGTACCATCAAGAATATCCTGATAGTATCGGGCCTCCGCTCTAGCCTCCATGTAACGCTCTCGAGCCACCGTAGGTACTGGGGCTGGTCCCCTGACACCTACTACCAGTGCCCCCGTGCTCGTGGCCGTGCCGTGGTGCTCGTGGCCGTGTGGTACTCTATACTGTACTCGTGCTCGGGCCGTGGCTGTATACCTACTGGTGGTGGTGCTGGTACCTATCTTCGCTACTGTACTGTGTGGGTGTGGTCTTTGGTGGTGGTGCTTTGCTGTGCTCAATGCTCGAGCTCAAGGCTACTCGCCTCGTAAGACACTATATTCGTGCTCGTGGCTGCAGCTAAATCGCCTCGTAAGAGCTACACTGCCCCCTGAGCTGATCTCTCTCTCCTATCATGCAGCTGCCAGTCTCAGGCAGTGCAGTAAGCATTATCTCAAGGCTGCTCTCTACCCAAATTTCACCACACACCTGTATGCTCCCGTGCACCAAAGATCATCTATACCCTCACCGCTGGCCTCTCTCTGCTACCCAATCTAGATCCAAAGGCATGTGGTGCGGCGGTGGGGCCTCTACATCATCTCTCCCAGACGAGGAACGGAGGTGGCTCATCTGCGCAGCCCCATCTCGCTCGCCACTCTCTAGGGGTATCCGCTCGTCTGATCATCCTCCGCCTCCGTCCTACTATCCAAAATGTGTACTTTGGATTAGGCGCAATCGTAAGCGGGCTCCTCTACTAGGATGGTGACCTCTGTAGGGTCTCCATACAATGTCTACTATGTAAGGCCCTCTAAAGAAATGTCTATAGTATGCCACATCCCAACCTGCCATAATCGCTGCATGGTGGCCCACGACCCCCAACCACCTCTGAAAGCCATATCGGTATACGACATGTGGCCCTGGCTGCTGGGGTAACCCTACTGGCCTGATGCATACGATGTGCTTGTATGCCCAATAATGCAACAAAAATGTAGAACAAATACCAAATCGCCTCCTCCGGCGATAGCCCCATAGCTCCTGTATAATTGCACCAGATATACTTGGGTGCCCGGGCGTAACAGTGTGCTCCTCCACCATCTCCAGCAGCACCCCCATCAATGCTCGTGGGAAGCGGCCTCCCTCTGAGTCCGGGAGGGCAAAGCAGGTGATCCCAACCATCATCAACACACGGGGCGGTCATGTCTCGTGTCGATGCGCACGCAGACATGTCACTGCATCCGATACTCGCGGCTATGGTAGGTCGGTGGTCGTCATGATGGGATGGGTGGTAGTGGTGGTGGTCCACTGGTCTAGCCCCTCCGGCTCCTCTCGCCGTGCCATGGCTCCAATCCGATCTCTTGGGTCCCGGCCAATCAATCAGCCGCCTCCTCCGCTAATCGGGCCCACTATCAACTCTCTCCGCCAATACAATCACTCCACCTCACTCAATCAAGCCTCTAATCCCAACTCTCCACGTCAGACAAGTCGATTTGGTTTGCAAATAACAAAAGTGACAATGACAAGCCGTATTTTTCTTTTTATAGGTTTTTCGCCTTTCACCGATATCGGTTTCATTTTGCCCTAAGGAACCGGTATCGGTCCCTTAACCGATATCGGTCATGCAGAATCGACATCGGTTCTCTACCCAACTTTCACCCCATTCTTTGCCCTTATTTACTCCTTGCCTCTTTTTCACCAATATCGCCTCTATCCACCTTTGCTGCACACCATTTGTTCACTTGTCCAGCCTGACCTAAGGCCTCAACCTACCTATTCGGCCCGACCTAAGGCCTCAACCTACCAATTGGCCCGACCCAAGGCCTCAACCTACCTATTCGGCCCGACCCAAGGCCTCGCCCAACCATTTGGCCCGACCCAAGGCCTCGCCCTACCTATTTGGCCCGACCCAAGGCCTCGCCCTACCTATTTGGCCCGACCCAAGGCCTCGCCCTACCAATTTGGCCCGACCCAAGGCCTCAACCTACCCATTTGGCCTGACCCAAGGCCTCAACCTACCCATTAGGCCCGAACCAAGGCCTCGCCTACCTATTTGGCCCGACACAAGGCCTCAACCTACCCATTTGGCCCGACCCAAGGCCTCAACCTACCCATTAGGCCCGACCCAAGGCCTCGCCCTAACCATTAGGCCCGACCCAAGGCCTCAACCTACCCATTAGGCCCGACCCAAGGCCTCGCCCTAACCATTAGGCCCGACCCAAGGCCTCAACCTACCCATCCGGCCCGACCCAAGGCCTCGCCCTAACAATTTGACCCGACCCAAGGCCTCACTCTACCCTTATGACCTGACCCAGGGCCACCGCCCAACCACTTGGCCTGACCCACGGCCGTACCACTTCCATCCCTTACCCAAAATCAACACCATACACTTTTATCCACCCATCCGGTAGTTTTTTGTTCAATCGAGCTCACCTGTTCGTGTTTTAGCATGATTAGGGTCCTTGACTTGATCTGTTGACCAACTTTGCCTAGACCTAGACCGTGACGTTTATCTCAACCAAACCAACCATTTGGTACTACCGAACATGCCTAAACGCTCTGTACCTCACCTGTTATATACCCTGGAGCTACTTCCTATGCCTTGGATACCAGGATTATATCACCCTTGTTTGGATAAACTATCGACCTTTGCCTACACATTGCTGGTTTGCTTGTCAAATCATGTACCCTCGTCGTACTATTGCATTTCAACATGCATCTGCTTCCTTGGACCTACCCCACCACCTTACCATCCTCTCTACAACATGTACCCTTTATCAACCCTATCCCTGATTTCCCGTTCACTCAATCGGCGATAGATTTGAGGGGGATTACCTATATCTTTAACACGAGAAACCACTTCATATTATTGTCCGCATGCAGACTTTTACGGAACAAGCTACACTACAATAAGGGGCTAATGTAGACACCAAATTTGTGTCTTACGACCCCTTGTGACCCGCATCTCATCTTGCAATCTAACCTCATCACCTAAACCTTACACAATTATTTATTAATTACCTTATAATTGATAAATCCACATCACCTTACCCGCCACCTCACTTTGCCACCTCATCATGACCTAGCCCTAACCCTAAACTAACCTAATTAGGACCCATGACTTGGTCTAGACTCACATCCATAACTAATGCCTCCTCACTCGCACCCAAAGCTGACCTTCTAGCCACTTGACCAAGCCCGCAACTGATCTCTCGGGAGAAAAGCAGGGAAGGTGGGCTATTTTACTAAAAATAGCCTACTTTTTCCTTACCGATGCCGGTTCTACTGACACGCTTGCGGTTACGCAACCGCCATCGGTTCCTCGTAAATGGGCTCCCAAACCAAAACAACAGATCGGAATTTCATTTTTGGGGATCGGTCGAAGGATTTCGGATCAACAGAGAGCATTGGGAGCGAGAAACATAGTCCGATCTTCACTGACAGAGCGAGACGAGTGGAAATACCGTAAGTGTTTACAACCAAGGAGATCAACTTGCATCTTTGTCAAAACCAGTAAGTCACATCTTGCATGTCCTCTGTTATAACATTTCTTATGCTCTGTGAATTTCAGTCCTCCTAAATCCATCTCTGAATCTACTACCCAACGTGTCATTGCATCTAACTATTATTCCTTTGCTTCTAATCATCCCGCTTTCCTAATATCATCCATAAACCAGCCTTACAAACACCATAGCTACCAAGAAGATCCTAGAACCCACCGGTATTGGTTATCATGAACCGGCATCGATTATCGATGAATCGCATCGGTTCCTCGATCAAAACCAAAACCACCTTTCCCTACCCAGTTCAACGAAACAATTTAATTGATACTTTGCAGTCTTTTGTGTTAATTCATATTGGTAGGGAACCGACCACCTTCGAAAGGAAGTTTTATATTTCCCAGGCCCAAGGCGCTTCCTCATTTATTGTCTAATTAAAATCTTGTGGTCTTGTGTTCTTATTTGCAAGTAGTCCTTCCAAGACAAAAAGGAGTTCTCCGCAATCAACCTGATCTTTCTCTACGGTACGCGCACACCATCTCGACATTCAACAGGTATTCCTCCTAACCCTAACCTCATCTGCTTTCTAAAAGGAATGAAAGGATAGAAGCAACTCTATTCCCGAAGCTTCAAAACATTCTCGAGCGAAACAGAGTTCTCTAAACCATATCAACATCAAAGCATGTTGCGCGTTGGCTCATGCTTCTCGTAGACCTCGACCTTGAATTCATTCATCAAAAATCCATAAAAGGTCAAACCATCACCGACCACCTAGAAGATGTACCTCTTTCCAAGAATCAATCCTCTAGCTTCGATTTCCCAGATGAATCCATAACTACCCTCTCCTTAGACAATACCACTTACCAAATTAAACTCTTCTTCGATGGCTCCAAGTGTTAGCATCGAGGTGGGGTTGGTGTTATCCTCATTCCTCTTGATTGTGAACCTATGCCTTTATCTATCAAACTAGATTTTGATTGTACAAACAATATTGTCGAATACAAAGCACTCGTATTGGATCTCCATGCCACTTATGCCTTAGATGTTTATTCATTTAATATCTTTGGTGATTCCCATCTGGTTGTAAACCAAGTCAGTGGTATATACCAGTGTTTTAATGAAATACTTGAAAAGTATAGGCATCATGTGGACATACTTTTGACTACCTTTGACCATTACGAACTTAAAACCACTCCATGTTCTACCAATAAATTTGTAGATACCATGGCCTACCCGGCTTCTCGATACCTACTTCACCCACCGACTCTAAAATATTTTTCACAATAAAAAGGTTACAATCACCCTATTATTTACCTTGTGAGGTCCACTCCATTGAAACCATTGCACTTGACCCACGTGACCTTTGTCATAAGTAGTTTGCTAACTATCCTTCCCTTTCCATTCTACCTTCCGATCTCACTCATAATGGACAATGCACCTTTCTTAAAAATCCTCTATGTCATCATGGGTGGTCTCCTTTATAAGCATGACTTTGACGGTATTCTCTTACGATGCCTTACAAGTTCTAAAATTCCCTACACCATCAAGGAAGTTCACGACGGAATTTGTGGAGGCCACTTTAGTGGTTAAGCTATCACTAAACACATTCTTCACCTTGGCTATTATTTTCCAACCCTAAATCATGGATGTTTTGACTATGTCAAATATTGTGTGAAATGTCGACAACATGCTAATCTTCATCACACACCTAGTCATGCCTTATAGGTAACACGAGACCTTTGGCATTTTCTCTCAATGGGGCTTAGATCTTGTCGGAGAGATCAATCCCCATTCTTCACAACACCATCAATGGATTATAACCACTGTTGAATATTACACTACATGGGTAGAAGCCATCTCCCTCATTTCTATAAAAGCCAAGAAAATATGTGAATTCATCAACCATCACATCATTTGTCGCTTTGGTGTTCCTCACCGTCTCATCACTGATAATGGAAAGTAATTCAAAAACAAAACCCTACGTAAATTGTGTGATGATTTTGGCATCCAAATCAGTTTCTTGTCACCTTATTACCCGCAAACCAATGGCCAAGCGGAATCAACCAATAAAACCTTGAACAAAATCTTATGAAAGTAGTTGACGACAAGGAAGGATTGGCATACGCACATCCCCTTTGCCTTGTGGGCTTACTGCACTAGTATTCACACCTCAACTCCCACCACACCTTTTCTCTACGGTCTACAATACCAAGCCTATCTTACCTCTAGAAGTCCAAATTCCATCTCTCTGCATCTCACTACAAGACATGCTCAACGATGATGACTTTCACCAAGATTGTTTGGCATAACTTGAGTTATTAGATGAACGTCATCTCAATTCTCTTAACCATATCCAAATCTACTAAAAACATATCAAACATGCCTATGAAAAACATGTCCACGAATGAACCTTTCAGGTCAGCGACCTCATCCTGAAGGAAAATCAACATGTAACTAAAGAAGAGAAAAGTAAACGGGAAAATTTTCTCCTAATTGGCTTGGACCCTATATCATTACCCATGCCTATGGATCAAGTGCTTATCGTTTGTCTTCACTTGAAGGTAAACCTAAACCTAAGCCCCTTAATTCCTTACATCTTTAACCATTTTATTGTTGACATCAAGTCCTATATCACTTTTTGTCAATTGACTGCTCGTCCCTTGAGCATTGTTCACCTTCCATATTACCCATTTTTGAGGATCAACGACTAAACAAGAATCATGTGATTACCCATCACCTTTTAGCCTTATCTTCAATATGAGTACCACGACTCTACTCACAACATGATTCTCATGGATACTTTTCTTCTTTTAAATATGGAATCCCATGGTTGTTCATCACTCAAACCACCTCTTTCATAGTTAACATCTGTGCTATGGTTTTGTCTTCTAAACAAGAACCTAATCTTCCTCTATAGTCTTGTCCATGACTTAAAACATCCAAAAACAAAATGGGATTCAACTCCTTGAGTCAAAATTCCAGCAAAAAGATGACTCCCTCAAAAGGGGCATCTCTTCTCTCTACCTCACCATTATAAATAGACTACTCCTTTGAAGGACAGCTATATAAAGTCATTGCAAAAATACAATAAAATGTTCAAAAGCTTCCCACATCGATCAGCTTCAAAAATACCTCAACAAGATAATATACTCATCCCATATAGACTTATTTCATCGATTAGTCTATTAAAAACAAACAAAATGACAAAATGATATTTTTTTGTCATGGGATTTCCTATTTTTTGATCATGGGTTTCTTGCTAGGTAAACATACTTGCATACAATAAGTTATGTTAAACCACCCACTTTTACCTTATTGCCTTTTCACCCTAATTTTCTCTCTACTCAAGGGACTCACCACAACTATGACATTTTCTGATCATGTGACTTTATTCACCCTTAGAATAGTCCATTACGCAATGCCTTTAGATTCTTATGTTCATAAGCCTATCTAGGGTATGGTAGACTCATTAGGGTTCTTATCAATTAAGTGGTTCTTTTACCACCTCTTACCATTCACCTTCCTCATTACTTATTGATTATCCTATACAAGACCAGACCATCGACACCTACATGTTCACCACCCAACCATGCCTTTCACCTAAGACTAAATCATGCCTACACATCTACCCAACCTATTCCTCTAATTCATCGTATTCTTCCCTAGCTTATGGGAGAACTACATCGGCCTGAGGCCCCTTTTCACTAGGGCTATGTAGGCAACACTCCTAGGGCATGGGGCCCTTAGAGGTTAGCTCGGCCACTCTTTACCCTAACCAATTTCCCCTTCATTTTCCTATTCACATTCTACCTTAGTTTTCATTTTTATCAACAATTGGAAATTAAACCAAACAAGCACCAATTAACAAACATTTTTACCACATCATCAAATAATTCATTTATCATTTTTATATTTCCACCATAACATATATTTGGAAATTTAAACCATAACATGCATATACATTATCATTTGTCTCCCATGTTACCAACAACTTGGAACTTAAATCAAAACCATAAACCTTGACTCCAAACATGCCTAAATGACCTAACTCAAGCATGCCTAAGTGACTTAACTCAAACATGCCTAAGTGACTCGACTCCATAATGCATAAACCAACCTCACTCAACCATACCTATGACCTAACTCAACCATGCCTAAACCGACCTAACTCAACCATGCCTATGACCTGACTCAACCATGCCTAACCAACCTAACTCCACCATGCCTAAAACACCTAGTTTCCATCCATATACAACTAACAATCAATTTTTCAACACAAGTACATCATCCAAAATCATTGATCTCATCATAAAATTTTGTGTATCCATCCAATATACACTGATACAAAATAATATCAATCTCTCAAAACTCTCATATACAACCTCACCATCTTCAGCACGTAGGCCGATATATGATCAAAAATCTCAAAACTCTTGCATACAACCCCACCATATTTGGCACATAGCCCGAATATCTATCAAAAATCATAATAAAAATGCCAACATCAATCATCAGCTCCTCGATATCCAGATCCATCTCACTTGTATCCTCTACTCTAGTCCGGTGCCCTGTAGCATCTCTCCACTTCCATAGGTATAAATCTTACCCCACTTGACCTCAGTTAGGTTAGGCCTTTATGAATTAGTGGCCTCACCCTGACCCTATCTATGGGGTCACTTTGCCCCTCTGTACTCTCTCACACTATATGTGCGGGACCTCTTTCTCTCACTCAAGGCCTGTTGTACCATGTGCTTTGTATAGAGGGGACATCTATCCTAGCTACATCAAAATGATCTCGATAATAGCACGCCTCATTCGGTGAATCCCTGAACCACGCCATTGATATTTTCTGTGGAGGTGCCATGGGCCTCACTGCCACCTATGTACTAAGACCTCCTACTTATTGGCCTTGGTCCCTATGCTTATAACTCATGTCCTTGGCCCCCGTGCAAGGGTATATGTACCACCACTTGTCTCAGGCGTGTAGCTAACTTCCCCTATAATATAGTCACTGCCTTGTAAGGTGGCTACTCAATGTCGTGATGTTGCTAGTTGGATCTACAAACCCATGACGTGTGCCTATAGAGTGAAATCATGCCCCATCCTATCTTGGCCCCTATGCTCGTATTTCTATGCTAGTTGTCCCTATAAAATAGTCACCTACCTCGTCAAGGTAATTCCATGTGCATGTGTACAATGGCCAATCTATACTCCCAATGCTTATCACCTGTCCCTGTAGTGCATCTCTTTGCACTATCACTGTAGCCAAATCCGGCTTCCTAGACATGTTGGTATCGCCTGTAACTCTACAGCCCACCACCATCTGTACCCATCAGTCACTCTTGTATCATCAATCTGGCCATCCATGGGCATCTCCACCTAGCCTACTGGATCTGTAGGGTGAGGTAGAGATAAAGGCCTCTCCACATCCTCTTGGCAATATTATACAATAGGTGGGGCAAGATCCTAAACTAGTCCAAACTATCTCCAAAATCTATCCACTAGAATCATCTTGTGCTCACCGGCATGTCTACCCTATATCCACCATAGTAGCAAAAACCCCCGTAGCTCCCGCCTTATATCCCTAAATGTGGGGTATCCCACATATGGACCTCATATGATATCCATCACATAAAGCCCCCAAACCTTTTCCCTATAGTATATGACATCATAGGTCACCTCCTTACCTCGTTAGCGATCCCAAGCTACCACCCACCTCCTATAACCTACTCTCTATCCACCTCTATGCCAATTTTCTACTGGAAATCCTCATGGCCGCACTATAAAAATGTGCACATATGCCCAAAATGCAACATGAATGTACAACATAGGCCGTAGCAGTGAATCCTCTCGTAGCCACGGAGCGCTTTCTCAATTACACCAAATAGGCAGTGCCCAAGAAAACTCGACTTGATCCTCCACCATCTCATAAAACCCCATCAAACCTCGGGAAACCATCCACCCTCTTATCAATAGATCACCCTACAACATCGAGTCTCCTTCGTGTGTGCTACGTACATCGCCTTATATACAAGGCTCACACTATGCTCAATTTACTCCATCGCCATCTCTCCTCAAGGCCACATCGGCCGACACTATATATAATGGCTTACCAATAATCAAAAATCATAGTATCTCGGTAGACATCCTCCAGCATGATCATCATCTCACCGGTAGGCAAGTAGAAAATGTTGGTTGTGGCATCCCATCTATTAATGAGTGTGACCATGAGGCTATGATCCCATCGATCCACCTATACCATCTGATGCCAACTAGGCCAACCACACGAATGTGCCCCCACTCCTCCATGGTGACACGAGGTCATATCTCCCTTAACAAAGATGTGGGATATGTCCCACATTGTCGACCGATGTCGTGCTGCACCCATACAACTCAACCATGTCAAAAATGCCACACACCTATCTATTCCATACCTACTTCCCTGACCTATCATCTACCCTATGCCCATTTACCCCAACCCCATATACTTTACCTGGGACATCACTTACCTACCTAACCCCTTTCCTCCTTCCTCTCCTCTAGTCCCTCTTATACCCCCTTTTTCTACCCATTCCTATTTTCACCCAATATTTCCCCTCCCACCCTAGCCTCACCCCATTTATGTTGACCGATCTTGGTCATTCCTAACCGCTATCTATGGTCACAACCATGACCGAGATCGGCTTAACCATGACTAGTGCCACCCTTGACTAATGTCGGTCACTGTTTTGGCTCCACACCAAAATCCCAATCCCCCAATTTTTCCAAAATAAAAATCTTCCCTAAAACCTACCCAAACACCCAACTAACCCACCCAAAATCATTTTTATTACCTAGCTAACCTCTATGGCCTCTCCCCATACCCAAATCCATTTATTTTATCCACATTTTCAAATTTTTGAACCCCCCATTCTTTCCATTTTTTCCTAAACAATTTAAATCAAAACTACAAATGGATCGAATCCTACCTCTACATGTAGGCACCTCCTCATTGGGATGTCTGGTCTCCCCACTACTAGATCTCCCATGTCTCTAATTGTCCTCCCAAACATCCTCACCTCCAATAATCATCTCATTCCACCTTCCCCGTGGACTCGTTTACCTCACTCCACCAACCAACCAACTACCACCACCTCAGCCACATCCACTCACTTCGTCCACTTATCCACGTCAAAAACTTCACCCTCCTCATAAGTCATTTTCCACGCATCAAATGCACAAATGAATAAAATTTCACCCATATTTTTACTTTTACCCTATCCCGAATGTTCAACTTAACCGACATTGGTCATGTGCCCTAGTCTACCATGGTCGGTTTCGTTAGAATGGCATCAGTTTTCCATAACCGGTGTTGGTTATCATTTTTTGACCCCATTTCCCCACATTACACCACATCTACTTGCCCATAACATTTTTTTTTTCCACCTAACCCAACATTGACCCTAACCTTACACATCACCCTCATGACCTTATTACTTATCACCCTCCCTCACCCCACCAATTACCCAAGAAACCTTATATTCTTTCCCTTGACCCTTGGGCATCCTTTTTCCCTCCCATCCTCATATCTACCTTCAAACAACCTTATCCCACCTACCAACACCCTCTTGCACCTCCCGACGTTGTATACACATCGTACCTTACGCCATTGTTACCATTTTTTGGCAAACCCGACAACCTTGCCTTTCCTACCTATCAAGTGGTCTACCCAAACAACACCTTGACCTTTTGGATGTACTAGAACTACACCTACATGTTCCTGCATCTTACCTCATTGTGTGTCTAGACTGTATCCTCTACCCTGATATCCTGGACCTCAACAACCCTTATTTGGATAATCTGTATTAATTTGTCGACAATGTGGAGTCTACGAGCTCTCCCACCTGGCTACCTTAACATAATCTATGCATGCGTGTCCCCCTGATTACCTTGGCCTTACCCATGCCATGACCTATTTACTTGACCCTAGCCTACTTGGTGTGACCATTGACCTTATGCACTCACTATGCCATGCGATGTTGTTACCTATGTTGTTTTAGCCTAATAACCATACCTTACCTATTGTCGCGTACTGCTTATCCCGAAAAAACCTTTGGTGTATCGAACATACCTAAATGTTCCCACACTTGACCTATGTTGTGTTTCTAGACCATATCCTATACCTTGGATACCTGAATCACTTCACCCTTTTTTGAATAAACCTATCAACCTTGGATGATGTAGATTTTGCAAGCTCTTAAACTTGGTATCACGTTACAATCTATATGTGTGCGTGCATTTGATTTTCATTACCCATGACCCAATTTTGACCTCGGCATATTACCTATTACCTAAGTTCACCACCACCCTTTCCCATTGTATGCATACCCTTCCCCACCTATCTTCACCAACTATGCCTTTATCAAACAACTCACCAATTCCATTTACACCTCATCACGTTGTTTGGTTTGAGGGGGATCACCTTCACCCACACATGGGGCAATCACTTCTTGTTTTTGTCAGTGTCGCTTACCAATACAAGCTACGTAAAAAAAGGGGGAAAATGTAGACACCAAAATTGGGTCACACTCCCTTGGTCCCTTTTCAAATAGCCAACTTAAACATATTCACCTAACCATGACCCTTTTACCCCACATTAATATTAATTTAATTATTTACAATTAAATTAATACTCATCCTCACTTCATTCATTATTTAATTACCTTAATTAAAACTAATTTCCACCTCACCCCACCACCTCACCTAGACACCTCACCACAAACCTATTTTTAGCATATTTCCCCTTTACTAGGACTCAACATTCACTCACCATAACTAACTAAGACTTAGTCATACCTACCTTAATGAACTAAGACTTAGTGCAACCCTAAAATCATATGCCTATTCTCCCTCTAACCACATTCTCGCTCATTAAACATAATATTCCATTTTGATCCATGAGATAGACTAAGATGGCCCAAAAATATTGCCAAGATCTGGCATTTTTAGTAAACCTAGGATTTCCCACCTTAACCGACATCGTCAACCCTAAACCGACACTGGTCACCCTAAACTATCGTCGGTTACCTTATATTCATTTTAGTAACCTTTTTTTCCAAGTTGGCCACATTCTCAAGTTTTGGAACAAAGGATATCTACATGCAAGCAAGAACCAGATCCCTTTCACACATTCACTAGTCATAGCCAAAGCACCTAGAATGATCAAAAGGTAATTGCATTCACGGTAGCATTCTGGGAAGCACTACCATAGCACTAAGCACCATTCCACAGATCAACCATCACTAGCATCTTCAATCACCTCTCCACCACTACAGGCATTTAGAATCCTTCTAAACTTCAAGTAAGTTGGTTTCTCCTTTGTCACTTGCAGTTGTAATCTCTTTTACCTTCATCTATTCACTGTACTTACTTAGATCTATCCCTCAATTTTATCTCTATCAACCGCCCCTCACACCCCACTTAAGCTTCACAAAACCTATCCCAAACCACCTCCCTCACGTAGCCCTTACAAACACCCACCAAACTCTTTATGTAATCACAGAGAGGACCCAAAACTCATTCTACAACATCTTCTAGTTCCCCATAGTCACCAACACCGGTTAACCCTAATCGTGGTCGGTCCATCCTATACTGACATCAGTCTCCTTAATCAATATTGGTCACTTTGACTATCAACCCAACCTAACAACCCAACCCTTAGCCTACCCCAAAACCTCACTCAAAACCTTACCACACCTATCTTGGACCTATCACCTCACCCTCCCCCACAGATACCTTTCCAACTCTCTATTCCAAGACAAGAAGAGAGCCCAAACACCCTCCACCTGACTCCCTGCCACTTTCCACAGTTACCAATATCAGGTCATACCTAAACCGACGTCGGTCTTTGTGTCTGAGAATACTATTTTAGACCAATAACCTAATTATCTCACCCAAAACAACCCAAAATCTCACCGAACCTTACCAAGACTCTATATGTTACCTACAGACCACCTGTACGCTACCCGCAACCCAACCCAAAACCTTTATCTACATAGCATTTTAGTATTTAATCGGATCGACACTGATAGTAATCTAAGGCACCCAAATTAGAATGCTAGCACTAGATTATTTTATTTACATTTTAAAGTTATTTTATATTGATTTATAAATAGTGGATTGACGGCCTTCTAGGAAGTATCACACTTCCCGAATCTAGCATACGCTAGGTAGTCCACTGTCATATACTATTTAACTCTCTTTTGTGGTCTTGTTTTGTATTTTAGGTAGTTCCTCCTAGCCAAAAGGAATCTCTCACAGTCAGCATTAGATCAAGAAGTCATAACGTGTGTAACAACCTCCAACAGACCATCACAACAGGTATTCCTCTTTGTCCCATACCATTATCTGTTTCATCAAATCCTTAAATAAAATGGTAAAACAATCGGTCAGCCCATAAGGTTATCTTGACATGTTCATGCCATGATATTTTATGTTCATGCCCCATTCTTTTTATAAGTCTTATCAGATTGGTGTTGGTAGAATATGCTAGACCATTACCCTACGGGTAATAGTTGGAAGATGTTTTTGGATAAATCTCATGGCTCAAGTAAATTCGGATACTTTGGCACCTCAAAATCCTTAGCATTATCTCGATATGATCCTTTGGGGGTTCCAAAGTAGTTGGTTATGTCACAGAAGTTCTAGGATCATATTCTCGGTAGCTTCTTTCAACACAACTACCTATGACCATCATGTGAAATAATCGATGGCTACGAGAATCCATTTATGACCTACACTTGAAACCGGGTTCACCATTTTGATGAAATCCAAGCCCCATTGTATGAATGGTTCTTCAACTAGGATCAGGTTCAGAGGCAATGCTACATTTCTCCTAAAGCATGTGTAGAATTGGAAAATTTTGCACCTGCTTACCATCACATGGCAATCCGTGAACAAAGTAGGCCAAAATTATCTCTCTTGTATAATATTTATAGAGGTATTCTTAGCCGAGAAGTAGCCTCTTGAGCTACCATGGTGTAACTCATGTAAGACCCTTTTGGTCTCTTCATCTTCTAGGCATTTGAGTAAGATCACATTGAAGTTTATTTTGAAAAGGATATTATCAATTATGATGAATTCAGATCCCTACTATCGATAATACCTTCTCTTTTAGAGGAAGATGACTCAGATACTCACCTATTTGCATGAAATGCATTCTATCAGATACTCAGCTTCTGGATTCATTTTCTTAGATATGGAGCACCATCTTAGATTCATCATTGATTGGTGTCATTAGATCCTGGGTGAGATACTTGACACATACCATTTCCCTTTACCAATTTTGTGGGATTTATCTCAACATCATACTCTAAGATCTTGGTGATCTAGTTAGCCCTTTTATCAGTTATCTCACCTTCAGTGATGTATTCCTTGACACTAGAATGTGCCACCAAGATCATGATCTTACTATTGGTCACAAGATGTCTGAATTTCTTCACCCTATGACAATGACATAAGCCTGCTTCTCCATGAAATTGTACCTTATTTCATAGTCATGGAGAGTCTTGGAAAAGAAGGATACTATATGCTCATCTTCTTGTGACACTCCCATTTATGTTAACATGGATGCCACACTATGTTTTCTTCCATATACATAAATGATGAAATCTTTGGAAAAATATGGATTACGTAACACTAGAGAGGATGTCCTGGAGAAATAATTTGTCGAGTGAGAAAATTAGTGAGTTCTCACCAACAATTCATGGGACTGAGTCCATTTGCTTTAATAGGGCAGCTCCATTTATTGAAAATCAGGAAATGAAAACAATTTAAAATAATTTTTCGGGGTGGCCCGAAGACCGGAGATCACACAAGAATACTTCCCTAAACCTGTGGCAATTGCTTGTATTTGATACAAGAGAAGAAAATTATTTAGTGAGGGAGATAGGAAAGGAAACTTAGAAAAATATTTCAATCAAAAAATAACATAGTGAGTTTGTTGCATCAAAATAATAACATTTCACTTATAATCAATCAAAAGAAACCATTTGCAAAGAAAGAGGAATAATCAACAAGAAACAAAAAGTCTTATTGCATCATGTTACGCAATTTACAATTCTCCTAGAGTATTGTTTAGATGGAGAGAGAATAGTAGTAGATAGGGAACAAAATAAATGGATACACTTGCTTCTAGAAAGACAATGGAGAGCTAGCAAACAAGCATTAGTTCCTCCTGAAATGAATGCTCTCTTCATATTTATAGCTCGAAGAATGTCCTTTCATCTCCCCTGTATGCCCTTTTGCCTTCCTTCATGAATTTTGACCTTCCAGGTTCTTTTTGTGACCTTTGATACTCCTTCATCACCAACGACCATTCATCTTCTTCTCATATAAGTTTCGAGTTGTTTAAAATATTCTTGGCGCACAACATCATTTTTCGTGTGACCAAAAATATACTTAACACACAACATCATTCTCTATGTCACCCAAAAATACCCTCTGTGCATGACATCATCCTCCTAACGCATGACATTTGACTGGTCACAAAATTCTTCTTGAAAAGGTGACCTTATTTTCTCGTGTTGCATGAAAACATCTTGACTCTCTTATCACACATCATCATTTCCATTCTGTCATGCGTAAACATTTTCCTTCTTTTCACGTGTCGCATTTCCATTCCTTTCGAGCATCGCATTTCTATTATCACCTTTTTTTTTTGTGTCGTATAACAATAATCCTCACTTTGCATTGCACATTAACATTCATTGTTGTCACGTGTCAACAACCCTTGTTATTATGCATCAACATTTTTTTCATCTTAGTTTCTATGTTACACATAAGAAACCCTCATTATCATGTGCCTTGAACCTTCCAGGATGATTAAAACTACACAATAATAAATAAACACCGAATATTATAATATGCAAATTTATAAATCATTTGGGATACATTTACATATGTATGTAATGGAAAGTTGCAAAAGCTATGGAATGAGCATAAATAACCTCAAAGCTTTGCTAACTCATTCATGCATCATGAGATGAGTGCTAAACAAGATAACTTCTACAATAATGAATTAAACTAAAACAATATAATTTTATTTCTAAATACTCTATGATTACTTAAAACATAAATTGAACTTAGTTAAACCTATGAACAATCAAATTAGATTTGTTGTTTCTTCAATGGAGGTAAATAGGTCTCTCTAAAATGGCTAAAAGACCAAGTGGGATACCCTCCTACTAACCTACTATGAATTTATGGATGCAAGATGGAGTAGCTTCAACAATGGAGGATAGCCAAGATCAAATGCCTATTAGCTTAGCTAATGCAAATGAGGTCTAATGCCAATACCTCCAAATGTGAGAGAGATTTGTTATGAAAACAAGGTGTAAGTTGAGAGGGAGGGGTGACCCTTTTATTTATAGTTTTCTAAATGGAAGAGTTTGAACTTTGGTTGCATGGGGACTAAATCCTAAAAATAACTTTAGGATTAGATAAGGATAAACATGCTTTAGGCTTAGTTAATGTTGGTTTAGGCTAGATAACTAGGATTTAGGATAGTTAAACTTGATTAGCAAGTGATTAGAGACTCATTGAGAGTTGGGAGGGGTCTAGATAATTAATTGTGACTGATAGATAGCCTACAAAGCCAATAGAAGTGGTCTAGAGAGAACTAGGGAGGTTATAAATGGTCAAAAGGAGGAATGTTTAGATAATAAGAGAGATATTAGCCAAATTAAGCTAATTATAGGAGGAATGTGACTGAGAAGGTGTTGTGAATGGGCATCTAAGAATGGAGTGAAGAATAGGGAATTAACAAAGTGTCGTCAATTGGTTGAATGGGAGGAAATGCTAAGTGTAAGCATATTTTAGGTGTCTACATTTTCCCCTCTTTGAGGTGATGTAAGCGACATCACTTCAAAGAAAGTAGACAAGCATAAACAAGTAGAAAATTTTTAAGGGATAGAATAAAAATGAGTAGAATGGAGGATGCCCCCTCGATTGTTGATGGGGTGATAGAAGAACTCAATTGAAGATAGAAAAGATTGCATAAGGAGAATAGAAGAAAGAATAGTGTGAAGAAGGAGAAAAGGGATATAGAAGAAAAAGAGGAGTAAGGAAGGGGCAATGAGCCAACATCCATCCAATGCCTTTTACACAACTTTATTTTTCATCATATTACTAGTGATCTTCATCATCGGTCCTTATTAAAAAGAATGAACAAAAGTGTAGTATGACATGAAAAGCCATATACAAACAAATGTCCATTGCTAAAAACAAAAACTCCATGCAACATACAAAATGTAATGCAATACAAGAAATTAAACAAGCTAAACTAACAAAGAAACAAGATGCAATGTTTTTGTTATCAAGATTCAGTTCTGACCTATGTGAATTAATGACAAGGGTTGATGATGGTTCCCTAAGCAAGGATACATACAAGGGGAATAATGGAGGACACTTTGGTCTGATGATAAAGCAATGTGCACTACAAAATAGTACCAGGTAACTCATTGTGCCCTAGAGTACAGACATAGTAAGAAGCCTAGATTTTGTTGATGGAGGTAGATCAAGATGATCAGTAGTGAGTCATGGACATGAATAGGTGAGAACTAAAGAGTGACGTTTTGTAGGATGATTTATAATTTTTAGAAGTTTTCTGAAACATATTTAAATGTTTTTATGCTTTTGCTAACATATTTGAATGTTTTGATTTTTTGAAATTTTTCTGAAACTATGTATAGGAAGATGAGGAAGCATGGATACCCCTAGAGATAGATGGGATGTACGAGGTCGAAGGCCACTTGCATACGAGAAGGTGAAGATGTAAATATGCCCCAGCGATTAGGTGGGAGTATTCAAAGGTAAACTCTTCACATGTAGAAGCGGGACCCAAGGCCATTATGGATAGGTTCAACATGATGGTGAACATAAACCAATGAAGTGCTAGGAAGGAGCAAGGATTCCCCCAGCATAAGTTGGCCTAAAAGCACATGATAGAAAGGAAGGAGAAGATTGTTTTTGTGAAAGGGGACAAAGGTGTCTGAAAACATGGCAAAAAGTAATATTATACACATGGATGTTCTAAATGAAGTAGAAGAACGATGTGAATGATATGAATGTAGCTTAGAAGCCTTGCAATGAAGAAGTGATTAGCCAAAGGAACAAATCGTGAGACAAGATACGGACTAGAGTAAGAGTCTGAATAAGGTCCAAAAAAGACACTTGGTAACATACTAATCCTACCTACTCATAGAGATCTAGTGTGTTCACCTATAATTTAATTACCTCTTGAAGGGAATATTTAATAGACAACAAGTGAAGACACCCTAGCCAATGCATAGGAATGATTGGTTTTGACAGTGATAGGCAATTTGGATGGTGGAAGGATAGCCATACATTGCTCCGCTACCATCCAGGTGTCCATAGCCCCGATGGAAATGTATTTGATTCTAATCAAAACTTTTCTCTACTACTAGTCGTGCATCCGGTGAATCAATACGGATTATTGGAAATACCCCAAGAGAGAGTTATTTATCAATTTGCTTTTGTTTTGTAGCTTTTAGCATTTGATTTTTGATTAATTGATTTTGATTCTTTTGCTTTCTGAAAATTTATTTCAGCTCTCTTGTTTGACAAGGGGTTAAGAACCATAGATGGCTTGATGGAAGGAGGTGGAAGTGATTGTGATGATGACATTGGCTAGTGTCAACAAATATATCCAAAAGTTCTTTTTCTAACAATTTTATTAGATGTTGAATGTGATAGGATCTCTAAGAGGTCAATCGTTCTTTAATTTACCAAGATGATAAAATACCGGGTCAAATGGATACCATAGAGATAAATTTCACAAAATATGTGTGAAAAGGCTAACATCACTGAAGGGATGAAAATGGTAGGAAGACTTTCAGAAGAATAGCAAGGAAGGGAAGAAAGAAACATCCATGTGTACACAATACCTGATTGCAATATTTGATCTTTGTACCTTTGATTTTTCTTGTGTTTTCTCATGTTTTTATATTTTTGAATTGTTTTTTTAATTTTTAACTTTTTGATAGTTTTTGGAAAGGTGGGACCAACAAAGTCACTCTACGTGGTAAGATCCAACAACGCTATCTGTGACTTCTTTGATAAGGGAGACTAAGCGTGTTTGTTTATCAAGAGTCATGTTATCCCTGATGTCAATGATTGAGGTGAGCTCATACTCAACAAATGAAAGTGATTTATCTTGAAAAAGGATTTTGTATGCGGGATCTTGAGTTCCCTATCCATAGGTTTATGCTCTTTTTTCCATACTTGATGGTTACGTTGATGTGCTTTCTTGATTCGCGCTTGATTTACAATTTTGATATTGTTCAATTTGTTGGGGGCTTTGAAGATCTTGGAAATTTTGAACCGAGCTTGATAATGGACCTGTTTGGGTTTCTTATAAGCTGATGTGTGACTTGTCTGATCTCGAGAAGGAGAAGAAAGTGAACATGGATGTTTAGACCTGATGTGAGAAATGACTGCGGGCTTGACACAACCATTGATAGAAGAAATATGTGATGGATGAAAAGGATAATTTCCAAGAATTGAAGAGGATGGGCTATGAGGAGGTGAGCCACTGATGGAAGATGACAAAGGGCTGCCAAGATATGGCCCTAATATGGAAGAAAATGATGAAGGGCTGCTAGGACATGTCCCAAGAATAGAAGAATATAATGAAGGGCTACTAGGGTGTGGCACAAGTATAGATGAGGAGGGACTACTAGGATGTGTCCCATAGATAGAAGAGGATGAAGGGCTACTAGGATGTGGCCCAAGAATAGAAGGTAATGGGCTACCAAGAGGTGACCCACAAGTAGATAATGGAAGGCTACTAGGATCTAGCCCCAGACTAGAAGAAGCCGATGGGCTACTCAACGATGACCCAAGGAGAGATTTTGATTGAGGAATGGTGATAGATAAGGAACGATTGGGTAATGAGAAGATAGGCCATGGCTCAATGCTAGACCCTGATATCTCATCATGATCAGAAGAAGGTGAAGATGGAATAGAAGAAGAATCAAGTTCCATGAACTTAGGCTCCTCATCTATGTTCTGTTGAAAAGGATCAACTTCTTTTCCCCAATACGTGAGCGTATCAAATTCTAGAAAGAATCCTTTTTTGCAATCCTCTAGAGGGATATCATCGTGTAGTTTTATTGTTCCTTCATTCTAAGAGAAATCAATCAGTAGAGGTTGTTGTTCTTTGTCCATAGAAGGTTGAATAGAAGAAACATGTCCGATAAGAGGAAGATTGATTGATAGAAGAAGATGACTCAAGAGAGGAAGTAGGATTGGAGGAAAGTGTCTCATGAATGGATGATTTAGATCTGGTCTTAGATCATTTTTCTAGAAGACGACGTAATGTAGGTTGGAAAGTAGGATCGCATAGCCATTCGTTAAGTTGTGACGTAAGAGTCGAATTGGATGAGTGACTGAGGGGAATCCAATTCATGGAAATCTTTGATGGAGGAAGAGGTCATTGATATGACATATGACGAAGGTCCTATGAAGAAAGGGAGGACCGTGACTCAAGAACCAAATTAGATGCTCGATCGATGAAACTCGAGTCACATGAGTCTTCAAAGGAGGAATACGTCGTTGAGGTGAGTTAGAACAAAATCCTACAAAGGAAGGGAGGACCATGTTTCAAGATTTGATCTAAGGGTATCTCGAACAATAGCTAGGATCCAAGTCTTCGGAAGAAGAGTGGGAGTCTGAATGGTAGTTTGTGTAGACACCAAATTCGTGTCTTACGACCCCTTGTGACCCGCATCCCATTTCGCAACCTAACCTCATTACCTAAACCTTACACAATTATTTATTAATTACCTTGTAATTGATAAATCCCCATCACCTCACCTGCCACCTCATTTTTCCACCTCATCATGACCTAGCCCTAATCCTAAACTAACCTAATTAAAACCTAAAACTTGGTCTACACCTACACCCATGACTAAGGACCCCTTTCTCGCACCTAAAACCGACCTTCTAGTCACTTGACCAAGCCCGCAACTAATCTCTCGGGAAAAGCGGGAAGGTGGGCTGTTTTACTAAAAATAGCCTACTTTTTCCTTACCGATGTCGGTTCTATTCGACCGCCGTCGGTTACGTAACCACCATCGGTTCCCTGTAAATGGCCTCCCCAAACCAAAAACAAAGGATCGGAATTTCATTTTTGGATCAAGGTCGAAGGATTTTTGAATCAACAGAGATCATTTGGGAGTGATCAAGAGAGTCCTGATCTTTACTTGACTAAGAAGAGACAAGTGAAGAGACAAGGAGAGTTAGCGGCAGGGAGAGCAAGCCCGGGATCGCAACTGGATACGAGCCTGTGATACTCACTGATTTGATCTCGTGTGTGCGGACCATCCTACCTCGGTTACGCCTTTGCCATCGAACTCTTGGACTTGCGTCTCCGCGAATAATCAGTAAGCTACTTCTTGCATGTACTCTTTAATAACATTTCTTCGACTTTTTGAATCATAAGTCCTCACAAATCCATTCTTGGATCCACTACCCAATGTGTCATTGCATCTAACTGTCATTCATCTAGATCTCATCACCCTATTTCCTAATATTACCTATATACAGCCCTACAAATAACACAACTACCAAATAACACCACCACCCCACAAAACAACTAACCTTCAGATCCTAGACTCTACCGATATCGGTCATCGAACCGCCATCGGTTATCGATGCTATCGCCATCGGTTATACTGACTATAACCAATAACCAGCCTTTCCCCTACCCAGTTCAACAAAGCAATTTAATTGATATTTTATAGTCTTTTGTGTTAATTCATATTAGCAAGGGAACTGACCACCTTCGAAAGGAAGTTTTATATTTCCTGGGCCCAAGGAAGTTTCCTCATTTATTGTCTAATTAAAATCTTGTGGTCTTGTGTTCTTATTTGCGGGTAGTCCTTCCAAGACAAAAGGAGTTCTTTGCGTCACCGATCTTTCTCTACGGTACGCGCACATCATCTCGACATTCTACAGGTATTCCTCCTAGCCCCAACCCTTATCTGTTTCTAAAAGGAACGAAACATTCCGAGTGAAACATTTTGGCACGCCCGGTGGGACCCATTTTGGGTTTCTGTTTCTCTTGCTTATTTTCATTTTAGGAAGCATACTTGCTGTTGCTTCTTTTGTTATATATTTCGTAAAGAATTTGTCTTGCTTTCCTAGTTTCGCATTAGTGAAAGTCATCTCTCTTGCTTCATCGAACATAATTTTCGATTTGGGTTTAAAACACGTGCATTGCATTCCTGCTTGTTGTTTTTCAATTCTAGTGAACGTAGATTAAGTAATAGGTCGTACACGTGGGGGTGATATCCACGGTATTGACAGGAAATTAATCTTACATTCACTGCACAACACATACCGAATCACTTCACAATTAACACAACAACTCAAACATCCCCCTTTTTTCCGCGGTATTCCTCCGCCCGATTGAGGTAACCTTATAAGCCAAAACAACTTGACATTTCCCCTAAGTCTCTTGTTTAGGATTCTGACATCATTCTACGTCTAAAGGCATAAGCCCACGATAATTAAAATTAACCCTAGGGTTAATATCTGGATTTTTGTGTGCATCTTGCTTGTTTTTAGTTCTGTTTTCTTTCTCATACTGCCTTCTCGTGATCAATAATTGGACAAGTATACTAAACGTTGTTAAAAATCAAATTAGCAGCCTTTTTATATCTTGTTAGCCCAGATTTCTTCTTACACCGACATCGGTTATCGACCGGCGTCGGCTTATAGTATAACCGACATCGGTTACTTAGACCGATATCGGTTCTATCTTTTCCATTCCGACAAACCAAAAACCTACCAATTTTACTATCCTGAGTTTGTTTCTATTCCCTGATTGAAACCCTCTCATGAACTCCTGTCCATGGTTGTTATCACTTTCAAAGCAAGCCGCCATGGTTTCACATGCTTGCTCTGTTTCTTTTCCTGAATCACCCCCTTCACATTCTGTGGGGAATCCTACGGATACCAGCGAGGTTCCTAAAATTCCTGTGGGAGATAAGGACTTTGCCAAGTTTCTGGATGCTAATTCTAGCTTTGTACAACACTATTTGTTTCATACCCTTGACCGTACACCTGATGGTCAGCTCCTTGTTGGTATGCCTATTAGTATAGCTGCTCATTTAGCTCCCACTCCACCTGATAATACTGCCTTACTTCCTGCATCTCTAGCCCCGTCTCCCAATCCGACGGCTTCAGAGGTTCATACGACTCAGATTGGCTTTCCGTTGGTTAATCTTGGACCCCACATATCATTACCACCGACTGCCCCTACCTCATCTCTCTTGTAGACCACTCCATTCATGACTTGCTCTCTGCCACCTATCCACACGAGCTTTCCTTCTCAAGCTCCGCCTACCTTTTCATTCCCATACACGTATCCAGTGAACCTCAACATCCTATATGGGACATCCCTATTCGGTTGCCTCAACATATTCATCCTCCACACCTTATCAACACTTAACCCCACCATTATCTAGCGGTGGTCCTTGGCCCAATTTTCCTCCGTTTACCACAACCACACCATCATCTCATCCAACTACTGATCTAATTAAACAAATGATGGACAAAATGCAAAACCTGGAGGCTTCTGTTTCAGGAAGTCGTAGCGCCTTGACATACGAGCAAGTTTGTCGGGAGCCCATTCACCCTTCTGTCCCCCTTCATTCATATCCTCCTCAATGGGAGTTGCCGAAATTTACCCGTTTTAACAAAGAAAGAGGACCCTCAACAACACTTGCGATCATTTAGACATGATTTTTATTTAATTGCCCATGATGATGCCTTGTTACTCCGCACATTTCCCGTGTCCTTATCTGGACCCGCCTTGAGTGGTACGGTGCTTTAACCCAAAGACTCAATCTTCTCTTTTAACCAACTAGCCCAATCTTTCTTGGATCACTTCTCCATTAACATTGCTAAGAAAGTATCCATCAACGACCTTTATGCCATTCGACAATTCGAGGACGAATCTATCGCAGATTTCGTCGGACGATGGCGCACCTTATCAACCAACTTACATATGCCTTGCCTCGATCAACTTATCGAACTTTTCATGCGGGCATGTGCTAAGCACATTTCTCCTACTCTTCAAATTCAAACTTTCCACACATTTGATGAGGCCTTTACCATGGCTCTAAACTAGAAATTCGAGCCTTCAAGAAGAGAAATTGCGGTTGCGCAACAACAAAAACCCCAATTTCCGAACTCCTGATTCTACCAATAAACCAAATACCACCACTCCTCACGCGTCCACTTCTTCTAAATCAAAAGGAGCTGTCCACGCGGTGATGGTTAAATCTCAAACACCGTCTAATGCCCCACCAAAAACCACCTATAAGTATAAAGCAGAGCCCATCAATTACACTCCCTTGGGAGAAACCTATGGTGTCATCTTGGAAAAATTGCTCAAAGCAGGAGCCATTACATTACCTCCTGTTAAACCTCATTCCGGGTTTGATTCCACTCGCGCCATACCTTCCTGGTACAAAGAAAATGACTTCTGTAACTTCCACCGCGTGAAGGGAAACAGTCATGAGAACTGCAAGATGTTGAAAAACATAGTGCAGGGAATGGTTGACGAAGGGGATATAACCCTCGATAATCCTAATGCCCCTCACAACCGAAATTTGAAAATCTTTAACAAACCATTCCCGAATCACTCTTCCAACAAAGAACATAAACCAGGGATATCTTAGGCCGAGGAGAATGTTCATGAGATCCATGCGATCTTTGATACCCACCCAAAGCCTCTATCGAGAAAATTTTGAATCAAGCCTCTTCACTAACACAGGAGCCCGAACCTCCTTTACCTCCATCGAACCAAAGCGAAATCATTCCTTTACCCATAAAGGAGTTAACTGCCCAGACTTCTCTTCCCATCGATGAGTCTTCTTATACCACATCCCTACAAGATTGCGAACGGATGTTATCTAACCTATCTATTTCCCAGATTTCCCCTTCTACCCCTCTTGCTGCACAAGAGGAAGGTACGCCACTCCTTTTGACATCCTTAGACGAGGAATCTCTTGCACCGACATCACCAAATTCTTTAACCATGACGGATCCTCTCGAACACGCCCTCCTACCTATTAGTCCTTCATCACCTAAATCTTCTCAACGACCAGTCGACCTCTTAACATCTATTGATACAGTGCCTCATCTACCCCCTGTATCACGCCCACAGTGGACTGGAATCACAACCCGTCTTTCTTCCGTACAAAAGTTCATATTCACACGTAAGAATTGTCATTCCACAGAAGATAGACAGGCCCTATGGGAACGTTTGAGTACGCCATATTCTACTCAAATGCAAATGACCGATCCTGAGGCCTCCACCATATACCCGAAGTGTTTACAGAAGCTTAAAATGCCCATGTTCTCACCTTCACCCCCCTCACCTTTGCCGAATGCCCCGTCCACTTATATTAACTTAACCAAATCTTCTCCTACGCTTGGGACCTCGCCAATACCCAGTCTAACACACCCGCCTAAGCGACTAGATTTGTCCAAGAATAAAGCCGCCCCGCCACTTAGGAGACACACTCAACCCGTGCCTCTATCACAATCAAAACCATCATCATCATACCTACCTTCCATATTGGGACCTCATCCTTCCACCTTGCACCAATATATCATACCTCCTGCGTTTTCTTCAAAACAACCTACGCCTTCTGCACCCATACAGGGATCAAAGGGTATATCAACATTATTACCCCACGCATCCGATCGACCAATCAACCCTAAACAAACTCCATCATCAAAGGATTTATTCTCTCTACTCCTTTCTCTCGTGGTTTGTGTCCCACTACCACGTCATCTGTAGCTTTATCATCTAACCAGCTGAATGTAGCTTCTGCGCCAAAGAAACCACATTTAGTGAAAACCACGTGTCAACACCCCTTGGCTAAACCACCACCCGCACGAACCAACCATACCCAAACATTATCAAAACCCGCACAATCAATACCCTCATCCTCTTCTCGATTTTGACCCACTCAAAGGATCTTACGCCAAAATCCTTGCTATGTTAGTAGAGAATGCGACCATTTCCCTACCCCCACTTAGACCTTATGACCCGTCTAAACCTCGACCTATAGGTTATGATGAGTCTAAGATCTGCGCTTATCACCGCACACCAGGACATGATGTGGAAGGATGCAAAGCTTTAAAACCATCCTTCGTCAGTCACCTCTCCCGGATAGAAAGGTTAAGAAAGACAACTTACGAAGGGAGAGACCTTTAGTTTCCATTCCTCTCCTATACCATCTGTCCCCGCCTCACCAAGATCTGTCATTATTACAGCCCCACCTTTGAAGACCATAATTTATCTCAATCATCTTCCTCATCTCGTGTCTATGAAATTAATATGATTAGTGTTGCTACTCGAGCGCAGAAAAATAATGAGAAAGCGAAAGAAAGCACACTGCGTCCTCTCCTTCTCCGTCCAACATCCCGATTGCACCACCACCCAAAGTGGTTATTCGTGGACCTCTTACCCGTCTCTAATGGAGCTGCCCATCGAGCCATGATTAAACAATTCTTCACCAATCACCCATAAAAATGACACTATATGATCTCATTCGAGACTTCGAATCTCATCGACAAGCTCTCGTTGAAATTCTTTAAGGGATCGAGGTCTTACCTAATGAAACCCCCCTGTTGCCTCCATTCTAACACCTAATCATGTTTCCTCTCTCACAAAACAACCCATCGCTGACCACTTAAATCTACGTACGTACTACAAGCTGCTCGGCTCTGAAGATGAAATTGTCGATTTTGGTACAAAAGATCCACGACCACGCCTGCTCATTCATCTCGGCTTACGTCCGAGACATTCGTGTACATCATGTTATGATTGGCGGGTCTTAGCCTAAACATCATCTCTTCAAAATCTTTTCAAGAAATGAATATCCCTTCTAGCTACATGTGTGCAACCCCATCATGTTGCGGTCATTCAATGACGCTATTACCTCTACCTTAGGCACCGCGATCCTCAACATTCGGGTAGGACCACGTACTTTACCCGAACTCTTCTATGTCCTTGAGGGAGAGTTCTAATATAATATATTGCTTTGGTCATCCTTGGATCTCGGGCCATGGGATGCGTTCCTCAACATTACATAGATGCATAAAATTTGAGTACGAGGGAAGTCCTACACCGTAAAAGCTGATCCTCCCCTTTAAAATCTGTAATATGTTATACCGCCCTAACGATGTGCTTATACCAATCAAGACACCCATACATTCAACCCAACCATCCTCTTCAAATGTACCTCAACCATCCACCTCAACCGCGCCTACGCCTTCAACTGATGAAACCACCGTCGCAAAAACCACTTCCCTTCCCGCAGCTAACATCCCAACCTCCGACCCCTTAGTAGATGTTTTTCAACACCTTACGTTGGGGGAGTACCGCCTATATAACATTAGTTCTTTCCCTACCCCGCAGGAGTACGGACAATTACATGCACATCCCACCTATGACCGTCGCGTGGGGGAGGTAATCTCTTACGGACCACCCCATTGCCGCACCAACCTAACGTATGGGGGTGTTGATGCATCCTCCATTACCCCTGAACCTCCTCTTGGTGTGGTTCCCTTCCAATCCGATTTTCAATACTTGACAAATCATCGTTTCGCCCTCACCTTCTTGACTCATTTGTCTTGGAAAGGCTTTGGTTTTGGTCTTCTACGAACAAGACCGACATACACTCATTCCCGTGACTACCCATGAAACACAATGATCGCAATGGTCTCGGTTTTCTGAAACACCTACACAGAGACACCTCGTGTCACCGTATTCGGAAGAAGACGACGTCAACCCTACCAAACCATCATCACCCACTTTGCCATCATCACCCACGAGAATCTATAGACCACTGAATCTATCCCTCCTAAATTTTATTTTTTTCATAAATGCTATCTTCATAGGTCCTCTCACTTATCAACGTGATAATGAGGACCCATCTTCTCTTCCCTTCGTATCCAGACATGATCGAAGAGGATTCTCCTTTGATTAATTTTGTTGAGTGTCAGGATGACGAATCCATCCTCACTTACCTTGGTGCGGATGATTCTTATATTCAACGAGCCTTACCATCTGAAACCCAAACCATGCTGAACGAATCTACTATAGAAATCAACATCCACATGGAGGAGGATCCTCACATTGTGAAGATCGAGACAATCCCTTAACACATCAGAACAAGTCGCCTTTACTACTTTCCTCCGTGCTCGCAACCAAGCTTTCGCGTGGTCTTACGCTGACATGCCAGGAATTGATCCTACCATTGCCGTCCATAACATCACTCTAAACCCCGATTCCAAACCAGTCAAACAAAAACTGAGAAAAATGCATCCACGCATTGCCCTCTTGGTCAAAGAAGAGCTTCAACGACTTCTTTCTGTTTCCTTCATCTTGCCTATTGACTATCCTCAATGGATTTCTAACATCGTACCTGTCACTAAAGCGACGGGGGGACTTCGGATATGCACGGATTTCTCGGGATCTTAACCTCGCTTGCCCTAAGGATGACTTCCCCCTCCCAAGTATTGATCAACTTGTTGATCTCACTGTGGGTCATGAAATGCTTTCTCTCATGGATGGCTTTTCAGGATACAACCAAATTTTGGTTGCCCCTGCCGATCAACACAAAACTACCTTCATAACTCCTTGGGGAACCTTCTGTTACCGTGTAATGCCATTTGGCCTTAAGAATGCTGGTGCGACCTATCAGCGGGCTATGACCTACATTTTTCATGACATTATGCACACTATCCTTGAAGATTATGTCGACAATCTTCTTGGCAAGTCTACACATCGCAGTGAACATCTCAATGTTTTAACCATTATTTTTGATCACCATTCTATATATTTTGTCCGTCTTCAACCAAAGAAATGTGTCTTTGTGTCCTTTCGAAAAAATTCTTAGCTTTATCGCCTCTTTGCATGGCATTGAGGTCGACCCATCTAAAGTCAAAGCTATTCTAGAAATGCCCCCACCTACTAATCTCAAACAATTGCGTAGTTTACAAGGTAAGCTCCAATCTATCCGACGTTTCATCTCCCAACTCTCGGATCGATGTCAACCTTTCCATCACCTCCTTAAAAAGGACATTGAATTTCAATGGAGTGAAGAGTGCCACCAAGCCTTTGAAGCTCTCAAAACTTATCTCTTGCAGCCACCCGTGCTTATCCCACCTCAAGACGACCGCCCTTTCTACCTTTACCTTTCCGCCACCGACAACGCCGTAGGGGGCCATGCTTTACACATCGTGACTCTACGAAAATCGAGAACAAGCCATTTATTATATAAGTCATACTTTGGTGGATTATGAGATTAGGTATACACATGTAGAAAATTTGTGCCTAGCCCTATCATTCGTGGCTACCAAGCTCCGACACTACCATCCGAATCACAAAACTTTCGTCATCACCAACACGGACCCCATCCATTACATGTATGCCAAACCTCATCTAAACCAATGCATCGCCCGATGGCTCATGCTCCTCGCCAACCTCGACCTTGAGTTCGTCCACCGTAAATCAATCAAAGGACAAACCATCGCAGAGACCAACTTGCGGAAGCCCCTTTACTCGGGGAACAATTTACCAATTTTATATTCCCCGACGAACTCATCACCACTCTTTCACTCGGGAAGAGTTGATCAAATGACCCTCTTCTTCGATGGATCTAAATGCCAAACAAGTAACGAGGAGCCGGCATTTTTCTCATCCTCTCTGACGCGAACCTATGCTGTTTCATTACGCTTGATTTCCCTGCACTAATAATACAAATGGAATACGAGGCCCTTGTTCTAGGTCTCCAAGTTGCGATACACTTAGGTATCAAATCTATCAATATTTTTGGTGACTCTCAATTGGTAGTCAATCAAGTTATGGGCATCTACCAATGTAAAAATGAGGAACTTCAAAAGTACAAATACTACGTGGACTCACTTCTAGCCTTATTTACTCACTATTCTATCCAAACCATTCCCCGCTCCACTAACAAATTTGCGGATACTATGGCTTGCTTAGCCTCACAAATTCCAGCTTCATCAACTGACTCTGAATTATTCGTCGTGGTCCAAAATGTTTTGCCCCATCCTACTCAACCCCGTGGTTTGTATGATAAATAATGTGTCTGCTAATTCACAGGATACTTGGTATCACCAATTTCACGACTACCTTACAACCTCTGTTCTCCCATCCGACCTTACTAGTACTGGTAAACGCACTTTTCTTAAACGCGTTTCTCGTTATGTAGTTATGGGGGACTCCTCTATAAATGTGGCTTTGATGGTATCCTCCTTCGCTGCCTAACCGTGCCGAGGTCACCTATACCATCCAACAAGTCCATGACGGGATTTGTGGTGGACATTTTAGTGTGATCCAAAACCGAGGGGTTTCAGACTTAAGGAACAGATTAACAAATGTGCCAAATGAATTGCAAAACAAATATCTCTGAAAAGAGATGTAAATTACTCAAAGAATTCGAAATACATCAATTATCTCTGCCAAGAGATGTCTATCTCTTCTTCCGGTTACATATGTATTTATAATACTTTATAAATACGAAAGGACACCTAGAAAGATGTGGAAGGTCACCAGTCTCGAGGGAGATGAGGTGTTTCATCTTCCAAGACTTACATGTGCACTAATTTTGCGAAACATACTATTTTTAGAATTTACTATTTTTAGACAGCAGTACAAAAATCACAATTTGGGCCCCTTAAATGCGGATTTCGGGGGTCAAACGTTGCCGAACAGAGTTCTGCACCTTCTCATCACATTCTACACATTCCAAGCTTTCCGTTGCCTTTTGAACGGAGTCAATCGGAGCTACGGTGCAAAAGTTATGGTCTCTGGAAGTTGCGCCACTAGAATTGCTGCCTGGATCATAGTGGCCTTCTTTGTGGCTAAATGAATCCTTCGCCTAGGTTATTATTGGCCTACTCTCAATAACGACTGCTACGAATATGTTAAGCGTTGTGTTATGTGTCAACAACATGCTAACCTTCAACATACTCCTAGCCATCCGCTGCAGGTCGCACGAGATCTTTGGCCTTTCTCACAATGGGGTTTAGACCTTATTGGTGAGATTCACCCGTCCTCTTCACAACGTCACCGATGGATAATCACAGCCACCGAATATTACACAAAATGGGTGGAGGCCATTCCACTCGTTTCGATCAAAAAGAAAAAATTGTCAAATTCATTAACCATCACATTATCCATCGTTTTGGTATTCCTCATCGCCTAATAACAGATAATGGTAAATCTTTTAAAAACAAGTTGTTACAAGACCTTTGTGACAACTTTGGTATCAAACTTAGTTTCTCATCGCCTTACTATCCACAGGCCAATGGTCAGGCTGAATCTTCTAATAAAACCCTAACCAAAATCCTCATGAAAGTTGTCAATGAATCCAGAAGAAATTGGCACGATCACATTCCCTTTGCCCTTTGGGCTTATCGTACTAGCATTCATACCTCTAGTAATGCCACACCTTTTCTTTGGTATACGGTACCAGGCTATTTTCCTCTCGAAATACAAATACCCTCCTTAGAATATCTCTTCGGATATCCTCACCAACGATGATTTCCGCCAAGAGCGGTTAGCCCAATTGGAGCTCCTTGACGAACGCCGCCTTACAACTCTTGATCACCTTCAAATCTATCAAAAACACATCAAACGTGCTTATGATAAGCGACTTCATGAGCGTACCTTTAAGGTTGGTGATCTTGTCCTCAAAGAGAATCAACATGTCACCAAACTATAAAAGAGCAAACGTGGAAAATTTGCTCCCAATTGATTGGGCCTTATATAATCACTCACACTTATGGATCGTGGCACTTATCGTTTAGCTTCGCTTAATGGTAAACCCGAGCTCAAACCCCTTAATGCCTTGCATCTTCGACCATTCTCTTTTGAATTTAGTGTTATATCACTTCTTATCTACTGCGCTCGTCCCTTAAGCTCACATACCACCACATGCACTTCGCTTCCTACACCTCATAATAAAAATCAAGCTCACATAGTTTGATTCTCACCTCACCCGAATGATGCCTTCCCTTTTTAGTCTAGTCCATGACTTCAAAGTATTAAAATAAGTTGTATTCTTATGGGATTTTCTTGATTCAAACTTCCTACCAAACTAGATGCTTCACGCCAAAAGAACATCTAGCTATCTAAATTATATCTAGACTGTTCCTCGAAGGACAACTATATGCCAAATTATTGCTGCTATTCTATATAGATTGCTCCCCGAAGGATAGTTATGCACTAAAATCATATCTCGCTACTATAAATAGACTTGCTCCTCGAAGGACAGCTATACACACGCCTTTATCGAAGCTTCTCGCATTGATCACTTCGTGAAGACCTCAAGAATAGCACAATCAATATCCTTGTAGACTTCCCGCATCGATCGACTCTATATTCAGAAAATAAAAGCCTCATTCAAAAAGAACTTTTTGGGTCATGGACTTGTCTATTTAGGGTAGGTTCTCTTTCGTCAGAACACTCACTTTGTAATAAGTTCTCTGTACCTTAGCTATATCATCCACCTCACCTCACCATTTGTTTCAACTCAAGGGACATAACGTACACCCGATATATTGTGATCATACAACTCTTTTCACCTATGGACTTCTCATCTATGCACGGTACCTAGGGCTTCAAGCTCGTTCTACGTTGTGTGGTTTGTTTAGCTCTTTTCACCTACGGAGCACTCTTTCCACTTTGCCTCGCATCTAGGATTGTGTGTTGATCTTAATCGGACATGGTTCCTTGTACTTGGGTAGGCTAACTTTCGCTTCCCTTATACCTTTTACAACATCACCAATTCATTACCGACACCAACAACCTTACCTTACCAATATTAATATCAATATTCTTACCAACCAACCAATTGCCTAAACCGTACCAAATTGCCTGAATTCACCTCTCCCTGATCCTAAGGGAGAACTACATCGGTCTGAGGCCCCTCCTTGCTTTGTGTAAAGGGCTATGTAGGGCGACTTCGGAGACATGGGGTCTCCCAAGGTTAGCTCAACCATCCCCTACCATAACCTATCATGTGTGGTAAATATAAATATTTTTGTGTATTTCTATTTAATCACATTCCTCTTTATCCTTTTTCAAAACACCGAAAGTCAAAACACAAACATTCTTATTATTATAACTCAAATCAACATACATATCTCGCTTTTATTTAGATGTTAAACAAATACATATTCTCTATCATCGACACGCAGGCTCGGTACTCTTGTTTATTCTTATACCTTGCTAACATTTATTTAGACCCTCATGCCTCATCCCGAACTAGGTGATGATCGTGATCGCGACCCTCTCGCCAGCCTCTCTATCCTCAAAGGTACCATGGCTATTAGTACCACCCACTAATCGCCAATCTCTCCTGTAACATATGAATACGCCCTCTCGCATGGAGGACTCCAGCGTCTAGTCTCTCCGCCCGTAACTCCGCAACCACTAACAATCCTCTTGTCTCATTCACCTGCGTTTGGAGCTGCTGAACCAAACGCTGCAGATGATCCCTCTCTGCTGTAATCACCGCTATGTCAGGACGATCACATACACCTCACAATTCTGCTACCCACCATAATCTATAGGCCTCTCGCTGCGTTCGCATCCATTACCTGCGATCTGCTCGCTACCTCTTCGTGCCCTTCGAGGGTGTTGGCCGGGAGGTGAGAATACCGCCTCGCATCGCACGATCCTCATATAGGGTCTATAAGCCTGGGGTATATCCTGCACAAATCCAAATTGTCGCCACACATGATCTATAGGAATCCTCTCATATTCACCTGGCCTGTGCCCCGCGATCCATCTCAATCACTCTACACCCTCAATTCCTTAGCTATGTTCTCTTACCATATAATTCCCGTAAGGCCTCCAACAGATATCTGTAATCGCACTCTCTCCCATACCTCGCCTATAATACTCAAAGTCATCCGTCACGGCTGGGATCTTGCCTCTGTTTGCTGCTCGACCCATCGTCAATCCCAACCTCTCGTACTTCGGTTTCTCCCCGACGGATGGATCGGCCCTCACCGTCGCACACAAACAATGTGCTCATAGGCCCAGCGATTGTAATAAGTATGAACAATCCGGTGTTGTCCGTGATTTCACCTACAAGCCCATAAACCCTCGTATAACTCACAAATATGCAGTGCCCATGCAAAAGTCACGTTCCTTTCTATCATCTCCCAAATAAGACACATCAATGCCTTTGGAAATCTTCCCCCATCCGCCCTCGGTAACGCGTAATACCCTACCGCTATCATTAATATCACTTTACTAACCTTGTCTCCTCGGGTGTGCTACATACATTATCCCATACGTCGATGACAAACCTCACTGTGTTAAATCTCGTGCGTATAGACCAAATATCATTGTTATCGCTCCCGTGCCGCTAGGTAATGCCTCGATATACTGGTTTTTCACGTAATTGGGAGTCTCAAAATACGGAACACATCTTCCAATGTTACTCGCATTTCCCTGTTGGCGAGATATAAGGTATTTGTCTCAGATTCCATCTCTCAATCAACGCTGTAACATAGCATGGTTACGTGCGATTCGTGAATAATAAATGATTCCACTTAACCCCAAACGATTTATCAATGTCCATTCAGGTGGCATTACATCCACTGGATTCATGACAACAAATACTGTACACTATCATTCATCCTCAACCCCGCCTCATTGCAGATACATCCAAATAACAAAAAACCATTCAATTCCTCCAATCCCCTGTGTTTTTCTCAAATTCTAGAAATTCCTACAAAGAACCAGGGTATCGCTTTATGACTAACTGGTACGGTTGAGTAACCGATACCGGTTATCCTAATCGATATCGGTCCTCACATTTCTCATACACCTTGCCTAAAACAACCACCTACGACAATAAATTGCTCGTTATTCCGCTCTGTATACACATATATACCAAACCCTTGATTACCTACCATGTAACACTCACCCCATTTTTAACCCTTGTTATCATCTTTTCTTTCTCATCTCTACCCACATACTCTCCCCATCTTATTCACAAAACATGCAAAAGAGTCAAATCACAAACAAAACGTTACCTCTTGGGTTGCGGTAGCTTGAGGTGGCCCTTGTCTTCCCTCTTGTCCCCGCCGCTGGGATGTTTCTCCTCGTCTGCCATTATTACCACCTTTTTCAAACTCCGCCTTTACTGTCTTCCGAATCTCGGATCACATTCACTTTCCTGTCTCTTTTCTCCTTATCACTCAAATTTCTCATGCAATTACCTGTCTCGGTCCAAAAAGCGTCGCGTTCGCGTATTTAACTTCTCGCACGGCTCTCAAAATTAGAACTTAAGTTGCCACCTAGCTGTTTTTTTTTAGAAAAGCTCATACCTAACTAACTTAGATTATCGGTCATGTAACCGATATCGGTCTACTAACTACCGGTGTCGGTTATTTAACCGATATCGGTTACACCCGCCCTTTTGAAACATGGTCTTTTCTTCATTTTTTTACCTAATTTTTGTCGCGCCCGCCTCTTTTCCTGCATCACAACACCATTATCCATATATGTCCATCCACCACACATATCATTACAATTTCATTAACATCATCTATTTTACAAAAACAAACCAGCCATCAGCTAAGGATACCAAACCAAAACAAAACAAAACAAAAAACTATCTATCTATACCTCATTTGAATCCAACTCATCAGATACATATATAACAATGTCACAAAACCAGCCCAAAACATGCAACATTTCATCATATAACACATCATCCATATATCAACATGTCAATTAAACTCATCATATATTCTATACCACAAACCATTGACGAAATACTTAAAAACATTTTCAACACTGCATATGAATCAAAACATCATCTATATATATATATATACAAGTTTTCAAATATACACTGTGCCCTACATCGGGGCCTCTGTGATCTCATAATCCAACAAAGCCGGCACGCAGGCCGCAATAACTATCAATAATCTCAACTCGGCTCTAAGGCCGGTACCAACTGTATAACTCGTACTCACTTTCAGATCGGGTATACAATAAACGAATGAATGAATAAATGAGTAATATGTAGGCACGCAGCCTCTATAAACATAACCAGTTCGCAGACGGTGCCCATATCCAATATACAAATACAAAAACAATGCAGGATCCTCGCCTCTCCCACCGCCCTCGGCACCTCTCCCTGCTGGTCCCTGTGGCACCTCTCGCCTCCTGCCTGTAACAGACACGCCGGCTGTGGCTGCACCTCCCTGCGATCTCTGACTACGCGAGGTCTCCGCTCGGTGTGCCGCATATGGCTGATACTCAGCTCTGGTACTATCAAGAACATCCTGATAGTACCGGGCCTCCGCTCTCGCCTCCATGTATCTATCCCGTGCCACCGCTGCATGATCTGGTCCGGACTCCTCGACTCCTACCGCGCACTTCGTGCTCGTGTCTGCTTTGCTGTATCATGTGCATATGTACACTGCATTTGCACTGTTGGTGGTGGTGGTGGTGCTACTGTGCCTATACTCCGAGCTCGGGCTAGCTGCCCCTGTAAGACCCCTATCTGTGCCTGTGCAGCAGCAAGCTGCCCCTGTAAGAGCTGCACCTGACCCCTGAGCTGATCTCTCTCTGTGTCATATAATGCTAAGTCTGGCCGTGTGCGGGCATGGCTTCTCTCGCCGCTCTCTCGACCAGCCCACCACACCATGTATGCTCTGTATAACCAAAGCATCATCTATCAGTGTCATCTGCTGGCCTCTCAAAGAACCTAATCTGGATCCAAGGGTGGTGCAGTGTGGGGGGGCCTCTACATCATCCTCTTGTCAGACGAGGGAAGGGAGGTGGCTCGTCCCCGCCGCAGCCCCATCTGCCCTGCGTGCCCTCTCTCTGGATATCCTCTCGTACTTTCTCCCGGCCTCCGTCCCGCTATCCGGAAAGTGTACTGGATCCAGGCAGAATCGTGCTCGGCCTCCTCACATGGCGGGTGATGACCTCTGTAAGGTCTCCATACGATATCTACCGGGCCGCTGCCAAGCCCCTCTAACAAATGCCTGTAGTAGGCAACGCCTCTCCCGCAGCACTCTCGTGGCTGCCCCACGACTCCCAACCACCTCTCAATCCGTGATTCGTATATAACCTCGTGGCCCCGGCTGGGGTAACCTTACTTTGTCTCGATGCATATGATGTGCTCATATGCCCAATAGTGAAGTAAAAAGTCAAACAAATACCAAATCGCCGCATCCGGTGATAACCCCGAGCTCTCGTATAGCCGCACTTGCATACATCGTGCCCACGCATAAAGCAAGTATGCTCCTCCACCATCTCAAGCAAAGCACCCCCATCAATGCCCATGGAAAATGGCCTCCCTCTCGAGTCTCGGGAGGGCGAAGCAGTTATCCTAATCATCATCAAGACGGCCAGCCGTGTCGTGTCTCATGTCAAGTGCGCACGTACATGTCACCATACCCGATACTCGCACCGTGATAGGTAAGTAGCGCGCGCCGCATCTCCAAAACTCCGTAGGATGCCGGTCCATCACCATCTCCGACCTACCCGAACACGCTCTCCTCGATCGGCAATCGAAGGATGCGATACACATCCTCCAATGTGATGGTCATCTCTCCGGCCGGGAGGTGGAACACATTGGTCACCGATCCCATCTCTCGATGAGGGTGACCATCAGTGTGCCGTGATCTCTATCAATAGCTGGTATTGCTTGCAGACTCCACCGAGTCCCACCTCACGCATGTTCGCCAATGAGCCGCAGATACGTGTGGCCACATCCGCACCAACAGCGGGGGCATCCTATCCCGCATCGTCAACTGCTGACGTGCCTGCAAAACCAACCCACAACCTTAGACCAACTCTCTATCACATCATCTACTTTACCCTCTATACTCCCTTTTTTAACCCATACCAACCCAACCCAACCCCAAACCCATACAACCCACCCCCAAACCCATACCAACCCAAAACAAACCAACCCAAAACCCAAAACCCACCCAACCCAAAACCAAACCCACCCAGCCCAAAACCAAACCCACCCCACCCAAAACAAACCAACCCAAAACCCAAAACCCACCCAGCCCAAAACCAAACCCACCCCACCCAAAACAAAACAAACCCACACAAACCCCCATAAACCCCGGACCGGTACCGGTCCCAAACAACCGACCACGGCCCTCTTCCCACCGACGCCGGTCAACCACCGACCGACGCCGGTCACCCACACAGAACCCAGCCCCTAAAATTTTGCGACCGATGCCGGTCGCTTAGCGACCGACATCGGTCACTGTCATTTCCCGGAGCCGAACCCCCGCGCGGCCCCCCCACCCACATTTTTGCATTTTTCTACTTATCTACCCACCCAAACACCCTAAAAACCTACCCACCCAGCCGCCTTGCCCTATTTTACCCATCTATCCTCTTCGTTTTTCAAATTACGTCCATTTACTCATTATTTCCTAAAACATGTAAATTCCTACCCAAACCCCCAATTTAGCTTAATACCATTCAAATGCACAAAATAAAGAATTTCGAACCTACCCGAACGATTTACACGCCGTCGTGGTGGGATGGGTGGTGGTGGTCCACCGGTCCACCCTCCCCGCTCCTCCCCGCCTATGCCATAGCTCCACTCGATCTCGCTGGGTCCCGACCAATCAATCACTTTGCCTCCTCACTCGGGCCCGCAAACAACTCACTCCTCTAGTAAAAAAGCTCCACCTCACTCAATAAAACCTCCAATCTCAACTCCCCATGTCGATAAATCAATTTGGTTTTCAAATAACACAAGTGACAATGACAAGCCGTATTTTTCTTTTTTATAGGTTTTTCGCCTTTAACCGATATCGGTTTCATTTGCCCTAATGAACCACTATCACCCCTTTAACCGATATCACCATGTAGAATCGACATCGGTTTTTCTACCAACTTTCCACCAATTTTTTGCCCTTATTTACCATTTTCCCCTTTTTAACCACATATCGCCTATATCCACTTTTTACTTTGAACACCATTTGTTTACCCATTCGGCTCGACCCAAGGCCTCGCCTCTACCCAAGGCCTCGCCCTACCCATTTGGCCCGACCAAAGGCCTCAACCTACCTATTTGGCCCGACCCAAGGCCTTGCCCTACCCATTCGGCCCGACCCAAGGCCTCAACCTACCTATTTGGCCCGACCCAAGGCCTCAACCTACCCATTTGGCCCGACCCAAGGCCTCAACCTACCTATTCGGCCCGACCCAAGGCTCCAACCTACCTATTCGGCCCGACCCAAGGCCTCAACCTACCCATTTGGCCCGACCCAAGGCCTCAACCTACCCATTTGGCCCGACCCAAGGCCTCATCCTACCCATCCAGGCCACCCAAAGCCACCACCCAACAACTTGGCCCGACCCAAGGCCTCACCCTAACCATCCGGCCCGACCCAAGGTCAGAATCCCAACAACTTGGCCCGACCCATGGCCGTATCACTTCAACACCATACCCACAATCAATGTTTTATTTTATCCATCCATCATGTACCTTTGTTCAATCGAGCTCACTTGTTCGTGTTTTAGCATGATTAGGGTCCTCGACTTGATCTCATCGACCAACTTTTCCTGACCTTCAGACCGTGACGCTTATCTCAACCAAACCAACCATTTGGTACGCCGAACACGCCTAAACGCTCTCTGTACCTTACCTGTTATATACCCCGGAGCTACTTCCTATGCCTTGATACCAGGGATTATATCACCCTTGTTTGGATAAACTATCGACCTTTGCCTATACATTGTTGGTTTCTAGTCAAATCATGTACCCTAGTCGTATTTATTGCATTTCAACATGCGTCTGCGCTTCTCGGACCTACCCCACCACCTTACCATCCCCTCTACAACATTCACCCTTTATCAACCCTATCCCCGATTTCTCATTCACTCAATCATGCTAGATTTGAGGGGGATTACCTATATCCTTAACAGAGAAACCACCTCATATTATTGTCCGCGCAGCTTTTACAACACAAGCTACACGACAATAAGGGGCTAATGTAGACACCAAATTCATGTCTTACGACCCTCGTGACCCACATCCCATTTCGTAACCTAACCTCATTACCTAAACCTTACACAATTATTTATTAATTACCTTGTAATTGATAAATCCCCATCACCTCACCTGCCACCTCATTTTGCCACCTCATCATGACTCTAGCCCTAATCCTAAACTAACCTAATTAAAACCTAAAACTTGGTCTACACTTACACCCATGACTAAGGACCCCTTTCGCACCTAAACCGACCTTCTAGTCACTTGACCAAGCCCGCAACTAATCTCTCGGGAGAAAAGCAGGAAGGTGGGCTGTTTTACTAAAAATAGCCTACTTTTTCCTTACCGATGCGGTTCCTACTGACCAGCCGTCCGGTTACATGAATCCGCCATCGGTTCCTCAAATGGCCTCCCAAACCAAAAACAAAGGATCGGAATTTCATTTTTGGATCAAGGTCGAAGGATTTTTGAATCAACAGAGATCATTTGGGAGTGATCAAGAGAGTCTGATCTTTACTTGACCGAGCAGAGACAAGTGAAGAGACAAGGAGAGTTAGCAGCGAGGGAGAGCAAGCCCAGATCGCAACCGGATACCAGAGCCTGTGATACTCAAATGATTTGATCTGCACAGTGTGCCGCACTCATCCTACCTCGCCCGCCTTTGCCATCGTAACTCTTGGACTTGCATCTCCGTGAATAATCGGTAAGCTACTTTGCATGTACTCTTTAATAACATTTCTTCGACTTTTTGAATCATAATTCCTCACAAATCCATTCTTGATCCACTACCCAACGTGTCATTGCATCTAATCCGCCATTCATCTAGATCTCATCACCCTATTTCCTAATATTACCTATATACATCCCTACAAATAACACAACTACCAAATAACACCACCACCCCACAAAACAACTAACCTTCGATCCTAGACTCTATCGATATCGGTCATCAAGAATCGCCATCGGTTATCGAAGAATCGCCATCGGTTATACTTTCGACTATAACCAATAACCACCTTTCCCCTACCTACCAACAAAGCAATTTAATTGATATTTTATAGTCTTTTGTGTTAATTCATATTAGCAAGGAACTCGATCACCTTCGAAAGGAAGTTTTATATTTCCGGCCCAAGGCGCTTCCTCATTTATTGTCTAATTAAAATCTTGTGGTCTTGTGTTCTTATTTGCAAGTAGTCCTTCCAAGACAAAAAGGAGTTCTTTGCAGGTCACTGATCTTTCTCTATGGTACACGCACATCATCTCGACATTCTACAGTATTCCTCCTAGCCCCAACCCTTATCTCTGTTTCTAAAAGGAACGAATCATTCCGAGTGAAACAGCTTGGATCTGAATCAAAAGAAGAAGAGTGGGGGGAACCTGAATAGCAATTTGGATAAGAAGAATCCAAACCATACCACTAACTATGAGATGAAGGTGGGGAACAGGGTACCCATATGGGCTCTCTAACACGAAGAACCAAATGAGGCTTAGTCATAATGGGAATATTTTGATTTGAATTGCTAAACCTAGGTTCCGTATTGTTGTAAATGTGAGAAACCGCGCGATAGTCAATCATTGTTGGCGTTGTTTAGGTGTGAATTCCTAGACCTAGATAGTGTGATGGAACTCCTTCAAAGGGAAGGATGTGAAATGTCAATTTGGGTAGCATAAGGGAAACCAACTAGACATTTGGTAAGTATGGAGACGCATGCGTGATTTTCTAAAGAAGGTCTAAGGAAAATAGACATTGTGATGATGTAATCTTAATGAGATCTAAACATATTTTTTTAGAAAATAATTTTTCTAGATGAATAATCACAAGGAACAATCATGCAAGTTTGAAACACAAAGCCAATAAACAAGGAAATACACCCTATGTAAAATGCGTGTGAAAAATGATAGTTCGATGCAAAGATGATCAACACAATGTCAATATTTATGTCAAGCTTGAAATGAACAAGGTGTAAATATTAACAAAGGGTAGATGTAAATCCCAATCAAAGGATACAATGACACGTTCAACAACCAACAAGGCCAAAATGTTAAAGGGTGAGGTTTACAAATGTAAGCCATGTAACCACACCAATTTGGACATGTCTATCCAGCTTCACAGAGAAGCGAGATATTAGTGCCAAAGTGGTATTGAAACGATGCAAACACAGTAAGTGACACCTTTCAAGATTTGGGACAATGTTTGAAGTAAAACCAAGTCAAGGTATACTGAGGATGTGTTAAAATGTGCATAGTGTAACACCACAATGTGGATACTTAGATCATGTTTATGAAAAACACGACATAAGTATCTTAATTGTCTCAAGACAAGGCAAACAAGGTAACACATCAAAGGGAGATAAAATGATGACTCAATCTGAACTATGATGATGATCTTGAAATCAAGATCAAGTGGCCATTAAAGATATGAGGACACATCCACACACTTTATATGTTTAAAAAATCAGCCACAAACATGGATGAGCGTAAACGGACAAAAAAGTAGTGAACACTATCTATGACAACACTCCCAAAGATGCCTTCTGTTTCCCAAATGGGAAAAAAGAATGCAAAGGTGTAAATCAAAAGAATTAAAATAAACTAAGGGTCACTTGGGCAGAGATTCACCTCATCTGAAGGTGAGAAAGAAGATAAGCTAAGTGAAAATGTTGTCTAATTTCTGTGATGAAAGGCACTTAGATCCAACTTAAGTGGATTCTTTTCCTTATTTGAAAAACAAGGTTCTGAATCAAAATAAGTTATCACTTTGTGATGGCCAAGACATGAAAAAGGACTAGTAAAGTGGGCCTCAAGACAAAATGGCCTCCTTAAAAAGCTCTCTCAACTAGGTGTTACAAAGCCATCTAAGAGTGGGAATGATTTACACAAAAGTCACACCGACTAATGCTGGGAGTATCTCGCTTTTCCCCTTCAAGTATAGTGGGAACTAAATACATCCATCGTGTACTCTTTCCAGGTCACGATACGCACAAATTTGTAACACTAACTCACAAGGAAAAATAGTCAAGTGGGTAAGCGAGGAACTTTCTGTTTCATCCACGAGGTTACATAGCGGTGGACTACTTTAGGGTTCCTGTACCACCCCCATTTTTATAGGTTAAGGTGTTATGCCAAAGGGGTTATGTTATAGTTGAGTGGATAGGGACATACCCTTTTCCGAAACCTGTAATACAATGTTTTGAATGTGGTGTTTTTTTATCTTGCTTAACTTAATGTGGTTTTTAAGTAGCACACCATTTGGCAACCTACAAGAACACGTGTATTAGAAGGTTTGTGTTTTGTTTTTTATGCCTTTCTTTGACAAGCGATAGGTCCTGTAGACAACAAGTCTTTAGTAATTTTCTAGTTCATAGGTTGATGTCAAGAAAGAGAGTTTCCCACTTTTCTTTTGATTCCTAAGATCGCCAAAAGGTGCGAAGGAAGAGCATACGCAATCGTAAAAACTCTCTACTGAAATGAAAGTTTTACTTCAACCTTTATAAAGCAAGTGTTTTTAGAACAATTTATATGAGTTTTGTATTGGTGTTTTTGATCTCCAAGATCACCTTGGAAGACGCAAGGAGAGAGCATACACACTTCTACAAAAGCTACTTCTAAGTCAAAAACAAAACACTTTTAATCTATGCAAACTGAAATGTTAAGAAAGAACCCTGTTTTTCAAATTGTTAGTCCTAGAACCTACAGTAATGGATCAGGGAAAAATATTTTGTATACTATAAAAATTTTCAATTTTTAATACAGACACCTGCGCGCCTATACGGACACCAGCGCTTCCTAACCGATGGATACATGCCCCACTTAACAAGTACACCTATAGTCAAAAATTAATAAAACCCAATGTAGTAAACACAGATGCTCACAATATGACAGAGACATGCCTATATTGACATGGACGCTCAGGTTATGACGTGTACGCGCTTAATCCTGAAACAGAAAATGAATTTTTTTTACACAATCAGACCTTTTACACCTACGTGGCCAGAGAGGCAAATACATGCCCCAGATGACAGAGATGCATGTGCATCCTTGTAAAGGTTTAACATATTTTTTTACACAATCTAGCACTCCGACGATACGTGGCCGTAGAGGTCGATATGCAACCTAGATGACGGGACGCGTGCGCGTCCTTATAGAGGTAAATTTGCAAATGATGAGGACTTCCAGATAGGTACATGCCTGATCCGATGGGTACGTTGGGGTTTCAATGTGTACGTGCCCTTTTTTTAGACACCTACGCACACCCTATGAAAACCTACAAAAACACGGATTTTAAAATTTTCAAGAGAAAACAGAGTAGTTGTTAGTTAAAGTATCCTATTTCTATATCAAACCCACAAAATGTATATAAATGAAGGTCATTTATCTAGGGTTATAAATAAAAATTTGGAAATAACAAGTGATTTGAGAAAAACCTTGAAAATAAGCTTTGAAAACCTAAAAGACCTCCATTAATGGAGGGTGGACATAAGTGTCCCATCGGGTGTGCCAAATCTATGCAATGGAAAGTTGTAAAAGCTATGGAATGAGGATCAATAACCTCAAAAATTTTCTAAATCATCCATGCATCATGAGATGAGTGCTAAACAAGATAACTTCTACAATAATGAATTAAACTAAAACACTATCATTTTATCTCTAACTACTCTATGATTACTTAAAACATAAATTAAACCTAGTTAAACCTATGAGCAATCAAATTAGATTTGTTGTTTCTTCAATGGAGGTGAAGAGGTCTCTTTAAAATGGCTACAAGACCAATTTAGATACCCTCCTACTAACCTACTATGAAGTTATGGATGCAAGATGGAGGAGCTTCAACAATGGAGGATAGCCAAGATCAAATGCCTATTAGCTTAGCTAATGCAAATGAGGTCTAATGCCAATATCTCCAAATGTGAGAGATATTTGTTATGAAAACAAGGTGTAAGGTTGAGAGGGAGGGGTGACCCTTCTATTTATAGTTTTCCAAATGGAAGAGTTTGAACTTTGGGTGCATGTGGGACTAAAGCCTAAAAAACACTTTAGATTAGATAAGGATAAACATGCTTTAGGCTAGTTAACTAGGATTTAGGCTAGTTAAACTTGATTAGCAAGTGATTAGAGACTCATTAAGAGTTGCGAGGGTTCTGGATAATCAATTGTGACTGATAGATAGCCTACGAAGTCAATAGAAGTGGTCTAGAGAGAACTAGGGAGGTTATGAATGATCGAAAGGAGGAATGTTTAGATAATAAGAGAGATATTAGCCAAATTAAGATGATTATAGGAGGAATGTGACTAAGTAGGTGTCATGAATGGGCATCTGAGAAGGGAGTGAAGAATAGGGAATTAACAAAGTGTCATCAATTGATTGAATGGGAGGAAATGCTAAGTGTAAGCATATTTTAGGTGTCTACAACATAGATGGAATTTACATTATATAAGAGGATGTTCTCCTTAATACAAGGAGTCAACATCAATCCTCAACAACCCACATATCTCTCTCCAATCCCTACAATCTCTCAAACTTATCCCTAAGATATCTCTCACACTAAAATAGTTACGTGAGTTGTTCTCACAACTCACCAATAATAAAACTATTACAACTATATTATTAATATGAGTTCTATAAACTCATTATTAATAATATTACATTTTATTTAATAATGTTACACAATATTTTGGTAACATTCACTCCCTATTGTTAACATTATTAATTCCCAATATACACTCCCCTAATGTTGACATTATAGAAACAACAATCACACTTCCTTCTGCAGCTTGTCGCCCATGCGTGCTCATGATCTGGATGGTTTTGTAGGATAGCCAATAACCTCAACAAGGATGGTTTTACAGGAAAACCAACAACCTCAACAAAGGATGGTTTTATAGGAAAACCAAAAACCCGAACCTATAACACCCTTGACTATTGTTATTTTCCTCATTTGCATTCAAGTGTTGATATGTGATTTTTCTTATAAGGATATGTTCTTCTAATTATTGGAAATCATGCTTGATGTGGATACATCTTTTATGCTCTTAAGATCCTTTAACTGAACTAGAATGACTTCTCTAGATCCATTTTTCACTTCTGGTAGGTGATTTGCAATCTGGTTTAAGAGTTGTAAACTTGTCTTTTTATCCAACTCATCCTTGGATCAATTTCAGTGATCCAAGGGATGTTTTGAATCTACTCCATTGAACAAATGGTAAAATTGACATTCCAAGAGTTAAGATACACGTTGGAATGAAATTTGTTGTTGCAAGTTCTTTAATTTCTATGTGAACGTACTTCCATTCAGTAGGTTGTTTGGCTTGGGTCCTTGAAGATCGACCATGATAGGTCATTGCTGATAAAAATGGGCATGCAGCCATTCACAACATAAGAGAGATAACCAGGATCCTATATAGGATTAACCTACGAGGATCCTAAGCTAGGTAAAATATATATATATTTCTATCTAAGCTATGATACTTGATAGAATTCTGAGCCTAACCTAAAACTCCTTATTCTGTCTTGATTGGTTGAATTGTTGATTTGTAACCTAACCTAGTGTTTTAAACTATGGCACTTTGAATTATGTACCTATATGGAAATTATCTAACCTAATTGCTAAGGCCATGGTGGGGTTAGTTGTTAGTGTTATATCCTAAGGTATAAATTTAAATTCTACCTAAGATCTAACCTAAGCAATCTAACCTATCCTAAACTAATGGATGAATCAGGGACTTAAGGGGGTTGCATGCATAGTGATGATGGTTCCTAAGGCATTTATGATGATGTTGATAAGGTTTATTAATGCATACGGACTGCCAGCTTTGGCAGGGGTTAGTTGGTTTGGTGGAGGCTTAGGTGGCAGTATCACTAAAAATGGAAACTTATGTTAACTTGGACTTGGCACTCACCAGACTTGGCAGGTGGTAAGGAGGATTGAGCGGGAGATTTGGAATTAATGAGATTAATTTTTTTGGTTTTTGAGCCCGAGCCACTTTGGTAGGCATGCCAACAGATTTTTGTTGGGTTGTTTCATTTTGCATGTTCTCTGATTTTCTTTCTACATGCATTCTGGTTTTTCAAACCAACAGATTAAACTGCACTTCATGGCTATTTTTGAGGTTTCAAATATATTTTTGTTTCGTGGAATGTATAAGAAGAATTATGGAAGAAGTATTTGGTTGTTTGATATTTCATGGAGAAGAGGGGAAGAAGACATTTTGGCTAGAGGTCTTATTTGATTTCACAGTGACAATATTAGGCATGATAGGCTCTAACAATTAAAATCTCTTGCTTTCCTCTAAGTGTTTTCATTAAAACAACTTTTCTCTGATGAGTTTGTGCATTTCATGCTTTATCTAGTTAATAGATTGATGGGTTTTGTAAAACTTGCATTTTGGGTTTTGAATCCATGATATACGTGAACCTATTGAAAGCTTATGTTGTATTGTATTTTGCACAAAAGAACTATGCATGTGAGAACAAAGTTGGTAACTCTGTTAACTTTTTCTGGTTATTGGAAATTGTTGTTTGGTATCGACCACTTTTGTTGACAATGAATTACTAGCTGAGTTTTTAAAAGAACTCTGAGTTCTACCTATGTTGTTGAGATTATTGTTTGTGAACTCGTTGCATTTTGTGATCTCGAATTGTAAGGAACTCCAGTCTTATTAATCTTGTATACAAATTCGAGCTTCAGTTGGAAACTTGTTTTGGTAGAGAGAATAGTAGCAGAGATTCCCGGTTCTGTGATACTTGTGTTTTATGTCATAGTTAAATGGATAGTGGATAAACTCGTATATGGTTTGGTTTCTGTATTTCTTCTTGCGAAAAACATTGACTATTTTTGGAACTTGCATGCACTTAGAACCTGTGTTGGTTATCTTAGATAAACTGGACTGTTGATTTAAGCCCGCTTAAGGCATGGTGCTTGTGAACTATTGTCCTTATAACTATTTAACTGTTATTTTAGGTTCGTTATGAACCTAGCTATCGTATTTAGTTGTCGTCGGGTCTGAGATCTATTAAGAATCTTTCAGTCCATACAAAACAGGGTTCGATAGGATGTTAACAGGAAGGGAAGCTCTTTTCTTACTTTTAACTGTATATAAGCAATTTCATTGTATTCGGTCTAGAATTACGGTGCTGGTGTATTATGAATTCGTGATTGTGATATTGAGATGCAACACTTTATACATTCAATTTGTTACTTGGTGTTTTTAATTGAAATGGTAACTAGGATGATGTGTTGGTTCGGATATTATAGTATTTTGATTATTTTATAAACTATAGAGGGAACATGTTGTTACCCGAACTTGGTTACAAGCATTTGAATGATCTTGATCCTTTGTGGGAACTTATGCTTTACATTGTGCTCAATTTGTAATTCAAGTCTTGGATAGTATGTTTTATTTATATGATGTTTTGATCTTGTCATTTGTTTGGAAACCCAATCTGTAGTTCTTGTAATGATGCATTGACATACTGTTGAGATAGTTTTGCCTTGCCTGAACTATTGGAAAGTTTTGAGTGTTAGCATCTACTCAGATTTCTTACCTCTTGTTGGGTCCAATAAATGAATGTTAAGTCTTGAAAGATAAATTGTGATTCAAATTGATTGTGGACTGTGTTTGAACTTCATTGTTTTATTATCAAGTTTAAAAAGAGAAAATTAATGGTAAGGATTGATGGAACTTCACTGTTTGATGGTAAAGTGTTCTAAGAAGGAAAAATGTTAGTATGTTTTCTTCAGATGTTCTGGTCCAATGAAAGAATGTTATGACCTTGAATGATAAACTGTGAAACTTTACTATCTATGGACTATGTATGAGCTTCTTTGTTACAATGTTCCTAATGGAAAGTAGAATTCATGCATTATAATGGGAAGATTTAGAAAGGAAGATAGCATTTAGTTTTCTCTTTCCTTGAAGTTGATCTGTTCTCTTTCCTTGGAAATCTTGCATGAACTTAAACTGTATGTATGGGAGGAGGTAAAATTGTTTAATTATGTTGAAAGAAATGATTATAGACTGGGATCTTATTCTATTAAGACTCTTTTCTAATGCAGTTGGGTTAAGTTCATTGGTTGGAACCTCCTGATTTTTATTCTTATTGGAAAAGGAAATCGTGTTTATTAGTCTTTTTATACTTGTCATTTGACTAAAATGAAGTAGAAAGAGATTGAAGATAGGTTGGAAAAAGAAATTGCAAACTTGTTGTTGACTGTTAATCCATCATTCCTTCTTGGATTTCTTTCATTTGGATCTATTTTGATGAATACCTTAAAATGTTGAATTTTAAAGTAGAGGACCTTTAAAGGAACAATTTAAATCATGATATACACCTATTTTTGCCTTGTTGATGTTATGTACTTTGGCATAATGGGTATGGTTTCTCTCCTTCTTTACTTGAGAGTTAGATGAAACATCCAAGAGGGAATATGCTGTAAACACTCATGTATCTTATAGTAAAGATAAGTGTTGTATTATATTTGGTAGGATTGGAAACAATGATATGTTATGAATTGTGGTTTGTTAAAGATAATTGATAGGATCAATTATACTTTAATTTGTAAGACAAATTTTACAGGTTATATTTTGTTCTTCTTTTTGTTAAACCTAGTTTAGTATTTCTCTTCTTTTATTGATATTACTTATGCTTAGGAGTATGAATTACTAGTTGATCATTAAAGAAGGGTTATTTTTATTGGAAAAATTAGTGGAATGCACTTTGTTTTAAGGCTTAGTGCTTATCATGCTCAATTCATTGAATCGACCCGCGCTAGAAATTTATGTAGATGGACTTCATAAGTAATAAAGAAGGCAAAAACTTATATGATGCATTGGCTGATCTAGTTGATTCTTGTGAAGAATTTTGATTTGTTCTTATGGTGTATTGAAAAAAAAAATTATTCTCTTTTGAATGAAGGCTGTTGTCATGCAGTATGCCTGAAATGCATAAGTTGTAAATGTATAAGTTTTGAAAATGAATTGAAGAATGAGAATTTACTTACATGGTTTATGTAAATTATCTTGTATTTTTGTAAAAGAAATGGATTCCTATCCTGTTGATATTCTTCATGTTATTTATATGTTTCAATGAGTGTTCTGGGATAAGTAGGAAAAAGGGAAATTAAAGTAATTCCCTAATTGTGAAGCAACTAAATAAGTTGCAGAATTTCAATGATCTTATCTAAACAACTCATATTATTAAGGTAACGTGTAATGAACTTACAATGAAAACTATGAAATTTGTAAAGGAAATAAAGGGTGTGTTAAACCCTAGAACTTAACCATGAAGAGGAAGACTCTTCCTCTCTTATGAAAAATTAAACAAAAAGGAAGATATGATCCGTAATCATTAGCTTTATTTTTAATAAATTCTAAATAAGATACAATCTAGATGGTTGTTACACTTCCTTGGGTGGTTAAGTCACATGAAATGGAACTTTAGAGGTTGTTGTCCTTTCTTTCTCGGTATTTTCTGTTGAGCCAAAATTAACGAACATCAAAAGAAAATATTAAGTTAAGGAAGTTCTTTAGGGTGTAATGGCACCTGATTTGGAAAAGAACTTAGGGAGAGAGTTGGATTAGAGTTTAGGCAGGGTTGCTGAAATCTGCCTTTAAGAATCCAAATCAATTAAACTTTAATAATCTCCTAGGCGTATGTATATCTTGACAAGGTTATTCTCAGGATGTTGGCCCACGCCGACTATAGGGCTGTGCCTTCAAGAAGATTAGGCTCTTCTTGAGGATACAACATTGTAGTTGACATGTGGCAACACCCTTCTACATTGATCGTCTAGATCTACACACTTTTGGACTTGAACTTAGTTTCTCTCCAGGACTGGGAAGTAGCGTAGTTATGATACAAAGTAGCCCTCTAGGACTCAGGGTACCTTGGCACATGAGGTTGACTTAGGTTGACCCAGTATGCCAATCTATCCTAAGTCTTTGTGAGCTCCTTCCTATCATAACCTACATTGTTAACCAGAACTTGGGTTAAACCTTGGGCAAGAGGACCGATAGAAGTCGATAAAGGACATTCTAGATAATAATAGAGTGGGGTGAAGGATGTATTGCAGATTGATGAGTATGTTTTCAAAGAATAAGTAATACAAACAAGTATGTTAAAATATTTGGCCAAAGTATCGCAAGTTCTTTGGTTGCGTTGTCCTATGTCACCTAGTCTAAGGACCATGATGCGAGATGAATATTGGTAACAACTATTTAGTTAGGTTCCTTAGACAAATCATTCAATACTCGAACAGGTAAGAGAGCCAAGTATATGTGGTATATAGAAAAGTATTCAACACTTAGTGTTAAACATGAATAGATCGGTAGTTCACCAAGTCATGAAATGAATAGATCGGTAGTTCGAGTCATTATAGCTGCGTATGGTTATTTGCTATAAGAATGGTTGTTTTTGAAATGTGTGTTCTAAATTACATATTTAGAACAAAGAACATTACTCAAAAATAAAATTGCCTTGTTTCTAAAGTCTTAAATTAGGAATGTTACAGAAACAAAGGATCATTTTACAGGACAACTAACAACCAAAATATCATGTTGTCACTTTTCCTTTGTGCTTTCATCTATCCACTATGTCTTTCCTTTAGGGAATCATGTAGGAACCACTACTTATTGAATACAAACTAAATAGAGGGAAAATTAAACATTGAGACCATGTTCTAATTCCCCCCCTAAATGTGAACATTTCACTTATTCAAACAGAACTCTGAAATCATACTGCAAATCTGAAATAAAAGAAAACACACATACACACACTGTCACCACAAATTCATGTGGCCTTGTTGGTGACTGACGAGAGGTATTTGATTGATCTCTAGCCTCTGTTACCTCATTCCTCCATGTGTCGCTACTTACTCAATAGATTGGACCATGGAGCTCAAATTTGCACCACCTTTTGTCAATGCATCTTCCCCACAAATCTTCTCTTTGGTTCTAAAATTCCAAAGCGGGGGTCTAGGGGTGGCAGCCCCTAGTGGGGTCAAGGGGTAGCCCCTTACAAGGTCCCAAGGCAACGCCCAGGTGCACTCCCTCATTATAACTACAATATTATTCATCTTATTCTCCCAAAATTGATGTCCGGGTTACACCAAAAATGCATTCGTGAGGAATTTTTTTTTTTTTTTTTCACAACTTTTAACTTTTACACTTGACACACAATGAATCTCAACAATAATCACCTATTTGACATTGACTACCTATTATTCACCTGAACATAATTGACACTATTGATGACAATTTACAAATTTAAGAAACAACACTTTTTAACATACTACATGATTTAATCACATAGACTACGTGATAAAAAAACAAAATGATGTAACTCGATTATATGAACAATAACACTGGACTAATGACCGTGACTTAAAATATGACTCTTATTTTTTTAAGACTTAGAGAATGACATATAGAAATGTCATTAAAATAAATGATGACCACATAGACTCACAAACATAAATTTAATTGACTCTATATGTTTTCATAAAACCTAAACAATTAAAATGAAATTACTAATACCGAAACTCATAAAAAAATACGAAAAGGTAATGACTACCATCCCAAAGTGGAAATCTTATGCAAAGTCGATGCGAAGGAAATTCAATGTTGTTAATTTTTTTCGTAGTAGATCCGGTATAATATGTTGTTGAGCTCGAGTATGCCATGGAGGGGAGCCAAGTTTTCGTATTTGGAGGGCCAACAATGTCTAGAAACAATACGATGAAAAATCGCTTTGCCCAATAGAGACAGGGATGTAGAAAAATAGAACATATCACTTCAAAGACTACGTATTTTATGACACAACCTCGTGGACATAAAAATTGATCATTGCTGTAAATAGACGTCAATGGACTGATTTGGCATGGATCTCAATGCATATGGTCCTTTGAAAACTCCTCTATCACCTATCCTTTCAGATAGCTACAAAACGTGATTGTCATCTTTTTTCCCGAGACTAAGGGTAGTTCAATGTAAAAGCCATGGATACAAGAGGGTAAGAATCGATAATGTGCAAATAGATGTCTCAAAAATTACCACCGATAAAAATTACAAGTGATAGAAATATATCACGTTTGATTTCAAACTAAGTGAATAAAACAAGTATTAAAAGAACACATGTAGACCTTTTGTGCATAGGTGATTGTCTCGATCATTTAAGTCTCTATAGAAATATAATGAGCTTTGCATGTTTGTTGGATCCATGAATGAAAAACAGGTTGAGAAAGACTCCAAAGCCGTAGATAGAAGAGCTCAAACAAACTCCATCCAACCTACTCCATCCAACCTAGTCTCGATACCAATTATAAAAATTGCATAATAAGAAATAAACACCAAATATTATAATATGAAAATTTAGAAATCATCCGTGATACATTTACATAGATGGATTTTACACTATATAAGAGGATGTTCTCCGTAATACAAGGAAACAACATCAATCCTCAACAACCCACATATCTCTCTCTAATCCCTACAATCTCTCAAACTTATCCCTAAGATATCTCTCACACTAAAATAGTTACATGAGTTGTTCTCACAACTCACCAATAATAAAACTATTACAACTATATTATTAATATGAGTTCTATAAACTCATTATTAATAATATTACATTTTATTTAATAATGTTACACAATATTTTGGTAACACCATATGCCGGAAATCACTGCCGTGTGACAAAAAAAATCATTTTTGGGCATCAAGAGTTGATTTCTTGTCACACGTCAACAAAAACCTTCTTGATGTGTGTCAACAAGTTTGTTGTCACACGTCGATCGGAAGTTCAGTGCGAACTTGTCTTCGCCATTTGGGGAGTAATGTTAAATGCAAATAAGTCATATATTATATGAATATTTATGGAAAAGTACCAATGAATCCAATGACCATATATAGAAGTCCTAAAATGAAGTCTTCATCATCGTTTACCAAAAAATTGACTTTTACATCTAGGTGCATGCCAATAAACTAAGTGATAGGAAGAATTTATGATCGGAAAAACTAACACATCATATGAGTCATGAATATCATTAAATATAATTTAATTTGATCTTTGGTTAGGCTCTCAAATATTCACAAGGCTCAAACCTTTTGATAAATTTAAAGTGATACCATGACATTTGTATCATATTTTCGAACAATTTTTCACATCTCAATTTTCCCAAAACATTTCCTTGATGATTTCAACATGAATTATGAACATGTATCTCTCGATGCCTACGGTAAGAGCTTTTGAATCTTCATTCATCTCCTTAAACTCTTGGAACAAGGTGACTAGCTTTTTTAGGGACTTGCATTTCCCAATACCCTACTCTCAAAGACCCAATTTCACATAACTTGTTCCTGAACACTAATTTTCTTCTAGAACCTTCCTAAACTTCCTTTTATAGTTACACGATCTGTCACACACTTCTTGAAGGCATTATATTTTCTTCGAGAAATCTCCGGGGGTGCTCTGCAGGTGTAAGAATTCTGAAAATAGGCCCTTTCTAGGCCTCCGGAAGCAACTCCTTCCAAGTAAATCATAATGAACTCATGAATTGTTTCTCACCAACTTACTTGCACATTATTTTTTTTTAAATCCAATTATCACATCCCTCTTAGCCATGATGGAGTTTACACGCTTAGGGATTGGCCGAAGGGAAGGTTCACATTACCCGGTCAGGGATTTTTGAGTATAGGCTTGATTTTCATGGCCAAAATTTCAAATTTTTATGATTGACATTTAGCATGGCAACAACTAGCTCTAGCTTGGGGACTTGTCTTAGATTGAAAATGTGAATATAGAACAAGTATGAATAGAATAATCTCAAGACATTAAGAGGACCATTGTCTTATCCATTGGGCTATGGAGTCATTACAAAATAGGGGTAGATACAACAAAACCTTCTTTATTGAACACAACACAAGACAAACAAAAACAAATAACAAAGGGAAACACACAATAAAAAGGGAAATACACAAACCTATATTCACCTATGGTACATGCGGGTGAAAAAAACAAAAGACAAACATAAAAAAATAACAAAAAGGGAAACACACAATAAAAAGGGAAATACACAAACCTATATTCACCTATGGTACATGCGGGGGATAACCCGCTTTCAATTTAGTACTTTCTCTCTTCATAAGTTACCTCTGAATGGGTAACATTGGTGTTCCACAAAGCCATTGACAGGTTCCAGAAAGTAGCCTCCTTTTCTCAACTTCTTATGAGAGCCAATTTCTATCATAAGTTCCTTCATTTTTGGGACAGTGATCCTACATGATCCTTTTTATGCTTGGATATTTTTGCACAAATTCTATCCATTTTAGATTGTAAATCATCTTTTGTGTTCACCCACATTGCTGATTTCTTATTTATCATTTCATCCTTTCCCAAGATTGATTTTTGATTAGATTGTTTGAAAGCTCTAAGTTCTCCTCTTTCCCATATTCATACTTATTGGTAAAATTTTCATGAGAAGCCTTTAGTTCATATTTTTGTTCTACTTCAATATGGGATGAAGGAGCAAACATAGTCTCATACCTATCTTGTATGGCCATAGCATGAGTTAAGAGGTCAAGACTCAGATTAGGATCTTTTGTACCTTCCACAACTTTCAAAATTTATTGCAAGGATTCATTTTTCAAAATTTTTGAGAGCTCATCACCATTCTCATTTGAAGATTCTTTATTTTTGAACTCAATGAAATTATGTGGAGAAATTGATCCATCATCCCAAGGTTCATTGAACTTTACTACTTCTTTAGTATGAGAGACTTCATCATCAAAGGACTTGAGGACCTTTGTTTCAATCTTTCCCTCATGATAAGAATATTTATCTTCAAATGGAAAGGAGAAAAATTTATTTTCATCAACACATTCATCAAACACTATCTCAGGAGGGACATTGTATTTCTCACCTTGATAGAATTGATCATGACCAAATTTTGGATTGGTTGAGAAACCAACACTAGATTCATACTTGTCTTGTACTTCCATGGTTCACATTAGGAGTTCAAAGCTGAGTTGAGGATCTTTTGTCTCTTCCACAACTCTTAATAGTCCCCTTTTGATTCTTCTTTCAAACATTTTAAAGTCTTATCACAAATTGGTCTTTCTTCTTTCAACATGACATGGTCAAGAGAATCTTCATCTTTGAATGGGAGAAAGAACACATCCTTAACATGGATAAAAACATTGTCATCTTTTTTATATTGGGATTCATAAAGAATTACATGTTGTCCTTCATGGCTTACATCATTTGATAATCTAGGGCTTCCCTCCTGCAACTCAAAATTTATCCACTCTCCTTCATATTCAATATCCCATCAAAAAGGAATGCTTGGTCCTATAAGGATAGGAATTTCATCTTCCCCTTTAGAAGCTATAAAGTAGTTCCCATGTCCATTGTCTTGATAAAGAATGTCTGCTCTAGTATCTTCCAATTTGTGCACTGTATACTTTATTTTTCTTGTTGGAAATAACTTTTTCATTTGTCCCTTTACTAAAATAATTGTTGAAGACTAGTCCATCTAAATTTCTCCTCCTAAATATCTACAAAAACATTTTCTCAACAACATCCCATATGAGGCTGGAATGTCCACTACTAGGATAGTCAATAACACTTTATTTTCAAGAAAATCAGCTAAAGAAACTTGGGCATCCTTTATTCTTCCCACAAGTGGGACTTATTTAGTTTCCATGGAATAACACTGACCTTTAGCTCGTATTATAGTTAGACCAAGGGAATTGGATACTTTCATTGGCATCATGTTATCAGAAGCACCTGAGTCTATAATATTGTTTTTCAATTGATAGCCTCCAATAAGAAGAAAAAGGTAGAATGGTTTGACCTTATCATTCTATGATGCACTTACATCTAGCATGTTTTGAGATGATGGGCAAGGAGGAGTTGGTAGTAACCCTTTGGAAGAGGATGTGATGGAATTGGGATTTGGGTTACTACCTTTGATAAATCGACGGTTTATCGATCGCTCGATGGTTCTACAAATATTTATACTCAAATATTTGGACCTTAGAACTTTTGACATGATCTATGATATAAAAAGAGGATGGAACAGCGTATGTCGAGGCAATGGAAGATTTGGAAAAAGATACTACTTTGGGAGTAGGGGTTATTTTGGTAGTAGAGATAGATTTGGAAACTACTCCATGATTATTAAGTGCCTCAAAAATTTTACTAGAAACGTTTGTTGTTTTGGAAGTAATATTAGAAACCTTAGAAGAAGACTCTTTAATAGATGCAGACTTGGGAGACTTACTTGTTTCATCGGTGGTCTTCTTGGCCGCCACAAGGTTTAGTTTTTCTTTAGCAGATTCCATACAAGGAGGAAGTGCAACTCCTCTGTTGATTATTTTATCAAATGGAGTCACCGCAGAGAATCTACATCTTTCTTCTTCTTAAGAGTAGTAGTGAAGGAATTTGATTTTTTATTGAGAATGAGTGAACACCGTGTAAGAGAAACTTGGTGCATTACCTTTTTCAACTTCATCTCCGTATGAGTATTCAAAATACCCAATATCAACATCAATGACTTCTTCAATTCCAAGCCCATATTCTTCATCATTGTCATAATCTTCTTCAGCAATCTCATCCTCATCATCACCATCTGTGTATCATAGGTGGCATTGACAGGAGGTTCCTCTAGAGAAAGTATTTGAGGAGGTGGGATAATCCTTTTTCTATTTTAAAAGTTCTTCTTAGGTGCCTCTCTACTCATAGAAACTTGAGCCAATTGCTTCTTGAGAGACAAGACATCATTAGCCAATTTCTAAACTAATGAATCTATGGTACTTGTGTTCGAGCTCTGCCTTTCTCCTTAAACCTTTCTTTATTTTTCTCGACATGATCAAATCATCTTCCACCTTAATTGCAAGCTTTTGTGCTTCATCTAAATCCCTTGGTTGAGTTCTTCTTAGCATATAACTCACCTCGGAAGCCGAGAACCTATGAAAAACTTAGTTTGCTATCTTTAGTAGGTTTGGCTGCTTCAGGAATCTTATAAAGCATCCTATTAAATTTTTCCATGAACTCCCTCATTGGTTTAAAGGGTTCTTTCTTCAGTTGAGACCATTGGACCAATAGCACATGAGTATCCTCTGCAGGTTTGAATCTCATTTCGAACTTATTCTTCATGTCATTCCAGTTAGTTATAGACCGACATAAAAGTGGTAAAACAAGTATGTCGTTGTATCTTGTGGATATTCTACAAAAAGGCATACCGATATGTCTTCATATCCAACTCTTAGTACTCCACAATCCATGATGAAAGCTGCAATATGGTCATCTGGATGTTGCTTCCCATCACCATGGAACTTAGGAAAATTCTTTCTTGATCCTCTAGGAAGGTCATGCGGAGAGCGGGGTGAGAGCTAAGGGACCTCTATTTTTTCCCCCGAGAGATGTGGTGCTTGTTGAGCCACCTGTGGTTCTTCTTGACTTCTTCCTCTTCTTCTTCAAATATTTCAAGAACGATTTTGATTCTTTCAATCTCCTCTTTTGGAGGAATGTTTTTAAAGCTTCAACTACAACTCCTTTAGTAGGGGGCTCAAAAGAAGAAGTGGGATCAAATTTTGGGATTATTGTCGACCTATCCTTGCAATTTAACCGATAGGAAGTCTAAAATCAGCTTGTAACTGTTTGTCAAAGTTGGGATCAAACACACCACTAGCTCTTGAAGATCTTGTATACCTTTTATTCACCAACTTGAATGTGAAATTCAGACAAGACTCCTCTACACTCTCCTCTGTTGGTTCTAAACTTATCTTGCTCTTTCTAAGGCTTCTACACATTCTTCTTTATAATCTTGAACTCTTGTAGTAGCGAAGTAATGAGTGAATTTTTCTCTATTTTTCCAAATAATTTCCCTCAAATCTAATGCAATATCTTCTTGTATATGAAAAAGAATCTCAGGCCTCAAGACTGGGGGATTACCAGGAATAGCCATCAGTGGAGGACATAAGGCTCAATGACTTTTCAAATTCTAGATTTTTTATTTTATTTTTGGAATATACAATTTATTTTTGGATTTTGTGGAATAAAAATTAGGTGTAGATATGCTAAATCTGCCCCATGATGGGCACAAAAACTACTGGCAAAATAATTTGTCGAGTGACAAAATTAGTGAGTTCTCACCAACAATGCATGGGACTGAGTCCCTCTACTTGAATGGGGCAGCTCCATTTATTGAAAACAAGGAAATGAAAACAATATAAACTAATTTTTAGGGTGGCTCGAAGATCGGAGATCACACGGAATACTTTCCTAAACCTATGGAAATTTCTTGTATTTGATACAAGAGAAGAAAATTGCTTAGTGAGGAAGATAGGAAAGGAAACTGAGAGAAATATTTCCATCAAAAAATAACCTAGTAGATTTTTTTGCATCAAAATCATAATATTTCACTTGTAATCAATTAGAAGAAACCATTTAAAAAGAAAGAGGAATAATCAACAAGAAACACAAAGTCTTATTGCATAATGTTGTACAATTTATAATGCACTGGAGTATTGTTGAAATAAAGAGAGAATTGTAGTAGATAGGGAATAGAAGAAATGGATACACTTGCTTCTAGAAAGATAGTTAGAGCTAGAAAACATGCACTGACCTCCCCTTAAATGAGGGTGCCCTTCATATTTATAGGTCCAAGAATTTCCTTTCATCTCCCTTGCATGATCTTTCACCTTCCTTCATGACAGCTTGACCTTTTAGGTTCTGTCCTTCATGCAACCTTTGATATTCCTTCATCACCTATGACCCCTCATCTTTTTCTCATATAAGCTTTAGGTTGATCAAAATCTTCTTGACACATGACATCATTTTCCATGCCACCAAAATTTTTCTTGATACACCTAAATTGTTCCACGTGCCACCCAAAAATCCCCTTTGTGCATGAAATCATCCTCCTTATGCATGAAATTTGACTGGGTCATCAAAATTTTTCTTGAAAAATTGACCTCAATTTTCATGTCACATGAAAAATATTGACTCTCTTATTGTGTTTCAGCATTTACATTCCTATCGTGCATCAACATTTTCCTTCCTATCGCACGTCGGATTTCCCTTCTGTGGTGCGTCAACATTTCCCTTCCTGTCGCGCCTCAACATTTTAATTATCATCCTGGTTTCCATGTCACATGATAATAATCCTCACAATCATGTGTCAACAATCATTTATGTCACACTTAAACAACCCTCACCGTCACACGTCAACGTTTTTGTTATCATCTTTGTTTTTCGTGTCGTCGTGTGTCGAAACCCTCATTGTCATGTATCTTGAGCCTTACATATGCATAGAAATCACTATCAAGTGACAAAAATGTCACTATCTGGTGTCAAGAAGTTTCTTTCAGGTGTCAAGAGTTGATTTGTTATCATATGTTAACAAAAACCTTCTTCACACGTGTTAACAAGTTTGTTGTCGTCGTCAACAATCGGCGCTTCTGCACAAACTTGTTTTCACCATTTTGGAACTAAATTTCAATGAAAATAGGTCATATAATAAATGAATATTGATTGAAATGGGACAATTAATCTAATGATGATATCTATAAGTCCTGAAAATGAATTCTTCATCATCGTCTACCCAAATTTTAACTTTTACATCTAGGTGTGTACTAATAAACTAAGTGATAGGAAGAGTTTATTATCACCACGAACTAACACATCATATAAGTCTTGAATATAATTAAATATAATTTAATTTTATCATTGGTTATGCTCCCAAATATTCATGAGGCTTCAAACCTTTTGAGAAAGTTACAACTAATACCAATACCTTTGTATCACATTATCGGACAAGTTTTCACATCTCAATGTTCTCAAAACCTTTCCTTGATGATTTCAACATGAAGTATGATCTTTTATATCTCCAATGCCTAGGGTAAGAGCTTATGAATCTTCACTAAGCTCCTAAAACTCTTGGAACAAGGTGACTAGATTTTTAGGACTTGCATTTCCCAATACCCTGCTCTCAAAGACCCAATTTCACATAACTTGTTCTTGAACACTTATTTTCTTTTAGAACCTTCCTTAACTTCCCTAGATAGTTACACAACTCTATCACACACTTCTTGAAGGCATTATATCTTCTTCAGACATCTCCAGGGGTGCTTTGTAGGTGCAAGAAGTCTTAAAATAGGCCCTTTCTAGGCCTCTGGAGCAACTTCTTCCAGAAACTAATAGAAATCATGAATTTTTCTCACCAAATTACCTACACATGAAAAAAACTTTAAAAATCTAGTTAGCATGTCCCTCTCATCCATGATGGGGTTTACACAGTTAGAGATTGGCCGAAGGGAAGGTTCACATTACTTGGATCAAGGATATTTTAATTATAGGCTTGATTTTCATGGCCAAAATTTCAAAATTTTATGATTGACATTTAGCATGGTGACAGGATGCAATGGCTATTTTGATTGCCTCAAAGGATTTTCAGCCTTCGGTGGTCCATTTGAAATTTAGATCCTTCTTCAACATTAGTGTGATTGGGCGGATCATTCAGCAAAGTCTTACATGAACTTGATAAAAATTTGATCTTTCTTAAGAAATATTGTCTTTGCCTTCTTATTGAGATTCCATCTTTCAAGACAATGTGTCCCAGGAGTTTTCCTTACGGTACTCCAAAAACACACTTCTTTGGATTTAGAGATTCCAAATTCTTGACACTTCTTGAATACAACCTCCAGTGCCTCAAAATGGTCTTCTCCCCTCCCGGTGAATGTAGTGAAATCATCCAAGTATATTAGGATTACCTTGTTGATTAGCTCTCCAAATACAACATCCATGGCTCTCTGAAAGGTTTCCCTAACATTGGTGAGTCTGAATGGAATATTTTCATATATGAAGGTTCCCAACTTGGTTGTGAAGGTGGTCTTATGTTGATCTTCTTCTATGAACCATATTTTATTATAACTTGAAAAACCATCCAGAAGAGAAAATATTTCTGCCCCTACTACTATTTTTAATATTTACTCCGTGGAAGGAAATGGTTAGTGGTATTTATGAGACACATTATTTAGATCTTTGAAATCCATACAAATTATGATTTCATCATTCTTCTTCCTTACGGGCACCGAATTTGACACCCATGTGGAATGATTAATTGAAAAGATTATTTTAGCTTATAAGAGCTTCCCGAGTTCTTCACCATGAGAGACTCTATCTTTAGGTTCACTGGCCTCTAATTTTAATGCACATGTTTTTTCCTTCCTCTAAGTCAATGGTATGTTGGATGACATCTTTTTATAACCATGTAGGTCTTTATAATTCTAGGCCACCGCCTTATCATATTTATGGTATAAAGCCACAATTCTTCCTCTTTCTTGCTTGGTGACTAATTTTCCTACCTTTAACTTATTTCCATGAGCTACTTCTATCTCAATATAGTCTTCTTTAATTGTAGAAAACTTCTTCCTATATATATTATTATAATTGGAGTCAAAGATATTTTCCAACGTTATCAGCCCTTTTGGAAGTTTATTCATTCTGAAATGGATAACTTGATCTTTGTATGCTTCTTCAATTTTGTGTTGGATTTGGTCTACAAACTCTTCGATTATTGTAGGAAGAGAAATATCTTCTATTCACTCTCAAAGACTTGTCAATGATCCACATTATCAGGTATGGAAGGGCGGGTGATCAACTTTACTACATCCTTGTTCACCGGCAGTCCTTAGTAGGGTTGAATTACGGTCCGATCCGGGCCATCCTGTCCACTTCTATGTTTTGGTCTCGAGGATAACCTTGATGTCAAAGGCCTCAAAATATTCAATAATATCCCATACCTTATGTCGGTAGGACCTCATTCTTGGGTTCTTTGTTGCAGCAGTGTTTCCAAATTTAGTCACAACTAACTCAGAGTCTCCAAAGACTCTCAATTGTTGAATGTCTTCTTTTCATGCCAATGTTAGACCATGAACTAAAGCTTCATACTCTACTTCATTACTAGTGCAAGTGAATTGGAAATGGAATGCATGGAGTATCTTCCTCCCACTTGGTGAAGACAAGCATATTTCAGCTCTGAGCCATATCTCGCTTCTAGCACTATCAAAGTGGAAAGTCCATATGTGTGAATCCTTTATGGGATTCTTTTCACTTTTACTATCCTCCTTCATGATATTTGGAATGTTGGGGTTCTCATAAAAATTACATAAGTTCCCAACCCAGTGGAATCAAAATTTCCAAAGGGGTCACCTGGCGATAGGTCAACCAAATAGTTTCCTCTTTAATGGTCACCTTCATCCATATATGACTCCTCTTCTCGAGTGATCATGGCGTGTGAGGCTTCAAAACGAGGCTACTTGATCTATTATATGCTCTTCCGTGAGGGGCTCTGATAGCACCTTCATCTTTGATCCATACTTAGTTCATAGAATAAGATGAGACCAATCAAGGGACATATAGCCTCCAATTTTGTTATGAAGTCACAAGATAGACACAACTCAAGACCGGTGGAAAATTAATTACGATGATATCTGCATGAAACAATTATGTTCGGGTAGGAATAGAGTTGTAATGGGAGACCTCCGATAACCCCAATGATTTGGACTGATTTTGTATCCGATTGCATGACTACTTTTCTTAAGGGTTCATATTTGATTCCCGAGCATCTACTATTACTTTAGACATAAGCGTGTAGTGCTTGCACCAGAGTCAATCATGGAGTTATGCAATAATTTATTACCAATTATAAGAGTCATAAAAAATAGGCTGAGGTCTTAGCTTACTTACTTCACCCTTCGGTTCATTAATACCGACTCCATTTGAACTTGAGTCACTTTGAGCTGCGCTTTTCACTTTCTAGTCACAGTTGGACCACTATTAGATTTTAGCGCTTCTTGAAGCCATTCTTTTTGCTCCAGAATACCCAAGATATCTCACAAGGATACATTGGTTGGTACTCTTTTGATTTTATTGACTACATTCATTGGCCCGAGTGGTTGTACCTTGAAACTTGTGCATATTTCGGTCTTTCAAATTTCTTTGGATGAAAGGTACCTTATTTTTGAGAAACCGCCATATTTTCTTATCTGAATATGGGAAGAGGAGCAGTAAATGGTGGGGGCTCTTTTATTGCCTAATTCCTTACTTTAGGAGCAGGGATTGTGGCTTCTATCATCAACATCTTGGAGTGAGTGTTGTAATATGACTACATTAGGTTAGAAGTAGATACTTTGTTTGTAAACACAAACTCTTCTCCTTCGACCTAAAGAGAACAACACATGTTCAGGTGTGATTTATGCTTCTTGTTTTAGGGACATCCCTCACATTTTTGCAACCAAGGCTGAATTTTGAATTCTTGGGGAATGGAAGGGTCTGCCATCCTAGAACTAGTAGCCTTCTATTGCTCTTTTTCTACTACCTTTTATTGTAGATTCCTTTAAGGGAAATATATTTTCATATGAGGGGTATTGTAAGGAAAGCACTGAGCATTGGGATCTTCCAAAAATTATTCTTTCCGGAATCATTTCTCTCCGCTATTGGGTGGGAGCATTTGAATTGGTGTTAGGAGTGGGTGTTGAGCCCCTAGAATATTGGCCAAGTACAAGAAGGTGTGTAGGTGCGCACAGCCTATTTGAAGACAAGCGCACAAGGAGAAATTCGCGCAAGGAAAAGAAAATATTTTGGGACTTAGCCATATTTGGCATATCAAGAAAAACTTGAGAAAAGCATGACTCGACTATGCATGTAGAATGGATAAGGTGTCATCCTGGCATCTTGGTGCACACGGAAGGAATATACCTTGCGATGGAAGATTCTAGAAGGCCATCATTATAAAGAGTTGAGAGCTCGATCCTAGGGAACCATGATCCCATTTAAGACCACCTTGGACACTTGGAAATGGATCTACAACTCCCGTGAAGGCTTGAACATGTTAAGAAAGGCTATAAATACAAGCACCCACCAAAGGAAAAGGGATAGAAATAGAAAGAGGTGAAGCCATGCAGGAATATTGTGAGAGCTCCATAGGTTGGGTTTAGAGGATCTGTAGGAATACGTTGTACTAAGGGGATGGGTTTTGAACATTTTTCTTTGTACTATGAAGGGCCTAAATCCATCTCTGATGCATGATATTGATCTGCATTATCAGATGAATTTGTGATTTCCTGAGTTATTGTAATATGGTTATCAACATGCTTAATATGAATATATGTGTGGTTCCAGTTATACTACATGGTTATAGGTATATTTCATATGAGTGGGTGTAAACCCCTATGCATTTCTTTTCTGTTATAATTCAGATCTATGTTTTGTAATGCTTTCCTTATATGAATGAATACATTGGTCTAGAAGTCGTTCTAAGCTCTAAGATGAATGTACGATTCATTTCCAAACTATTCCCTTAAGTTTCTATCGCAAGCAATGTATTCTCACAAAAATCATATAAAGGAGGGACTCGGTGCCCACGCATGCCTTAGGTGAGCACCCAGCGCCCACTAGGTGATAGGTCGGTGTGCATGGGATTTTTTGTTCTTTGGGAAGGACTTAAAAATGACTACATCTTGGTTCCATTTCTGGACCTCTTTTCAAATTTATTATGAGAAATGACATACATTTTTGTCTTTGTGATGTGTAATGATAGAACACCTAACTTTATAAAGTGTTGAAACGTGGTTCAAGAGCACGTAGGATGAGTTTTCTCAAAGATTTAGCACTGGGCCTGAGTTTAGTACACATGGATAGGTAGAAGAGAACATATACAATGAGTTATATGAGACATTATTTTGTTGCTTCCCAGTAGAGCTATATGAATGGCTCTCAGCATATGCATCCAGATCAATATGGTTTTGTAGATCATACATGTGGACCCAAGATGACTATCAAAGGCTACAGGATGTATATCTAATATGGACACGTGTTATTGATCACTAGTGGAAGAGGGTGCTTGACTAGTTATACTTTGGAATACGCCATTTTGATGTATTCTTTCCCAGAGATCATTGAGTTTGAGTTTCTAAGGGAGCCTAGAGGATTATTTTTACATGTTACCCCTCTGGTTATGAAGATCTTGGTCATTACTATGGGTTTAGAAGCATTCCCCATGGCCAACTAAGTTCTTTGAGTGCTAGGAAAGGAAGCTAGGGAAAGGGAGATGAATAGACAACATGAGGTAGCAAGTGTGATGGATTTATGGAGGTAGATGTTGTGAAAGGGTGTTGAAGTTCACGTGGAGCACATGGATCCTGAGCAGTCTGTGCTACCCCATCTTGGCAAGTGTTTAAGAGAAGCCCCTTCAACTTCTGATGAGAGTTCATCATGTGGAGAAATAATATCCATCGGCACGCATCTGAACCCATGTGGTAACCGAACCTTGGCACTTTTTTTTTTTCAAATCTAGGGAAGAGTATTGTTAACCTAGCTGGTATCGGTGGAAGTGACCGATCTACACCCAGGAGATATAATTTCTTATTTGGGACTTTTATGGCTGCACATACCATTCCAGTGTTTGGAGGAATTTTTGGACAAATTATGGATACACAAGCCTTCGATCTCGCATCTAGGAGTGGCACAGGGTACACTATTGATAGTGGGACATTATCACAGACTATCGGCATGTAGTTCATTGAAACTTTGGGAACCCTTTGCATGACCACTTCAAGACACGGTGGATATGGTGGGTCAAGAGGAATAGGACTTGGTGTATCCAATGGATCTCGGTGGGTCAAGAAGAATAAGACTGGTGGACCCAAAGTGGATCTAGTGGAGGAACAACAGAGAGAAACACCGAGATGAAACCAAGGCTCTATCTTAGGAGGACAAGGACCCCAGCCACCCCCCAAGTGTTTTTTGATATTTATTTGCACTTACCAGACTATAGGGGTATTGAAGATGTTGTAAAGCATGTGCACAAGTGTGAGTTACTATGGCGCTCAAAAGGGATCACTAGCCTAGACCGGAAGGAAAGCTAGTTTGTAACTAGATTGCAAGGGCATTTGCATAGCTGGTATAAGAAGTATAACCCCATCAAATGGTGGTGGATTATACAACGTTGAAAATTGCTTTCCTTGTAGAGTTTCATATTCTAGAGTTTGAGCAGAAGAGCATCAATACCTTGAAGGAGATCTAGTAGGGAATGGTAGAGAGTATGCAAGAGTATGATGCATGGTTTAAAAATCTCATTTCCAAACTATCATATGACATCCACACCTCATAGCATGATCAATTATTTTTTGGAGGGTTGATCACTCCATTTAGGAGGGCATTGTCACATAAAACGTTCACTGACCCGTGCAAGGATTTAGAGGCTACCTTACGCACTAAAGTTGTTAGGAGTGTGGATACTGGTGTTAGTCTATTCTTGGAGGCCCAAATTTCTACAATGGTCAAGCAATTGGATAAGCTCTCTACAAACTCAGTGCATGAGGTCCATAGTGGGTTTTGGTGGATAGACTACAAAGTGGAGGGTCATGCAAAGGATAGTTACCCTCGGAAGTTTGTGTGCACTATAGCGGTAGACTATGAGATCTGCCACATGAACCATGATTCAAGTAGATGCCCTCTACTCCAACACACAATCTGCAAGAATTTTTCTTGCTACTGCAAGATATGTACCTCTACAATGCATGATACCAAGGACTACAGACTGATTGATCAAATCCATGATCTTATTGATGTGGGTGTGTGCTATACTAGCCTTGCTAGCAGTTCTAAAGATGATGACTGACGTTATGAATTGTGTGCGAGATGGAGGGGCACGTGGAAAAGGTTTTTAGAGTATTTTGTGGTTGCAATAACCGCATGGCGGAGAGGAATAAGTGAGTTCCCATGGGGAACATGTTATAATTATGGATCTACATAGCATTATAAATGCAAGTGTCTTGATATACTATGATACTTGTGGTGCGGGAAGAAGCACAAGTATGAATAATGTCTGAAACTATATGAGCATATGAAATAAAAACACTTTGGAAAGATAAGGGAACTTCTATGGTTAGCGTTAAAAACATCAAATCACAATGGATGCCAAGAGTGGCGCATGAGTTAGAACTAGAACTCTCGTCTTGGTGACAACATGTGTAGAGATCGCACATGCTAGGGAGATGCCAAGACCAAGGACATTAGTTTCCAGAGAGGAGGTGCTACATGGGAAGTACCCGGACCCTACCCATCGGAAAAGAAGTATACCAGAGACTATGGATATGATTCAAAGTTTAGAGGGGGATACGGTGCCTTAAGGAGAAATTGAGGTAGATAGGGTAGCAGAAGGGATAACGAGGTTCCATGAAGTGACCGGATGAGGTCAAGGAAGTATGTAAAATGTGTAGGCAACATAATATTATTCCCATCGGGATAATGGCTAAGGGAGAAGGTACCACATGCCGAGTAGAGCGCAAGAGATAGGTTTTTCATGTAAACCTTTCTTCTCATAGCCTTGACTATGACAAAGAGATTACTCTAAATGTGGTTGTTGATGTATGGATTCGAGCAATATCCTCATCGACACACGGGAGCGAGAGTGATTGTTCTTACCTTAGATGGATGGAATCATATGGGAAGCCCTGCATTGCAGCCATCTTTGAATGTGTTGTATATGGATAAAAAGACTAAGGCAATGCCCATTGGAGTACTAAAGGATGTAATTATCACCATTCAAGGGCCAAGTTCACTTGGAGACTTTGAAGTCTTGGTGCTCGCCGAGGTAGAAAATTTTCCAAGCATTGCTTGGTGCCCATGGTATTACAATAATAATGTTGAAATAAGGTTTAACAAAGGATATATTAGTTTTGAAAACAAGGAAGAGTGGGTGATCATCCCTTTGGTGATGGGAATTCAGCTCCCTACACTGAGCCATTGGGAGAAGAGTTCCCCGATAGAATCTATGTGTGCTCCATCAAATATCTTGAGGTAATTCACCCCACGGAGGGGTCATTTAGTTAGAAGATGCTCGAGTCCATGAGTGATACCACTAGTGTATCATGTGACGATTGGGCACACGAGACCTTTGAGTTAATTGGGTGACAATTAAAAGAACTTGTCACAAGGGTGACAAAGGTGTGCTCAGTCAAGTGCCTAGGAGGAAAGAAGTTGCCTAGCTATTTGGGAGGGTCATTCCTTGAGATTTATGTAGGAAATGGAATCCCAAAGGATAAATGAGGAAGAAAGAATAATAATGTTCAACTATAACCTACTCGGATCTGTAAATACGTTAGTGGGCTACACATTGGGAGAAACTCCTAGAGTGGAGCGAGGTAAGAATCGCGCTCTCTGTAATATTTTCAAGAAGCAATGTGCTCATGGTTATACAAGACTACCATGGGAAAGAAACCTCTTCATTTCATATCCAAGTATGTGAGGAAGCCCGGATGGGAAGTGCGGAAGCATTACCACCTTCATTATGGGTACACAAGTTGTATTCCACCTTGTAAGGATGTGCATGCGCATGGTACATTCATTCAGAGATGTGTCATTAAATAGGTAATTGGCAAGAGTTGGTGGATGACCTCATTCGATAATTTGAGTATAGAAGCACCAAACCATCAGTGGATAAGGCATTGCAAACAATCAAGCACCTTATAGTAGGAGATAGTGCCATGGCGAGGATATCTTCTGCTGGAATTACTTTGGAAAAACCTGACATAGAGACACACCTCTACGAGGAAGAATAAGAGGAATTATATTTTGAGTGCATGTGTATGGAAAAGGAAAAGGCAAATTTTTCTATTTCATAAATGAGGAAGAGATGAACACGTTGAATGTTGATCATTTGGAGGGCACACATGATGTCATTAATAACACCGATGAGAAAGCATGTGCCTACCATGATCCTTGAAGATAAAGAAGGTTAATATTGGTATGGAGTCGAACCTAAGGAGGCTATCATCGGTGACTATTGGTTGGAGAAGGAATTTTTGAAGATCATTGATCCATTGCATGAATTCCAATATGTGTTTCCTCGTGGTGTTTTTCATCGTTTTCTTTACATTTTGAATGACGAAACAAATAAGGTTATGGGCTAGGAGGAATACATGTTAAATGGGTTGGTTGGAGGTTGATGTGTGTGTTCTAACTTCTTGACCCAATTCCAATTGTGAGAGCTTCCTTTTGGCTAGGAGGAACTACCTGTAATAGAAAACAAGACCACAAAAGAGAAGTTAAATGATATATGACAGTGGACTACCTAGTGTATGCTAGTTCCAAGAAGTGTGATACTTCCTAGATGGTTTTCAATCCACTATTTAAAAAAAATTAATGTAAGAAATAAGTAAATTCCTACTATAGTTGATATGATTTAGGTATCTCATTCAATTATAATAAGCAAATCCAGTCACAACAGGATAGGCTATAGCTATATCTAAAGGATGAGGCAAGCTGTCAAAGTCTTGAGACTGGTCAAGGTCTAGTTCTAGGTTGTTTAGGTCAATTGGTAGGAGGTTTTTTGGCTCTATTCTTGGGCAGGGTATAAAACACAGAGACCGATGTTGGTTGGGTATAACCAATGATGGTTAAGGGAGACTGACAACGGTTATGGGTAACCGGTGTTGGTATAGTAGGATGACAGTAGTTCAATGAAAACCTTATTGTAGAGTCTAGGTGAGGTTAGATGGGGCTAAAGAAGGGGATAACGAGGTTTGCGAGAATATTGAGAACACTTCGAGAGGTGGAAGCACTAGGATAGGTGATCTGATAAATAGGTGGGTGAGGTTTTTGAGTTTGTCAAAAAGAAGGCTATGGGGGAATGGGAATGTTAATAGAAGATTGATAATAGAAATGGTAACAACTCTATGAGAAGAATAAGAATGGAAATGATTAATAATAAAAACACTTACCAATGTTTTCATCCCAATGGTTTGGTGGTGGTGATGATCGGTTGATGGAATGGAGGTTAGTGCAATAGTGGCGCTTCCCCAATGTTACCATGAGTGTCAATGCTTCGGATCTGTCCTCGTGTCAAGCTGGGATGTCCTGGATGCATGAAAAGACTTTGTTTCTACTTGCATGCAGCTCTCTTCTCATATTATTTCTCTCGAGAATGTGCCACCTACCAAACAAAGTTCTTAAGGTCAATCAATAGTAACCGATGATGGTTACTGTAGTTGGTAGGTCTCGGTTTAGGTCCATGACCAAGATCGATTAAGGTAGATTCCCTAGGTTTACTAAAATGGGTAGATCTTTCTAATTTCTTGGGCCAAGTTGGTTTGTTCCTACAGATCATAATAGAATATTCCCTTCTAATGAGCGGGAATGTGGTTAGAGAAATCTTAGGCATTGATTTTAGGGTTAGACCAAATCTTAGCTCATTAAGGCAAGTAAGACTTAGTTATTGTTAGTTATGGAAACATGCCAAGAATAGGTCTAGGGTGAGGTGGCTGGATGAGGTGTCTAGGTGAGGTGGAAATTAGGTCAATTAAGGTAATAAAATAATGGATATTGTGAGGATGGGTATTTAATTTAATTAAAATAATTAAATTAATTATTAATATGGGGTGAAAGGGGGCCATGGTTAGGTGCCCATGTTTAAGTTGGTTATCCAATCGGGGCTAAGGGGAATGTAACCAAATTTAGGTGTCTACATCGAGTAACATGAACTTAAAGGCATCCACCATTCCTTAGGAGAAATGAAGATCAAGTTAAATTCGGAAGAGACCTTTTCGGATGCGCACCCACCATTCCTTAGGAGAAATTCGAAGAGACCTTATCGGATGAATCCAAATTTGCACGTACGGGTTAAGGAAGAGATAGAAAAATGATAGTGTCAAGTATCATTGAGGTGGTTGAAGAATCAGAATGGATAAGTCCAATGGTCATCAACATCAAGAAGGATAGGAGGATCGGGATTTGTGTGGACTACGAGACACAATGCGGTATGTATCATTGATCCTTTCCTGCCCTTTTTATTGAATAAATCTTAGAGGTAGTGGCCGGGTGTGAAGCTTACTCCTTCACGGATGGATTCTTAGGGGGCCACTAGGTATGGAATAAAAGGAAGACTAGAGAAAGACAACTTTTTCCACTGAATGGGGAAGTTTTTCCTACACGGTCATGCCTTTTGGGTTGAAGAATTTTCCTGTTGTGTGCTCACGCATTGTAGTGTAAGCCTTCTAGGACTTCATCCACAAATTTCTTCGAGATCTATTTGGATGATTGGACTGTATATGGTCTCATCATATACCATTGTGATAACTTAAGACTAATGTTTGAAAGGTGTCGACAATTAAGGATATCCCTCAACATGAAAAAGAATGTCTTTTCTACCACATTTGGAAACTTATTAGGGAATATTATATATAAAGAAGGCTTACTAGTGGATCCCACAAAAGTTGTAGTCATTTTTGGTTTGGGGTAGCCTACTACCCAAAGTGTCATGTGCAGATTCCTTGGACACATGGGATATTACAGGAATTTCATTAAGGGGTATGCCAAAATCACCACACCTTTAGAAGAATTATTGAAACATAAAAGTGCCTTTCATTGGGGAAAGGCATAACGAAGGCATTTGACACCTTAAAAGAAAGGCTCATAACGGTGCCCATATTATAGTTCCCCTCTTAGGATAAGCCTTTCCATGTACATGTGGATGCCTCAGGGACAACAATGGGGGCAGTACTAGCACAACCTAGTGAAGTAATTGTTGATCATCCCTTGAGCTTTACTGAGCGAAATTGACACCAACAGAGTATAATTACAAAACTACTGAGCATGAAGCATTGTCAATGATCTATGTGCTACATAAGTTTAGTCAGTATTTATGGGAAACACCCTTCATATTCTACACAGATCATATGGCATTAAAATACTTAGTCAACCAACCCATTCTTCAAGAGCGCATATGTTGTTGGGTCCTCCTATTTCAAGAATTTGAATTTATGGTGGTGGTAAAGCCTAGAAAGAATAATTTATAACCTAACCACTTGTCAAGGATTGATTTGGGAGAGGATGCACAAGCATTAAGGAGACCATGCCAGATGCACAACTATTTAGATTACGGCGTGCACCCTCAGACTTGGAAGATATCACAGTGTTTTTAAAAATAGGTGTGGCGCTAGAAGGGATGAGGGTTATGGAGAGAAAAAGTTATCTATACGTGGTGCACGCTACATGCTTATTCACGGAGATCTATAAAAATTAGGCTATGATGAGGTTATGCACTTTGATGCATGCTAGAACATGAGTGCATTGTAATTATGGAAGAAGCACATGGTTGGATCACAAGAGGACACTAGGTGGGAAATTCAACCACGTGAAAGATTCTTCTCACGGGATTTGGTGGGAAACCATATATAAGGATTGTAGTGATTTTTGCAAGCCCCGTGACCATTTACGATGCCTTGGAAAACCTGGAAAGAGGATGAAATTCCTTACGACCAATAGCCAAAGCGGAACCATTTAAAAAATGAGCCGTAGAATTTGTAGGACCAATCTACCAAAGACACGAAGGACTGGTTCGTGGTATATCATCACTTGCACTAATTATTTAACATGATGGGAAGAGGCAACACCTACAAAGGATTCCACTTAGTGGCGACAACTTGATAGATTCTTATGGGAAAATATAATCAACATATATGGTTTCCCTTTAAGTTTAACAAGTGATAGGGGTACACACTTCCTTAATGAAATAGTTAAGATATTGTTGGTAGAATTTATGGTGGCCCATCATAAGACTACCCCATATCACCCTTGAGAAAATGGGACTTTGAGGCATTTAACAAAATACTAAGTCATACGTTAACTAAGATATTTGATGTCAAAAGACATGATTGGGATGATAAGGTATCATCTATCCTATGGGCATACAGAAAACCTATAAAATTTTGAACAAGGCCACACTGTTTCAATTGGTGTTTGGTGCGGAGCCTATTTTACCAGTTGAATTCATGTTACCTTCACTACGTATAGCGCATGCAAGAGGTTTAGCCGATGATCAAGTGCTAGAGGAAAGAATTGATAAATTAATGCAGTTGGACAAAAGGTGATCACTTGTTAGGTGGAGTCAAACGATAGAGAAATCAAGACAAAAAGTGAGGCATGATTGTCATATCACGAACACGAATTTTGAGGTTGAGTAGTTGGTTTTATTATATGATTCCAAGTATCTATGCCATCTTGGGAATTTAAAAGTCCATTGGCTGGGACCTTACCTCATATCGTACATTCTTGATTCAGGAGCTTGTCGATTCTGAAGTCTTTGGATGGGATAAGATTACTAGGTCACTTCAATGGGATTAGGTTGAAGTCCTACTATAAATAAGTCTTCTTGGTGTTCGTAAATAAGGTCATGTTGCTAGTTAGTTTAGGTTTCCCTTTATGTAATTTTCTTTTCTATGTTTCCCTTTCTCATTATTTTTTCTATTGTTTGTTTTACACCTTAGGCGTTGGTAACCACATTAATTTTTTAAGTTTGTACATGCATAGAGGACCGCACATCTATTTAGTGTGGGGTGGAGTGATGCGGAGTATAGGCTCATAATACGAGTTGAGCCAGAAGTAGAAGTTATGGTGAATGGCTTGGTTAAAGAACTAAAGGCACATGAGGGTAATAGGCATATAAAGAAGATATGGATGTAAATGGTTGGTGTCAAGAAAGCCTTGTAGAAAACCACATATAGAAAAAAGAAGGAAAAGCGTAGGAACAACATGAGGTAGGCGAGGAAAAAAAAGGAAAAGGATAGAAGAAGTACCTTTGGTGCTAAGAATGTGCACATAAGAAGGGTTCAATAGGGTTGACTTTATGTGCCGGAAGGTTGTAATGGGTTTGCATGCAAGTGGTGGTGTGTGAGACAAAGCGCTTAAGGCTGGGTTAGTGGAAAAGCTACACTTAAGGTCGAAGTACAGTGGTAGGTGAGAGATAATTTAATGTTAGGAAAAGAGAAACTATAAATAAAAGGTCAAGCACTTCATTATTTGCATTGTGTTTATGAAGAAAAGAAATCTCTCGTGAACTAGGGCATCCAAAGCAAGATCTTTGCGTCGAAGGAATTATTTGAGAGATTTGAAGTGCATAGCTAGGGTAAAATCACAAACTAGTAGGAAATGAGTACACGGGCATGGAGAAGTTGAGTAAACAAGAACCATCTTCTTGAAGGGTTTTTCCAGTTAGGGTTTGGTGACTATGGCATAGAATTAGGAGTTTTTCACAACTATCAAGCTTGGGGATGGATAGAGTGGTAGAGCGAGCAAGGAAAATACACTTGAAGTAATACCTAACCAAAGAATGACACCAAGGAAATCAACCATCTCACCAAAGAAGAAGAAGGGAAAAGGTAAGGGGAAGAAAACAACTGCCGATGCAATCAAAAATGAATAATGGTACATGGAAATGTAGTACCTAGACAGGTGTTATTGGGAAAATAATGGGAATCACACCTAAGAAAGATGATTGTGTGTCATTACAATCACCGCACCAGCACAAAAGAGAAGGAGATGGATTTGGAGTTGGTTCTCCCAACCAACAAGAGAACACTAGAACGTATGCCCATTTACAATGATGAGGTAAAGGTAATGTTGGACAAGACAAGGTTCTTCTGACTCTATGAACTACAATACTACTCCGAGAAAACCTGAGCACCTCTACCAATGGCTAATGGTGTGTGTTCATGAAGACCAATTTTATTTCATGGGGTGCAAGATGCGCATAACCCCCAAGACTAATTTCCAAGTTCATGGGCCTTATCTGTGAAGGGGACAACATTGATGATGACCTAAGTGACAAGGAGGCCATCAAGGAAACAGTTGCTGCATTTGACTATAAGAAAGGATTGCGATACTTTGACATCGCTGAAATCCAAGACCCCATGATGAGGATGGTTGTGCGCTTGGTAACAAAGATCAAGGATTAGGAGAGATGGACTCAAGTAAATAAGGTATGGATGAATGCGTGCTGGAAAATATCTTAGGGGACCATCTACAACTTTTCCGCTTTCATCGCAGATGAAATCATCAATAGCACACAAGAAGGTGAGAAGATACTATTTGGCAATGTTCTCCTCACAATTGTCTTCTCATAAATCAGAGTGCCCAATGGGCCAGAAAGGTTTGTTTGGGAGTACCCAAAGAGGATCCCTCACCCGTAAAATGGTTCACAAAATATACTTATGAGACAATGTGACACCACTCACAAGGCACATTTAGAGAAAGGGTTCAAGCAGATGAGGGATACGTTTGAGGTAGAATGGAGGATTCCAAAGTAGCTACCCATGCTCGTAAAAGGAGAAGTAGAATTCACCATATATCAACACTTCTAAATTGGTAGATTTAGGTTGACAGATGAAAACATGGGCCCCTAGTGCAAGCTTCCTTTCTCCTTCACCGCACAATATTTCCAAGCAGGGGTGAACAGGTTAAAGAGGCCAAAATACTAAGGTTCAACATTACTGATGTAGATCAAGACCGAGAGAGCTATGCGAAAAGTTATTCTACCACAAGAAGTGTGCATACATGGAGAGATATGTTTCCCATGAGGTATATATGATGAAACTAGTAACTTTTCCAATCACTGGAAGGGATGCAGCAAGAATATATCTTCACATCAGGCCAATATTTGAGAATGGTGCATACTTAGAAGATGATGTATCCATCCCTAAGGACCCCACAGGTAGAAATAATCCCGTGCCAAAGAAGAGGGAAAGAGAAGAGGTGCAAAAAGCACCAAGTGTAGAGGCTAGGCAAGTAGTAAGTGCGCCGAGAGGCAGGCATTAAGCCCGATATTTACATGGAGAAAGAACTCCCCAGTGACGGAAAATACTCTAAGAAGAAGCACCAAAGCATGAAGAATCCTTCACCGGAAAATTCACCAAAGGAGGAGGAGAAGGAAGTAGAATCTCCTGCCATGAAGAAGCAGAAGGTGATGGAGAAAAATGACTTGGAGGACACGAGAGAGCTTGGAGGCCTATATAGCACAAGAGACAATGATGAGGAGGATGAACCAGGAGGTGAGGACCATCCTATCTATGAGGTTCATGACTCAGAGGAGGAAGCAGAGGAAAAATAAAATGAATATGTCTTTTTTAGGAGGGAGGATAACAAGGAATGAGAAGATACTGGGACATGGGGATAAGTGAGGAAGTTACAAAAGAACAAAGGACCCCAAGCCTCACTAAGGAGCAGGTAAATGAGGATGTAGAGTAGGAAGTAGCCAAAATCATTGAAGACTTAGTAGATTAGGAGATGGATCACGAGAGCAGACCTAATAATGAAGGAAACATAGGAGGAAAGCATAGAAAAGGAATATGATAGCATGGGGGATCCCAGTTTGGTTGTGATCTTTCTTAAGGCCACGCACACGGTAGAAGAAGCGTAGAGACTTCATAGGTTCATAGGATGGTCTATATTGATGATCTAAACAAGGTGTTTTACGTTAACTTTTAAAGTACCATGCCAATGGAGCAACTCTTGGCTATGGCATCATTTGATGAGGAAGGTACATACCCTCGGAAAAGGAAAATGCTTTCTTGGGCATTTGAGTCCCACATCGATGAACCAGAATTTGAAGTAAACCAAGGGGAAATAATGAAGGTACCAACATCAAAGGGTGACAAACCCTTGGTAAATGCTCGGCGTTTATCGAAAAAAATACTACTGTAACATCTTTGAACAAATTTTCGGTGGAAGTAGAATCTAGACTCTTTGGGAGAAATGATAGAGTGAAGTTTCAAGAGCATGAGATGGAGAAGAAGGAAGAGGAGCTAGAGAAAATAACAAAGGAGTTAAAAATTGAGGAACTAGTCAGTGCTCAGCTAAGACATCAATTAAAATAAGAGACAACAAGGGTGCACAAATTCTACAAGAAAGCAAATATGATCACAAATTTCATTTCCTTAAAACCTCCAGATCTAACGCCACCTATGAAGAAGTATGGATCCACCCTAAAGTGTCTAGAATACTTGACCCACATCCTCATGAGGAAAGATGACCCACGGCCTTGGATTCCATAGAGGAGGAATCTACATGCAAGGGAAAGGAGGACAAGATGAAGGTTGTGGCCATTGTGGCCCAATACAAGAAAGTCCTTGTGGATGTGAAAGCCACCACCCAAGTCATTTGAGGCCACCTACGATAAGCTGTACCAATAGAGATAGAGTAGCGAGCATTTTGTCACCACCCATGAAGCGAGCTCCATGAATTCCTAGAGAAAAACAAGGGAATAGAGTGGAGTGTGAAAAAAATTGTAGCCAAGGTTGAGAAAAATTCAAAGACCATTGAGACCTTATAGGGCTCAATTAACAACCGGTGAAGGATTTGTATCCCCAAATCACTTGAAGGATGGCCGCACTTGAAGATTTGGGAAAACAGTTGGAGGGGATCATAGAAACAATGAATAACCAAGGAGAAGGGATAAGCTTTGAAGAGGTGAGCACCCTAGTCGAAACCTTTGTCACCAGGCCCAGAGTGAGGTTGATACCTAGAATAAGTTGGAGGCTGACTTAATGAAATATTTCCCTCTCCTCTTGTAGAAATAATCATTATTCCTCATTATTTCTTTCTTCCCCTAAGATTCTTCATTCCTTTATTCTTTCCCCAAACCATTCTAAGAACGGTCATTCTTTATTCTTTGAGGAAATGTTCTCGTGGATGGAGAACAGGCGTAGTGTGGGGTAATGTTGGGCACCTAAAATATTAGCTAAGTACAAGAAGGTGAGTAGGTGCGTAAGGCATATTTGAAGATGGGCGTGTAAGGAGAAAAGTGTGCGAGGAAAAGCAAAGGTTTTGTGACTTAACCATATTTGGTGTATCAGTCAGAACATGAGAAAAATGTGACCGATTGTGTATGCGGAATGGATAAGATGTCGCTGGTAGCTTGGTGCCCATGGAAGGAATATACCTTACGATGGAAGATTCTAGAAGGCCATCATTACAAAGAGTGGAGAGATCAATCCTAAAGAAGCATGATCCCATGGAGGACCACCTTGGAAACTTGGCAACAGATCTACAACTCCCACGAAGGCCTTAACATGTTAAGAAAGGCTATAAATACAAGCACCTACCAGAGGAAAAGGGATAGAAAGAGAAAGAGGCGAAGCCATGCAAGAATACTATGAGAGCTCCATAGGTTCGGTTTAGAGGATCTGTAGGAATATGTTGTACTAATCGGATGGGTTTTGAACATTTTTCTTTGTACTATGAAGGGCCTAAATCCATCTCTGATGCATGATTTTAATCTGCATTATCAGATGAATATGTGATTTCCCGAGTTATTGTAATATGGTTATCAACATGATTAATATGAATATATGTGTGGTTCTAATTCTACTACATGGTTATATGTATATTTCATATGAGTGGGTGTAAACCCCTGTGTATTTATCTATTATAATTCAGATCTACGTTCTGTAATGCTTTTCTTATATGAATGAATACATTGGTCTAGAACTCATTCGAGCTCTAAGATGAATGTACAGATTCATTTCCAAACTATTCCCTTAAGTTGCTATCACAAGTAATGCATTCTCACATAACTCACATAAAGGTGGGAATCGGTGCCCACGTGTGCCTCGGTGAGCACCCAATGCCCGCTAGGTGATAGGCCGACATGCATGGTATTTTTTGTTCTTTGGGAAGGGCTTAAAAATTACTACACTTTGGGATAATTTAGTTAGATGGCTATCTTGGTGGTGGTCTCTGGGTATTTTGATATTGTGGAGGATAGTCGGGCATATTCCCTTGGTAGATTTGATAATTCTATCTAAGGTACACTCCTTAATTCCTCTTAAGGTTAACTATCTCATTACAGAAATTTCTAAGAATATTTTTACTTCCTCCATTTATGTAGAAGATGATGTTGTTCTTTAGAGAGGTGGTGGCCCCTTCGGGGATGGGTGACTATATATTGATGCAAAATTTTGAGTGGAGCTTGAGGCATGTTCACGAGGAAGGGAGGCTATCTCTATATATATAGGAAAAGGACCTTTGGGGAGTTTATCATAATCTATCAAATTGTTCTCAACCTAGAACACAATATCATATTCCTGTGGAAAATAATCTCCTCCTAATGACTAAATCATGATAAAGATATCTGAGTTTAGAGATTTTAAGTAAAATACAATATCCATACCTACTAGCAGACTTGGATAAAATTGGAATCCTTTTCCATGTCTTATGGAATCTAGTGTTAAAGTCCATCATAGCCTCTTGTGGAGCTTTCATGATGTTGATAAGTTTCTGTAAGAGTAAATACCTATCTCCCTTTTCATTCAATATTCTAACAAAAACATCTCCCAACTGATCCCAAGTACCCGATGGAGTAAGGAGTCAAGGATCGATACCAATCGAGGAATTCCCCTTGAATGAGGTAGCCAATAACCTTAAGGTAACATCTTTCTCTATGATATAATGTACTATGCATATCTCTGCAACATCTTGAAGATGTTCCTCTGGGGTCTTAAAGTCTTCACCACTTGAATTTAGGTAGTGCCTTCATCGCATTTTTGGGATGGGATTGCATGTCACGGGGATGTCTTGGAAAGATGAGCAAACTTCCTTGATTCTATGAGACAAATTGTCTCAAAGGAGGAGGTGGTTGATGAGCCATTATGATAGGCTTGATAACTCTAGTGGATTGTAAGAAGGGCCTTATAGGAAGAGGTGTTGAAACAAGATCGCTTTTGGAGGAGACGAAGATCTTTGAATCTTTCTACCTCTTCACAGGGAAAATTGCAGATATTCAAATGCACCTTCTTCTCTGGCTCTTGACCTTGTTTGAATCCTTCTCATGAACTAGAAAGGATTAACCCATCAATACTACTGAGACAAGTTGAGATGTTGAATAGAGTCACCAGATGTGTTACTACAGAGCCTCCAAAGGCTAGGAATTGCTATGCCACACACCAAACTTAGCAATATTTTAAGTTTAAGCTTCCATGCTTGTCCCAACGAGCATTCCAAGAAAACCGTTGATGATTATATTTGTATATGAGTGATAAAATTCATGGGAATCTTATAGATGTGGGACATGGACCCTAAGATAACCTCCATATTTTATAGAAGATGGCTCTTCTCTGGTTATGTTGAGGTGAGGGTTTGAGATAAAACAAAATGAAAATCCTAACTAAGGTGATGCGCTAGAAGCTGTACTTAAATTACAAAGGTAGAAACCGAAATGAATAATAGACCAGTTAAGGAGTAGTGAACATGATTAACCATCTTAGAGATATTTTGTGCTATCCAAGGCTGCAAAGAATTGAAACATAACCATTTGTAAATGAAAGATTTATGTAAGGATTTAAGGGCGTATAGCACGATAGAAACTTAAACATTCATCAAAATGAATAAAAGCATACGATAGAGAATCAAAAGCCATAGTATTATGAACTTATTTGTGCACAAAAAAGAACTCTTATTTATAGAGAAAACAATACATAAGGCCAAGAATGTTACAGGACTACGGTATCTCTTTACAACATAGACTTGTTAAGGTTGATGAACACAAGCCGTTGAACCTAAAAATCTTTCGGGGTTTTCTGCTTCCTTTTTTCTTCTTCTATACTAGCACCAAGACCCTCTTTTATAGATGATGCGTCTTGCTCTCGTGCATCTGCCATTATGATTTCTTCCATCTACATTTAGTTATTTACCTACACGATATTTGACCCATGGGCTGAATCTCAACTACTTGTTTTGGGACTTGGGATTGCATTCAATCCACCGAACTGTGAGTCCTTTTACTTCTTTGGTTGGCTCTTTGGCTGGTGATAGATTCCTTGAGTGACATGTGGAGGCCACACGCTAATTTAGGATCACATTTTGTTTTCTCCCTTTGTAGTTATGCATGGACGACACGTGGAGCCTTCCAGGATCTTTTCCTTTCCTTTTGACTTTTCTTCTCTCTTGGGCTACATGTCGTTGTGCTTCTACCACATGGAAGTTGCACACTTTTTTAAGGTTCTAGGTTATTTTTGCTAGATCTAACATTTTACGAAAGGATACGTGAATTCCCTCCAAGTTTAGTCTCATAATTAATCAAAATTGATCCACGAAGAGGAACAAAATAACATAAAAATAAAAGGGGGCCAAAGGTGCGACAAAATACAACGAAACAAGATATCCCTAAAAGATGTAGAAATTATTCTATGGTACCTAGGAATATGATATTATAATGTATATGGGTTGATGGAGATGTCGACATGTGGCACACATCCCCTTAGTTAGTTATATTTTTATAATATATGGGGTCACATAGGAATTAGTTATATTGGGTAATGAGTCGGCCTACATTGGGATTAGGTGTTACCTATTCATTAAGAGTAATATATGTTTATATAAAGGATGTGAGTATCATTATGAGGGGTAATGGATGTAGGATTTGGGCCTTCTACTTGGTAGAGGTTTATTGGAGTTGTCCCCCTCAAAGTGGATTCCCATCTTGAGAGATTGTGGAGTTATTCCTTATTTAAGGGGCACCTTATGGTGTTTCCCTACCTTAAGGGTATTATTCTACATATATTGAATATTTGGGCATCTTGGCCCACCCATATCTCTTATGTTGTGTTATCTTCTACATATTATTCCTTATTTCATGCAAATATCTTATCAAGTGGTATCATAGCAGCAATCCGGGCAATTTATGGAATGAAACCCTAATGTTGGTGATTAACCTATATCTAGAGATCAGCTTGGAATTTTTAGATATTTTTTGAGGAGTGGATAAATAATTCAAATGATCTTCCCTCCAAATTTTAGAGTTTTTGGAGTTGTTTTTAGAAATATATGTCCATTTTAGGGTTGAAACCCTAATTTTACGGTTTCATATATATCCTCTAAATTATGATGAACTAGCTTCTAAACTTTTTTGTGTTGTTGTAAATACATGTCATGGTAATACTCCAAAATTTTCAGAACTTTTGGATTTGTTTTGAGAGATGTATTTTTATTTTATGGTTTTTCATATTTTTCTACACATACTTGTAATTTAAAAAAAAAACTCTAATTTTATTATATTTTTAAGAAATATCTCAAAAACTAAATTAGGTTTTGTGTTTTGTTTTTTCTATTTTTGTCGATCTCTAGCCACAAGGGTCATTCATAAAAACCCTAGTTTTATGGATCATGGGGATGGTAACTTTGTTTGGAGGTGATATGATTGATGTTAGAGAATGGTGGAAAAAATTTAGGGAGATATTCTCTAAACCATCAGATATTTGGTTATTCAAATTTTGGATTAGTCGGCTTCTGCATGTGATTTTATTTTCTAAGTTAGAAAAAGAAAAGTCTAATTGGTCTTTGGAGGAATTGGAATATGTTTTCATGAATAGATGGGAAATAAAATAAGAAATTTAGGAGAAAGAAGAATGTAATGATAATAGTGAGGAAGGGCAAATATCGAAGAAGAAAATGTTGCAAATTTTACTACATGATTTAGAAAGAGCAACAACGAGATCAAGATACGAGTTCAAATAATACTTCTCTAAGGATGGAAGCTTCAATATTTCAATTTGAAAGGTGAATTCAAAGGAAAAAGTTAATTTTTCCATAAACCCTAGCAGAAAATATAAATTTATCAATATGGATATAGCTCAACATCTACATGTTCAATCAAAGAATATAAAGGAATCTCAAGTGGATGGTAAGTAGATTCAAGATTTTGAAGATTTAAAGCTTTCTATAGATAAATATGTTTTACATTCAAATTTTTATCCTTTATATATGGATGGTATGGATATTTTTCTTAGACATCCTTGGTTAGACACATTGGGAAAAATTAATATTAATGTGCAAAATAAATTCATGAAATTATGGTACAAGAGAAATAAAATTACATTGCAAGATATCACACTTAGAAAGGAAAAAAGTAATCTAAAAATAGAGCATGAATATGACTTTGAAAATGGTGAAAAATAGAATCGGGATCATTCGAAGTAGAGGATGAAGAACATGATAAAACTAAATAAAAATAATTCCTCTACTCAAGAGAAAAAAGAAATAACAAACAAGGTGGAAGAGGAAAAGAAAGTTGAGGAAAAGGTTGATAAGGTTGAGGATACTAAGGTTGCACCATATAGACACCCACATCATCATGAGAGGAAAAAATAATGGAGACATGCTAGGACACATGAGGGAAGTAATCTATATGGATATATAGTAAATTGGAGGAGAAGTCATTATGGCTATACACAAAATGAATGGAACAACAATTATATGACATGGAATCACTGGAATAATTATTATGGATATGTATGGATGACGAGGAGGAACACATATGGACTAGGATGGAATCAGATGAGTTCAATGGAACATGGAATCGGGTTTGGAGTGACATCACCCACTAGGATTTCATATGGGTGGTTGGATGATCGATGTAGTCATTTTTACCCTTAACACAAAAGAAAGGAACCCCATGCATGTCGGCCTATCATCCAAAGCAAAGCACTCACCCAAGGCACACGCAGGTGTCGAGTCTCTCTTTTATGTGACTTTAGTGGGAAACATCATCTATGATTTGTGCTTAAAATACTTTCAAATGGATTTAGGACATAAAAGAACCATAGAGCTCAAGACGGCCTCTAGATCCTTGTAGTCATTTCAGACAGAGTACTTAATAGAATCTATAACGTGTATCATAACAGAAAGAAGCATACAAACATCCATACTTAGCATAAAAGGAAAGAGAACTCATAAGAGATAAGTATGCATCGAGAATCATTTATATTCATGTATATATAACGAGTAACCTCATTACATCCATGGAGCCATTACGAGAATGTCATAGAGAAGCGAGACCGCGATCATGCATCACAACCGGACTTATATAACTAAGATACAAAAAAATTACATTTCCCATACCCAATACATCCTTTTACGAATACAATTACCCATTAACGAGAGTTCTTGCAATATTTTTGCAGCTCCGCCCACTCCTTAAGTCTCTCTATTTACTCTGTAGGAGCTTTTATTTATAGCTTTTCTGAACTACCAACTCATCCTCTAGCACCCTCAGATCCAATGCCAAGTGTCTAAATGTGGTCCTCCATGCGAGCATGCTCCTCCAGGCCTAAGCTTCCCACTTTATCCCATGATGTGCTTCTAGAAGATTCTACTATAGGCATGCTCCTTCCTAGGCCAACCTATCACTAGGTTGGCATCTTATCCATGCACATTCGGGTCATGCTTTTCACGTGTTCAGCCCCAAACATCCAATTTGTCTAATGCCCGAACCCTTGGTTCTATCCACGTGCATCGCACGCACCACAAGTTTCCTTAAACCCTTTTATTTCACATGATTCTTAGATGTTTCTGGAAAATGAGGAAACAAATAAGGGTAATGGGCTAGGAGGAATACATGTTGAGATATTGGTCATGGGTTTTTACGTGCGTATGACTTCTGAATCCACACCTGATTGTGAGAGCTTCCTTTTTGCTTTGAGGAACTACCTGAAATGGAACCCAAGACCACCAAATAAAAGTTAAACAATCTATGCAATGGACTTCCTAGTGTGTGTTAGATCTGGGAAGTGTCATACTTCCTAGACATCTATCAATCCACTGTTTAAAGAAAATCAATGTGAGAAATAAAGGAAATCCTATTGTAGTTAAAATGATTTAGGTATCTCATTTGTCTACAATAAGAAAAATCATTCACAACAAGCTAGGCTATTATTGAATCCAAAGGTCAAGGTCATTGTCAAGGTATTAGTATTGGTCAGGGTTAGATTCTAAGTAGTTTAGGGTATTTGGTGGATCTTTTAAGCTCTGATCTGGGTTTTGGTAAAATACATAGAGATCGATGTCGATTAAGGTTAACCAAAGACGATTATGGGTGACCGGCGTCGGTATGGTCGGGATACGAGAAAACCTTATAAAACTTAGGCTGGGTGATAGATCCGAGGTTAGATAAAGGTGGAAGAATAATGACAAGATTCGTAGGGATCCTGGACATGCACATGAATGATTAAGGTCTGGATATGGGTAGTTGATGGTGTGGGTAAAGATATGTTCAAGTTTTGCATGGATATAAAATGGTGGGAATGGAAATGAAAGTAAAAACTAATAACAAGTGTAAAAGGATCTACTCAAATGACAAGGAACCAATGCAAGTTAACAAACTTACTATTTATACGAGCTTGATGCCTGGTTGGTAATGGTGGGTGATCAAATGAACTTGGTGTAGTGCTTTGGTGCTTCCCCAGATGCTCCCATGAAGGCAAGTGGTTGTGTGATTGCTTGGTGCATCTTGACTATGGGTGTTCGATGCTTGTACAAATGTTGGTTCTACTTACATCAGACTTTGGTTTTGTCACTTGTTCTTAGAAGATATCTTTCTCTCTTATAAATTTTCCAACCTCAAAATAAGGTTGTTTTAGGAGTTAAATGGTAACCGACGACGGTTCCAGCTTAATTGGCGGCGGTTAATGGTAACCGGCGTCGGTTAGGGTGGGATTTCCTAGGTTTACTAAACTAGGCGGATCCCCTTGATTTTTGGGATCATGTTCGTTTACCCTTTATATTAGCATGGAAATATCCTTCTAATGGGTGGGAATGTGGTTAGAGGTAATGTAGGCATTGATTTTTAGGGTTTGGGTAGTTCTTAGTTATGGCAACTTACTAAGAATAGGTCTTAGGATGAGGTGGATATGTGGGCACTATCTCAATTAGGATATTTAAATAATAAATATGGTGGGGATGATGAATTAATTTAATTTAAATAATTAAATTAATATTATAGTGGGGTGAAGGGGGGCATGGCTAGGTGGATGTGTTCAAGGTATTTATTTATTGAGGGACCAAGGGGAGTGTGACCTAATTTTAGTGTCTAAATTTCTCCCCTTTTATTGCCTAGCTTGTATTGGTAAACATCACCGACAAAAATAAGATGTGGTTACCCATGTGTGGGTGAAGGTGATCCCCCTCAAACCGGGAACTAACGAGGTAAAAGGCGAAGCGGTGAGTGGTTTGATAAAATGTGAATGTGATGAAAAGGAAGGTAGGTAACGGGTGAAAAAGGAAAAATTTCTACTCAAGTAATCTAGGTAATGGGTTAGGGTCAAAGGTAGTAACAGTCAAACGCACGCACACGTATAAACTATAGCACAAGTACCAAGCTGAAGGGTAGGAAAACTCTACATTATCTAAGGACGATAGGTTTATCCAAACAAGGTTGAGGTGATTCCAGGTATCCAAGGTATAGGATATGGTCGGGAAGCACAACACGCAGGTGCAAAACGTTTAGGTATGTTCTAGTACACCCAAGGTAGGTTCGGGATAAACAGTCACGACAAGAGGCAAGGTAAGGTCATTAGGTCAATCAACACATGTAACATGCTGCCACGAGGTATAACAAACACATGAAGTCAAAGGTCACTAACGATGTTTCAGGTCCACGTATCTAGGTCACGGCATGGGTAGGGCTGAGGTATGGGAAAAATAAGGAGTCCTCGAATGGGGATGAGGTGGGGGTATGTTTTGATGATGATAAAAATGTGAAGCAACTTGTTGTTTGTTTGATTTAATTTATTATTTTTGATATAAAAAGGAAACTAAGTAGGGTTGAATGTGATTTAGGAAAATGAAAGATGAATTGGTTAGGGTAGAGAGTGGCCGAACTAACCTCCAAGGCCCCATCCCCTCGAGTGTTTCCTACATAGTCTCGGCAAAAGGGACCTCGGTCGATGTAGTTCTCCCATAAGCTAGGGAAGAATATGAGGAGGTACGAAAATGAGTTTGTAGGTTTTAGGCATGATTTGGGTTTAGGTCTATTAGGTTTGGGTGAGTTGTGGGAAACTTGGTATATGTGAATTTTATTGTGGTGGAAGAAGAAGATTACCCCAAAGGTAAGCTTCAAGACCAAGTCTGTATAAGGTAATCAATACATAATAAAGAAGGTTAAAATATACAAGGGGGAAAGAAAGCCGCATGATTGGTTAGGATCATATCGAGTAGGTCATACCTTGGAGGAGGTGATGAACGTAAGACCCTAAAGACATTACATGATTGATTGTTCTAAAGGTGAATAATAGCCACATGATCACCAAATGTCACAGTTTCCAAGAGGTCCCTTGAGGCGGTAGGAAAATGGGAGTGCGAATGGTGAGAGGGGTGAAAGGTGATTAATTTTTATATGGTATGAGGTAGCACGCTCTTTGGTCAAGAGATCCAAGGTCACAATGGGCAAGTCCATGAATAAAAGGATTTATATGTTGACTTGTATTTGAGATAGACTGATCATGCGGAAGTCTATATGGGATGAGGAAATTAACTCCTTGAGGTCTTAGTGAAGCTGATCGATGCGGGAAGCTTGATTCTCTCGCATCTTTTTTTTTTAAGAGCTTTACAAAGTTTTCCTTCGAGGGAGAAGTCTATTTATAGTAGTGATTGCAGAGAGGAAGATGTCCTTTTGAGGGAGTCATCCTTTTATTGGAAGTTAAAATCAAGGAGTTGGATCCCATGTGAGGGCTTTAAATTCATGGACAAGACCAAGGTGAAGAATAGGATTCTTGTTTAGAAATCAAGGTGAAATGACCATGGGATCTCATCTAAAGGTAGACAAAAAGTATCCATGAGAATCATGCTATGTGTAGTGTCATGGTACACATATTCAAGAGAAGATAACAAGTGACGGGTACGCACATGATTCTTGTTTAATTGTTGGTGAGGTGTAAGAAGTGGATAGCGCTTAAGGGATGAGCATGGAAAAATGAAAAAGGTGAGGTAGGACTAAAATTCAATAGTAGAATGGTAAAAGATGCAAGGCATTAAGGGGCTCAGGTTCAAGTTTACCATTGAGCGAAGATAAACGATAAGCACATGATCCATAAGTATGGGTCGTGATGTATGGTCCAATCCAATTAGGAGCAAATTTTTCCCATTTACTTTTTCTACTTTAGTTACGTGTTGATTTTCTTTCAGGATGAGATCACCAACATGAAAGGTTCATTCATGGAAACATTTATCATAGGCATATTTGATACGTTTTTGGTAAACTTGAAGGTGATCAAGAGTGTTAAGACGACGTTCATCTAATAACTCAAGTTGTGCTAAATGATCTTAACGAAAGTCTTCATCATTGAGCATGTCATGAAGAGAAATGCAGAGTGAGGGGATCTAGACTTCGAGAGGCAAAATAGCCTCTATACCGTAGACCAGAGAAAAAGGTGTAGCGGCAGTGGAAGTGTGAATACTAGTGTGGTATGCCCACAGGGAAAAAGGAATGTGTGTATGCCAGTCCTTCCCGATGATCGTTAACCACTTTCATGAGAATTTTTTCAATGTTTTCTTAGTGGATTCGTTTTGGCCGTTAGTTTGTGGGTAATAAGGTGATGAGAAACTTAGGCTGAATGCCAAAGGCGTCACAAAGTTTTCACAATGTTTTTTTTTTTAAAAAAAATTCCATTATCGATGATGATGCGATGAGGAGCACAAAAAAAAAATGATGTGATGATTGATGAACTCACATATTTTGTTGAGATAAGTGGTATGGCTTCAACTCATTTTTTGTAGTATTTGGTAGTGGTGATGATCCATTGATGGCATTAGGAAGAATGGGGATTGATCTTTCCAACAAGATCCAAACCCCATTGAGAGAAAGGTCAAAGGTCATGGGCAACTTTGTAAGGCATGACTGCGTGTATGATGAAGGTTGGCATGTTGTTGGCATTTTACACAAATCTTGACGTAGTCGTAACAATCATGGTTAAGGGTCATCCAATAATAGCCTAGGTGAATAATACGCTTAGCAACAAGGACACTCGAAGTGACCTCCACATATGCCATCATAAACTTCTTTAATGGTATAAGGAATTTCGAACTCGTGAGGCATTGCAAGAAGAATACCATCAAATCCACACTTATAGAGAAGGCCCCCATGATGACGTAATGAGTGACATTTTTAAGGAAGGTGTGTTGTCCATTACGGGAGAGATCGGGAGGTAAGATGGAGAAAGAAAGATATTCGAGAATATTGTTTATACTAAAGGTCGCTTGGAGTGCAGGGCAATGGTTCCGATGGAGTAAATGTCATGAGGTAAATAATAGGGTAATTGGATTCATTGTATGGTGACAAATATTTTAGAATCAATAGGTAAATCGGGTATTTGAGAAGCCAAGTAGGGCATGGTATCTACAAATTTGTTAGTTGAATGGGGGACACTTTGAAGGGCATAATTATAAAAGGTGATCAATAGTATGTCTAGATGATGTTTATACTTTTGAAGTATCTCATTATGAAATTTGTATATACCATTGACTTGGTTTATGACCAATTGAGAATCACCAAAGATGTTGATTGACTTGACATTTAGGGCGTAGATGGCTTGGAGACCTAATACGAGTGCTTTGTATTCGGCAATATTGTTTGTCAAAACAAAATCTAGTTTGAAAGACAAATGCATGGGTTCACCATCAAGCGGGATGAGGATAACACTAGCCCCACCCCCATGCTGACGACACTTGGAACCATTGAAGAAGAGTATCATTTAGTAAGCGGGTTCGTCCAATGAAAGGGTAGTAATTGAATCTTCGGAAAGTCAAAATTAGAGGGTTGATCCCCGAAATAGGTGCGTCGGATAATTGTTCGGTGATAGCTTGGCCCTTGATTGAATTTTGATTAATGAATTCGAGGTTGAGGTTAGCTAAAATCATAATCCAACGTGTGCACGCTGATTTTGGTAAGGTTTAGCATACATGAAGTGTAAGGTGTCGGTGTTGGTCACAACATAGGTTTTGTGGTTGAGCACTAACGGCGAGTTTTGTGGCAACAAAAACTAAGGCTAAGAAATTTTTTTGACATGGCTATATTCAGTTTTGTAGTCTAAAAGAGTATGGCTTATGTAATAAACCCCCTGCTCTCTGTGTTTTCATCGTGATGAGTGAGCATGGCCCCCAAAGAGTGGTCGGTACTAGAGATGTATAGGTAGAAGGGTTAGTTGTCTTTAGGTGGAATGAGTACGTGGTTGGAGAAAGTATTTTTTAAGGCCTCAAAATCTTTGTGGTAGTAATCATCCCATGTAAAGGAGACATCTTAAATAGATGATGAAATGGTTGATACCGATTAGAGAATTACGAAATGAAGTGATGGATAGATTATAACTTACCTTGTAGGATATGGAGTTGTCTAAGGTTAGTGGGAAGAGGCATTTCGAGAATGGAATTGAATTTAGTAGGGTCAACTTCTATACCTTGTAGGGAAACAATAAATCCTAAGAGTTTTCTGAGAGGACCACGAAGATGAACTTAGAATAAAGGCAAACACAATATTTAATAAGGAGGTCAAAAATGATTTTGAGGATGGCAAGGTGCTCATAGCGGTGTTTAGATTTGGCAGGATATCATCCACGTAATCTTCTAATATACAATGCATGATGTCATGGAATATGTAAGTCATAGCCCACCGATATGTGGTGCACCAGAATTTTAAGGCCAAATGGCATGACTCGATAGTAGAAGATCCCCCGAGGGTGATTAATGTGGTTTTATGTTGATCCTCAGGGCAAGCAAGATTTGGTTATAACTTGAGAAACCATCCATGAGTGATAGCATCTCATTACCGGTGGTAACGTCCACCATTTGGTCAATACCGAGTAGAGGGAATTCGTCTTTTGGGAATGCTTAGGTTGAGGTCATGGAAATCTACACGAATGCGAGTCCCCTATCGCCTTAGTTGTAACATCCTCAATTTATACCTTAGAACAAGTGAATTTTTTTTTTTGATAATTGCATCCTAGTTCTAAATACATAATTTAGAACTCACAAATCAAATAACCATTCATATAACAGACAACCATATGCAGCTGTAATGACTCGGAGTACCTCCGATCTATTCATTCCATGACTCGGTAATCTACCGATCTATTCATGAGTAATAAGAGTTGGTGTTTTTATTTAACACTTTACTCTTGCGGTTCTCTTCCCTATTCTGGGAATTCAGAATGCTCATCCAAGGAACCTAACTGAATAATTGTTACCATTATTCATCGGCATCTCATCCCTTAGACTAGGTGAATTAGGACAACGCAATCAGCAACTTGCGATACTTTGGCCAAAGATTTGAAACATACTGTTTATGTCTCGTATTCCTTAACGGCATACTCGTCAATCTGGAATATGCCCTTCACCCCATTCTTATGTTATATAGAATGTCTTATACCGACTTCTGTCAGTCCTTCCTATCACAACTTAATCACTCGGAGAAAGATTAACAAGGTGATAATGTTATATGGATGCCCACGAGGGTTAGGGATACGATGACATCTTGGTTTAGCCTGCGATTAAACCAAGTGTCATGATACCCGAATCTCTAGGCAGCCTTATAACATGACCACATTCCTAATCGGTCCCTGAGTAACTCGTTCGAGATCAAAGTGTAAATCTTAGCGATCAATGCAAAGGGTGTCGTCATAAGTCACCTACATTGTTGTAACTTCGAGAAGATCCTAATCTTCTCGGAGGTACAACCCTGCAGTTGACTTGTGTCGTCAACCTTTAAATCCGCCTCGAAAAGATCTACTTAATAAAAATATGCGTTACGCACTTTGAGTTTAAATTACTTAAAGACTTTTCCCCTAGGGTTAGTCTTTCCCGATCCCTGGATTCTTCGTCTTAAGATGACCTTCCTCAATAAAACCCATTGCATGGTGGAGATATTAAGGCTAAGGTCTCATCAAGGAGTTATTAGAATACACATGATTCTAAAACAACAGAATTGGACAATATCTCATAACCTTCACATGAGATTGCCATCTGAACCCCATTAGATTTATATCAGTTCTCTTAACTGAATTTATATCATACTTATTAGCATCAAGATATAAATGATTAAGAATCCAATTTAATGTTGTCCTATCATGCTCAGGACTAGGGATTAGTAATTTAATTCAGCTTGATTAGTGTTCTGCTTAGGTTCATTTTAACCCTATCTTTTAAAAAGACAATGATTTAAATTTCAATTTTGCTTCGATAGATCAAATTAGAACTACTAATCACTCATAAGAATTCAATCACATTTCCTTATAAGCTTTCATTGACAATCACAAAAGCATCCAAATTACACAAGGATAACATTGCCACTCCGATATATAAACCGAAGAAGGTCAACTATCAGAATTAAGAATACAACACATAAGTAACAAATACTTATTTCCATTCCTCTCAGATCTGTACATTTTAGACATTCAGCATACTTGATACAATGCTCAATGGAAAAGGAACATCTTTCCACATTTAGTACATTTAGAAAAATCAAGCTGAAATTTATTATAAATCAAATTAAACAATCTGATCATCCTGTCAGATCTGCATGCTTTACCACTTACGGCAACCATCTGCAAAAATAGTCAACATGAGTCAGTTCGATGAACTGAGCATGATAAGCACTAACTTTTAAAACAATTGCAATCCGTCAATTGTTTTCATTAAACACCCTGTTTAAATGAGATCAATTATCCAAACAAGTAAACATAATCAGACTATGCCTTTGTAATACAAAAATGACTACAAACGTGGAACTCTATCATCGTTACAGAATAGTCCTAAACATTTCTCAAATATTAAGAATCAAAGAACGAAAGTATCCAAACAATTATCTTGAATCCAAGATCAGCAACATTGACAGATCGTTACTTTCATCAGGAAATGGAATATCATAGCAAATCGTGATTCCACTAATAAGATACAAGAACAATTCCAACTGTTAGACAGATACCAACAAGTATTAAAATAATAGAAGAGAAAGAAACAAATCATTCACACTTCCCTTCACACAAGTTCACTACTGTACCGTCTCCACATATGGAAAGCATTCATCCAGTATGTATACGAACAAGTCCGACAAACCACAAGAAGAATCACTGTCTTAATAAAAATCGAACACAGCAAAAACTCCTGTACAGTGGCTAACACGTCAATAGTGAAGTCTATCAACCAAACAGACTCTACAAGAAGCGTTAAACAACATGAAAATCACCACATTTCCTGTCGAGGTACAGTCGACGGCTTTTAGATCAGTCCAGCTCAAGGCAGGATAGTTATGCAACAGAAGACAAACACGCTTACAATCCCATATATCAACCTATAGCCCAATGCTAGTCCCTTTTATACACAGCAAGGCTTTTCGACCCAAGTTCGAAATCAAAGAACCTCTAGTATATCACGATCAACAACAGACTTCATTGCATTAAGCAATTTGATGTTTCCTTAAGACTATGCCAAGACAATCACACAAAATTTCCGAAACATACTCAGTCTCAATCGGACTGGAATAAACGGAAAGGAATATAGCATATCTATTCTCACCTGGGCGCATTCAAGTTTAAAGTATGGTATCCGCGACTCACTTCAACAGAGCCAGGACACATGATAATTATCCATACTCAAGGAACTCAAACAGTGACAAAACGACAGTGTCCCAAAAATCAGGTTCAATATGAGACTAAAATACAGGTTACCTTCCAAGAATTCAACTGAATCCGAACAACAGTAACCAGACAAATAATTGCATATGATTCCATCTGAGCCCATCAACGGTGCATAATAAAAATCAGACAAAGCAAATCTAATTACTGATTCAAAACAAGGAATCCGACTGAACCCTTGCCAATTATTTTTACACAAATTTGCATAGAATGTCGATGTAAAAATACACTTAAAGAATCACATACCACAAAATCCTTGCGATACTGAAGGTTTTCTTACAAAAATAACGAGAGAGGACGAAATACATGTTATTCCCTTAAGTCACTGGCACATCAAATACCAATATTCAATTATATTTAACTTGAACAGTGGTTCAAATATATATATAAATCATTCAATCGACTCCACAGAGTCGTCCTGATTATAACAAATATAAACCTATATATATATTGCATACAGTTAACGGGTATAAACCCATAACCACAAAGTAAGGGAAAAACATCTCCGGCATAGTCATAAAGAATTACTGTAACACAGTAAGATACCTCTTCCCAACATTTTTTTAAAAGACGAAACGAAACCCAACAAGTATCAATAGCCACTATCATCAATAACCACAACAGAGCTTACAAAGGTTCAATATAAACTGAGCAGTCAACAAAAGTCCAACAGTATTCCTTTCTGCGAGTACCCACAACTAGTATTGATGCGGCTAGTATCAACAACGAGCGTCGGCGACTAAAAATCGACAATCATAACAGTGGCTTATACCCTTCACAGGAATAATTTATGAGCTATCGCCGAATCAGGCCGAGCATTCCTACTTTTCATATATTTCGTATATTTAAGCCAGAATGCAAACACAAAGAAACAAAGCCACAGTTCGAAAATAATAAACACCCATCAAGGGATAAATGACAAGTCATTCCAGCAAGAAGATACAGTGCAAAAATCACACCAGACAACCATAGGAAAAATCATCTATTTTCTCAAAACATTTGAACAGAGTTGTTCTAATGAAATCACTTGAAAGACAGCAAGATTTTTAAAGGTTAGGGCCTAACATGCCTGGATTTTTGCTCAAAATTCCGAAGCAGACCACTGGAAGAGCTCGGACTTCCTTTTCCTTTTCCAAGTTAGAGCGACCAACAAAATTTTGCTATCTCCATAACATATATATTTTCCTTTCCAGAGAAAAGAGCTAGATACCCTCATACTCGCCATGCAACTCCAAGAAGACTGGTGCGAAGAACCAGTGAACAGGCAGAAGGAAAACCAAAATTCACGATAAGCCAAACAAACCAACAAACTTCCAGTTTGCATGCCTTCTCGCGAGTTCCGAGCTCGACTTCCAAGCTCATTGAATGCATTTACTCCAATTTTCCCGCTTAAACTCAACTGCCACCGACCGCCAAAGTTGGCGATAGACAAAGAGAATTTCAAGACCATTTTTAGTTTTGGCGAACTGCCACGTCGGCTTAGGTTAGCTGTTCCTAGAACCTCCGCTTGATACTCCTTCCTTCATACTTATCCTTTGCATTAAATAACATAGAAAACGCCGCCCATGGTTCGCACCCCTCCATAGGTCCCCATACATTCTTGTTCAATAGATAGGTTAGTAACTTAGGTTAGAATTTAGGATAACACCTAATCTAACTTCCATAAACATAGATACTAACTTAGGACATTAGCTCTTAGCCTAGGTCTAGGTTAGATTAACACTAATCTAACCCCTAGGTTAGGTTTAGTTTTAGGTTACTAAACATTAATAATTCCAGTTAGGTCTACATTCTGTACGCTCAGAAAAAGACCTACATCATACATTCTTGAACAGGGTTAGCTCCTGTTCTGCCTTAGGCTGCAGAATTGTATGAAACCGAATTATTACCTGGTCCACGATCGAGACCCTCCAGATATACTTCGATATCGGGAACCAATTCATTTCACATGTTCAACCTGAGTTATACTCCGGACTAGCTTATTCATGCTTCTAGACCTTGCGGCTTTGTTCAGGTCTATAATTTTTAATTCATCACGAACAAACTTAAAGCAATACTTGGATAAATTCCACGATCCAAGGCTAGGTATTATAGATGGATAACTCTATAATTCATTCCGAGATCGATTAAACTCGATGCAAATGAAATAAATAAAAGAGTCTAATCATATTCTGACCCAATCAAAGATCTGCAAAGAAAATACAGTACATATCAAGCATGATTTCTTAATCGAGGAACACATCCTTTTACAAGAAATCACATATCAACACTTGTATGCTCAGGAGAAAGTAACAACAGTTCAGGGTGTTACATGCTTCCCTCCTAAAAAGATTCATCGTCCCGATGAATTACATATTAAATTAACCTTCAGGTCAATCAATTTATCAGTACACAAATAATGTGACTATTTCATATTTGAATAGTTCCAGAAATCAATGTCACAACACATTTTATTCAACCTGAATAATGTTTGCTTTCATCTGGCTTTCATAAATACTTTTTAAAAAAAAAGTAAGTTCTGAAAAGAATGCTTTGTCAACAGATTTCATTCTATTGAAAAAGAGAAGGAAAAGAAATTTTCATCTCTTCTATATTTTCCCAAGTTGCACTCTCCTCATTAAACTGGTCCCACTGGACCTTACATTGCTGTATTTCACAATTTCTTAAATGCAATTGGTGAGTTTCAGCACTCGTGTGGGTTTAACCACAATTATTCCTGGTCTTGGACTTGCAGGAATTCCAATGTAAAACATGTGACAGATCTGAAACGTATTTCTTAAGAAAAGAAATATGGAAAACATCATGCATGCGAGATAAATCAGTGGCAATGCTAAACAATAAGCTACGAGTTGATTATTTTGACAATTTGAAAGGTCCCACGAATCGAGGTGACAACTTGGCAGCCTTGCCAAAAGTTATAGAACTCTTTCTGGGTTTAACACGAAGAAAAACCTTATCACCAAGCTCAAACCTTCTATCAACCCGCTTAAGGTCAGCATAGCTCTTCTGCCTATCCGATGCTTCCTTTAGTCGTTCACGAATCAGCTTAACTTGCTGTTCCATTTCTGTGAGAATCTCTGGTCCAATTACCACTCTATCCTCAACACTGTCCCAACTAATAGGGGTTCTGCACTTTCTTCCATAAAGTGCTTCAAATGGTGCCATTTTAAGAGATGAGTGATAAGTATTGTTGTATGCTGAACTCAACTAATGGAAGATACTCTTCCCATTTATACTATTGATCCATGCAATACATACGCAACATGTCCTCCAACACTTGATTTACCCTCTCAGTTTGTCCATCCGTTTCCGGATGATATGCAGAACTGAAGTTTAGTTTCATTCCAAGAGCTGCGTTAAGCGTTTGCCAAAACCTTGACGTCATTCTAGGATCCCTGTCAGATATAATCAATTCTGGTACACCATGCAATCTGAAAATTTCGTGTACGAATCTTTTGGCCAGCACTGGTGAATCATCCTTTAGATTTCCAGCGATGAAATGAGCTACCTTGGTCAGTTTATCAACAACTACCAGGATAACATCATGTTTATTCCTGGACATAGGTAGTCCTTGTACAAAATCCATGGTTATTACTTGCCATTTGTACTGCGGTATGCTATGAGGATATAACAGTCCAAAGCAGGTGCATATGTTCTGCCTTCACCCACTGACATTCCAAACAATGAGTCACAAAATTAATTACATCCTTTTTCATACCTTTCCAAAAGTATTGCTGTTTCAAATCAGCAAGCATTTTTGTGATACCTGGGTGTCCAGAGAAAGGTGAATTATGAAATTCAACTAACAATTTATTTCTCAAATCGTTCAGCATAGGTACATATACCCTGTTTTCATAACGCAAGATTCCTTCATTATCAAAATGAAAACCTTTATACCTTATATCCTTTGGTTCTGCAGCAAGCGCTGCTTTTACTTGCTGAAAGTATGCATCTAATTCTGAGGCACTTTTTACCTCGTCTTTAAACTGAGTTCTTAATGTTATAAGAGCAGAAATGTGCCTCCTACGACTTAGAGCATCAGCTACTCTATTCTCCTTACCTTTGATATAGCTAATATCAAGGTCATATTGTGATAAAAATTCTAACCACCTTCTCTGTCTGGCATTCAGATTGGGCTGAGTAAAAATATATTTCAGTCCTAAGTGATCAGTTTTCAGCTCAAAAGGTTTCCCAAGTAAGTAGTGTCTCCAGACTTGAAGTGCATGAACAATGGCAGCAAGTTCCAAATCATGAGGGGCATAATTCAGCTCATGTAACTTAAGTTTTCTACTTTCATATGCTATGACCTGATCATTTTGTAGCAAAACACCTCCAAGGCCTTCCCCAGAAGCATCCGTTACAACAGTAAAACTCCCATTAGGGTCTGGTACAGCTAGTATAGGTGCAGAAGTCAACTGGTCTTTCAAACTTTTGAAAGCCGCTTCGCACTTATCATTCCATATGAATTTCTTATCCTTCTTCTGCAATGAAGTTATTGGTGCAGCTACTTTAGAAAAATCCTTTACAAATTTTCTATAATAACCAGCAAGACCCATGAAGCTTCTTACTTCATGCACATTCTTTGGTGCAGGCCACTCAGTTATTGCCACTATTTTTGAAGGATCTACAGCGATTCCTTCTTTACTTATAACATGACCCAAATAGTGAACTTCTGAATCAAAGAAAGAACATTTGGATAACTTACCATACAACTTTCTTTTTCTCAAAATTCCCAAAACTATCTTCAAATGCTCATTGTGCTCCTCAACGCTTTTAGAATAAATGAGAATATCGTCCAAGAATACAAGTACAAACTTGTCCAGGTATTCTTGAAAAATATTGTTCATTAAATTCATAAAGGTTGCGGGTGCATTAGTTAATCCAAAGGGTAGAACTGTGAATTCATAATGTCCGTACCTTGTTCGGAAAGCTGTTTTATGAATGTCTTCCTCTCTAATCCTTAACTGATGGTAACCAGATCGAAGGTCTATCTTAGAATAAACCGCTGCTCCATGCATCTGATCAAACAGATCGTCGATCCTAGGAAGTGGATATTGGTTCTTGACTGTTGCTTTGTTCAACATCCGATAATCAATACACAGCCTTAGTGTTCCATCCTTCTTTTTCACAAATATTACAGGCGCTCCCCAAGGTGAAACACTTGGTCTAATCAATCCTTTAGACAAAAGTTCTTGCAACTGTGCCTTAAGCTCGACTAACTCTGTAGTAGTCATCCGATAAGGTGCTTTGGATATAGGTTCTGTTCCTGGCTTGATTTCAATGGTGAAGTCAAATTCTCTCTTGGGTGGTAACCCTGGTAATTCCTCAGGAAAAACATCCCTGAAACTTTGTAAAAGAGGGAATCTTTTCATGAAATCATCATTTTCTTCTGAAGATTCAGATATCTTTACTGCATAAAGGGTACATCCTTTATTTTTAGCCTTTTTAAGCTGCATAGCTGACAGTTTTCTAACTGAAATTTCCCATTTCACACCTTGAATCTCTGCTGACTCCAGCTGATCGTCTAAACATTTTATGTTCTTTTCATAGCAGTCTACCTTTGCTTTATGGTCAGCTAACCAATTGACACCGATGACAATGTCATACGATCCTAAAGGTGCGACATAGAGATCAACTTCCATGGAAAAGTTAGGTAAGTCAAGGACTGCCCCAAAAAGACACATACTCACTGTATGAACAGAATTATTACCATACTGTACAGTCCAAGATTTATCCATTTTTCCAGCTTTTCTTTTAAGTTTAGAAGCAAGTTTATTAGATATAAAACATTCAGTAGCTCCTGTATCAAAAAGAATAGTGACAGGTATGCCGAATAACTTACCCTAACTTCTATAGGTGTCACTTGCTTTTCACTTGCTTACTTGTATGCACTCTGCAGCATGTATCTTATCTTTGCTTGATTACGATCATCCTTCTTCAAAGGGCACCGATTTGCGTAGTGATCTTTGCCACAATTATGTGCACCTCCTACGGGTCCCTTTTTAGGCTCAAAGTTGCCTCCGGTTTTGTAATTGTCACGTTGTCCTCCATAGGGCTTCTGCCCATTGTTATAATTTTTAACAAAATTATCCCTTACATTTCAGTCAGGCTTATTTACTCTTTGCTTTCTTATTGTTATCTCCTGAAACTTACTCTTGTTTCCAAACTTTTCCATGGTCCTTTTAAGGTGCAAGAGAGGTTGAAGAAGGGTTTGCAGTCTTCTTCCGCACTTCCTCCTTATGGGCAGAAATAGCCTTTAATTTTTGTTCTTGCCTTATGGCCATTTCAACAACTCCTTCCATAGTGGTTGGACTGTGAACATTGACCTCTCCCCCTATCACGGGATTCAATCCCATGATGAATTTCCGTATTCGAACTTTTCATCGGTTTGATCTTTGCGCGTACATACTTGAGGAGTTTTGTAAACCGCTCCCAGTATTCAGTTACCGTTAGCTTCCCTTGAGCTAAGTTCTGAAATTCTATCATTTTCTTATCATAGAAAAGTTGTGGCAGCCAACGTTGCCTAAAATAGCCTTTAAATTGATCCCAAGTAATATTGGTCTCATCAATGTTTAGTTCAGCTTCTGACTATCCCACCACGAAGATGCTTCGTGGGAAAGCTGATAGGCTCCCCAAATAGCTTTGGTTTCCTCTGAGAAGTTCCTTATTGCAAAGTACTTCTCCATTTCGCTGAGCCAGTTCTCAGCTCCATCTCCTAATGTGGTGCCATCATACTTAGGTGGACTTATCCTTTTTATATCATTAGTGAGTTCTGCTGCCAATCTGGCCTTTTTGTTTTCTGGTTGGACAGGTGCATTCCCAGCATTAACATCAACACCCATGTCGGGGTTGTCCTCAGGAGGTTGCTGATTATTATTATCAGCTTCTTCATCCTCCTCATTTCCCATCACCTGCTGTTCAAGTACAGCTAAGCGATCTCTTGTGTCCAACAGGGCAGCAAGGATCTCATCAAGTTTCTGGGTTGTTGCCGCTCCTCCTTCAGGTGGAGCATTATTATAACGTTCCCCCTTGTTCTAACCATTTTCTGTTACAAGAAAATTCAGGTTTTTATCAGATTATGGACACAATAGGTCCAAGAGCTGCAACCTTCAGCTCTGATACCAAGATGTAACATCCTCAATTTATACCTTAGAACAAGTGAATTTTTTTTTTTTTTTGATAATTGCATCCTGGTTCTAAATACATAATTTAGAACTCACAAATCAAATAACCATTCATATAACAGACAACCATATGCAGCTGTAATGACTTGGAGTACCTCCGATCTATTCATGAGTAATAAGAGTTGGTGTTTTTATTTAACACTTTACTCTTGCGGTTCTCTTCCCTATTCTGGGAATTCAGAATGCTCTGTCCAAGGAACCTAACTGAATAATTGTTACCATTATTCATCGGCATCTCATCCCTTAGACTAGGTGAATTAGGACAACGCAATCAAGCAACTTGTGATACTTTGGCTAAAGATTTGAAACATACTTTTTTTATGTCTCGTATTCCTTAACGGCATACTCGTCAATCTGGAATATGCCATTCACCCCATTCTTATGTTATATAGAATGTCTTATACCAACTTCTGTCAGTCCTTCCTATCACAACTTAATCACTCGGAGAAATATTAACAAGGTGATAATGTTATATGGGTGCCCACGAGGGTTAGGGATACGATGACATACTGGTTTAACCCTGCAGTTAAACCAGTGTGTCATGATACCCCGAATCTCCTAGGAAGCCTTATAACATGACCACATTCCTAATCGGTCCCTGAGTAACTCGTTCGAGATCAAAGTGTAAATCTTAGCGATCAATGCAAAGGGTGTCCTCATAAGTCACCTGCATTGTTGTAACTTCAAGAAGATCCTAATCTTCTCGGAGGTACAACCCTGCAGTTGACTTGTGTTGTCAACCTTTAAATCCGCCTCGAAAAGATCTACTTAATAAAAATATGCGTTACGCACTTTGAGTTTAAATTACTTAAAGACCTTTCCCCTAGGGTTAGTCTTTCCCGATCCCTGGATTCTTCATCTTAAGATGACCTTCCTCAATAAAACCCATTGCATGGTGGAGATATTAAGGCTAAGGTCTCATCAAGGAGTTATTAGAATACACATGATTCTAAAACAACAGAATTGGACAATATCTCATAACCTTCACATGAGATTGCCATCTGAACCCCATTAGATTTATATCAGTTCTCTTAACTGAATTTATATCATACTTATTAGCATCAAGATATAAATGATTAAGAATCCAATTTAATGTTGTCCTGTCATGCTCAGGACTAGGGATTAGTAATTTAATTCAGCTTGATTAGTGTTCTGCTTAGGTTCATTTTAACCCTATCTTTTAAAAAGACAATGATTTAAATTTCAATTTTGCTTCGATAGATCAAATTAGAACTACTAATCACTCATAAGAATTCAATCACATTTCCTTATAAGCTTTCATTGACAATCACAAAAGCATCCAAATTACACAAGGATAACATTGCCACTCCGATATATAAACCGAAGAAGGTCAACTATCAGAATTAAGAATACAACACATAAGTAACAAATACTTATTTCCATTCCTCTCAGATCTGTACATTTTAGACATTCAGCATACTTGATACAATGCTCAATGGAAAAGGAACATCTTTCCACATTTAGTACATTTAGAAAAATCAAGCTGAAATTTATTATAAATCAAATTAAACAATCGATCATCTGTCGAGGATCTGCGTGCTTTACCACTTACGGCGACCATCTGCGAAAATAGTCAACATGAGTTAGTTCGATGGCCCAGCATGATAAGCACTAACTTTTAAAACAATTGCAATCCGTCAATTGTTTTCATTAAACACCCTGTTTAAATGAGATCAATTATCCAAACAAGTAAACATAATCAGACTATGCCTTTGTAATACAAAAATGACTACAAACGTGTAACTCTATCATCGTTACAGAATAGTCCTAAACATTTCTCAAATATTTCATCAAATATTAAGAATCAAAGAACGAAAGTATCCAAACAATTATCTTGAATCCAAGATCAGCAACATTGGACAGATCGTTACTTTCATCAGGAAATGGAATATCATAGCAAATCGTGATTCCACTAATAAGATACAAGAACAATTCCAACTGTTAGACAGATACCAACAAGTATTAAAATAATAGAAGAGAAAGAAACAAATCATTCACACTTCCCTTCACACAAGTTCACTACTGTACCGTCTCCACATATGGAAAGCATTCATCCAGTATGTATACGAACAAGTCCGACAAACCACAAGAAGAATCACTGTCTTAATAAAAATCGAACACAGCAAAAACTCCTGTACAGTGGCTAACACGTCAATAGTGAAGTCTATCAACCAAACAGACTCTACAAAGCGTTAAACAACATGAAAATCACCACATTTCTGTCGAGGTACAGTCGACGGCTTTTAGATCAGTCCAGCTCAAGGCAGGATAGTTATGCAACAGAAGACAAACACGCTTACAATCCCATATATCAACCTATAGCCCAATGCTAGTCCCTTTTATACACAAAGGCTTTTCGACCCAAGTTCGAAATCAAAGAACCTCTAGTATATCACGATCAACAATAGACTCCATGGCATTAAGCAATTTGATGTTTCCTTAAGACTATGCCAAGACAATCACACAAAATTTCCGAAACATACTCAGTCTCAATCGGACTGGAATAAACGGAAAGGAAAATAGCATATCTATTCTCACCTGGGCGCATTCAAGTTTAAAGTATGGTATCCGCGACTCACTTCTGAGCTAGGACACATGATAATTATCCATACTCAAGGAACTCAAACAGTGACAAAACGACAGTGTCCCAAAAATCAGGTTCAATATGAGACTAAAATACAGGTTACCTTCCAAGAATTCAACTGAATCCGAACAACAGTAACCAGACAAATAATTGCATATGATTCCATCTGAGTCCATCAACGGTGCATAATAAAAATCAGACAAAGCAAATCTAATTACTGATTCAAAACAAGGAATCCGACTGAACCCTTGCCAATTATTTTTACACAAATTTGCACAGAATGTCGATGTAAAAATACACTTAAAGAATCTGTACCACAAAATCCTTGCGATACGAAGGTTTTCTTACAAAAATAACAGAGGACGAAATACATGTTATTCCCTTAAGTCGCTGGCACATCAAATACCAATATTCAATTATATTTAACTTGAACAGTGGTTCAAATATATATATAAATCATTCAATCGACTCCACAGAGTCGTACTGATTATAACAAATATAAACCTATATATATATTGCATACTGTTAACGGGTATAAACCCATAACCACAAAGTAAGGGAAAAACATCTCCGGCATAGTCATAAAGAATTACTGTAACACAGTAAGATACCTCTTCCCAACATTTTTTTAAAAGACGAAACGAAACCCAACAAGTATCAATAGCCACTATCATCAATAACCACAACAGAGCTTACAAAGGTTCAATATAAACTGAGCAGTCAACAAAAGTCCAACAGTATTCCTTTCTGCGAGTACCCACAACCAGTATTGACGGCTAGTATCAACAACAAGCGTCGACGACTAAAAATCGACAATCATAACAGTGGCTTATACCCTTCACAGGAATAATTTATGAGCTATCGCCGAATCAGGCCGAGCATTCCTACTTTTCATATATTTCGTATATTTAAGCCAGAATGCAAACACAAAGAAACAAAGCCACAGTTCGAAAATAATAAACACCCATCAAGGGATAAATGACAAGTCATTCCAGCAAGAAGATACAGTGCAAAAATCACACCAGACAACCATAGGAAAAATCATCTATTTTCTCAAAACATTTGAACAGAGTTGTTCTAATGAAATCACTTGAAAGACAATGAAGATTTTTAAAGGTTAGGGCCTAACATGCCTGGATTTTTTTGCTCAAAATTCCGAAGCAGACCACTGGAAGAGCTCGGACTTCCTTTTCCTTTTCCAAGTTAGAGCGACCAACAAAATTTTGCTATCTCCATAACATATATATTTTCCTTGCCAGAGAAAAGAGCTAGATACCCTCATACTCGCCATGCAACTCCAAGAAGACTGGTGCGAAGAACCAGTGAACAGGCAGAAGGAAAACCGAAATTCACGATAAGCCAAACAAACCAACAAACTTCCAGTTTGCATGCCTTCTCGCGAGTTCCGAGCTCGACTTCCAAGCTCATTGAATGCATTTACTCCAATTTTCCCGCTTAAACTCAACTGCCACCGACCGCCAAAGTTGGCGATAGACAAAGAGAATTTCAAGACCATTTTTAGTTTTGGCGAACTGCCACGTCGGCTTAGTTAGCTGTTCCTAGAACCTCCGCCAATGCCTGTCCTTCATACTTATCCTTTGCATTAAATAACATAGAAAATGCCGCCCATGGTTCGCACCCCTCCATAGGTCCCCATACATTCTTGTTCAATAGATAGGTTAGTAACTTAGGTTAGAATTTAGGATAACACCTAATCTAACTTCCATAAACATAGATACTAACTTAGGACATTAGCTCTTAGCCTAGGTCTAGGTTAGATTAACACTAATCTAACCCCTAGGTTAGGTTTAGTTTTAGGTTACTAAACATTAATAATTCCAGTTAGGTCTACATTCTGTATGCTCAGAAAAAGACCTACATCATACATTCTTGAACAGGGTTAGCTCCTGTTCTGCCTTAGGCTGCAGAATTGTATGAAACTGAATTATTACCTGGTCCACGATCGAGACCTTCCAGATATACTTCGATATCGGGAACCAATTCATTTCACATGTTCAACCTGAGTTATACTCCGGACTAGCTTATTCAATGCTTCTAGACCTTGCAACCTGTTCAAGGTCTGTAATTTTTTAATTCATCACGAACAAACTTAAAGCAATACTTGGATCAATTCCACTGATCCAAGGCTAGGTATTATAGATGGATAACTCTATAATTCATTCCGAGATCAGATTAAACTCAGATGCAAAATGAAATAAATAAAAGAGTCTAATCATATTCTGACTCAGTCAAAGATCTGCAAAGAAAATACAGTACATATCAAGCATGATTTCTTAATCGAGGAACACATCCTTTTACAAGAAATCACATATCAACACTTGTATGCTCAGGAGAAAGTAACAACAGTTCAGGGTGTTACATTAGTGATGAGGATAATGTTAGAAATCCAATGAGGATAATCAATGTGTAATATGAAGGAAATTGAATGAAGGCGTTGAAGTTCTTCTTTGACAAGAAGGGCAATGTGAGGGTGCATTTTCCTTAGTTTTTGTTTGTGAGGTTTGGCATCGGAAATGATTACGATATTGTGGACCACTATAGTGGGTTCAATACCGAGCATGTCTACGTAAGACCAAGCAAACACATGGTTATGATCTTTGAGAAAAGATGTGATGGCTTCCAGGTTCAACACATCTAAAGATTGACCAATCTTTAGGATGTACGGGTCATCCCGAGTATGAATGTTGATCTCGATAGTCAATTCATTCAACATGGTTTGCATCTAAAAGGGTAACGACCAATGAATATATGAGTCTTCTACACCAAGGTAGATGAGTATAGATTCATCATCCTGACATTAAACGATGTTAATTTAAGGTGTATCATCATTGATCATTTCAGGATATAAGAAGAGAAGAGAGGAAGGAGCCTTGCCCTCATGCTGATAAGTCAGAGGCCCCAAGGAAATGGTGTTTATGAAAAAAAAATGTTAGGAGGGATGGATTACGGATCCATCAACTCTATCGGCAAAGCGGTGATGAAGGTGGAGTAGGTAAAGAGGGTGGAGAAGGGCATATGTCCTCAATGAGTTCAAGGCAGGCCTACTTGGTAGGTGGTTTAGCAAAGCCGATACCACTATGGTCATTATGTTTGTAGGTAGTACATGGAAAAATAGTATGGCGGCCTTGCTCATAAAATCCAAAACTAAAACCCTTCCATGCACATCGGTGTAGGAAGGTGTAGCAAAAATGGAGATTAGTGAGTGACTGGAAGTCAGCAAAAAATGGGTGGGTTTGAGATGGTGGTTCAGGTGTGTAAGTGGTGGTATCAAGTCCCCCATAGGTGAGACTGGTATGAAGGTGAGGAGGACCATAAAGGAGGTGTTCTCCTATGGGATGATCATAGCGAGGATGTTTGTGAAGACTTTTATATTCTTGTGGAGTAAGGAATGTGTTGACACTATATAGGAGATACTCCCCTAGAGTGAGGCGTTGAAAAATACCTTTCAAGGGATCGGTGGTTAGTATGTGGGTAGCTAGAATAGATGATGTTTCGGTGGTCAAAGTGGAGGTGGAGCTAATGGATTGGGAGGCTGATGGTTCGGACATGGAGGAGGCATGTGCGGTTGAGGTAGAGACCTTGGTAAGCGGAGGTGTAGGTGAAGTGGTAGTGGTCATGGAGGTAGACGCCTTAATGGGTATTAGCACATCATTGGGTTGATAAAGCATGTTTCATGTTTTAAAAGGTGATGGATCAGCTGGAATAGTATAGGTGTGTCCTTCATGCTCAAACTTTACACAATGATGCAAAGTGGAAGGAACACATCCCATGACACAAATCCAGGGTCTGCCAAGCAATAGGTTATATTGAAATTTCCCCTCCAAGACGTAAAATAACTCTGGAATAGTGCGGGGGCCCACGTGAGCATGGAGGATGACGGTGCCTAGTGTATAGGTGATAGTGTCATTGAATGAATGCAACATGATAGGATGTTTATGCATGCAATTGTATGGTATGTGCATTTGAGAGAATGTATGGGATGAAATGATGTTAATGCTAGTGTCCCCATCTATAATTATATGTCGTACACGTATATCATCGATGTGGATAGAGATGAAGAGAGCTTGGTCGGGGTCATCGGTTTGGTGTAGTGTGATATATTATTCTAAGAAGCTAAGGGAGGCTACTTGGTGAGAAAGGTGAGGTGTGGATAAAGGTGGCAATTTGGTGAGAGAGGCTACATGATGTGTAACATTCCCAATTTTAAGACTTTAGAAACAAGGAAATTTTTTTTTGCATGATTAATGTTCTTTGTTCTAAATACATAATTTAGAACACACATTTCATAACAACCATTCATTTAACAGATAACCATATGCAGCTGCAATGACTCGGTGAGCAACTAATCTATTCATTCCATGACTCGGTAACTACCGATCTATTCATGGGTAACATTGAGTTTTGAGTATTCTTCTGAATACTTCATGTTCTTGGTTCTCTTACCCTGTTCTGGGTTTTGAGTGATCTACCTAAGGAACCTAACTGAATATTTGTTACCAATATTCATCAGCATCATGATCCTTAGACTAGGTGACATAGGACAATGCAATCAGCAACTTGTGATACTTTGGCCAAATATTTCTAACATACTGTTCGTATTACTTATTCCTTGATGGCATACTCATCAAACTAGAATACGTCCTTCACCCCAACTCCACTATTATCTAGAATGTCTTATACTAACTTCAGTCAGTCCCCTCGCTCAAGGTTTAACTCTAGTTCAGGTTAACAACATAGGTCATGATATAAAAAGGCTCGTAAAGACTTAGGGTAAATTGGCATACTGGGCCAACCTAGGTTAACCCCATGTGCCAAGGTACCCTGAGTCCTAAAAGGGCTACTTCATATCCTAGCTATGATACTAACCAGCCCTCGAGGAAAATCTTTGTCAAGTTCAAAGGTGTGTAGGTCTGGATGATCAATGCAGAAGAGTGTTGCCACATGTTAACTACATTGTTGTATCCTCAAGAAGATCCTAATCTTCTTGGGGGTACAACCTTCTGCAGTTGACACATGTCAACATCCTACAAAATAGCCTCATGAAGATGTACATACCTCCAATAATTTACTCATGTTAAGTTAAATTTTCTTTAAAGGATGACAGAATATAGTAGCCTAACCAACTCCGAGCTCAACACTCTTATAGTTCTTCTCACATTGCATGTTCATGTAATCTTAAGAACTTTTAATTAACTTAAGATTGTTCCAGTTGTGATTTGACCTATCAACTTTGTTATCCAAAAAATATAGCTGGTGCACCCATATTTAGTATTGGGGTGCCCATGGGTGCCTTGGTCCCACCAGGGGTGCCTTGATCCTTCTAGCACTTTCCCGCCACTTTTTGGGCCTCTTCTAGCCATTTTTCATCTTTATCTTTCTTGTGGTTGACCTTTTCGGGGTTAATTACAAAATTAGAGCAAGAGAACCCTATAAATATAAAGTTATGAGACCATAATGAGGGACCTAACACTAGTCATTACTATCATTCATCTAGATTTGCATCCATCTATTGCATTAGAGATCACTTACATCCACATAGATCCATCACAAGGAACAAGGCTAGGTAATTTACATCACACAACATAGGGGAGGATTCTATTCTATTCCATGCACACATTCTATTACATTTTCTACATCTATTTATTTCTCGCTACTTCATAAAGTGTGAATGGCACAAGAGCACCTAGGGCACATTATGCACACACTCACCAGAACTACATTTGGGTCTAAAATGTAGTGCAACGCTTAGTTAGTAAGCCCATTGTTGTGGCAGTTGAGGTCAGTCCAACCCATTCATTTGTATCTTTCATTTTTAGGGTTTTTATACTTCCTTTTGTGCCTTTTACAGGTTATTCTTCCTCTTGGAATATTTAGAGTATCCAAAGCACAATATAGAGAAATCAATGCGAAAAGTAGCGAATATCATCAGTCATCTCTAGGACCTGTGAAGACCAGTTTCAGACCTTCTTCCCATACTAGGGAGCCTATTTTTCTTACCAAAGAGCCTATGGTGCCCTATTCCTCTCCTAGATACTCCGGTATAGCCACATCACTCAGGTCTATCCTCTGTGGGACCCCGACATAGTCGTTCTTGCTTTCTACTTTTTATTCATCACTATGAAATTGTCTAACTATAGTCTGTTATCAACCGAGTTCTTTCCTCTTATCTCTTAGACATTAGGGTTTAGTATTTCATTTTATATATTTTCTTAGATCATTAGCATATTTCTTTACTACATTTATTTACTTGATCAATTGTTCATAGCTTAGATTAACAATATTTATACTACATTGTTGAATTAATTTTAGTTAATCAAGAACTTAGGATCGAGGCATCTTCTTAGGCATCCATTGATCAAAATTCATGCACTGGACCTTGATCATCCCCATGCCTTAATCCTTCTTCTTTTTTTTCTCATGTGCTCATATAGGTCTGGGAAATCCTATAAGTTATGTTGTTTCCCACACCATGAGAAAACTATATTTTGATGGCAATCTCTCTGCTAATGATCAAGGGACCCACACATATAACAAGTTCCTCGAGTGAACCTACCTCTACCACCATCGCAACCTCAACCTCGATATCCTCCTTGTAAACCTCCATTATTGTTATCCCCATTAGTACACCCTTCATGATTTTTCCTTCTTTTTCTTTGATCCACTAGCCACAATAGTCTAGCGTACTCCCGTCTCAATGGCTTCATGGATATGATCAATCAATCTACAATCAACGAAGTGTTATGGGTATGAGCATGGAAAATCTTACAATACATGGACACCTTCTTTTGAATCGCGTGCTACAAGAGAGGGAAATTGTAAAAATGATGGTGTAGGTGACAAACTTCACAATCTAGTAATAATGCACATAATGACTTACATCATAAATTATCCTTAATATGTCCTTCAACCTCACAATCAATGCACCATATACCACCGTACATTTCATGTGATAAGTTATAAGAAAGATTCTCCAATTATTTTTCCATGGCTGTGATCTGCACCTCTAAGAATGGGCTCACTCTAGTATCAATGCATCCAACGACCTCAACATGTAGGGATACTTCCAAGGCCTTGCACGGATCAATATACGTCTTATGAGATAAAGCTATACAAAACAAAGTAAAAAATCCTGCAATGAACCACGCACATGTTGAATTTGATGAATGTAATAAGATAATTTGGACAAAAGAGTCTTAAAACATGCATCATACTCTATCACGCTTTCGAGATAAGCCCTACTTAATATCTTTGAGTGTGTTAATTCTCTTCCACTAAAATTTTGGAGTGTTAAACTCAGCTAAAAACACACTACACAAAACATTATAATCTACCATAGTTTGATGTGGATCATATTTCCTATACCAACTATGCACATGCCCTTGAAGTGTAGTGGAAAATTGACTTTCCTTCCTATTTGAAGTTGTAATTCCCTTAGCGTGCCATAGTAGTTCACACTTATGCACATGATCTACTACATCTTCAATACCTCTATACTTTGGAAAGTGGAGAGACATCTCATAGTAGACTTGAGGTGTATATTGTGGTTAGGTGATTTGTGTGGGTGTGGACCTTTCCGCTAGATCCAAAACTAGAACTCCCACCAAGATTTCCTCCGGTGGCTACCCTAATCCTCCTAAGCCCCACCGTGCCCCCTCATGCACCCAGTTTATGAACTTCCTTATGTCCCCATTTTAGTACTAAATTGGACACCTACTATCTATGTGGTCGTAACACCCACCAAATTTTTCCTAACAGTCTACGCACCAATAATCTATCTTGATGATGCTCTTGGAAATAATCCTCCAAGCGTACTCCCAAATAATGACACCTCGTTATGCTTGCCATAGGTATATTTGTATTCTAATGCACTTCACATTTCAACACAAAATGATATTTACCTACCTATAATTTCCTACTTATACTAGCTTACTTCTTAATAACTACCTTTGAATCTAGAACACCATGCACAAGGGATAGGTGGATAGGTGGGATTAGATGTGCACATGCAATACTCATTATTTACTTTGATGTAATCTCATCTGAAGTGGAAGGGGATTCTCATTTGTTCTTTCCAAAATTTGGGAGGACTCCGATGCTACGACTCCTCATCTTCCACAAGAGCTTGAAAAAATTCGCGAGCCATCATTGCCCTCATCTTCGGTGACTCCTCAATGTCATTGTACTTGTCATGTCCCTCTCTCACGCTTCATTAAACCTGGTTTGTATTTCCTCTCTTTTTCTTTCTGCCACCAAGTATGCCATCTCCACACCTTTTCTCATCTCTATGTGTGGCGAGGGTTTAACCAGCCATAAGGAGGATCTCTAAATCCAATTCTATAATCAAAATGTTGATCACCAAAGGAATAATGCACGAGATAAGATCCTCTGGGTTCATGCAAGAATACAAATTCATCTTCCTTTGGAAACATATAAGTAGAAATAGTGTACCCCAATGTATAATTTGGCAACACACTAACTCACCAATGATCTATAGATCTAGTCCACTCCACATCAATATAAAAAAGAGTCTGATAATCCTTCTACATCCAAAGCTTTTCCATACAACCCCAATGTTTCCTTGATGTGTAGAAACCAACCACTCATAAAATTCTACTGGAAAGAAATCAAGAACGTCTCATAGTGCTCATGATAAATATTATCTTCCACCCATCGTCATGCGTTGAAATTAGGTATAGTGCTATACCTTTACACAAAAGTATCTTGTCCATCTTCTACCTAAATCTCAATTATCTCTAGAGTTAATCAATATGCCATCTATATGCAACATCCTTATAGAAAATTTAAAAATAAGTCTCGATAACGGAACCAAAATGTAGTCTTTTATTTTACCCACTCAAATTCTATGTACATTAGCACCTCATCCAATCTAGTTGAATGCTCGCCAAAGCGCACATAGCTACAAGGTCCTTGTTTTATATTTTCTTGTCAAGATGTTAACATACATGTTCATAGTGATATTAAATCAAAAATTCATTCAACATACTAATCCATTTCATGAACTCACTTTGGAAACACATGTAATAAGGAAATAATGATTATAGATAAACCATAACTAAGATCAATTACATAAACACATCTCCATACTCAGTTACATCAATGATCATAATCCAACCACAATTATCCATTAATCTTGAACCAACTACATAACAAGAAGCTGATACATAACATTCAATATATGTGAACACAAATACATGCGCGCAACTATAATAGAGCAACACTACACAATGGTGATGACCATGTTAATGATTCAAGAGATAAAATAACCAATCCTAAGCTAAGTATTTATAAGGGTGGGGAATTTCCCTTCACCGCCCATGCACATCTTAATAATAATCGTGCTAAAAATATCCATTCCTTACTTCTTTGCATGCTTTCCAACACATATGCTAATAATAGATTTCCTAATAATATCCTTCTTTAATCTTATTAATAGATGAACCCATGTATGTGATTTAATATTTGGTTTTCATGTTAATTATCCAAAAATAGCCAATATTTGATCACCAAGGTACCCTTCTTTTATACTTTGTGTAAATGGTACTCCAAGTATATTTTTAGCATGTCCCTAGAAAATGGCTAAGTCCTCAACTTGTTTGTCTTCTGTGTAATCCCGCGCAAAATCATATTCCTCATCTACGCGTACTCTCCTATGAGCTATCCAACCTTTTCGTGCACATGAGTTCTTGCATGCCAACCTTCATCCTTCTTGGTACTTAGCCAATTCTAGAAACCAATAACATAGGTGCATACTATAGACACCCTTATAATACATACCCTTTTCTAGTTATTCCTAGTTATCCATATCCTTTGCATAATATGCTAATCCAAATTCCTTTAGAATTAATTAAATTAATTATATAATCTCACTAAAATTCACCCACATCCCTTTATAATTAATTAAATTAATTCTAATCATGCTTAAACTATACTCATATGTCCTTTGACTAATTTAATTAAATATCTATTTAATTAAATAGTTAAGTACCCATTGACATCCCTTAGCTAATTTTATTAGTTATTTAAATAGAAATAAATCTATTTATCTGTGCACACTCCAATTTTACTATCCATGTCAATCAAGTTAACTAACTCAATCCACTACACTTATAGAATCCTATAAAGGTGGAAGTAGAAAAAATACACGTATAACCACCTTCTCAAACGAAAAATTATTGTCGACCAAAAATTCATCACCCCTCAATGGATATTCAAACCATTCAAACTATTATAACTAAATGCATTCATGATCTCATTAATAATCTTGATCCACTCCATAGCCTCTTCTTGCATTATAAATAACATGCTATATCCTTCACAAACAATCCTTGGAAGATTTAATAAATTGCAACAAACCTCTTCTCATTTGCATTCGAATCTGCATCCTCGTGTTCACTCTTTCTCGTAGCATTTCTCCTCCATTTGGAAGAAAACTTGGAGAACCCATAATTAAATAAATCCAAGAGATTCAACAAGTGCAACACTTCAAAAATCTCATCTTGAGGTTTCTAAGGGAGGGTTTCTTTTCATTATTGGATTACTTTTTCTTTTGTTTGTAGTTTTCATTTCTTACATAACCCAATGATATTAAATTTTCTACTACTATCCTAGTGATCATTTCAAACTATCCTATAATTATCAAAAATCATCAAACCCTCACGTGTATCCTCACTTGGGAAATCTTGGATCTCATGTCCTTCATTACATGAATCCTTTCTTAGAAGTGCTAACCCAATCAATCTCAAATCATTCTTCAATGTGGATCCAACAAGAGTGTCATTAGGAGTTTCTTAACTCCGCTCTTCAGTTTGATCCAATCCCCTTGCATGTATCCTTTCTTGGGGGCATTAAAATATTCTTAATCCTCACTGTGGAACACATTAGGGGCATAGTTAGATGTCTTTATTTAAATTTTTGTTGCATTGTTTCTATTATTGACAAATTATAGCTAATATTGTTAACATCTTGGTTTGTATATAAATTTGGTGTATCGATCTTAATTAGTGTGTATAATGGGTTTAATTTTCATTCTATTTTCTTTGTTTTTCTATTGGACCAATTACAATTATTTTGTTACCATCTTGGTTTATTCATAACCATGGTGTATATCAATTACTAGGTATATTGGGTTTGTTTTACATTTCTGTCTTCATTTTTGACCAATTGTAAGTATTTTGTTATCATCTTAGTTTATAAATAACCTTGGGATATTCATCTTACATTGTATATTAGGTTTGTTTCACAAGTTTTTCGTATGTTTTTGACAAATTACAATTATTTTGTAAGGATCTTGGTTTATTCATAGACATGGTGTATATAAATTACACTATATATTGGGTTTGTTTTACTCTTTTCTCTATGTGTGTGTGTGTTTTCTATGCACATATGGGTTTCCCATCATGGTTTTTAATAATCATGGTGCTAAATCTAATTTACACCTAATCATGCTCGTGCTCCTGGTTATACACTAGTGTGTACACCACACTAACACATTTCCGCTTCATGCTTATGCGCCTACATCTACGTTAGTGTGTACACTGCTCCACTAGCATATATTGCAGTCACGCTAACGCAACTAAGTGCATGTGTTAGCGTCACTTTATAAATTTCCTCTAAGCCTATAACACAATAAAAACATTCAAAAGATAATTTTTTTATACATATTGCGTCGTCATCACCGGGAGCTCGACTAAAATTTTGGACATGATCCACATGATGCTGCTACTGGGGATGACGAGTCATCTTTCTCACAAATAAGAGCATAGATCTCACTTAGAGGGAAAATAAACTATAGTATAAAAATGAAAAATGAATTTTGTAACCCTTCCACTCTTTTACTTATACCCTTCTCCTAACCCTAATTTCTTAATTTTTTTCCTTTATGCGCTTGAACCTAACTTTAAACGTCTATTTGTCTCCTTTTTTTGTGACTCTCTAATAAGATATTTACATGAAATAAGGAATAACATATAGAGTATAACACACCACAATAAATATGGGTGGGACAAAATTCCCAAATATTCAATATATGCATAATAATACCCTTAAGGTAGGGCAACACCATATAATACTCCTTATGGAAGGAGTAATTCCACAATATCCCAAGATAGGAATCCACTTTGAGGGGGACACCTCCACTAAGCCTCTACCAAATAAAAGAATCAACTCCTACATCCATGACCTCCTCATAATGATACTCACATCCTTTATATAGACATACATTACTCTTAATGGATAAGTAACACCTAATCCCAATGTAGGCTGACTCATTACCTAATATAACTAATTCCTATGTGACCCCATATATTATAAACATATAACTAACTAAGGAGATGTGTGCCACATGTCAAAATCTCCATCAACCCATATACATTATAATATCATATCCCTAGGTACATAGCATTCTCTCTCTCTTGACATGTTTAGTCCCGAAACATAAGCGAAGCCATATAATGAGTTTGCTTTAAAATCATTACACATCGATTGTTGGGCCCCGGAATATTGACTAAGTATAAAAGGCGCGTAAGGCGGGGTTTTAGAAAATGTTTTAAGGAAGCTCGTGGCATGCACAATGCATGTGGATAAAACCAAGGGTTTGGGAAATAGAAAAAATTGACGTTTAGGGCTAAACACATGAAAAACATGACCTGAATGCGTGTGGCTAAGATGTCATCCTCGGTGACAGTTGGCCCAGGAAGGAGCATGCCTATAGTAGAATATTCTAGAAGTACATCATGGGATAAAGTGGGAAGCTCAGGCCTAGAGGAGCATGCTCGCATGGAGGACCACATTAAGACACTTGGCATCAGATCTGAGGGCATTAGAGGATGAGTTGGTAGTCTAGAAAAGCTATAAATACAAGCACTTGCAGAGTAAATGGAGAGACTTGAGGAGTGGGCGAAGCTCAGTAGAAATACTTGCAAGAAATCATTAATGGGTAATTACATTTGGGAAAGGATGTATTAGGTATGGGGAATGTAATTTTATTTTTGGTAGCTTAGTTACATAAGTCCAGTTGCAATGCATGACTATGGTCTACTTCTCTATGACACTCTGTAATGGCTCCATGGATGTAATGAGGTTACTTGTTATATATACATGAATATCAATGATTCTGATGCATACTTCTCTCTCATGAGTTCTCTTTCCTTTTATGCTAAGTATGGATGCTTGTATGCTTCTTTCTATTATGATACATGTTATAGATTTTGTTAAGTACTCTATCTAAAATGACTGCAAGGATCTAGAGGCCGTTCTGAGCTCTATGGTTCTTGTATGTCCTAAATCCATTTGAAAGTCTTTTAAACACAAATCATAGATGATGTTTCCCACTAAACTCACATAAAAGAGAGACTCGGCACCCGTGCGTGCCTCGGGTGAGTGCCCAAATTTCGCTGGGTGATAGGTGGCACATATGGGGTTCCTTTCTTTTGTGTTAAGGGTAAAAATGACTACATCTTGGTTCCGTTGCTAGGACCTCTTTTTGAAGTTGTAGTGGGAATTAGCATTCATCATGGTCTGTGTAGTGAGTAATGATAGAGTGGTTAACTTTGGAAAGTGTTGAATCATGGTTTAAGAGCACGGAGGATGAATTCACTCAGAGATTCAACACTAGACCTGAGTTTAATGCACGTAGATGGGTAGAAGAGAACCTCTACCATGATCTGTATGAGACTTTTTCTATTGCTTCCTAGTGGAACTATATGAATGGCTCACACTTATGGATATAGATCAAGTCGGCATTATGGACCACATGTGTGGACCCAAGAAGAATACCAGAGGCTACAGGATGCAGATCTGACGTGGACCCGTGTTGTGGATCATTGGTGGAAAGGATTATTGGCTAGCTACACTATGGAGTATGCCATTTCCACATATTCTTGTCTGGAGGTTACTGAGTTTGAGTTTCTATGGGAGCCTAAAGGATCATTTCTATGAGCTTTCCCTCTAGATATGAAGATCTTGATGGTTACCATGAGTTTAGAGGCATTCCCAATGGCCGGTTAAACCATTCTAAGTGCGGGCGAGGAAGCTAGGGTGGAGGAAGATGGCAGATGTTGTGATGGAGAAAGATAGGGAGGAAAGATGAATCAAGTATGGTGAAGCGCATGAAAGGGATATTTCTAGATAATGTGAGGTTGTAGGTGTGATGGATGTATGGTGGTAGATGTTGTGGGAAGGATTTGAGGTTCATGCAGAGGACATGGAACTGAGCAATGATCAATCGACCCCATATTGGCAAGCACGCAAGAGAGACCCCTTTGGATTTTGATGAGAGTTCGTTGTGTGGAGAAAGAAGAGCCATAGGCGTGCATCTGAGCCCACCTAGTGATCGACCACCTGCCACTCGGTTTTCCCGATCAGGGGGAAAATATTGCTGGTCCAGTTGGTTACATTGGAAGTGATCGGTCTACACCCAGGAGGTATAATTTCTCGTTTGGGCCTTCTATGGCTACAAACACCAACCCAGTGTTAGGAATTTTTGGGCAAGGTATAAACACACAAGATTTTGGTCTCACGTCTGGGAGTGGCGTGGGGTATACTATTGGCAGTGGGGCATTGTCGCAGACCATAGGTGTGTAGCTCAGTGGAACTATGGGGACCCTTGGCATGACCACTTTAGGACCTGGTGGGTCTGGTGGTTCAGGAGGAATAGGAGCTGGTGGGTCTGGTGGATTTGGTGGTTCAGGACCTGGTGGGTTTGGTTGATCTAGTGGTTCAGTACATAGTGGACCTGGTGGATTAGGTGGCGAAGGAAACATAGGCATAAACCAAGGCTCTGGCTCAGGAGGATTCGGGCCCCAACCACCCCCACAAGTTTTATTTGAAATGTCTCTACATTTACTTGATTACAAAGGTATTGACGATGCTTCTGAGAATATGTTCACAAGTGTGAATTGCTATGCTTTGCATAAATGGTATAACAACCCTAGAATGGAAGGCTAGTCAATTTACAACCATGTTACAAGGGTGCACACATAGCTAGTATAGGAAGTATGACCCTCATTAGACAGTAGTGGACTATACCACTTTAAAGAATGCATTCTTGGTAGAATTCCACATTCCTGAGTTTGAGTAGAAGAGTAGAAATGTTTTGAAGGAGATTCAGTAAGGAATGGTAGAGAGTGTGTGGGAGTATGATGTGCGCTTTAAAACTCTCTTGTCTAAATTATCATATGATATTCACCCTTCACAGCATGCTTAGTGGTTTGTTGGAGGGTTGATCACTCCTTTTAGAAGGGCCTTATCTCATAAAACTTTTACAGACTGCACAAGGCATTGGAAGCTGCTCTGCGCATTGAGGCTATTGGTAGTGTTGATACTGGTGTTAGCCCATTCCTGGAGGCTTAGATTGTTGTTATGGCCAAGCAATTAGAAAAGTTGTCCGTGAACTTATCCCATGAGACTTGAAGTGGTTTTTGGTGCACATATTGTGAAGTAGAGGGGAACATTAAGGATAATTTCCCTTAGAGGATAGTACATGCCATGGTAGTAGATTGTGAAATTTGTCATGGGGACCATGATGCGAGTAGGTGCCCCTTGCTGCAGCGCGTAATCCGGAAGAATGTATCTTGTTACTACAATATTTACACCTCTACAACCCATGATACTAAGGATTGTAGGCTCATTGATCAAATCCATGAGGCCATTGATCATGGGGTGTGCCAGACTAGCGTTTCTAGTAGTTCCAAGGGTGATGATCACTGTTATGAGGAGCGCACAGATGGAGGTGCGCGTGGAAGAGGTTTTCGAGGAGGATTTTGTGGTCATGGTAACCATGGAGGAGGAAGGACTGAGTTCCCATGTGGAACCTGTTTCAACTATGGATCTATAGATCATTACAAACGTGAATGCCTAGACTTGTTGCAGTGCTCGTGGTGTGGAAAGAAGCATAAGTATGAGGAGTGCCTGGAATTGTTTGAGCACATGAATCAACAACACTAGAAAGACAAGGGCACTACAATGGTCAGTATTAAGAAGGAAGACACCCATTGGATGCCTCGGGTAATATGAGATGCAATTTTGGAGCCTATCTTGGTAACAACAAGGGCAGAAGCCGCGTGTGTAAGAGAGATACCAAGGTAGAAGAACCTGGTTTCAAGGGAAGAAGTAGTTCATGGAAAGTATCCAGACCCTGCGCATCAGAAGGAGGTATATCAAGACATTATGGATATCATTCAGAGCTTATAAGGGGAAATCCGATTGTCTAAAGGAGCAATCCGAAGAGAGGAACTAGAAAGGAGAGTTGAGGCACCAAAGGATGACCCGGATGAGGTTAAGGAGGTGTGTAAAATGCTAAGACAAGAGAATATAATTCCCTTGCTAGTATCATGGTTGAGAGAGAAGGTACCATGCACTAGAGGAGAGTGTGAGAGGTAGGTCTTGCATGAAAACCTTCCCCCTCACAGCCTTGACTATGACAAGGAGATCGCGTTGAATGCAATTGTAGATGGATGGCTCCTTAGTAATATCCTCATTGACACTGACGTAGAGGTTAATGTTCTAACTTTAGATGCATGGCATTAGATGGGAAGACCTGTGTTATAGCCATCTTCGAATGTGTTGTATATGGAAAAAAATACTAAGGCAATGCCCATCGGTGTCTTAAAGGATGCAATTTATTCTTATCCAGGGAACTAAGTTTATCGGGACTTTGAAGTCTTGGTGCTCTCCGAGGTAAAAAATTTCCTAAGCGGTACTTGGGCACCCATGGTGTTACAATAACAATGCGGACCTTCAATTCAACAAAGGGTACATCAGATTTGAAAACAAGGAGGAGTGGGTAATTATACCCCTGGCTAATGGGAAGTCGACACCCTATATTGAACCTTTGGGGGAAGAAGTTTTGGATAGGATATACGTGCGCTCAATCAGGGACCCATAGATAATACATCCTATTAATGGAGTTATCTAGTTTGAGGATGCTCAGTTAGTAAGTGATACCACTAGTCTAGCATGTGACAATTAGGTGTGGGGAACTTATGAATTGATGGGATGGTAGTTGAGAGGGTTGGTGTTTGGTGCCTAGGAGGAAAAGAGCTACCCAAGTATTCAAGAGGAGCCTTCCTAATATCTTTCTGCAGGAAGTGGAATCTCAGTGGAAGGATTTGAAGGAATAGAAAGAGATGCTAAGTTATGTCCTACTTGGCACAATGGCACAAAGTGGTGGGCTACACATCACGAGAGCCCTTTGGAATGGCGCGAAGTAAGAATTGCTCTCTCTCTCACAAATTCTCTAGAGCAACGTGCCCACTACCATCAAGGAATACCATGGGAAAGATCCTACCTCTTTCGATTCCGGGAGTGTGAGTCCGGAGAGAAGGCATGGAATATTTTCCACCATCCCTCTAGGTGCACAAGTTATATTCTACAATATAGGGTTACACACGTGCATGGTACATTCATTCGGAGACACGTCGACTGACAGGGAATTGGCAAGAGCTCACGGCTGACCTTATTCAAACCTTTGAGTATCGGAGTACCAAGCTAGCAGTTGATAAATCCTTGTAGGGTATCAAGTGCCTTACCATGGGGATAGTGCCATGGTGGAGGATAGGTTATTGGAATTACTAGGTGAACTAGGATTTGAGGTGCACTTTGAAGAAGAAGTAGAGGAAACAGAAGAGTTACAACTTGAGTGCGCATGTTTGGAAAAGGAGAAAGGAAATTTGGTGTATGTGATTGATGGACAAGAATCTAAAAGCTTGGATGTTAGCCATTCTATAAGGATGCACGAGGTAGTGGAGAGTGCTGATACTTACGCACGTGCCTACGATGAGCCCTTAAAGACAAAGAAGGTTAACATCAGTTTAGGAGAAGAACCTAAGGAAGCTATTATTGGAGATTACCAGTCCGAGAAGGAAGTCTCTAATATCATTGATCCATTGTGTGAATTTGAGGATTTACTCCCATGCGGGTACCATGAGCTTAAAGGTGTTCACCATTCCTTAGGGGAGATGAAGATAAACTTGAAGGACGATGCACGCCTAGTCAAGAAGAGGCCCTACTAGATGAATACCAATTTGCACTTGAAGGTTAAGGAGGAGATAGACAAAACGATAGCTTCTGGGATCATTGAAGTAGTGGAGGAATTGAAATGGATAAGTCTGATGGTAATCAACATCAAGAAGGATGGGAATATTAGGATCTGCATGGATTATAGGGAGCTGAATGCGCTTTGTGTTGTTGATTCCTTTCTAACCCCTTCACAAAATAAATTTTGGAAGGAGTCGTTGGGCATGAAATATATTCCTTTATAGATGGATTTTTCAGGGGTACCACTACGTCCCAGTTGCAAAGGAGGACTAGGAGAAGACAATTTTCGCCACCGAGTGGGGAATTTTTGCATACGTGGTCATGCCCTTTGGGTTAAAGAATGCACCTATTTGTTTTTGTGCATAATGGTGCAAGTGTTCCGTGACTTCATCCATAAGTTTCTTCAAGTCTATTTGGATGATTGGACGAAAGTGTATGGTCTAGTTAAAGACCATTGTGACAATTTAAGGTTAATGTTTGAGAGGTGTAGGTAGTTGACGCTATCTCTCATTATTAAGAAGTGTGTTTTTGCTACACCCTTTGGGACTTTATCGGGCCATATCATTTGTAAGGAGGGTTTACTTGGTAGATCCCACTAAAGTTGCGCTTATTGTGGGGTTATGGGAGCCTTCTAGCCGTGGTGCAAAGATGCAGAGTCCTTGGGCATATGGGTTATTATAGGAAATTCATCAAAGGATATGCCAGGATTGCCATGCCTTTAGAGGAGCTGCTTAGACATAAAAGTGCCTTCCATTGGGGAGAGGTGCAATAGAGGAAATTTGATACACTAAAAGATAGGCTTGTCACCGCACCTATATTGCTTTTTCCCTCTTGGGACAAGCCCTTTCATGTCCATGTAGATGCCTTAGGGAATGCTATTGGATAAGTGCTTACATAGCCATGTGAAGGAATTGTTGATCATCCTCTATGTTTTGCAAGAAGGAAGTTAGCGACACCAGTAGAGCAGAATTACACCACAACTGAGCGTGAGGCATTGTCAATGATCTACATGCTTTTCAAGTTTAAACAATATTTGTTGGCAACACCCTTTTTGTTTTACATTGACCACATGGCATTAAAGTATTTGGTGAACAAGCATGTTCTACAAGGGCACATATGTCGGTGGGTGTTGTTGTTTCAAGAGTTTGAATTCAATGTTGTAGTGAAGCCTGGGAAAAGTAGTTGTGAACTTGATCATCTGTCAAGAATTGATTCAGAGAGGACGCACAGAGTATTGAGGAGACAATATCAAATGCGCAACTATTTAGGTTGTAGTGCACACCCTCGGATTTAGAAGAGATTGCAGTGTTTTTAAAGGAAGGTGTGGCACCGAAGGAATGAAGGCATTAGAGAAAAAGTAGTTAGCCATACGCGCCACACCCTACATGTTAATCAGTGGAGACTTATAAAAGTTGGGATGTGATGAAGTTTTGCATAGGTGTGTATTAGAGCATGAGCACCTGGCCATCATGGAGGAAGCACATTGAGGAAGTGAAGGTGGGCATTATGCAAGTGATGGCATTGTGTGTAAGATACAAATGGCAGGTTTGTGGTGAGAAACCCTGTACAATGATTGTAAAGACTATTGTAAAGCATGTGACCATTGTCAGCGCATTGGCAAACCAAGAAGGAGAGATGAAATTCCTTTGTGCCCTATCCCTAGCGCAGAGCCTTTTGAAAAGTGGGAAATAGACTTTGTAGGCCCTATTACACCAAGTGATGTGTAGGACTGGTCACGCTATATCATCACTTGCACGGATTATTTAGCTAGGTGGGTAGAGGCACCCCAACTAAATATTGACAAGAAGATAGCCACAGTGGCAAGGTTCTTGTGGGAGAACATTATCATGAGGTATGGATTTCGTTGAGTTTGACCAAGGATAGGGGTACACATTTTTTTGAATGAGACCATGAGGATCCTGTTACTAGAGTTCATGGTGGCTCATCACAAGACTACGCCCTATCACCCACAAGCAAATGGAACCGCGGAATCATTCAAAAAAATACTAAGTCATACCACGATGAAGATTTGTGATGTCGAAGACAAGATTGGGATGATAAAGTATTAGCAGATTGTGGGCTTATAGGACAACGTGTAAAAGGCTGAACAAAGCCACATTATTTTAGTTGGTGTTTGGTGCGGAAGCTATTATTCTAGTTGAATTCATGTTACCTTCTCTATGAATAACACACGCAAGAGGGTTGGATGATGAGAAATCACTGGAAGAAAGAATTGAGGAGTTAATGAAATTGGATGAGGGACTATCACTTGCCAAGTGGAGCCAAACAACAGAGAAAGCAAAGTAGAAATCTTGGCATGATTACCACATTAGAAACAAGAAGTTTGAGGTTGGGCAGATGGTTTTACTATATGATTCTAAGTTTCTATGACACCCTAGGAAGTTGAAAGTCCATTGGTTGGGTCCTTACACAATCTCGCACATCCTTGATTTGGGCGCGCCCAGCCTCTGCATTCTGGCGTTGGATACTTGAATGGGAGTAGGCTGAAGCCCTACTATAAATAAGTCTTCTTGGTGTTTGTAAAATAAGGTAGTTTTTCCAGTTAGTTTAGAATTTTCCTTTATGCATTTCTTTTCTTATGTTTCCCTTTTGCGTTGTTGTTCTATTTTGCACCTTGGGCACCAGTAACCTTATTGCTACTTTTTGAGAATTTTTGAGTGCGCAGAGGACCGTACATCATTTTAAGTGTGGGGTACGGTAATATAAAGGAGTGCATGGTTAAAGTGCCAAGGAAATTTGTATTAAAAATCCCAGTTGAATGGCCCGGTTGAAAGAGGGGAATGGAGAGAAAAGATAGAAAAAGTATGGTTGGTGCCAAGATAAAGCTACTTATAGATCCCATGTACAAAGGAGGAGAAAGGAAATTAAGCAACACAAGGTAGGAAAGAGAAAAAATAAAGACATAAGAAGTGCCTTCGACGTTAGTTTTGCACACATAAAAGTATTCTGTCATGTTGGATTGGTTGTGCGCTAGAAGGTTGGAGGATTTTCTGATGCGGGTTGGGCACGTGAGGGAAAGTGCTTAAGTCTGGATTTTTTTGAAAAAGCCACATTAAATGAATAAATTATGGTGGTAGGTGAAGTAGCATTTAATGCTCAAAAAGGGAAAAACTATAAATAAGGGGGTTGGGACACTTCATTTTTCACTTTTCATGTAAGAGAATGAAGTTCTTTTTACACCTTTGCAAACTAGGGCTTCCAAAAAAAAACTGATCCATGTGAAGAAAAATTTGGAGAAATTGAAGCGTGAGTAGCTAGTTCAGATTTGCAAACCAGGAGGAAGGGATTTCACGGGTGTGGGAGAAAGTGTGAGAAGACACCGTCTTGTGAAGGGAGTATCCCAGTTAGGGTTTGAAGAACTAGGGCATGGGTTTAAGTAATTTTCTTCACAAGTTTGAGATCTAGGGTTGGAGAGAGTGGAAGAACAAAGTAACAGAAGTGATTGAAGTGGGTAGAAGACCTAGAAAATGGCACCCAAGAAACTAGCTAGTACACCCAAGAAGGGAAAAGGAAAGGGCAAGGGAAAGCAACAAGAAATTGAAGCAAGCACAAATGAGGAATGGTATGTAGAAATGTAGTACCCAAATGGAGTGTTGTTGGGGAAGGAGTGGGAATCCCATCTTAGAGATATGTCTGTAAATGATTATAATCATCAGAAAAGAACAATTGAAAAGGATTTGGTGCTAGAGTTAGTGTGCCCAACAAACAAGAGGATGCTAGAAGGTTTGCCCATATATAATGATGATGTGAAGGTCAAATTAGAGAAGGCAGGGTTACTACAACTCTTTGAGTTTCCCTACTTCGGGAAACTTGATTGACTATATTAGTGGTTACTGTTGTGCATGCACGAGGACTATTTCCACTTCGCGAGGTGCAAGATGCACATAAATCCTTAGCTCATTTCACAATTCACAGGCCTCATCTATGAAGGAGATGGGTTGGAAGATGATTTGACAGAAAAGGAAGCGATTAAGGAAACTATCACCACTTTTGCTTGTAAAAAGGGTCAAGGTACTATGATGTTGCAGACATCAAGGATCCAGTAATGAAGATGGTTGTGCACCTGGTGTTAAAGCTAAATGGCCAGGAGAGATGGAATCAAGTCAGTAAGCCATGGTTAAACATTTGTAAAAATATTTCAGAGGGAACCATCTATAATTTTTCCACATTCATCGCAGATGAAATTATCAACTACGCAAAGGAAGGTGACAGGATCCTTTTTGGAAATGTGCTACTGACCATCATGTTCTCAGAGATAGGGGTATTGGATGCATCAGATAAGTTTGTATGGGAGTACCTGATGAAGACCCCTCACCCGCCAAAATATTTGAGAAGTACGCTTGTGACACTATGACAATAGTGCACAAGGTGCGCTTGGAGAAGTGGTACATGCGCCTAAGGAACGCGTTCGGGGTAGAATGGAGAATTCCCAAACAACTGCCAATGGCCACTAGGGGAGAGGCAAAATTTTCTATGTACCAACATTACTACTTGGGAAGATTCAAGTTGATAGATGACTCATGGAGCCCATGGTGCAAGCTCCCCTTTGCCTTCACAACAAGATTGCAAGCGAGGAGTAAATGCAGTTCAAGGAGTCTAAAAAGTTTAAGTTGGACCTTGGTAGTTTGGATAAAGACCACAGGGAATTACGCAAAGGTTTGGTCTACCCTGGCAAGCACATGTACATAGAGTGGTACATGTCTCATGAAGTACAAATGACAAGGCCCATGACTCTGCCCATTGCAGGAGGATCCGCGATGTGTGTTTACATTCACATAAGGCCCAAGTCGAAGAAGGGCACATACCTAGAGAATGAGGTATCTATACCTCAGGATCTAACTGGGAGGAAAAGACCCATGCCCAAATGGGAGGAAAAATAACTAGAAAATAAAATCCCAAGTGTGGTGGAGACACGGAAATAGGTTCCCCTGGGACAAGTGCCAGAACCAACATGTACGTGCACAAGAAAAAGGCCGTAATTAGAGAAAAAACTCCTGGAACCAAGAACCATCGATAATGGGTCATCGAAGAAGAAATGCAGAGTCACCTACACCAATCTCTGGTTAGGAAAAAGTAGAGGGTAGAAGAGGGGACCACCTCGGAAGAAGCTGGAAGTATGGGAAAGTACATAGGAGAGAAGGATGGTAGTGAGGAAGAAGTAAGTAGGGAAGAGGACCCCAAGAAAGATCAAGGGCCGCTTGTTTTCAATATTCATGATTCAGAAGAGGAAGGTGGAGAAGAAGAAAAAGGGTTCCTTTTTTTGTGGCACAAGGACAGCTAGGTAGGAGGAAGCACCCAGGACATGGGAAAAGATGAAGACACTAGCACACAAAAACAAGAGGTTCCAAGCTCGGCACAAGAGAAAAATGACAAGGTGGTAGAAGAAGAGGAGACAAGAGACATTGAGAACCTAGTGGAGGAAAAGGTGGAGCACAGTGCTAAGCCAGTGTTGAAAAAGGAGAAGGAGAGCACGGAAGAGGAATGCGGCAGCACTAGAGGCCTAGTTTTAACTGTAAGTATACCCAAAGTTATGCGTACGGGAGGAAGGCACACATAGGGGGAGGCTAGAGATGGGTTATATTAATGACCCCAACAAGGTGTTTTGCACACAATTCCAAAGTACACTTCCGGCAGAAAGAGCTTGTATGCATGTCATCTTTCGACAAGGAGGCTGCCTACCCGCAGACAAGGAAGATGATCTCTTGGGAAATTGAGTCCCACCTTGATGAACCAGAGTTTGAGGTAAGCCAAGGGGCAATAGTAACATTACCAAGACTAGGAAAAGATAACCCAATGGTGGATACCCAGTAGCTCTCGGATGAACAACTGAGCAACGCGCTTAACAAAGTATCTATTGAGATAGAAGCTAGACTCTTTGGGTGAAATGATAGGATCAGGGATCTAGAAGGGGAGCTAAAGGAGAAAGAGGAAGAGCTAGCTACATTAACCAAGGAGTTGAGCTAGGAAAAGTTAATCAATGCACTCAGTGGTAGTGGGAATTGAAGGATGAAAAGGCCAAGGTGAGTGTTGTGTACAAGAAGGTAGAATCCATCAACGGGGCCATACTATTAAAGAATCCAGACATGGCATCACCTACACAGAAGTATGGATCTACTTTGGGATTCCTGGAGGATTTAACAAGCATCCTCACCATGGAAAGACAACCACCAACCTTGGAGTCTACAAAGGAAGTGGTAGTGTGCTTAGAGAAGGAAGATAAGTTGAAAATCGTAGCGCTTGTCACAGAGTACAACAAAGTGCTTGCTGATGTAAGGGCCACTTCTTAGACTGTTGAGGCCATGTACGAAAATTGCATGGAAAGAGAAAAAGTGGCAGGCACCTTGGTTGCCACTCATGAGGTAGAACTCAAGGAGTTCTAGGAGAAAACAAGGGGAATAGGTTAGAAAGAGACAAAACCCTTTCCGAGGTTGAGAAGAAATCAGAGGCCATTGAAACCTTGAGGGTTTCAATAAAAAACCGGTTGAAGGAGCTATATTCTTGTATCACATGAAGAATGGACGTGTTAGAGGATATATGCGAGGAGCTAGAGAAAATCACGGATACTATGAATGTGCAAGGGGATGGACTAAATTTTGGGGAGGTAAGCGCCTTGGTCGGTGACCTCTGTCAAAGAGTGTAGATTGAATTCGATGCCTAGATTAAGTTGGAGGCCGACTTACAAAAGGATTTTCCCATCTGTTATAGTAATTCTTTCACTCTCCCATTCTTTCTTCTTTCCCATTCTTTCATCCTCTTATTATTTTTCCTAGGCGTAATCCTATTTTTATTCTTTCTCTCACTAAGGGAAGTGTTCCCGTGGATGGAGAACAGGCTTAGTGTGGGGTAATGTTGGGCTAGTGGAATATTGACTACGTACAAAAAGGTTTGTAAGGACAAAGCACGCAAGGCGTGTAGGTACTAAACTTAGGTCACACTCCCCCTGGTCCCTCGATAAATAAATACCTTGAACACATCCACCTAGCTATGGCCCCCTTCACCCCACTATAATATTAATTTAATTATTTAAATTAAATTAATTCATTATCCTCACCATATTTATTATTTAAATATCCTAATTGAGATAATGCCCACATATCCACCTCACCTAGACACCTCATCTAGCCACCTCATCCTAAGACCTATTCTTAGTAAGTTGCCATAACTAACTAAGACCTACCCAAACCCTAAAAATCAATGCCTACATTCCCTCTAACCACATTCCCACCTATTAGAAGGATATTTCCATGCTAATCTATGGGGTAAATGAATGTGATCCCAAAAAATCAAGGGGATCTACCTAGTTTAGTAAACCTAGGAAATCCCGCCTAATCGGCCTTTGTTACCATTAACCACTACCGGTTAAGCCCGAACAATCTTCGGTTATTTAACTCCCAAAACAACCTTATTTAGAGGTTGGCACATTTCAAAGAGAGAGATACATCTTCTAAGAACAAGTGATGAAACCAGAGTTGCATGCAAGCAGAACTAGCTTCCGTACAAGCATTAGAAAACACATAACCAGTACCTAAAGCAATCACATAGCCACCTACCTTCATGGGAGCATCGGGGAAGTGCCAGCACTACACCAAGTTCATTTTATCACCCACCATTACCAACCAGGCATCAAGCTCATACAAATAGTAAGTTTGTTAACCTGCATTGGTTCCTTGTCATTTGAGCAAATCCTTTTACATTTGTTATTAGTTTCTACTTTCATTTCCATTCCCCACCATTTTATCTCCATGCAAAACTTGACCATCTCTTTACCCACACCATTGAACTACCCATATCTAGACCTTAATCATTCCTGTGCATGTCCAGGATCCCTATGAATCTTGTCATTATCCTTCCACCTTCATCTAACCCTAGATCTATCACCCAACCAAGTTTTATCGAGTTTCCTATACCCCGACCATACCAACGTCGGTCACCCATAACCGTCACCGGTTAACCTAAACCGACGTCGGTCTCTATGTCTTTTACTAGAAACCCATATTAGAGCCTAAAACCTCCACCAAATACCCTAAACTTCTCAGAATCTAACCCTGACCAATACCAGTACCTTGACAGTGACCTTGACCTTCGATTCAATCATAGCCTAGCTTTGTTGTGAATGATTTTTCTTATTGTAGACGAATGAGATACCTAAATCATTTTAACTATAGTAGGATTTCCTTTATTTCTCGCATTGATTTTCTTTAAATAGTGGATTGACAGCCGTCTAGGAAGTATCACACTTCCTGGATCTAGCACACGCTAAGTAGTCCACTGCATATATTGTTTAACTTTTATTTTGTGGTATTATGTTCCATTTCAGGTAGTTCCTCCAAGAAAAAGGAAGATCTCACAATCAGCCGTGGATTTAGAAGTAATACGCACATGAAAACCCATGACTAGTATCTCAACAGTATTCCTCCTATCCCATAACCCTTATTTATTTCATCATTTTTAAAGAAATGCTCTAGAATCGGTGAAAAATTTTGGATCACCTTCACCTACACATGGGGCAACCACATATTATTTTTGTCAAAATCGCTTACCAATACAAGCTACACAATAAAAACGGGCAAAATGTAGACACTAAAATTAGGTCACACTCCCCCTGGTCCCTCAATAAATAAATACCTTGAACACATCCACCTAGCCATGGCCCCCTTTACCCCACTATAATATTAATTTAATTATTTAAATTAAATTAATTCATTATCCTCACCATATTTATTATTTAAATATCCTAATTGAGATAATTCCCACATATCCACCTCACCTAGACACCTCATCCTAAGACCTATTCTTAGTAAGTTGCCATAACTAACTAAGACCTACCCAAACCCTAAAAATTAATGCCTACATTCCCTCTAACCACATTCCCACATGTTAGAAGGAGATTTCCATGCTAATCCGTAGGGTAAACGAACGTGATCCTAGAAAATCAAGGGGATCTTCCCAGTTTAGTAAACCTAGGAAATCCTACCCTAATTGATGCCATTACCATTAACCACCACTCGGTTAAGCTTGGGAACCGTCATTGGCTACCATTTAACTCCCAAAACAACCTTATTTATAGGTTGTCACATTTTTGAGAGAGATAAACCTCTTCTAAGAACAAGTGATAAAACTAGAGCTACATACAAGCAGAACCAACATCCAGTAAAGCGAGCTTTACGAGAACAAGCGCAGTATGTTTCAAATCTTTGGCCAAAGTATCGCAAGTTGCTGATTGCATTGTCCTAAGTCACCTAGTCTAAGGGATGAGATGCCGATGAATAATGGTAACAATTATTCAGATAGGTTCCTTGGATAGAGCATTCTGAATCCCAGATTAGGGAAGAAAACCACAAGAGTAATGTGTTAAATAAAAACGCCAACTCTTAATACTCATGAATAGATTGGTAGATTACCGAGTCATGGAATGAATAGATCGGAGGTACTCCGAGTCATTACATCTGCATATGGTTTTCTGTTGTGAGAATGGTTGTTTTTGATTTGTGAGTTCTAAATTATGTATTTAGAACCAGGAAGCATTTATCAAAAAAAAAAAAATTTACTTGTTCTAATGTATAAAAATGAGGATGTTACATGTTCTCATGTCTTATGCATGTGTCACGCGCCACACATTACAGCCATCATTATGCTTTCCTTTTGATACTTGTACACGATCTCCTTGCATAGCCTAACGTGCATCTCACTCATGGCTCAAATTTTCTTGTTATTCCCCACCTGGGACATCTCATCATTATATCTTTTGCATGTGCCACCCATAGCACCCCCTGTTTTGCCTAGTCGATAGTACTTCTATTACAAAGTCCACTATAGTGGCCATATGTCGATTTACGTGGTGGCTATCCTCTCAAGGCCATCACTTCATCCTTCTTGTCTAAGCATTGATGCTTGGATTGTTTATTTGATCATTGTTATGACCTTATTTTCACGTTTGATGCATATTTTTGGTGTTATCACCCATTCCGAAGTTCTTCCTGTCATGGGTAACTCACGTTTTTTACAACCTAAAGATAGTGGGTCTGTAGGCACTAACATCATCTCGTTCGAAGGCCATCTAGTTGTCCCTACCAATGTGTCACTCTTTAGTTGTTGCTATGTTACAGTCACCTTTAACTCACCAGTCTGTAGCCACTTACGTCATCTCATATGAATACCGTCTAGTCTACCCTACCAATGTGAGTTCCTTAGGTTGCTACCTTTTTTTTTTTTTACGTGCATCATCAATGATCAAATCTACCCCAGACATCTCACCGGGGCATCCTTCTTTCTCATCTACCTTTTTCAAAATCGATTGGTTGGCTTATTTGGGGCCACCCCACCACTCTTTCACTCCGGGAAGAGTTGTATCAAATGACCCTCTTCTTTGATGGATCTAAATGCCGTAGCAATGAGGAGCTGGCGTTGTTCTCATTCCTCTCGACACTGAACCTATGCCTCTTTCATTCCGGCTTGATTTCCCTTGCACTAATAATACAGCGGAATACGAGGCCCTTGTTCTGGGTCTCCAAGTTGCGTTACACTTAGGCATCAAATCTATCAACATTTTTGGCGACTCTCAATTGGTAGTCAATCAAGTTATGGGCATCTACCAATGCAAAAACGAGGAACTTCAAAAATACAAACACTACGTGGATTCACTTCTAGCCTTATTTACTCACTATTCTATACAAACCATTCCACGCTCCACTAACAAATTTGCGGACACTATGGCTTGCCTAGCCTCGCAAATTCCCGCCGCACCAACTGATTCTGAATTATTCGTCATGGTCCAACAACTTTTTGCCCCATCTTACTCAGCCCCAGTTGTTTGTATGATAAATACTGTGTCTACTAGTTCGCAGGATACCTAGTACCACCAATTTCACGACTACCTTACAATCTCTGTCCTCCCACCTGACCTTAATAGTAACGGCAAACGTGCTTTTCTTAAAAGTGTTTCGCGTTATGTTGTCATGGGGGGACTCCTCTATAAACGTGGCTTTGATGGCATCCTCCTTCGCTGTCTAACCGGTGCGGAGGTCACCTATACCATCCAACAAGTCCATGATGGGATTTGTGGTGGACATTTTAGTGGCCTTGCTGTGGCTAAACGAATCCTTCGCCTAGGTTATTATTGGCCTACTCTTAACAATGACTACTACGAATATGTTAAGCGTTGTGTTATGTGTCAACAACATGCCAACCTTCAACATACTCCTAGCCATCCGCTGCAGGTCACACGAGATCTTTGGCCTTTCTCACGGTGGGGTTTAGGCCTCATTGGTGAGATTCACCCGACCTCTTCACAACGTCACCGTTGGATAATCACAGCTGACCGAATATTACACAAAATGGGTGGAGGCCATTCCACTCATTTCAATCAAAAAAGAAAAAATTGTCGAATTCATTAACCATCACATTATCTGTCGTTTTGGTATTCCTCATCGCCTAATAACAGATAATGGTAAATCTTTTAAAAACAAGTTGTTACAAGACCTTTGTGACAACTTTGGTATCAAACTTAGTTTCTCATCGCCTTACTATCCACAGGCCAATGGTCAGGCTGAATCTTCTAATAAAACCCTAACCAAAATCCTCATGAAAGTTGTCAATGAATCCGGAAGAAATTGGCACGATCACATTCCCTTTGCCCTTTGGGCTTATCATACTAGCATTCGTACCTCTACTAATGCCACACCTTTTTCTTTGGTATACGGTACCGAGGCTATTTTTCCTCTCGAAATACAAATACCCTCCCTTAGAATATCTCTTCAGGATATCCTCACCAACGATGATTTCCGCCAAGAGCGGTTAGCCCAATTGGAGCTCCTTGACGAACGTCGTCTTACAACTCTTGATCACCTTCAAATCTATCAAAAACACATCAAACGTGCTTATGATAAGCGACTTCATGAGCGTACCTTTAAGGTTGGTGATCTTGTCCTCAAAGAGAATCAACATGTCACCAAACTATAAAAGAGCAAACGTGGAAAATTTGCTCCCAATTGGATTGGGCCTTATATAATCACTCACACTTATGGATCAGGCACTTATCGTTTAGCTTCGCTTAATGGTAAACTCCGAGCTCAACCCCTTAATGCCTTGCATCTTCGACCATTCTCTTTGTTGAATTTAGTGTTATATCACTTCTTATCTACTGCCGCTCGTCCCTTAAGCTCACATACCACCAAATGCACTTCGTTTCCTACACCTCATAATAAAAATCAAGCTCACATAGTTTGATTCTCACCTCCCCTTGACGATGCCTTTCCCTTTTTAGTCTAGTCCATGACTTCAAAGTATTAAGATAAGCCGTATTCTTATGGGATTTTCTTGAGTCAAACTTCCTACCAAACTAGATGCTTCACGCCAAAAGAACATCTAGCTATATAAATTATATATAGACTGCTCCCTCGAAGGAGAGATATATGCCAAATTATTGCTGCTATTATATTGATCGCTCCCCAGAGGACAATATGCACTAAAATCATATCTGCTACTATAAATAGGCTGCTCCCTCGAAGGACAGCTATACACAGTCAGCCTTTATCAGAAGCTTCTCGCATTGATCAGCTTCGTGAAGACCTCAAGAATAGCACAATCAATATCCCTTGTAGACTTCCCGCATCGATCAGTCTATATTCAGTAAAATAAAAGCCTCATTCAAAAAGAACTTTTTGGGTCATGGACTTGTCTATTTAGGGTAGGTTCTCTTTTGTCAGAACACTCACTTTGTAATAAATTCTCTGTACCTCAACTATATCATCCACCTCACCTCACCATTTGTTTCAACTCAAGGGACGTAACGTACACCCAATATATTGTGATCATACAACTCTTTTCACCTATGGACTTCTCGTCTATGCACGGTACCTAGGGCTTCAAGCTCGTTCTACGTTTGGTGGTTTGTTTAGCCCTTTTCACCTACGGAGCACTCTTTCCGCTTTGTCTCGCATCTAGGATTGTGTGTTGACCTTAATCGGACATGGTTCCCTTCTACTTGGTAGGCTAACTTTCACTTCCCTTATACCTTTACAACATCACCAATTCATTACCAACACCATCAACTTTACCTTACCAATATTAATATCAATATTCTTAGCAATCAACCAATTGCCTAAACCGTACCAAATTGCCTGAATTCGCCTCTCCCTGATCCTAAGGGAGAACTACATCGGTCTGAGGCCCCTCCTTGCTTTGTGCAATGGGCTATGTAGGCAGCACTTCGGAGACATGGGGTCTCCCAAGGTTAGCTCGACCATCTCCTACCATAATCTATCATGTGTGGTATAATAAATATTTCTGTGTATTTCTATTTAATCACATTCCTCTTTATCCTTTTTCAAAACACCGAAAATCAAAACACAAACATTCTTATTTTTATCGTAACTCAAATCAACATACATATTCAGCTTTATTTAGATGTTAAACAAATACATCTTCTCTATCATCGACACGCAGGTCGGCATCCTTATTTATTCTTATACCTTGCTAACATTTACTCAGACCCTCACGCCTCATCCCGAACTAGGTGATGATCGTGATCGTCGACCCCTCTCGCCGGGCCTCTCTGTCCTCAAAGGTACCATGGCTATTGGTACCGCCCACTGATCTACCAATCTCTCCTGTAACATATGAATACGCCCTCTCACATGGAGGACTCCAGCCTCTAGTCTCCCCGCCCGTGACTCCGCAACCACTAACAATCCTCTTGTCTCATTCACCTGCGTTTGGAGCTACTGAACTAAACGCTGCAGACAATCCCTCTCTGTTGTAATCACAGCTATATGTCGTGGTGCTCACGTACACCTCGCGAGCTTCTGCTACCCACCATAATCTATAGGCCTCTGTCGTTCTCCTGCATTCATTACCTGCGATCGATCGGCCGCTACCTCTTCGAGCCCTTACGGAGGTGTTGGCCGGGGAGGTGAGAATGCTGCCTCGGCGTCGATCCTCATATATGGTCTATAAGCCAGGGGTATATCCTGCACAAATCCAAATTGTCGCCGCACGTGATCTATAGGAATCCTCTCATATTCACCTGGCCTGTGCCCCGCGATCCACCTCATTCGCTCTACACCCCTTAACTCCTCAGCTATGCTCTCTGTTACCATATAGTTACCGTAAGGCCTCCAACAGATGTCCGCAACCGTCACCCTCTCCCATACCTACCTGTAATACACAATGTCACCCGTCACGGCCTGAGATCTTGCCTCTTGTTCTGTCTGGACCCATCGTCTGAATCCCAACCTCTGTACTCCGGTCTCTCCTGCCTGGAGGGATTGGCCTATTGGTCGCACACAAACAATGTGCTCATAGGCCCAACAGTGTAATAAGTATGAACAATCCAGCGTCGTCCTGTGATTTCACCTACAAGCCCATAAACCCCTGTATAGCTCCGCCAAATATGCAGGTGCCCATGCAAACGTAACGTTCCTTTCTACCATCTCCCAGATAACACACATCAATGCCTTTGGAAATCTTCCTCCTTCTGCCCTCGGTAATGCATAATACCCTACCGCTATCATTAATATCACTGCTAACCTTGTCTCCTCAGGGTGTGCTGCATACATTACCCCATATGTAAAGGATAAACCTCGCTGTGTCAAATCTCGTGCGTATGGACCAAATACTGCTGTTATCGCTCCCCGTGCCGCGCTAGGTAGTGCCTGATATACTGGTTCTCCTGTAATAGGGAGTCTCAAAATCCGAACACATCTTCCAATGTTACTGTCATCTCCCCTGTTGGCAGATAGAAGGTATTTGTCTCGGGATTCCATCTCTCAATCAACGCCTGTAACATACCATGATTACGTGCGATTCGGGAATAATAACGGATTCCACTTAACCCCAAACGATTTATCAATGTCCATTCACTGGTGTTACATCCACTCGGATCCGTGACAACAGTGCTGGCACATTAAAATTCATCCTCAACCCTGCCTCTGCCTGCATACACCAAAACAACAAACAACCATTCAATCCGTCAGGGTTTTTCAAACATTCTGGAAATTCCTCCAGTAACCGGTATCGGTTATACATAACCGATATCGGTTCAGTAACCGATACCGGTTCTCCCTAACCGCTACCGTCACTGTCAATTACATACACCTTCCCTAAAAACAACCACCTACGACAATAATTTGCTCGTTTATTCCTTTTTATACATACAAACATACCTGAAACCCCTGATTGCCTACCCCGTAACACTTACCTCACCTATAACCCTTGCTATCATGTTTTCTTTTTCATATCTACCCACTTAATCTCTTATTCATAACACATGCAGTCGTTAAATCACAAACAAGCTGATACCTCTTGGGTTGCAGCAGCTTGAGGTGGCCCTTGTCTTCCCTCTTGTCCCTGCCTGCTGGATGCTTCTCCTCGTTCTGCCATGATCACCACTCTTTTCAAATTCACCTTTCTACTTTCTGAATCTCAGATCGCATTCACCTTCCCAGTCTCTTTTCTTATCACCCAAATCTCTCATGCAATTTCCTGTCTCTTTTCTCCTTATCACTCAAATCTCTCATGCAAATACCTGTCTCAGTCGTCAAAAAGCATCGCGTTCGCGTATTTAACCTCTTGCATGGCTCTAAAATTAAAACTTAAGTTGCCACCCTAGCTTTTCTATTTTTAGAAAAGCTCATACCTAAATAACCGGTATCGGTTACTTAACCGATATCGGTCTATCAGCTACCGATATCGGTTACACACCTATCTTTTCTCAACAGCGTTCTTTTCTTCATTTCTCACCTAAATTTTTGTCACGCCCGCCTCTTTTCCTGCATAAACAACACAATTTACCACATTTGTTCATCCACCACACATAGCATTACAATTTCATTAACATCATTTATTTTATACAAATACACAAACCATCAACTACGGATATCAAGAAACTATCAATCTATACATCATTTGGATCCAACTCATCAGTTACATATATCACAATGTCACAAAACCACCAATTCATCACATAACCTGACATTCATATATACGTACAAAAAAAAACAAAAACATCAGCATCATCCATCTATCAACATGTCAATTAAACTCATCACACATTCTATATATTACCAGCCATTAACCAAATATTTAAACACATTTTGAACACTGCATGTGGATCAAAACATCGTCTCTATATATATATATATATATACAAGTTTTCAAAAATACAATGTGCCCTACATCGGGGCCTCTGTGATCTCATCATACAACAAAGCCGGCACGCAGGCCGCAATAACTGTCAAAAAATCTCGACTCGGCTCGCAGGCCGGTCCCTCGTATCAAAAATAGCTATATACTCGGCTCGCAGACCGGTATCCACTATACAACCCCTACTCGGCTCGCAGGCCGGTATACAATAAATGAATGAATGAATACATGAATAATACATAGGCACGCAGGCCTCTATCAATACACCCGGTTCGCAGACCGGTGCCCATCTCTAAAATACAACAACCATGTCTGGGATCTCTCAGCTCTCCCCACCGCCCTCGGCACCTCTCCCCGCTGGTCCCTGTGGTGCCTCTCGCCTCCTGCCCATCACGGACACGCCAGCTGTGGCTGCACCTCCCTGAGATCTCTGGCTGTGAGAGGTCTCTGCCCTATGCGCTGCATAAGCCTGATACTCGACTCCGGTACCATCAAGAATATCCTGATAATATCGGGCCTCTGCTCTAACCTCCATATAGCGCTCTTAAGCCACTAACGGAGCCGGGTGGTCCCCTCGGCACACTACAACTGACCAAATGCCCCCTAAGCCTTTGTCTTTGATCTTCTTTGGTGGTGCTCACAGGCCGCGTGGTGCCGATACTGTCTTCTTTGCTTGTACACACTGTGGGTGGTGGTCTTTGGTGGTGGTCTTTACTTTGCTTGTGCTGAGCCTAGGCTAGCGCCTCTGTAAGACCCCTATTCGTGCTGCGCGCAGCAGCCTAAACTGCCTCGTAAGAGCTTTGCACCACCCCGAGCTGATCTCTCTCTCCTATCACTGCAGCCCACGTCTGGTTGTGCGGGCGGTACTATCTGTTGCTCTTTGCCCGACCCACACACCTGTATGCTCCGTGCACCCAAAGATCATCTACACCCTCACTGCCGGCCTCTCTCGCAACCCAACTGGATCCACAGGGTGGTGCGGGTAGTGGGGCCTCTACATCCTCCCTCCCGTGTCTAAGGGAAGGGAGGTGGCTCATCTGTCGCGCAGCCCATCTGCTGCGTACCCTCTCTCCAGGGGTATCCGCTCGTACTCTCCTGGCCTCCGTCCTGCTATCCAGAATGTGTACTGGATTAGGCGCAACTGTAAGCGGGCTCCTCTGCCAGGGTGGTGACCTCTGTAGGGTCTCCATACAATGTCTACTGCTGTAAGGCCCTCTAGCAAATGTCTATAGTATGCCACATCCCGACCTGCAACAACTGCTCGTGGCTGGCCCACGACCCCCAACCACCTCTGAAAGCCATATCGGTATATGACCTGTGGCCCTGGCTACTGGGGTAACCCTACTGGCCTGATACATACGATGTGCTCGTATGCCCAACAATGCAACAAAAATGTAGAGCAAATACCGAATCGCCTCCTCCGGCGATAGCCCCATAGCTCCCTGTACAATTGCACCAGATATACTGGTGCCCAGGCGTAACAGGTGTGCTCCTCCACCATCTCAAGCAGCACCCCATCAATGCTCATGGGAGCGGCCTCCTCTCGAGTCCGGGAGGCGAAGCAGTGATCCCAACCATCATCAACACAGCCAGTCGTGTCTCATGTCGATGCACACGGTATATGTCACCGTACCCGATACTCGCGCTATGGTAGGTCGATGTGCGCGGCCGCATCCCCAAAACTGCAGATGCTTTGTCCATGGCAGTCTCTGAATCTACCTGGAAGATTGCCTCTCCCTCGATAGGTAACCGAAGGATGCGATACACATCCTCCAATGTGACGGTCATCTCCTAGTCGGGAGATGGAACACATTGGTCGCCGGATCCCATCTCTCGATGAGGGCGACCATCAGGCTGTGATCTCTCTCTATCACTCTGTACCTCTGGACTCCACCGAGTCCCACCTCGCGCATGATGGCCCAATGAGCCACGGATACGTGTGGCCTCATCCGCACCAACAGCGGGGGCATCCTATCCCGCATCGTCAACTGCTGACGTGCCTGTAAAACCAACCCACATCCTTAGACCTACTCTTTATTACAACATCTACTTTATCATCTAAACACCCCTTCTCCACTCCTAACCCAACCCTACACCAAACCCTTCACCACCCTACAAACCCAAAACCATCCCACCCAAAACCAACAAAAAAACACAAAACCCAACCCCAACACAAAACCAACTCCCACACAAACACCCCCAACCCAACACCCACAACCCAACCCAAAAACCCAAAACCCAACCCTACACCAACCCCAACTCAAACCCAACCCAACCCTACACCAAACCCTTCTCCACAACCAACCCACACCCACCCACAACCCAACCCAACACCCACAACCCAACCCAAAACCCAAAACAACCAACCCAACCCAACCCCCACTCCCACCCACAACCCAACCCAAAAACCCAAAACAACCAACCCACCCACACAACCCACAAACCAAAACACACAAGCCACCGACGCCGGCCGATACATGACCGACGCCGGTCACCAACAACACTCCCTTTCCCTAAAATTGTGCGACCGATGCCGGTCGCTTTGTGACCGACATCGGTCATCGGTCCTTTGTCTTCTCCGGGCCGAACCCCGCGCGCCCCCAAAACCCATTTTTTACCTATTTTTCCCCATCTACCCACCCAAATACCCTAAAAACTTACCCACCTACCCACCTTAGCCTATCTAGCCTATCTACCCTCTCCCTTTTTCAAATCATTTCCATTTTCTCATTATTTCCTAAAAAAGGTTAATTCCTACCCAAACCCCCAATTTAGCATAATACAACCAAATCACCAAATTAAAGAGTTTCGAATCTACCCGAATGATGACACGTCGTCATGGTGGTATGGGTGGTGGCGGTCCAGCTGGTCCAGCCCCTCCAGCTCCTCCTTCCTGTGCCATGGCTCCAATCCTGATCTGCTGGGTCCCCGGCCAATCAACTGCTGCCTCCTCCTTAATCGGGCCCACTATCAACTCTCTCCGCCAATACAATAGCTCCACCTCACTCAATCAAGCCTCTAATCCCAACTCTCCACGTCAGACAAGTCGATTTGGTTTGCAAATAACAAAAGTGACAATGACAAGTGTATTTTTCTTTTTATAGGTTTTTCACCTTTCACCAATATCGGTTTCATTTTGCCCTAAGGAACCGTATCGGTCCCTTTAATCGATATCGGTCATGCGAGAATCGACATCGGTTCTCTACCAAACTTTCACCCCATTCTTTGCCCTTATTTACTCCTTGCATCTTTTTCACCAATATCACCTCTATCCACCTTTGCTACACACCATTTGTTCACTTGTCCAGGCTGACCTAAGGCCTCAACCTACCTATTCGGCCCGACCTAAGGCCTCAACCTACCTATTCGGCCCGACCTACGGCCTCAACTTACCTATTTGGCCCGACCTAAGGCCTCAACCTACCTATTCGGCCCGACCTACGGCCTCAACCTACCCATTCGGCCCGACCCAAGGCCTCAACCTACCCATTCGGCCCGATCCAAGGCCTCAACCTACCCTTTAGGCCCGACCCAAGGCCTCGCCCTAACCATTAGGCCCGACCCAAGGCCTCAACCTACCTATCCGGCCCGACCCAAGGCCTCAACCTACCCATCCAGCCCCACCCAAGGCCTCGCCCTAACAATTTGACCTGACCCAAGGCCTCACTCTACCCTTATGACCTGACCCAGGGCCACCGCCCAACCACTTGGCCTGACCCAAGGCCGTATCACTTCAATACCATACCCATAATCAACGTTTTATTTTATCCATCCATCATGTACCTTTTGTTCAATCGAGCTCACCTGTTCGTGTTTTAGCATGATTAGGGTCCTTGACTTGATCTGTCGACCAACTTTGCCTAGACCTAGACCGTGACGTTTATCTCAACCAAACCAACCATTTGGTACTGCCGAACATGCCTAAACGTTCTGTACCTCACCTGTTATATACCCTGGAGCTACTTCCTATGCCTTGGATACCAGGATTATATCACCCTTGTTTGGATAAACTATCGACCTTTGCCTACATTCTTTGGTTTGCTTGTCAAATCATGTACCTAAATCGTCTTATTGCATTTCAACATGCGTCTGCTTCCTTGGACCTACCCCACCACCTTACCATCCTCTCTACAACATGTACCCTTTATCAACCCTATCCCTGATTTCCCGTTCACTCAATCGGCGATAGATTTGAGGGGGATTACCTATATCTTTAACATGAGAAACCACTTCATATTATTGTCCGCGCAGCTTTACAGAACAAGCTACACGACAATAAGGGGCTAATGTAGACACCAAATTTGTGTCTTACGACCCCTTGTGACCCGCATCTCATCTCGCAATCTAACCTCATCACCTAAACCTTACACAATGATTTATTAATTACCTTATAATTGATAAATCCACATCACCTTACCCGCCACCTCACTTTGCCACCTCATCATGACCTAGCCCTAACCCTAAACTAACCTAATTAAAACCCATGACTTGGTCTAGACTCACATCCATAGCTAATGCTTCCTTACTCGCACCCAAAGCTGACCTTCTAGCCACTTGACCAAGCCCGCAACTGATCTCTCGGGAGAAAGCGGGAAGGTGGGCTATTTTACTAAAAATAGCCTACTTTTTCTGACCGATGCCGGTTCTACTTGATTGCCGTCGCTTTACGTAACCGCCATGGGTTCCTCAGTAAATGGGCTCCCAAACCAAAACAACGGATCGGAATTTCATTTTGGAGATCAGTCAAATGATTTCTGGATCAACAGAGAGCATTGCGAGTGAGGAACAGAGTCCAGATCTTCATTTAATCAAGTAGAGACGAGTAAAGAAACCAGAAGTGCTTGCAGTAGAGGAGATCAACTTGCATCTTTGCAAAACCAAGAAGTCACATCTTGCATGTCCTCTCTGTTATAACATTTCTTATGCTCTGTGAATTTCAGTCCTCCTAAATCTGTCTCGAATCTACTACCCAACGTGTCATTGCATCTAATCAAGTTATTCTTTTGCTTCTAATCATCCCATTTCCTAATATCATCCATAAACCAGCCTTACAAAACACCATAACTACAAAGAAGATCCTAAGACCCACCGGTATCGGTTATTAGTAATCGGCATCGGCTATCGATGAATCGGCATCGGCTATCGAATCGCCATCGGTTCCTCTCGATCAAAACCAAAAACCTTTCCCCTACCCAGTTCAACGAAACAATTTAATTGATACTTTACAGTCTTTTGTGTTAATTCATATTAGCAGGGGAACTGACCACCTTCGAAAGGAAGTTTTATATTTCCTGGGCCCAAGGCAGTTTCCTCATTTATTGTTTAATCAAATCTTGTGGTCTTGTGTTCTTATTTGCAGGTAGTCCTTCCAAGACAAAAAGGAGTTCTTCGCAGTCAGCTTGATCTTTCTCTACGGTACGCGCACACCATCTCGACATTCCACAGGTATTCCTCCTAGCCCCTAACCTTATCTGTTTCTAAAAGGAACGAAACATTTCCGAGTGAAACAATTTCCATTCCCCACCATTTTATCTTCATGCAAAACTTGACCATCTCTTTACCCACACCATTGAATTTCCAATATCGGACCATAATCATTCATGTGTATGTCCATGATCCCTACAAATCTTGTCATTGTCCTTCCACCTTCATCTAACATTATATCTATGACCCAACCAAGTTTTATCGAGTTTCTTGTACCCCAACCATACTGACACCGGTTACCCATAACCATCGCTAGTTAACCTAAACCAACATCGGTCTCTGTGTCTTTTACTAGAAACCCAGATCAGAGCCTAAAACCTCCACCAAATACCCTAAACTACTCAGAATCTAACCCTGACCAATACCAATACCTTAACAAAGTGACCTTGACCTTCAGATTCAATCATAGCCTAGCCTATTGTGAATGAATTTGCTTATTGTAGATGAATGAGATACCTAAATCATTTTAACTACAGTAGGATTTCCTTTATTTCTCACATTAATTTACTTTAAACAGTGGATTGATAGCCATCTAGGAAGTATCACACTTCCCAGATCTAGCACACACTAGGTAGTCCACTACATATATTGTTTAACTTTTATTTAGTGGTCTTGTGTTCCATTTCAGGTAGTTCCTCCAAGCAAAAAGGAAGCTCTCATGATCACTTTGTGGATTCAAGTCATACATGCTTAATAACCCATGACCAGTATGTCAATATGTATTCCTCCTAGCCCATTACCCTTATTTGTTTCGTCATTTTCCAAGAAACTTATAAGAATTAGTTAAAACATTTTGGCATGCTCGGTGGGACCCATTTGGGGTTCCTTGCATTTTCTTCATTTCTAGGTGAAAAATTGTATGTTTTTTTCCTTTCTAAAAGGTTCTCACATTAAAATTTCTCCCTTGGAATCTTCTCTTCTTCCTATTGTCTCAAAGCAATCGTGTTTTGGCACTCAAAATGAACTCTTTTTCTATTTCATTTTGCATTACATTAGTGAAAGATCATACTTTCTCTTATTCCTCTTATTGTGTCATCGAATTACATATTTTGATTTGGGTTTAAAATTAACTTCATTTCATTCTACTTTTCTACATTAGCTCACATTAAATGAGGGAAACCTATACGCTGGAAGTCATGACTAGCTGATGGTTGAAAAATGAATCATAGAAAAGCACTTCCTCTCTCTCTCTCTCTCTCTCTCTCTCTCTCTCTCTTTTGAGTCTTATCCAAACATCACAAATTTAAAATACTCGCATTCTTAAACAACATCTTTCCTTGAAGAAGTTTTAGGTGATCACATGATCACGATGCAGATGGGTACCTAGCTTGTTTCTCTGTCAATTCATACTTCATAGCAAAGCCCACCCCCACCATAAAATACCTAAAACCTCTCCTTATAGATCTCCTTCTTCGTAGGAAGCCATCCTCACCAAAAAAACTCTATTTTACAGTTCATGAGTCAGTCCTTAAAATAGCATAAGCTAAACAAACATAATAGAAAAGGAACTCTTAGGATCGTGTTTTCTTAGTGTTTCTGCTTGGCTTGTGTTTTGAGGTGAGAGGTTTTTCTCTTCATTTTCTTATTTCCCTTGCACACTTCTCATCATAGTTGGTGTATTCCAGCTTCATCTAAGTGTTCTGGACCATATTCTCATCATTCCCAAAATTCAGGTTTGATTCCACATCAAATTTTAACTCACAACCACATTTTATTCATCATTGTTTCAATTCCACAATAACCGGTGTCGGTTTAGTGACCATTGTTGGTTACCCTCACGACAAATCATCGGTTCACCGCTCTTTTGATTAACCTACCCAAAAGGACACCTATTCACCTTATTTAGCTATTCAAAGTTTTTTCACTCTAATCATATACACCGACCTGGTAAATCTCATCAGTATTTGGCATACCTAGAAAATTTGGCCTTATACCTTGTTTTTGACCAACTGTCCACTTTCCACAGTAACAACAAGGTAGTTACCTATGACCGGCGTCGGTTTAACCTAACCAACATCGGTCAGTCTGTGTCATTTTCCAGCTGACATTTGATTCCTAATCCACCTACTACCACCTGTCTCTCCTATTTTTGCTATATTTTGTGTCATTTACAGAAAACAATCCAACCTGATCAGTACCTATTCACATGGTGCTGACCCAAAGCCAAGCGAACGCCCTCATATTCCATGCCAGTTTGTTAACCACTCCCACCTAGTCCTTCACCACCTTCTATTTTATCACCCATGGATCCTACCCAACCTATCACTATTGCTACCAGAGATGAGGAGTTCACATGACTCCTTGACCAAAATCCTGCCACCTTGTAGTTTTACCTTTCCCACTCGTCCACTCGAGATGCCTCGAGTCAATTGATAAATGGCATGCCCGTATCTATCCCCCTGACTCTCATTCCCACTCATGCGTCAGCCCCATCAGTCTTCACACTACCCGCATCTACCTTACTCCTAGTCATTTCGTAGTTAGGCCCTATACCCACCATGACTACCATGTCTGCTACATTTGTTGCACCTACCACATCCACTATACCTTCACCAACCACCCAGAACATAACCTCATCCACCCCTATTGTCTTGCATATACCCGTAGCTACACTACCACCCCCGGTGTCGGTGACCCCTACCCCTTTTCAAAACATTTTCCTTTCTATTCCACAATATTTAGCCCCCATTGCCACTAGGGTCACCATGACCCTTCCACCTCCATATACGTACTATCAACAACCTCTTGTTTCATCTATTATTCACTCTAGGTATGTACCCCCTATTTCGCTACCTTCTTCTCAATCTACCTACATGGCAGCACCATATATTGGAATTCCACCCTTGTTACAGGCCCAACACCAACCCTCTTATGCTACAGGAGGCACCCATCCATCACAACCTACCAATGACCTAATCAATTTAATGATGGACAAGATGCAGACATTAGAAGCATCGATTTCTAGCTCATGCAACTCTCTCACCTATGATGAGATTTGTAATGAGCCTATCCACCCATCCATTCCTATTCATCCATACCCCATGCATTGGGAAATTCCTAAATTTAACCGTTTCAATAGCAAAGAAGACCCACAATAGCATTTGTGGTCTTTCAAACACGGGTGCTACCTAATCACCCACGATGATGCTTTGCTCTACTAAGGACATTTCCCATGTCTCTAACTGGACCTGCATTAGATTGGTATAGTGGGTTACCTAGACACTCTATATTTTCATTTAATCAAGTAGCCCAAGCCTTCTTGGATGAATTATCCATTAAAATTGTTAATAAGGTTACCATGACTGACCTATACTCCACACGTCAGTTTGATAATGAATCTATCGCAGATTTTGTTGCTCGCTAGCGTAGCCTGATCAATCAACTCACATTCCAACTACCGTAAACTGAACTCATCGAACTCTTCATGTGGGCTTGTGCTAGACATATCTTGCCAACCCTATAGGTCCAAACTTTCTAAACCTTTGATGAAGCATTCACCATGACACGAAAGCTAGAGATTCGGGCCATCGAAGAGAAGAAAATCTAATTACACAATAAGAACTCAGCATTCAAGTTGAATGATGCCTCTTTTTCTTTGAAACCATAGAATAATTATTCAAAGGCCAAGGGGACTGCTAACACAGGTGGTTCTTAAAGCCGACCCAACTCATCCATCAAATCAAGCTAGCCCCTCATCTAATCTCTCTCTCATTCGGACTTTTCAATTCGGACATGTTGGTTGTCAAATAAGGACTTTAATGAAAGCAACAGTGGGACAGAAGTCCCTCCTCTTTAATGGGAGAGGTTCCCTTATTTAAAGGCAAAAACCTATTTACAAATGTACAATGTTTAGTTTTAAAGAGGAACTCTGATATCATGGAAGTGTTTTAAATGACAGATTATCAATACAAAGGGACAGAAGAACTAGGAAGTGGGAAAAGGAAGAGTAGCATTCTTAGGAAATATAGATAGAAAAATAATTCCTTATAAATGTTGAACTAGGATCATATAGAACAAAATCATTTACGTTAAAGCCATAAGATGTTATTTCATAGACACAAAGTTCCAGAGATGACATCCACAAGAATACAAAGCTTCTTGATGCAAAAGAGATTAATGATTCAATAATTTTAACAGATAGGAAAGAATGAATAACCATAGATAGAAATAGAAAGAGAAGTCTTCTTGTATTGATAGCTTTTTAACTCTTTACACTTTGCCAAAATAGTTAGAGTTCCAGCCCTTTAGAATGGCGTGGAGAGCTCATTATATAGTTTACAAATTAGTTACACTTGGTAACCGTTTCTTTTAACTAAAAGATTAATTAACGAATTGTTCAATACAATATCCTTAATTATGGTTGAGGTGGGCCTGATTTGAGGATCCGATATCTGAATTTCTTTAATGCTTCAGCTATCTCCATACCTCGTGGGATTGTTGTGTTGGTAGTGGCATGAGACCAAGTACCTAGACATTTTTCCATATCCTTATCAAACTCGGTATGCTCTAGGTACTCTTTATTTGCCTCAACAATTGTAGATTGAAGGAAGCAAATGTCCTTTATCTTCTCTTTGGTAATTAATTCTTCTTTGAACAAGTCTTATTTGACAAATGTTCTGAAATGAGCTTTGATCTCTTGAAGAGAGAAAGGAACACCTGAAGTTTCATCATGAAGGTGGCAATGAATGTCTTTAAAAGTAGAGGAAACAAAAGTTTTGAAATATTCTCCTTTCTACCACATGTTATTTAATTCACCTAGTGCTTCTTTCAAAACCTTCATTTTCCATTCAACACTGAAAACCCATGCTTTTAACAAGTTATTCTTGGCATCATCAAATACACTTTGTTGGCCAACAAGATCTTCTCATCAGCTTGGCCCATAAGGCAAAGATCTAGTAATATAACTAGTCCAGAGCTTTAGCTCTTTATCCATAACCCTTATTGAGGAAGTGAGTTTTTGCTATAGATTAATCACCTTCTCGTTGGCCTTGAAGGCTTCCTCAATGAAATTCAAGACAACTATAATCATATCATAAACCATGGCTTCCAAATCCTTTCCATAAGTAGAATACTTATGTATATCTTTGATGCTCTGAACTTCATCCTAGCTAAGAATCATGGGGGCGGAAGAGCAGCCAGTGGGGCAGGATCCAAAACCTTATCTTTGGCCAATAATGACTTGATAAAGTTGGAAAGAACTTGATTATGTTCTTCCAACTGTTATATAGTTTTCTTTCCCTTCTCTACTCATTCAATAACCTTTGTCACTATTTCTTGAAGGTTATGAACCTCACTCTCAGGAGTGGATTCCCCCATTGGGATTCTAGAAAGCACTAAATCAGAGACCAAGAGATCCTATTCTACCTTATCAACCTTGGGCTTTGCAACCTCTAGGAACTGCTGGCCTTGAGCATCAATTACTATCCTTGAATTGGTCTTGGATCTCTTAGCTGGAGGAGGAGTAGTTCCTAGCAAAGCTACTACAACATCAAAATTAGGCCTGTTATCCGAGAGGAAGATTTCCTCTTCCTATTGTCAACCATGGGTTACACCCAAGAAAAAGTAGAAGAAGAAGAGGAAGGAACAAGGGGCCCAAGAGCAAGTGAAATCATGGAACTTAGAGTATTAACCACTATTGCCTCTAGCAGAGAAGTGGAGGGAGTATCAGGAGCTTCTTTTGTAGAGGAGTTTGCGGTACTAGGAGGCTCTACACTAGACATTTCCTTTTCCTTTTCAATAGTAACTTCAGGAGTTCTTACAGGATTTGGCACTTCACCATCATCACTCTCACTAAGAAAAATAATGTTCTCTGGTAGCTTTGGATGCTCAAGAATAGGTTCTTCATCAATTGGTTCTTATTTAACCTCTTTGATCTTCTTTTGGTATACTTGAGTAGAAGAAGGAGAAGATGAATCAGGATCTTTGATTGAGGAAGAATGATGGGTTTGCTCAATAACATAGGTACTGGTTGTATGTACTTCCTTCCCTGGTGTAGAGGTTTCTTTGGAAGAAGATCCACCCTGATTCTTCTTGAACTCACGAACCTTCCTATCCAGCCAAACTTTAGTTCTTACAAGAACAACGGCCATAATCTAAACCAAATCATCTATCTCTTTTTGTACCAATCCAGAGAGGAGTGTGTTTGATTTTTGTATCATATTCAAAGGACCGTAAGTCCTCATCATCCCCCTTAAGTCCTTCGGGAACTTGGTAAAGATTGAGATCTCTGATGTGTTGTAGAGAGAGCCTACCACAAAGTCGAACCATCGGCTTCAAAATTATCTACACAATCATCCCAGTAGTCCTCAGTATCTAAGCTGTGATGATAGTTTATCTGAGGTTCCCGATCAATAAACTTCTTCACATCAAAGCAAGTCCTGGGTCCGAAGAAATGAACAAAGTGATAGAAGTAATAACCCTTTCTACATTTTGGGCATCCAAAGCTGTTTTACATGTATAGTTTCCCAAAGAGATAGGGAAATGTAGGCGGTGATCTTCTTGTCTCTGTATGTCCTATGTAGCTTATCAATTTTCCTACAAACTTCAACAGGCCATTTTATCACTGTAGAACATAGGGATCTTGAGAGGTGTGCTTTCATAGATAGCCAACCTAATGTTTGAAAACCTCCTGAATTGGATAAAGAAAGACCCATACTTGGATATAAGGTTCATAGCTTCATCTGAAAATATCCTAGCAGTGTTTCCCTCTAAGAGTCTTACAATGTACATGGTGAAAGCATCATTGACTCTTCTGAAATTGTGATTGCTAGTTTCAAGGGTAAACTGAGGGTAGTATGCGTAAATAGGCTCATTCTTCTGGCCCTCTATGTAGGTGAAACCAAACCACTATCGGGATGTAGCCAGGGTATACATGAGATAAGAAGTCATATAGAACTTCTTAGTCTATTGAACACTAGACAATTACTCAGTCAAATTCATGCAAACAATTTCGACCCAATTAATGTTTTGCTTGCCCTTGTAGATGATGTTTATTAAGGGGCACATCTAGAAGTGAAACTCATTGGTGGAAGGAAACCCCATGACACAGGCAAGAAAAATAATGAAGTCAGAAAACTCCTCATTAAAATCAACCCTGTATAATGCCTTGAGAGTCGGGATGCTCTCTTATTAGGGTTCTTTAACCATTATTTTACTATGCGTGCCTTATATGTGTCACTTGTCTTGGTTGAACAGGGTTTGAGCTTGGGCATGAGTGAGAATTATGGAATCCTCAGTCTTTGGAATGCGTAGGGCGTAGTAATGGTGGTAGTATCTAGTTTCGTAATTAATTCCCCATGCACAATGGTGAGTTCCTTAGTATCCAGTTAAAATGGGCTCAAGGCAAGCACCGTGTCCGCACACTATACGAGATAGGAAAACCAGCCCCAGTATGCAAGTCCACTTTGTCACTTATCATTTGTGCCATAGGAGCAGGATTAGAGCATTTTAATCTACCCCAAAATCCCCGAAATCTAAATACCAAACCTCACTTGTCTCCAATATAAAGTACGAGATCTCAAGAGGTGACACGTGTCCCCGACCACGAAACTTGATCTTCATCTTTGTAATGTGCAAGGAAAACCTTTCAAGATCAAAATTGTGATGAGAATGCAAGGGATATAGGGGCATGAGCAAACAAATTTAATGGCAAGGATTCAAGCAAGATATGGCAAGCAAGAAATGTGACAAATGCGTAGGAGATAGTCCAATTAAATAGTTGTTTAGGAGAGATAATGTCATTAACACACATTAAATTCACCTTGCACCGACTCAAAAAGATGAAAAGTGGGAAAAGCAAAGAAAATTGGCCCGGATGGTCTTTGGTACATTTGGGACATGAGGGATGTGAAGACGTGATCCAACCGATGCGAGAGATGCGAGGCCAAATGAGCACAGGCGGTCCAGGAACTTAGATACATGAATGACGTGAGGACGCGAGGATGTGAGGATGCACTTCGAATGATGTGCACAATGTGGGGAAAGTGGGAGCAGAAAACCCATACCCATTTGGGATAGATGGGACAAAAGTACACGAAGTACCCGATGCGGCCGATGTGGACAATCGTGTAAAAGGAAGTCCAGTACTTGGGACAAATGGGCCAAGAAGTTCTGAAAAAGATGACAGTTAGGAATTTGCGGGGAAAGTGGCCAATCAGTGAACAAAAGGTCCAGAGGTACTTGGGACATGAGGTTCAAAAATGTCCGATAGACCCTTGCAAGTCACCAAAAAGACTCCAAAAACACAATTTTTCACTATCTCTTCAAGTTTTCTCTTCATTAGAATATTACTAAAGGTGTCAACTCAAAATTTTAAAAATTTTGACTTTGAAAAGAGGGGAAATTTTGAGAGGAAAACAAGACAGAACAACAAAAATATACCCTAATTGGGAGCCTTATTCTTCTATCTTAGAAAAGCTCATTAAAGTCGGGGCCATCACCCTTCCTCATATAAAACCACACACTGGTTTTGACCTGCTCACCCCACACCCGCATGGTATAAAGAAAATGACTTCTCAGTAACTATCATCGAGTAAAGGGTTATAGTGACAAAAATTGCATAACTTTTAAAAATATTGTCCAAGAAATGCTCAAGAAAGGTGAGTTAACTGTGGATTATCCTAACACACCTGCCAATCAAAACCTGCACATCTTCAAGAAATCATTTCCTAATCATGCCCCTTCTTCTAATCAAACTAGAGAAACCTCAACTCATGACAGCCATACTCGCGAGGTCCACGCTATTTTCAATGATGCACCCATTGCTTCCCAATTACCTCATATTCCTTCCATATAGGAAATTCTAGCCCGAAGTCCTCCTTATCCATTGGAACCCACCTGACCTATTCCTCCACCCAAAGAGGAACACCTTTCATCTCCTTCCTCACCCATGGAGGATACTTCCCGATAATATTGAGGCTATTTCACCTTTGGCTTCTCCACCTAGAGATCCGTCACCCACAGTACTTCTTCACCCACCGAGGATACTTATTTATCTCCTCCACCCACAAAGGAGCACCCATTTTCTCCTCCGCCTATCAAGGATCCAGTAGAGATACCTTTATCTCTAGGTGATGATTCTCCATTAGCTACCAAAGATCATGTAGACCTACTTTCGACTTCTTACCCACGGAAGTCAAAGCTAGAAAATTTCCCATCTCTAAGACATATTTTACGGGAATTTCCATTAGGTCCTCATCAACCTCACCTATAAATGTGTTATTCTCATGCTTATCGATCACTTAGATTATGTGGATAGAGCCTTACTTTGGGGGTGTCTTCTACTTCCTGTCTCAACACAAATGCAGATGTCACTTGTTGACACTTCCACTATCTACCCAAAGATATTTCAACTAATCGAACCGAGCACAACCACCTCTATCAAAAATTCTTCCACGACACCCATCATAGCTCAACACACACCCTTACCCATAACCCAACATACATATAAATCCAAACCTACACCTACACCATCTTCCTTGGCTAAACCTATTACTACCTTAGGGGTTACCCCAACCACCAACCTTACTCATCTACCTATCAAACTAGATTTCGCTACATCCTGGATAGTCAAGACCAAACCTACCCCAACACCCAAACAGAAGAACCAAACCCATAGAATTCACACCCCAACTGCGTCAGTCATACCTTCATCACCTACACCCTTTTCATTCATCTTAGGACATCAACCTCCAAACACAGTCAAGAAACCTCCACTCGTCAATAAACCAAAAACACAATATCCCATTCCTTCATCACAAACCTCTAACATACCCAAGTGCCCAACATGACTTACACCCACACCTACAGCATCTTTAACCACCCATACCTCCAGTACCCTCAGCAACCTCTTCACTACCCACTACATTTCGGTCTTTGTCCTCACACCCCTTATGCAATCCACATCATCCCCTTCACAACACCTCTGTTATCCCCGTGGGTAACTTGCCCTCTTCCCCCTTCCACTTTTCCCTCTAGATATCGTACACCCATATCACCTTTACCCAAGAAGGTGCAACCCAAAGACAAAAATCTGCTACCCTCTAATAAGCTAGTCAAAACAGCCTTACACCCTCCTGCCCATTCATCTACCATACCCCTACCCAAGCAAACATGACCAACACCCAAGACCATGCCAGCACCCAAAACCATAACTCGACCCACTCTCCCTCTTGTAAAGACCATTCCTCAACAATCATTCACACCTATGCCAAAACCCACTTTCACTTCCCATTGCAACCCACTAGCAGGGTCCTTCTCCAAAATCTTAACCGACTTCCTTGAGACTTCTATCATAATATTACCACCGCTCAAACCTTATGACCCCCTCAAACCCAAGCCAAAAGGGTTTGATGACACTAAAATTTGCACCTACCATCGTGTGTCGGGCATGATGTGGAGAACTACAAGGCTTTGAAAACCATCCTTATCCAGTTGTGTCCTCCTAAAGCAAAATTTGACGATGATGACCTTCTTGATGAGGACCTCGTTTCACCTACACCCATTTCCACAGTCCTTCCCTCACTACCTACTCAACAACCATGACCTCCACCCCCTCAACTCTTAGAGCCACCCCAAGATTCAAAATTAACATGGTTCACATTAGAGAACTTGCCACACCATCACCTAAATGTCATTGCGCCCAACTCACTTCACAAGGATTTTCTCCCGATAGGTTTTTTCCCGTCATGTCGTTATACCACTCATCCTACACCTTCTCCATTTACCAACTCCCCTCAGATCAGCATGATCCATATTCTTTACCCGTGTTGAGAAGGACAAAGGTAAGAAAAAGGAAGCGACTCACTAACCAATCCTATACCAAACATACCATCTACACCCACACCTAAAATCACTATCTGCGCAGCCCCTTATATCCTATTTCTAATGTGGTCACACACCACGCGATGCTTAAACAACTACACCAATCCCCCTCAAAATGTCCTTATATAACCTCATCCAAACCTCATAATCCCATCGTCAAGCTCTCATGGAGGTCCTACAATCTATTGAGGTTCTACCTAATGACCCTACACCCGTTGTAGATCAATAATTTCCGTGCTTGTTACTTGTCCAAGTTAATGCACCAAACTAAACACAAAAACCCTAAAAACTCAAATGAAATCGATACCTGATAGATTGGATAAGATCCAAAGATGTAGATGGAGAGAATGCTGATGGAGACAAGATGGGCACACATGAACAATCCTGCAAAGTAGATCCAAGAAACTTGTGATGCACAAATCCTTGGTAGAAAAAGATGACGTTAGATGATATATGGGTGAAATGCCCGGAAAGCGGGTGCAGGAAGCAATGAGCTTCCTTGGTGGATGTCATTTCACATTTTCAATCAAGAATAAAGACATACATGATAAAATATGTAAGAAAATATTTAGGTTTTCTAATTAAAAACAACAGACAGAATGTAAAAACCACAGTAGAAACTAAAAGAAAGTAGGAAACTGTAAAAACAAAGCTGAAATTGTGTTACCTGAATTCTATATCTTTTTGTAGACTAGTCGGCGTTGATCAGACAGTGATCGGCATCATTTTTTTGGGTTGGCATCGATCAGATAGTGATCGGAATCGATTGTTTGGGTCAGCGTCAATCAGGCAGTGATCGGCGTCAATTGGACACACAGGTAGACAGAAGGCCAAAAAGTAAAAGAAGAAAGCAAACTAAGCAAAATGGATTAGACGTAAGACCAGATTACTGAAGATTGATTAGAAAGTAGAGATTGAAGATGGAAAAAGGGGATCTAAGGTAGAAATTGATGGATTCTAACCTGAAACGAAGAAATACCCGATCAGTGTCGATTTGGATAAACCGGCATTGATTAAAGACTAATCAGATTCGACCGGATTGGATCGGTGTTGATCGAAAGGAGATTACAGAAACTAACAAAGAAGAATACCTGAAAAATTCTTGATTGATGATTGATGATGACTAGGGTAGTTGTGGAGACCCGCAAGAGCTGTAGATATGCGAGATAGAGTAACAATGCACCTCTCAGGGATTAAACTACACAAAACTCACTCTCTTCCTCTGATAATCTCTTTAATCACTTAGAAAAAAGTAATCTCTAGGAAACCAGCTCTTCTAAATCTAACTAGAGAGGATCTCGGTCATAAATTTATAATCGGTGCCGACCAAGATAAAATCGGTGCCCCTTCGAAAAATTGGCACCACTCTAAAAAATCGGCACCGCTCGAAAACCGTGCCGCTCTCAAAAATAGATGCCGATCGGGAACAGACTCCCAAAGTGGTGAAAATGAAATGAATTGAAAGGATAAGAATATTATCCCTCTGACTCAAATACGAAAAAAATCCCACTGCATGATTTTAGGGGAGGAGAAATAGGTGGGATGGATGGATAAAAATGATATGGGAGGTTGGAAATTGATATGGGGTAGATAAGTAGTTGAAATAAATGTAGAAGATAGAATTACATGGTTAATGTTTAATTAACCATGGATGAAATATAATGGGGTGGAGAAAACTTAGGATAGGCCTCTAAATTAAATATTTAAGTAATACCCTAAGGGAGAAGTGGTGATATAAAGGTGCCCTGGGTTACCCGAGAGGATAAATGAACCCAGGGGACACTAAATTGGGTAACCAATTTTAGGTGTCTACAATTGCCCCTTTTGTCAAGTAACTTGTGATAAACAATGCCACGAGATTAAAAAAGGAGTTGGAAGAAATGAAGAACAATAATGATGTGATCCCCCTCAAACTAGGGATGGGGTGGCCCCAAATAGGCCAACCAATCCCGATTTTGAAAAAGGTAGATGAGAAAGAAGGATGCCCCAGTGAGATGTCTGGGGTAGATTTAATCATTGATGATGCACGTAAAAAAAAAAAAAGGGTAGCGACCTAAGGAACTCACATTGGTAGGGTAGACTAGACGGTCTTCATATGAGATGACGTAAGTGGCTAAAGACTGTGAGTTAAAGGTGATGCAACATAATAGCAACAACTAAAGAGTGACACATTGGTAGGGACAACTAGATGGCCTTGAACGAGATGATGTTAGTGCCTACAGACCCACTATCTTTAGGTTGTAAAAAATGTGAGTTACCCATGTACAGGGAAGAACTCGGAATGGGTGATAACACCAAAAATATGCACCGAAAGGTGAAAATAAGGTCATAACAATGATCAAATAAACAATCCAAGCATCAATGCTTAGACAAGAAGGATGAAGTGACGGCCTTGAGAGGATAGCCACCACGGAAATCGACATATGGCCACTATAGTGGACTTTGTAATAGAAGTACTATCAGACTAGGCAGAACAGGTGTGTTATGGGTGGCACATGCAAAAGATATAATGATGAGATGCCCCAGGAGGAATAACAAGAAAATTTGAGCCATGAGTGAGATGCACGTGAGGCTATGCAAGGCGATCAGGTACAAGTATCAAAAAGAAAGACGTAATGATGGTGGCAATGTGTGGCGCGTGGACACATGCATAAGACATGAGAACATGTAACATCCTCATTTTTATACATTAGAACAAGTAAATTTTTTTTTTTGATAAATGCTTCACGGTTCTAAATACATAATTTAGAACTCACAAATCAAAAACAACCATTCTCACAACAGAAAACCATATGCGGATGTAATGACTCCGAATACCTCCGATCTATTCATTCCATGACTCAGTAATCTACCGATCTATTCATGAGTATTAAGAGTTGGCGTTTTTATTTAACACATTACTCTTGTGGTTTTCTTCCCTAATCTAGGATTCAGAATGCTCTATCCAAGGAACCTATCTGAATAATTGTTACCATTATTCATCGGCATCTCATCCCTTAGACTAGGTGACTTAGGACAATGCAATCAGCAACTTGCGATACTTTGGCCAAAGATTTGAAACATACTGCTTATGTCTCGTATTCCTTGATGGCATACTCGTCAATCTGGAATACGTGCTTCACCCCATTCCCATATTATGTAGAATGTCTTATCTTGACTTCTATCGACTCTCTTGTCGCTAGTTATTCACTCAGGAACGGATTAGTAAGATGACAACGTTATAGGGATGCTCCCGAGGACTAGGGATACACTAACATACTGGGTCAACCCTAGTTAATCCAGTGTGTCAAGATACCCCAAGTCTCCTAGGGCAGCCTTATAACGTGACCACATTCCTAATCAGTCCCAGAGTAACTTGTTCGAGTTTAAGGTGTAAATCTTAACGATCAATGCAAAGGGTGTCGTCATAAGTCACCTACATTGTTGTATCTTCGAGAAGATCCTAATCTTCTTGAAGGTACAACCCTGCAGTTGACTTGTGCCATCAACCTTTAAATCCACCTCGAAAAGATCTACTTATTAATAAGTGTTACATACGTTGAGTTAAAATTACACTATAAGACGCTCCCTTAAGGTTAGTCTTTCCCAATCCCTGGGTTCCTCACCTTAGAATTACCTTTCTTAATAAAACCCATTACACAAGAGAAGTTATTAAGACTAGAGGTCCCATCAAGGAGTTCATAGAATATACATAATTCTAAATCAACGAAATTGGACAATAACCCTCAACCTTCACATGAGATTGCTAACCAAACCCTTTTTAGGTTTATATCAGTTCTCATAACTGAATTTATATCTTACTTATTAGTATCGAGATATAATGATTAAGAATCCAATTAAACGTTGTCTTGACTTAGATCAAGACTAGGAAGTAATAATTTATTCATCTCGTTTAGCTTCCTGCTCAGGTTTATTTTAACCTTAGCTTCCCGAAAGACAATGATCTAAGTTCCAATTTAGCTATAAATAGATCATAATAGAACTACTAAACAATCATAAGTATTCAGTCACATATCCTTGCAAGCTTGCTTAGATATTCACAAAAATCTCCAAGTTATACAATACTAACAATGCTCTCAAGATCATTCGAGCCGAAGAAGATCAAACCATCAAGATACGAATACAAACACATAAGTAACAAATATCTCTTTTCGTTCCTTTCAAGCTAATCAAATACATTTTATGCATTCATCATATTCGATACAATACTCAACAGCAAAAGAACATCTTTCTTCAAGTAGTACATTCAGAGAATCAAGTTGGATTTCATCATAAAACCAAATTAAACAATCTGAACATCTTAGCAGATTTGCGTGCCTTTACCACTTACGGCAATCATCTGCAAAAATTATCAACATGGGTCGGTTCGGTGGCCCGAGCATGATAAGCACTAAATCTTAAAACAATTGCAATCCACCAATTGTTTTCATTAAACAACTTTGTTTAAATGAAATTAATTCACCAAACATGTAAACATAGTTCAAACTATGCTCTTTTGTAATTCAAACATGACTATAACGCGTAACTCGTATTATAGTTACTAAATAGTCCTAGATACTTTTCATATATTTCTTCATAAATATTAGTGACCAAGAAGAACAAATGAATCCAAAACAACTATCCATCCGAATCCCAAGGACAAAGAAACATCGAGACAGAACCATTACATTCAACATACTAAAATGAATATCATAACAATTCATGAATCCATCGGTATGTTAAAACAATTCGAACAGCTTAGATAAAAATATATCAACATATACTTTACATCGAAGAGAAAGAAACCGAGACATTCGGATGTCCCTTCCAAACATGCTCATGAATGTACCGTCCACTTAAGAGTAAAGTAATCACATTATACACCTACGACTAAGCCAATGAGACCACGAAAAGAACCACAGGTTTCGTCAAAATTTAAATATAAAAATTTCATGTAGCTTACTAAGCAATACAGTAGCTCTCGCGACAAGCAATAGTAAGTAATCCAAACTTAACAGATTCAACAATTCCTTTTCATAACATTCAACAATATGAATATACCCATCGCCATTGTTTGACAGAGCACAACTTCATTCAACTAGGCAAATCCCAATAAATTTTTCCTCAAGGTTTCATTTGAAGTCGAGTTACTACAACATATAACAGGGTATCAAAAAATCGAGTTGATAAAGAAACCCCAACCTTTAATTCATCCGAATCGAATCAACATAACACAACGATGATAAGAAAGAGTCAAAACGATATGCATGCTCAAGCAAGGACTAAAATCGAGAATCGTGCCAACTCACACGGATATCATGGACTCCAACGATGCCAAATCCAACCAATACTTATATTAAAGGTTTAAATTGAAGTTGAATTCATATGACAACAATCAAGAATCTAAAAGTACTCACATAAAAACTTCTACAGAAGTTACAACATAAATTACCTTTCAGTGACTCCATCAAAGTCGATATCATTTAGTATTCATAATAAAACAACAGCATTCATAACCAAGCTTGACAGAAGTTTAAAATACTAGATACATTTTAAGGACTCTCACTGAGTCAATATCGACCGTAATCACAACTGGGCTTACACAGAAGTAGAAACACCAGTTACATATCAAGGACTCCAACTAAGTCCATAACAACAATATTCACAACTGAGATTATTCAGAAGAGAAAACATAATATACGCTTCGAGGATTAAAAGGAGTCTTACCCATGTAGTATTCTTCAAATAAACTTCTACAGAAGTAGAAAGATACAAGATACATATTAAATTCAAGAATTCCAACCAAAACAATAACATACCGTATTCACAACTAAACTCCTACAGAAGTAGAAACGTATGGCATTCACGACTAACTTCTACATAATCCAAAATACAAGATATATATATATATATATTAAGAATTCCAACAGAGCCAATAATAATAAGTATTCACAACCATGCTTATACGAGAATTGAAACACCTAGGTTACATTTCCAGATCTCCAACTGAGTCAATAAGCATAGTATTCACAAATAAACTTCTACAGAAGTTGAAAGATACAAGATAAATATTAAATTCAAGAATTCCAATTATACCAATAACATACAGTATTCACGACTGAACTCCTACAGAAGTAGAGACGTATGATACCTTTCCAGGACTCAAAAAGGAATCGAACCCATATAGTATTCTCGATTAAACTTCTACAGAAGTTAAAAATACTATCTATTCAAGGATTCCAACAATATCCAATAACATACAGTATTCACGGCGATACTTCTTCAAAAACCAAAACATATTTTCATTTCAAGAAGTCCAACAGCAACAATAACATATAATACTCACGACAAAACTTATAGAGAAGTCGAATATACTGTACATTCAAGGAATCCAACAGTATCATTTTCAACCATGAAAAACAACAAAGTATCGACTGAAGTCTGAATCAAACAAGAAAACAATTCATGGACTCCCACAGAACCGAATTCGTATATTTTCCTTGCAAGCATTTCTACAAAATCTAACCGAAATGCAAAACACAGCAAGATAGTACAACAGTTCGAAACACAATGCACACCCATCAAGGGTTCACTTGAAAAATCGAGCCAGTAAGAAGATACAACAAACTAATTCATACAAAGCTACCATAAAAACCAACTGAACCCAAAAATCATCTGAACAGAGTTGTTCTAATGAAATCATTTGAAGGAAAGCAAGATTTTTAAAAGTTAGGGCCTAACATGCCTGGTAATGTTGCTTAAAAATCTGAAGAAGACCACTGAAAGAGCTCGAGCCTTCTCCTCTTTTTCCACGTTAGATTCAACAATAATTTGTTATTTCCATGCCTTATAAACTTTCCTCGACAGAGAAAAGAGCTAGTTATTCTCATAGTTTCCATGCAACACCAAGTAGACTGGTTCGAAGAACCAGTGATCAAACAGAGAGAAAACCGGAGCGCATGAAAACCCAAACAAACAACCGGTTTTCCATTTTGCATGTCTTCCCGAGAAATCTGAGCTCGGAGACCGAGTTCATTAATTGCATTAACTCCAAATTTCTCGCTCAATCTCCATTTCCACCGACCACCATAGTTGTGATGGACAAAAACAAATCAAAGACCATTTCTAAATTTGGTGACTCGCCATGTCGGCCTCGATGGCCGTTTGAAACCTCCGCTAATTCCTGTCCTTCATGCTTATCTCCTTCATTTAATGCCATAGAAACTACCGCCCATGGCTCACACCCCTTCATAGGTCCCCTTCCTCCACTAACATTAGTTAGGTTAGAAACATAGGTTAGATCATAAGGTGATACTTAGTCTAGCTTCCTTAGTGCTAGGTTGCTAACTTTAGGAACTTGTAGCTTATAGCTTAGGGCTAGGTTAGATTAACACTAATTCAATCACTTAGGTTATTAACCTTAATAAATCCAGTTTAGGTCTTAACGATTAAAATCATTCAGTATAAGAACCAAAAATATACATTCACGAAAAGGATTCATTCCAACATTGCTAATAAGCTAGTAGTATAAATGTATCTGAATTTATTACCTGGCCCACGATCAAGACCTTCCTGATTTTACGATATCGGAAACCAATTCATTTAACATGATCAGCCTGAGTTAGACTCCGGAATAGCTTATTCAACGCATTCAGACCTTGCAACCTTCGTAAGGTCTATAATTTTTGTTTGTCCAGAATAACTTAAAGCATCTCTTGGATCAATGCCATTGATCCAAGGCGAAATCTTATAGATGGATAAATCCACAATTCATTCCGAGATCGATTAAACTCAGGTGTAAAAATGAAAGAAATAAAAGAGTCCAAGCATATCCTGGCTCAGTCAAAGATCTTCAAATGCAAAGAAGATACAGTCCATATCAAGCATGACTTCACAATCAAAGGAACACATCCTTTTACGAAGAAATCATATATCAACACTTGAATGCTCGGAAGAAGTAACAACGGTTCGAGTGTTACAAAACAAATGAGGATGAAGCACGTCCTGGTAGGACTAGAGGACAAAATATGTCAAAATAAACCCAATCGGCACTGATGGGATCCAATCGGCGTCGATTACCCCTAATCGACGTCGACCAAAAAAATTGGCACCGATCAAAATAATCGGCGCCAACCGCTCCAAAACCTATAAGTATAGAAAAGGTGAATGGTAACGATTCATTTGCACTATGACGATTGATTTAGAAAAAGTCAAAAATTGAATTTGAGCAACATGGAAGCCTCCGGAAGTGGTTAGAAGAGGAAGAGGACACGACTAGGGGTAAGTGAGCCTTCCTTAGCTTCGTACATTTAGCATTTTGTTATTTTTTCATGTTTTTTTGTAGGAGGCAAGAGGGCTTTTTAGCACTTTGCCTCGTAATCGGTGTCGATTGAAAAATAAGCACCGATTAGAAAATGATCGGCGTTGATTGTAACATAATTGGTGTTGATCGTCAAGTAAACTACACCGATTGGCATGAGTCGGCGCCGATTGAAAAAAACGTAACATTTTTAATTTTTGAGAAAGATTTTGATGAAAATTTAATGATGTGGATTTTCATAAATATGAAACTAATGACGATGTTTGATATCATGTAGGTACGAGAGGTGCTACACATGTGGGATGGTATTCCCAAGCTACTGGAGAACATACTACCATATGTGACAGATGTTGAGTGGCATCATCTAGAGTTATCCAGACTAGGGGGTTTCCATTATTATAGGCGGGTACCTAAGATATAGAGCTCATGCGAGCATTGGTGCAGCGGTGGGATAGCCAGACCTACACATTTTGGTTTTGGATGGGTGAGATGACCATCACCCATGAGGACATCTATAGGATCCTTAGGTTACCGATTACAAGGGACCTGATAGAGATCACCCCATGAGAGCAAAGCAGAGGAGGTCCCCGATGCGATTCTATGGGGACAGGCGCGATGATCTTTGAGATAATGTACAGGGATGTTAGGATAGCCTCACAGTATTGGTAGGATGACCCCAGGAGTAGATTGATAGCCCTGATCCAGATGGCTATCTCATACTATGCATTACCAAATTCTAGAGGTGGACGAGTTCCCACTACTCCTACTCATCTGTCTCTGCTATATCCTAGAGTTCATGCAGGTGTTTGCATTTGTTGATGCATTACTAGCATAGATATATCATGAGCTATGGATGTATACCACGGGCAGGTGGATTGGGATAGACATGATTTTTGTGCTCCATTGTTGGGCATATGAGCATATATAAGTGATCAGGCCATTTGGGCTTCTATGGATGCCAGGAGCAGGGGGATTCCTTAAGTATGGATTCTGATGATGGTGGGCAGACATGGCCCCAGGAGATACAGGGAGATATGTAGAGTGGTATTCAGAGATATTTAGGACTTTGACACCAGCATAGGTGATATGGAGACCACACAAGGTCTATCCAATATGGGCTGGATAGGACGCCCATCTAGTGGAGATTAGACGCAGCAGGGTGGTCAGGGGCCATAGGCCGAGCTCTTAGAGTGAGTCCCATTTATACGGGTGATGAGGTAGTTTGGTTTGATTCAGATCATCTTGACTATATATACACCATACCGATGGGATAGCAGGGAGACAGACCCGCCTATACTAATCCCAGAAGATCTACTCAGGAGGCCCCACCTCCCACAGATGATGATGATGATGTAGGAGTGGATGAGGGCTATGAGGCATGGTACCATGTGGAGCTGCCATGACATCTCCCGGTAGTTACAGAGGCAGACGAGGAGCATCTGGTAGTAGCACTAGAGTGACTTGAGGGATACCATGCTGCCTTGACATAGACACACCAGGATGCCCTCGAGGAGACTAGGACTTTGACAGAGGAGATGGAGACCTTGATACAGGAGAGAGACACCACTCATCAGGATTAGGATACAACGATCCAACAGAGAGATCACTATCACAGGCACAGAGAGGCCCTCAGGGCCAAATATGGTGATACAGGCACCACCTCAGAGTCAGGGGCATAGGGTGCGGTAGCAGGAGGACCACCACTATCAGCAGCGCCATTGCGAGCACCCGGTATGGTGAGTTTGAGTACCTATCAGGCTATCCTTTCCAAGGTGAGATATTATGAGGATGCACTGACACAGTACACCCTGGATGTGCTTTGGTATGGAGCGAGGAGGAGGACAGTGATAGGCTGCCTCTGGCAGTGCCTCGGAGGGTGCGAGCACCAAAGGAGATCAAGGAGGTGGCGGGGCCATGCTAGCGGGCATTTCTAGCTTTGTTGGAGATGTTTAGGAGAGACAGCCCGGTTTTGAGGAGGCGGGAGGAGATAGTGTTTTCCACCTATCTAATTTTACCATATAGATGTGATATATTGTAGAGATATACTGATGTAGCCTCGAGGTGAAAGAATTTTTTTTGATACAATGTATACGGCTTGATTGGAAGCCATAAATTCTTTTGTACAGACATATATATGTATATATATTCATCATTTTGTGTTATGTGATTGGATTCATGCATTTAATTTCGATAGATAGGGATGGATGTTATGGATAGATGTTATGTAATTTTTATGGATATAGATGAATGTTATAAATGATAGATGAATAAATGTGATTTGATTGAATTAAATTAACATGTTTAAGATGTCAATTCAATTAAATGATATAGATAGATGGATTCACATGTGTTTTTAATACATGCCTTTTTTGATGACATTATATGAGATGAATAAGATGAGCATAGATAGATGATAGACTTGATTGAGTAAATTAACATGTTAAATGTCAATTTAACTGGATGAACAACAAATAAACATGGGAAATGTCTTTTGTGAAAGAAAGTGATGTAATGATATTATCCCTTAGAGATAAAAAGCACTACACCTAGATAGGAAAAAGAATGATAAGTTAGGCCCCTAACCAACCATAAATAGAGACCTTGATGGTAAATTGAAAGATAATGCACACAAGGCCATAGATGCAGATAAAACAAACCTAACACTAGTTAGTCGCAAACCAAATCTAGGAGGTAGATAAGGACGTGAGATAAGTATACATCTCGTCAAAACATGTGAAGGATTAAATACGTGCCCATATGGGGAAAACAAGATCTTCATATGATCGAAAAGGTCTCATAACACAGCTTCATGATTTTTTTCTTTTGATAGAAAAGTAAATTGATCAATGTGGGAAGTTTGCTAGATATAGAAAGACTGATCAATATGGGAAGTCTTTCAGAAATGCTAAAAAGTGAAAAAACTGGCCAATGGAGGAAGTTTGTTACTATAAAGGCTGAAAATGCCATAAAACAAACGACCATCCTTCAAGGGAGCTGATCGTATTTTGATTTTGATGGTAGCCATCCTTCAGGAATGGTCTATATTTTTATTTTATTTGATAAGGCATGGATAACTATCCTTCGAGGGATCGATCTATCTTTTGGGACTAGGATAACGTCTCTCTTTTTTTTTGAGCTTTGGAAGAAGCGAGTTTATACCAGATAGATCGATAGAGGGAATAAAACGTATACAAGCACGTCTGATTCCCCAAGTAGATTTGATCAAGATGAATACCTAGGGAAGATGAAGTAGTGATTAAGGTATTCCTACTATGATAAGGAACAAAACCGTAAGGAAAATGCCATGAGTAGAGCCACAGTACTCATATTTAAGGTATAAAATAAATAACGCGGAGAACCACATAGTGTCGAATCACTACAAAATACATGACTGGTTGAATATGGATAAAAGATCTGTTTTGCGACTAAGATCGTGTAAGATAGATTTTAACAGTAGAAGGGCCTTAGATGCAAAGCATTAAGAGGCTCCATTTCAGGTATACCATCCATGGAAGACAGGCGATAAGCCCCGGACCCGTACTTATGAGTGATAACATATGGTCCCATCCAGGTTAAAGTAAACTTACCACGTTGACTCCGCCCAGTAGTGACATTTTGGTTTTCTTTAAGAACAAGATCACCAACTTGGAAGTCACGCTGCTGCAAATGCTTGTTATAAGCATGCTTGACATGCTCAAGATAGACTTGATGATGTTCAAGAGCATTGAGGCAACGTTCATCTAACAACTCAAGTCGTGCTGCAGACTTTGATGATAGTCCTCAACAGAAAAACTCTCCGAGAGAGATGCGAAGGGAGGAATATGGACTTCATAAGGAAGGACAACCTCGGACCCATAGATGAGAGAGAAAGGAGTAGCACCGGTAGGGGGTATGAATGCTAGTCCGATAAGCCCAGAGAGAAAAAGGGATGTGTGAATTCCAATCCCTACCAAACTGACTAGTTACCTTTGTGAGTATATTACACAAAATTTTATTAGAAGCCTCAGAACTTGGCCATTAGATTGTGGATAGTATGGAGAAGAAAAACTAAGTTTAATATTGAAAGTGTCACAAAGGTTCTGTAAAAAAAAAAAATTTAAGGACTTGCCATTGTTTGTAATGAGTTTATGAGGAACACCAAAGCGAAAAACGATGTCTTTGATAGACAAAATCAACAATAAGTTTAGCTTTGGTTGATGAAAGTGGAATAACCTCCACCCATTTAGTGAAGTATTCTATGGCAGTAAAGATAGAGTGATTTCACTTGAAGAGCATGGATTGATGATTCCAACGAGATCATGACCCCATTATGAAAAAGGCCACAAATCCGTTGCGGGTTACAGAGGCCCGGGTAGGGATATGTGTGAGATTAGCGTGTTGTTGACACTTGACACATTTCTTGACATATTTGCAATAGTATTGATTAAGAGAAGGCCAATAATAACCTAAACATAGGATGCACTTAGCCATGGCCAAACCACCAAAGTGTCCACCACAGATACTGTCATGGACCTCTTGAATGGCTTTAGATGATTTAGGGGTTTTGAGGCACCGAAGAAAAATACCATCAAAGCCACATTTGTAAAGGATTCCACCTAGAATAGTATAGCAGTTTGTGCATTGGATAAAAGATCTTCTGCCATTGGAAGTCAGATATGGAGGAAGCACTGAATGGGATAGATAATAAAAAATGTGCTGATACCACTCATCTTGAGTGTCGGTTGTGACGACGTTGATTGAAGTCAACTACCTGAGATGAGATGGTTGGTCTAAACATTGAACAACCACATAAAGTTGTGAGTCTTCAGTGAATGGAGGAATAAGCAAGGCTAAAGAAGCCATCGTATCCACAAATCAGTTTGTAGTGTGAGGAATATTTTGGATAGTAAATTTATTGAAAGATTGAAGTTGAAAGAGAACGATATTGCGATATTTTTGAAGGATATCATTTTTGTACTTGATAAACACCAAAGTGACTTGATTAACGATGAGTTCGAGTCACCAAAGATGTCGATATGGTGAGTGCCGATATTAATGGCATTTTGAAGACCCAAAACAAGACCTTAATACTCACCATATTATTGGTACATTCAAAGTTAATCTTGTTTGCAACAGGATATGTGCACCCCAAGAAGGAATCATTACGAAACCTATGCCTCCCCTTTGCACGACACTTGGACCCATCAAAGAAGATTTTTATTTTAAATGGAGACCGACCAAAATCAATTTGTTAGAGGTACTCGTTTGGGAATTAAGTGAGGGGACTTGAGTGTCTGGAAGAGGAGTGTCGGCTAATTGATCCACAATGACCTAACCCTTGATAGATTTTTGCGAGATGAACTTGAGGTTAAACTCATGTCATGAGCATGAGCCAATGAGTGATACAATCATTGTGATAAGGTTTCGCATGCATTGTCTTTAGTGGATTGACACTTGTAACAATGCAGGTTTTATGATTAAGGAGGTAATGATGAAGTTTAGAAGTTGCGAAGAAGAGAGTAGAAAAAAATTGATCTTTGGAATAGCGTGTTTCATACTCATGAAGAGCGCGACTAATATACTAGATGGCCTATTCTTTACCATTAGCATCCTGATGCAAGATCATGGCTCCCAGAGTATGGTCAATCATAGAAATATAAATATAGGATGGTTCCCCCTCGCGTGGAGGTGTAAGAACAAGTGGAGAAAGAAGATAAGCTTTGAGATCATCAAATTCTTTTTAGAAATGCTCATCCCATTCAAAATGAATGTTTTTATGGAGGAGATGATGAAAAGGTTGACAACGGTCTAAAAGCTATGAGATAAAATGATGCACTGATTGAAGGCATCCTTGAAGACCACAAAGTTGCTTTAAGTTGGAAGGGGGAGGCATCTCAAGGATAGCCTTTATTTTTTTGGGATTGACTTCAATGCCCCTAATAGAAATGATAAAGCCTAAGAGTTTACTAGTGAGAATTCCAAACACACATTTAGATGGATTTAGGTGAAGACAAAAACAAATGAGTCTCTTAAAGAGAGGCACAAGGATGAGAAGATGATCTTGATGGCATTTGGAGTTACTTGAGGAGGTCGTTGACGTAATATTCTACGATTTTGTGTAAAAGGTCATGGAAGATGTAGGTCATTGCACGTTAATAAGTTTCTCCCACATTTTTAAGACCAAAGGGCATGAAATGATAACAAAAAGTCCCCCAAGGGGTTATGAAGGAAGTCTTATGCTGATCCTCTGGTGTGATGAGAATTTGATTATACCTAGAGAAACCATCCATCAGAGAGAGCATCTCGTGACCTACAGTTAAATCCACAAGTTGGTCGATATTAGGTAGAGGAAAATCATCTTTTGGGCAAGCGAGATTAAGATCTCAAAATTCGGTGCAAATTCAAATTTTCCTAGTAGCTTTGGTTATTGGTACTACATTTGAAACCCATTGTGGATAGTTAATGTATTGGATGAAGTTGGTGGAAAGCAAGCACTGCAACTCTTCTTTGATGAGGAGAGCTACACGAGGATGCATCTTACGCAGTTTTTGTTTAACTGGTTTGATGTCTGGAAGAGTAACGATATTGTGGACCACGATATTAGGATCGAGGCCTGGCATATCTTCATATGACCAAGCAAACGCTTGGCAATGGTGGGAAAGAAAGGCGGTGAAGTCTCCCAACTTTTGTGGGCTAAGATATTTTCCGACCTTAATGATGCGAGGGTCTTTAGAAGTCCCTATATTAAGGTCAACAGTGGCTTCATTGAGAAGTGTAGACATGTCAGAAGGAATGGTTTTAGGAAGATAAGAATCCTCTGCCCCCAGATAGGTAAGGACAGAATCATCATCCGCACAATGGATAGTATTGATAGTGGGAGAGTCATCTCCAACTATTTCGGGGAAGACTAATGGTATGGAAGTGGATTTGCCATTAGTCTTATAGGTCAGTGGACCTAAGGAAATGGTATTGACTAAAAAAAATTTAGGCAGGATGGAAATGGTGTCATCCACATCAAGTGATGCTTCCGACCTAATGGGAGAAGATGGTTCCTCAATGGAAAGAGGCTCATCGAGAATGGTGACGGTGGCTTTCGAGAGAGGTTTGAACCCTAAACCAAATTTTTGATGTGGTTTAAGAGTTGGAATGGATGCAAGGTCATGCACACCCTGCTCATACTTTCCCAGGCCAAAGCCTTTCCATGCGCATCGATATAGATAAGTTTTTACGAATGTGGGATTATGTAGACAATCAAACCCCCCGAATAGGGTTTGGCTCTAGGAGGAGAATCGGATGATAGTCGGGTGTATCAAGACCACCGTAGATGAAGTTAGTTTGTTGATTAGGAAAACCAATGGTGATAATGTGGCCAAGATCTGGTTGATATTCAGGTTGTTTATCTAGCCTACCATACTCATTAGGTTTGAGATGGGCATCAAAAGAAAGAAGAGGAAGCTCTCCTAGCGAAAAATGCTGCAATGTTTCTTCTAGATTTTGTAGATCTGGTAGTTTTTTCATAGGTATGGAAGAGGATGAAGCCTTGTCAGAAGAGTTAGCTTTCTCTTTTGGAGGGTCGGAGCCATGTGGTCATGTCACATTGTGCGGATGGGAAAGGATCTCCTGGATGAGTATAGATTTTTCCCTCATACTGATATTTTATGCATCGATGGAGGGTTGATGGAACACAGTGCATTTTACAGATCCAAGAGCGTCTGAGGATCATATTGTAGTGGAATTTTCCTTCAACAATGTAAAAATATCGTGAAGCGATTTCTTGCCTACGAATGGGTAGGACCACGATTCCTAAAGTAACACCAAATGTGATCATTAAATGATCGAAGGGTGAAAGGCGGTGGTGACATTACGTTCTTTGGTAACTTAAGTTGCTCAAATGTGTGGGAGGAAATGACATTGATTGCAACACCAATGTCGATCATAGTGTGTTTTAACGTAGTGTTGTTGATTTGAATTGTAATAAAGAGAGGAGCCTCTAAATCCTCAGAAGAAAGGGGAGGAATTTCAGAATCCTCAAAGGAAATGGTGGTTCATGATATATTCAATCCAATAACCTTCTCAAAAGGTCAGGGGCTCATCTCGAATCCACTGCGATACGGAAAAAATTATCGATTAGAACCCGCAATCTTGGGGAGATGATTGAATGAGATTAAAAAGAGACATTTTGATTGGAGCATGGGTGAGTTGTTTCATAACACTCTCCTCAACTGACACGAGAATCTGAGCCCGAGGTGAAGCATGAATAGAGACCCAAGGTCTCGGGGCTGATGAGGAAGGAGGAACTCCTTCAAGGGTAGTAGAAATGACAACCCGTGGTTGAGAGGCTGTAGAAGATGATGGATTATCATACTATTGTGCTCTAGTGGCGATATGAATTGTGTCAATTTGAGAAGGTGGAAGATTATCCGGAGTGGTATCAATAGAATTAGAGGCCTGAGTAGACCGTTCAGGCTCAGATGTAGTTGGGATGACAAGAGACACTTGTTCCTCCTCTTCTTCCAGCAGAAGATCACTTTCTTCTAAGAGGTTGTTAACGACAGATTGAAGGGCTTTACATCCCTCGGTGTCATGACCTAGAGTGCGATGGTAAGAAAAAATCAAATCAGAGTTGAACCATGAAGGTTTTACTCCTTTGGGATTATAGGGTTTGATCGGAGGAAGAGATATAGATGAATATTGGATAAGTTGGTGAAGGATTTCAATATATAATCTAGTAGATGAAGATGAGGACAGAGATGACGAAGACACCTCTTTAGCCTTAACAGACTACTGAGGTAAAAGAACCTGCATATCTAGTTTGACAGTCTTTTTAGAGACTATTTTGCTTTTCTGGACATTGGGAGAAGCAACCTTAGGTGCTTGAGATGGAAGCAAGTGAGGCAAGATTGATTTTGGTAGAGGAGGAGCTCCTAAGATAGATTTTGAAGATGATGAAGATGCGTAAAGTGTTTTGGTCTTTGGAGATGGAGAAGGCTGCTTGGCCGAAATAGATGATGATTTAGATGGGGAAGAGCTCCCAAAATAGACTTGATAGGAGGCACAAAGGGTGCCTTGGATTTTTGTGACGAAGATGATGGTTACGATAAAAGAGGTGACGCCTTTCGAGGGTAAATCCATTTACGAGGCACCAATGAAGATGGTGCTATAAAAGAAGACACCTTTTCAGTGGATAAATCCAATATTTTATGAGGTGTAGAGAGGGATTTTTGAGGGAAAGCACCAAGAGTCTTGATGGTCTGAAATATTGGTTTTCCCTTTTCAGGGATGGTGACAACTTCGACCGCATACGGTGATTGTAACCATTTCGGAGGAAGTAGAGGAGATGATACTGATGATGTAACCCTAGGCTTAAACTCCAATTGTTTATGTCTGAGTCTAGGAGTCAGAAGTATAGGTGTCGATGCTATCTCTTTAGATGTTTCCTTAATAGGAAAGGAAGCACTGATGGTGGAAGAGGTAGGAAATGAAGAAGCTGTCTCTTGTGAGGAAGATACTTCAGATGCAGTAATTGTGGGTGTAATTACTATAGGAAAAGTGATAGGAAGGGTTAAGATTGAGGATGCTTCCGAAGGCATAGAAGTTGGTATAACTATGGGTACATTAACCAAAGGCATTGTTGCAAAAAAATGGGAGCGACAGAAGTAGAAGTATCCATAGTGGGAATTTGAAGGGATGTAAATGACTCAAGCACCAAAAGAATATCTGATGATGAGACAGATGAAGATGACACTATCTCAGGTATAGGTGGAAGATTAGAAGGTGAGGCAGAGGGAGACGACTCTATTTATAATAAAGGAAGACTCGAAGATGGACCATCTGAGGATGGTGGAATCTCAGAATTTGAAGGAGTGGAGGAGAGTCCCGATTCAGTCGACATGTTTGTAGATGATTCGAATTAGAAGAAGAACCATTAGTAGAAATGAAGCTGATAGTATGAGTGTTTGGTTTTTGAGACCCTAAAGCGTCATTTTTCAGGGAATGATTTGGAAAAGGCTATTTAAAAACATCAAGCACTTGATTTGGGGGAGCATTTGGGTTATCCAAAATGAGCTTGCCTTTATCAATGAATTTTTGGACAAGATTTTTGAAGGTCTGACATCATTCAATATCATGGCCTTTACTTCTATGATAACGAAAAATTCATTTTCATGATACCAGAATGGCCGTTCTTGGCTCTCATAAAAATTTCTAATAGGGGGAAGTTCGATCATGTGAACTTCCAACATTTTTTCTAAGATAGAAGCATATGATTCCCCCAATGAAGTAAAAGATCGAGATGACGAGGGAGGTCCTTTTCAATAAGATGAAGAGTCTCTCCGAGGTGTTTGATTAGAATTGTTATCAACTCGTGATGTTTTTAATACGATAGCATTGGTGGACCCTTGATTCTTTTCTTTGTTATAAGTGGAAGGGTTTGATTTCGTAAATCGAGAAAAATCTGGTTTAGATTTAGAACGAAGTTTTAACTTCCCTTGTTCAATGGCACGAGACTCAAGTTTGCATGCCATTGTAAAGGCTTCTTTAAATGTATGAAATGTTTGAATCCTTAAAGTGGAAGAAATATGATTGGCGCAAGATCGAGTAAACAACTCGATTTGTTGAGATTGAGGGAGGGATAAAGACATTTGATTTATTATTCCTCTCCAACGATCAACAAAGTCTGTAATAGACTCGTCATCAAATTGATTAATGTTATAAAGATATGTAATCAAGATCTTATGTGTGATGTTTATTGAGAATTTTTTAACAATCATTTGAGATAATTGAGAGAAAGAAAATAGAGAGTGTTGTGGTATTTTATTGTACCAGTCTAAAGCGGGGCTTGCTAAAGAAATAGGAAAGGTATGGAGCATAAGCTCTTGATCCTAGACTATAAGGTAGTAAGCATGCTTGAATGCTTGCAGGTGTTGTTGAGGATCGTCCCGACTATGAAATTTTGAGAACATAGGAAGTTCCCATTGGGGAGGATAAGGCTTAAAATCCACCGATGGATGAATCGGTTCATTAAATACTTCTTCAAAAGAGTATGAAGGGCAAGCCCCTTTAGTGGAGGCTTCTAGTGCGTGATTTTCTTGAAAATAAGTTGGACGATGTCGAGTTGAGGAGGGTCATGTTGGTATGTCCCGTATAAGAATCAAATGGTATGTTCTATCGAGGCATTAATGGGGATTCATCTACTGATTAACGGGATCATAAGAGGAATAACCGGCATTCTCGGTGATGCCTAACATGGTATTTGTTATGAAGGAGCCTGAGTATAAATAGGATGTGAGATGAGAAGTGGTTGAGAGAAAGGTGGTTGAATGAAAGATGGGGCCTATGATTGGTGGGTTCCTACACTTGCCAACCCGAATCAAGATGGATTGAGGAATGTGGGTGTTGATTTGACTTGATATGGTGGGGAACAAACCACAGAATGAGGCTTTTACTTCCGAATTAGTTATTAGGGGTGCCGATGCCAAAGGATGGGTAAAGGTCACTTGTCATTTAGAGCATTAGAAGAAAGACCAACTAGAGGATGAGAAGGAGGAACCGACTGACTCATAGGAGGGGGTTGGTTCACAGAGAGATACTGACCCTGAGACGTAATAGATGGCATAGAAGAATTAACAGCAATTTGTGGGAGCATGGACACACTCATCATAGCTGAAGAAGAGGGCCTCTCGAAAGTAGGTTGTGGGTTATCCGAGGCATCCAGCACTGGGATAGGCAAGGTCATTTGAGAACCAGTCAACATGGTCGGTGGAAGAGAAAAAGGAGGCATAGATGTGCCACCTTCTTTCATGGTTCGAGGCGAGAAAAATCATGCTAACTGCTCTATAAAATCCTAGGATGGCTCATGAGAATAATCATAAACTTGCTAGATTGGAGGTCCCTGATCAGATATGTGAGTAGATTTATGCACTAGGTACTCCATAAGGGCTACCGGGTTGTGGTCAAGGAGTGCCTAAAATTTAGGATCTCTACGAGGAACATACTCTATATCAGAAGCAGATGACACCTTTAAAGGACTGGGGGAAGCTGGTCATGATGGGATCACTTTAGGATGATAGAAAGGATTATATGACCAAGATGGGGAACCAACTAATAACAGTCCTGAAGAAGACCCGAGGGGTGTCGAAACATCCACATTAGTGGTGGTCTCGAGATGAAGAAGAGGCTAGTTGAGCCATTTTTCTAGATTGTGACCGGGTGATTACCGTCATAAACAAGCAAAAACACAGAAAAAGATTGACCTAACTGATGCACAAACAATTCAAGCAGCGTAGGTGATTATCTCTTTTAAATTTTCATGCCTTTTAAGAAAGAAAATGTTTGGGATGGTTTTTTAGAACGGGGACTACTCAATTGGCCAAACTAAGGAAGGTTTGGGGAATGTTTTGCTGAGGAGTCTCGAAGGAACTTCAGTAAAAGAATAGTACGTGGCTTGATATAGGATCTACCCCGTACTTCACACACCACCGTGATAAGGGAGTCGGGTTCTTTGCCAATATATACCAAAACTTCTATGAATTTATAGCGCGGCCTGAGTACTGCGTAGGCTCTTCCTCTTAGATGTCACTTCCAAGTAGGCAAGGCCAAGGAAGGAGTTTTGTTTAAATGCTTTATACCTAGTGATTTTGGCTTTGTGTGCAAGGGTGAAAAATAAAAATCAAATAGTGTCACTACCGATTTTGATCAATTTTCCAACCTATTTAGAAAACTAGATGAAGAACATACAACAGAAATGACAAAGAAAAATTTCTTTTTAAGCACTAAAACCGAAGTGTTTGATTTCAATGAAGACAAGTCAAACAAGTTCTTTCCCAATGTGATTAATTCTTTTTAAGCACCAAAACTGAAGTGTTTGAGTGTGATAAAAACAAACAAACAAATTCTTTTTAAGTTCTTAAAAAGGAGAAAACACCAAAAAAGAAATACTTGTAGATTTAGCTCTCCAAGGTGTGTGACTTCAAAAAGAGCGTTGTTGAGCTCTTCCCCTCGAGAAAAATCCCGTGAACAAGAAAACCGCTCCGCGAGAAGCGGGGTTAAGCAGAACACACAACAAATCTAACAAGATACTAGTGGAAAGGAAATTTCTATTTTAAGAAACTAGGAATGAAAGAAGCAAAACCGAAATGATGAAAGGGAATGCTTAAGAGAAACTAATGAAAAATCAGTGAAGAAAAAGAACAAAAGCTCAAAATTGGAAAAGAAATGAACTTACTAACAAGGAATTTGGTTCAGTCCCACCAGTGTGTGCGAATGTAGATCAAGAATTTTTGTGCTTATTACCTATCCAAGTTAATGCACCAAACTAAACACAAAAACCCTGAAAAACTCAAATGAAATCGATACCTGATAGATTGGATGAAATCGATACCTGATAGATTGGATAAGATCCGAAGACGTATATGGAGAGAATGTCGATGGAGACAAGATAGGCGCACATGAACAATCTCGCAAAGTAGATCCAAGAAACCTACGATGCACAAATCCTTAACAGAAAAATATGACGTTAGACGATATATGGGTGAACTGCCTGGAAAGCGGGTCCAGGAAGCAATGAGCTTCCTCGGTGGATGTCAGTTCACATTTTCAATCAAGAATAAAGACATACATGATAAAATATGTAAGCAAATATTTAGGTTTTCTAATTAAAAATAGCAGACAAAATGTAAAAAACTGCAACAGAAACTGAAAGAAAGTAGGAAACTGTAAAAACAAAGCTGAAATTATGTTACCTGAATTATGTATCTTTCTGTAGATTGGTTGGCGTCGATCAGATAGTGATTGGTGTCATTTTTTTGGGTTGGTGTCGATCAGACAGTGATCGGCATCGATTGTTTGGGTCGGTGTCGATCAAGCAGTGATCGGCGTCGATTGACACACAGGCAGACAGAAGGCCAAAAAGTAAAAGAAGAAAGCAAGCTAAGAAAAATGAATTAGATGTAAGACCAGATTACTAAATATTGATCAGAAAGTAGAGATTGAAGATGGAAAAAGGGGATCCGAGGTAGAAATTGACGTATTCTAACCCAAAAACTAAAGAAAGACCCGATCAGTGTCGATTTGGATAAACCGATGTTGATTAAAGACTAATTAGATTCTACCGTGACCGGATCGGTGTTTATCAAAAGGAGATTACAAAAACCAACAAAGAAGAATACGAAAATGCTTGATTGATGATTGATGATGACTAGGGTAGCTGTGGAGACCTGTAAGAGTTGTAGATACTGTGACATTGTAGTAACAATGCACCTCTTAAGGATTAAATTGCACAAAACTCACTCTCTTCCTCTTATAATCTCTTTAATCACTTAAACAAAAGTAATATATGGGCAACCAGCTCTTCTGAATCTAACCAAAGAGGATCTTAGGTTGTAAATTTATAATTGGCACCGACCGAGATAAAATCGGTGCCGCTCAAAAAATCGGCGCCAATCAGGGAACAGACTCCCAAAGTGGCGAAAAGGAAATGAATTGGAAGGATAAGAATATTATCCCTCCGACTCAAATACGGAAAAATCCTTTGCATGATTTTAGGGGAGGAGAAATAGGTGGGATGGATGGATAAAAATGATACGGGAGGTTGGAAATTGATATGGGGTAGATAAGTAGTTGAAATAAATTTAGAAGACAAAATTACATGGTTAATGTTTAATTAACCATGGATGAAATATAACGGGGTGGAGAAAACTTACGATAGGCTTCTAAATTAAATATTTAAGTAATACTCTAAGGGAGAAGTGGTGATATAAAGGTGCCTCGGGTTACCCAAAAGGATAAACGAACCCGGGGGACACTAAATTGGGTAACCAATTTAGGTGTCTACACTCGTAGCCTCCATTATCACACCCCATCATGTAACACCCTTGACTATTGTTATTTTCCTCCTTTGCATTCAAGTGTTGAGAGGTGATTTTCCTTATAAGAATATGATCTTCTGATTTTTGGAAATCATGCTTGGTATGGATAAGTCTTTTCTGCTCTTAAGATCCTATGGTCGAACTGGTGTGACTTTTCTAAATCCACTTTTCAGTTCTAGAAGGTAAATTTCATTCTGGTTTAAGAATTGTAAACTTTTCTTTTGTCCAACTCATCCTTGGATCAATTTAAGTGATCCAAGGAATGTTTTTAGTAATGCTCTGTGAAGTGAATGGTAAAATTGACATTCCATGCGTTAGGCTTCACGCTGGACTGAAATTTGTTGTTGCAAGTTCTTTTACTTTTGTGTGAACGCACTTCCATTCAAGCAGATGTTGGCTTGGGTCCTTGAAGGTCGACCATGACATATCATTGCGGATAACGATGGGAATGTAGCTATTCACAAAGACCGGAGAAAGATACCTGGAATCCTAAGCTAGGTGAAAGTATTACTACCTAAGCTATGTTACTTGATATAATTTTGTTGCTAACCTAAACTTGATGCAAAGGGGTTAGAAGGGTTACTAAGTACTAAAAATTTAACCTAACACTACAAATTCATTTGGTGACCTAACCTAGTTCTTTAAACTACAATATTATTGGTTCACTCATTTGAGGGGTTACCTAACCTATTTGCTAAGAACTATGTTAGAGGTTAGTGGTTAGTGTTACATCCTAAGGTACTAATGTAAATCCTACCTAAGATCTAACCTAAGCAATCTAACCTATCCTAAACTAAAGGATATGAATTGGAACAAAAAGGGGTCGCATGTACCATGATGACAGTTTCTAAACAATTAAGAAGGTGATAAGGTTTATTTATTTCCTACGGACTACCAACTTTGGCAGAGGCTAATTTGGATGGCGGAGGCCTAGGTGGCAGTATTACTAGAAATGGAAATTCATGTTTTATTTGATTTGGAAGCTTGCTAGTTTGGCAGGTGGTGGAAAGGAAGATTGGGCGGGAGATTAGGAAATTAATGCAATTAATTACCTTGTTTGACAAGCCCAAACCGCTTTGGTAGGTATGCCAAGCGGATTTTTGGTTGAGCTTGTTTCACTTGCATGCTTTCTAATTTTCATTCTACTCACACTCTGGTTTTTTGAACCAGTAGTTAAACTATGTTGCATGGCTATTTTTGTGGTTACAAATCTATTTCTTTTTCATGGAGAGTATATGAGGCAATGTGGAGGAAGTATTTTGATGTTTTGGCCTTTCGTGGAGAAGAAGGGAAGAAGCAAGCTCAGCTAAGAGGTATTCTTCAATTTTTCAATGAGCGACACTATCAGGCATGATAGGCCCTAACTGTTAAAATCTCTTGCTTTCTTCTAACTATTTTCATTAAAACAAATTTTCTCTATTAAGATCTGTGCATTCATGCTTAGTTGATAAAATGATAGATGGGTTTGTAAGAAAACCTGTTTTCTGTGCATTTGGTGTCTGTGTGTTCTTAAATCGGTGGAAATTTTTATTCACACTATCTTTTCATAAAGGAACCACGAATACTTAAACAAAAATAGTGACACTTTGGTTGCTTCTTCAGTGATTTGAAATGTTTGTTGGGTGAACTGGTCATGTCTTGTGTATTCAAACTGGTAAAATTCAGTCTTATTGAACTTGTTTTCCAGTACTAGCTTCAGTTGGGAAACTTGTTTAGTAAGAGGACTGTAATTGAGATTCTCAGGGTTTGTTAGCATACGTTTTTGATCCATAGATAAATAAGCTATGAATATAAATGTATGGGAGCTGGGAATTGTATTCTTCTTGAGTAAGATCGTTGACTATTAACTGGTTTCGCATGCACTTTAGGTAAACCTGTATATGTCTTGTTGTTTTGTATTTTACCTTGAGGAAATTTGACGGTAGCAAAGTTCACATGCATGGATAAACCATATATAGTTGGTTCTATGTTTCTCCTTGTGAAAACATGGTCGGTTATGGAAACTTGCATGCACAGGAAAAGCAATATAAGGGTTGGTTTGTTTTAATTCTACGAACTTGATTGATCTGGGACTTGTGTTTGTTATCATTTTGGATAACCTGACTATAACTCAAGTTGCTTCTGTATGTTTCTTGTGGAGTCTTGATCTTTTGACCACATTAATGGTATTTAGAGATTCTTTGTAAACCCGATTTGAGATTCATCCTTTCTGAGCTTTGTCTAAAGCATCTTCACTCCGTTTTGTTCAGAAATAAGGTTGATAGGATGTTAATGGAAAAATGGAAACATTTTTTCTTATTTCAAACTGTATTCAATACTTTTCACTTGCTCTCGGTCCAGTATTACAATGCTGGCATATTATATAATTATGTTGTGGTATTGATATCCTCCACTGTACTCACCATTTATTACTTGATGTTCTTAATGGAATCGAAACCTAAACATGGTGTAGTTTCAGGTATTATGGCCTTTTGATCTTGTAATACACTTTTTAGGAAACATATAGTTACCCTAACTTGGTTACATACATTTGAATGGTCTTGATACTTCAATAACATTTATACTTGGATGTGTGCGAGAATTGTAAACCATTCCTGGACTGTACATATTATTCTTTGATGTTTGATATTATCTCTTGATTGGATACCCATTTTATAAATTTGGTAGTGATGTGTTGGCATACTGTTAAGATGGTTCTACCTTGCCAAACTATTGGGCAGTCTTAAGTGTTAGCCATTACTTAGATTCCTACTTCTTGTTGGGTCTAATAAGGGTATATCATGTCTTGTAAGATTGATTACGGTCTTAAACTGGTTTGAAGGTGTCGAATGACACTGTATTGAATTTATAAGATTCTATAAGTAGACATTGATAGCATGATTACTTCTTATCTGTGGCTATCCTGAACCAATGGGAGAATGTTTAGTTTTTAAGGAAATATTCTATGAAGCTCAATAATTCTTGAACTTGTAAGAGCTAGACTATTTTATTATCTCTAACGGAAAGTAGAAATTTACGCTTTTGAATGAGATGATTTAGAAAGAAAGTTAGTTTTGGTACTCTATCTCTTTCTTTGGAATGGTCATTGTTTTCCTTCCTTGAAACTCCTGAATGAACTTAAACTGTATGAATGCTAGAAGGTAAAACTATTCTATTGCATTGAAGGAAATTATTTGAGTTTGAGATCATATTTTAGAAGACTCCTTCTATAATGCAGTTGGGCTAAGTACTTTGATTTGCACCTCCTGATTTCTATTCTTAGTGAAATGAGAAAACAACGCTTGTTAATCTTGATTACTTTTCATTTGACTGACGTGATTTGGAATTAGATTAAAGTTAGATTGGAAAATGAAATTGAAACTAATAGACGACTGCCAATCTATCACTTCTCCTTGGATTTCTTTTGTTTGGATCTGTTGATAAATATATTATATTGTTCTATCTTAAAGTAGAATTACTTGAAAGGAACAATTTAAATCATGGCCTACTCCGATTTCGGCCTTGCTGATGATTATGTACTATGGCAATGGAACTTTATCTTTTCCTCTTTACTTGAAAGATTATGCTGTAAACATTTATGAATCTTATAGTAAAGATATGTGTTGTACTTTATTGAAAACTTTGAAACAATGATATATTATGTTTTGTTGTTTAGTAAAGATATTTGATGAAATCAATTATACTTTAATTTATAGGGAAGGTATTATAGTTTATATCCTATTCCTCTGTATGTTAAAATCTGTTTTGTGTTGCTTTTCTTTTATTGAAATTACTTACGCTTGGGAGTATGAATGACTGATTGTTCATTAAAGCAGGGTTGTTTTATTAAAACAATTAGTGGAATGCACTTCGTTTTAAGGCTTAGTGCTTATCATGCTCAGTTCGTTGAACTGACCCATGCTAGCAATTTTTGCAGATGGACTTCGTAAGTGATAAGAGAAGGAAAAAACTAATACGATGCATTGGCTGATCTATGTTGCTTTTCGAGAAGAATTCTGATTTGTTCTTAAGTTGTATTGAAAAAAAAGTTACCTCCTTTTGAATAAAGGCTGATGTCCTGCAGTATGCTTGTAATGAATAAGTTTGAAAATGAATTGAAAGATGGAAATTTACTTGTGTAGATTGTGTAAATTATCTGGTTTTGAGAATAATCTTCTTGGTTATCTTTATGATTGGATGTGTATTCACGATGGTATTATAAAAAGTAATTTAGATAAGTATCCTAAGTAAGCTGCAGATTAAACAAGTGGCAGAATACATCATTCTCATCTAAGTTATTCATTGAATCTTGTGATGTGAAATAAAACTATAATATGAATTATTGTAAGCATAAATGACATTATAGGGTATGTTAAGCCCTAGAATGTAACTACGAAGAGGAAGGTATAATGGTTAATCATTAAGACTTAAGAATAATAAGTCTGATATGTTTCAGCCTAGTAGGCTATTGCACTTCCTTAATTAGTTAAGTTAATTAGAATAAAGGAACATAAGTTGATGTTGTTTTGTTTTTGGATAATGGGTTGATAGGTCAAATCTGAACAATCTTAAGTTAATTAAAAGTTCTTAAGATTACATGAACATGCAATGTGAGAAGAACTATAAGAGTGTTGAGCTCGGAGTTGGTTAGGCTACCATATTTTGTCGTCCTTTAAAGCAAATTTAACTTAACATGAGTAAATTCTTGGAGGTATGTACATCTTCACGAGGTTGTTCTATAGGATGTTGACATGCGTCAACTGCAAGGTTGTACCCCCGAGAAGATTAGGATCTTCTCGAGGATACAACAATGCAGTTAACATGTGGCAACACTCTTCTACATTGATCGTCCAGACCTACAAACCTTTGAACTTGACTAAGATTTTCCTCCAGGGCTGGTTAGTATCATAGCTAGGATATGAAGTAGCCCTTTTAGGACTCAGGGTACCTTGGCGCACGGGGTTAACCTAGGTTGTCCCAATATGCCAATTTACCCTAAGTCTTTACGAGCCTTTTATATCATGACCTATGTGGTTAAATTGAACTAGAGTTAAATTGTGAGTGAGGAGACCTGATCAAGTTAGTATAAGACATTCTAAATAACAATGGAGTGGGGGTGAAGGATGTATTCTAGTTTGACAAGTATGCCGTCAAGGAATAAGTATACTGAACAAAGTATGTTATAAATCTTTAGTGAAAGTATCGCAAAGCTGCTGATTGCATTTTCCTATGTCACCTAGTCTAAGGATCATGATGCCGATGAATATTGGTAACAAGTATTCATTAGGTTCCTTAGGTAGATCACTCACAACCCGAACAAGGTAAGAGAACCAAGAACACAAAGTATTCAGAAGAATACTCAAAGCTCAATGTTACCGATGAATAGATCGGTTTCACTCCTTTGATTCATTGCGATTGCATATGGTTATCTCATTAAATGAATGTTTGTTATGAAATGTGTGTTCTAAATTATGTATTTATAATTTAGAACATAGAACATTAATCATGAATTTTTTTCCTTGTTTGTAAAGTCTTAAAATTGGGAATGTTACATCTTGGTATCGTAGTGAAGGTTGCAACTCTTGGAACTCTTGTGTCCATAATCTGATAAAAACTTGAACTTTCTTATAACAGAAAATGGTTAGGACAAGAGGAAACATTGCGAGTAATGCTCCACCCGAGGAAGGAGCAACAACAATCCAAAATCTTGATGAGATCATTACTGCCCTGTTGGACACAAGAGATTATTTGACTATGCTCGAACAATAAGTGATGGGTAATGAGGAGGAAGAAGAAGCTAGTAATAACAATCAGCCACCTCCTAAGGACAACCCCTATTTGGGTGTTGATAATAACAATGTTAATGTACCCGTTCAACCAGAAAACAAAAAGGAAAGGTTGGCAGCTGAACTCACTAATGATATAAAAAGGATAAATCCACCTAAGTTTGATGGCATCACATTAGGTGATGGGGCTGAGAACTGGCTCAGCGAGATGGAGAAGTACTTTGTAATAAGGAACTTCTCTGAAGAGACCAAAGCTATTTGGGGAGCATATCAGCTTTCCCATGAAGCATCTTCTTGGTGGGATAGCTGGAAGGTTGAGCTGAACATTGATGAAACTAACATCACTTGGGATCAATTTAAAGGTTATTTTAGGAAACGATGGCTGCCACAACTTTATTATGATCAAAAAATGACTGAATTTCAAAACTTAGCTCAAGGGAAGTTAACTATAATTGAGTATTGGGAACGGTTTATGAAACTAATCAAGTATGTACCTCAGTATCAAATTGATGAGAAGTTCAGGATACGGAAATTCATCATCGGGCTGAATCCCATTATTGGGGGAGAGGTTGATGTTCATATCCCAACCACTATGGAAGGGTTGTTGAAAAATCCATAAGGCAGAAATGAAGTTAAAGGCTATTTCTCCTCATAAAGAGGAAGTGCGGAAGAAAGTTCCAAACTCTTCTTCAGCTTCTCTTGCACCTGAGAAAGGACCATGGAAAAAAATTTGTAACAAAAGTACGTTTCCAACTGATAATAATAAGAAAACAACAATGAGTAAGACTTTTGGTAATACACGAACAATTTTTCCAGAAATAGCAATAACAGATAGAAGTCCTATGGAGGTCAACATAATAACTTCAAGAATGGAATTAATTCAGAATTTAAAAAAAGGGACCGGTACGGTAGGAGGCTATTATAACTTTGGCAAAGATCATTACGTGAATCAATGTCCTTTGAAGAAGGATGATCGTAATCAACAGCACAAGATACATGTTGCAGTAGCTGAAAAGCAAGTTACACCTATTGAAGTTCTTAGTAAGTTATTTGACATACCTGTAACTATTCTATTTGATACGGGAGCTACTGAATGTTTTATTTCTAGTAAACTTGCTTCAAAACTTAAAAGAAAAGCGGGAAAAATGGATAAATCATGGACTATACATTATGGTAATAATTCTATTCATATAGTTAGTATGTATCTTTTCAGGGCAGTCCTTGACTTACCTAGCTTTTCCACTGAAGTTGATCTCTATGTAGCACCTTTGGGATCTTATGATATAGTCATAGGTGTAAATTGGCTAGCAGAGCATAAAGAAAAGGTAGACTATTTTGAAAAACATATTAGTTGTTTGGATGATCTGCAGAAAATAATAGAGATTCAAGGTGTAAAACGAGAAATTTCAGTTAGGAAATTGTCAGCTATGCACCTTAAAAAGGCCAAAAATAAAGGCTATACCTTATATGCGGTAAAAATTTCTGAATCTGTGAAAGAAAACAATGATTTCATGGAATGTTATCCACTATTACAGAGCTTTGGTGATGTTTTTCGGAAGAATTACCAGGACTACCACCCAAAAGGGAGTTTGACTTCACGATCGAAATCAAACCAGGTACTGAACCAATTTCTAAAGCACCTTATCAGATGACTACCACAGAATTAGTTGAGCTTAAAGCTCAGTTACAAGAAATTTTTCTAAGGGTTTGATTAGACCAAGTGTTTCACCTTGGGGAGCACCAATGATCTTTGTGAAAAAGAAGGATGGAACACTCAGATTGTGCATTGATTACAGGATGTTAAACAAAGCAACAATCAAGAATAGATACCCACTTCCTAGAATTGATGATCTATTTGCTCAGATGCATGGAGCATCAATATATTTTAAGATAGACCTTCAGTCTAGATATCACCAACTATGAATTAAGGAAGAGAACATTCATAAAACAGCCTTTAGGACAAGGTATGGACATTATGAATTCACGATATTACCCTTTGGATTAACCAATGCACTGCACTTTCATGAACTTAATGAATAATATTTTTCAAGAATACTTGGAAAATTTTGTGCTTGTATTCTTAGATGACATTCTCATATATTCTAAAAATGTGGAGGAGAATCATGAGCACTTAAAAATAGTTTTGGAAATTTTGAGAAAATGACGGTTATATGGTAAGTTGTCCAAATGTTCTTTCTATGGCACTGAAGTTAACTATTTGGGTCATGTCATAAGTAAAGATGGGATTGTTGTGGATCCTTCTAAAATTATAGCTATAGTCAAGTGGCCTATACCCAAGAATGTACATGAGGTTAGAAGCTTCATGGACCTTACAGGTTATTATAGAAAATTTGTTAAGGATTTTTCTAAGATGGATGCACCAATAACTTCATTGCAGAAGAAGGATAAGAAATTTGTCTGGGATGATAAATGTGAATCTGCATTTAAAAACTTAAAAGTTCAGTTGACTTCAACACCTATTTTAGCTGTACCTGATCCAAATGGAGACTTCACGGTTGTAACGGATGCATCTAGACTAAAGGTCTATCTTAGCCTATAAAAGTAGAAAACTTAAGTTACATGAGTTGAATTATGCTCCAAATGATTTAGAGCTTGTTACCATAGTTCATGCACTCCAATTTTAGAGGTATTATCTACTTGGTAAACCATTTGAGCTAAAACCGATCATCTTGGACTAAAGTACACACTCGGCCAAATCGAATGTAAGACAATGAAGGTGGTTAGAGTTTTTGTCTCAATATGATTTTGATATAAGCTACATTAAGGGAAAAGAGAATAGAGTAGCTGATGCTCTTGGTTAGATTTTTGTCTCAATATGATTTTGATATAAGCTACATTAAGGGAAAAGAGAATAGAGTAGCTGATGCTCTAAGTCGTAGGAAGCACATTTCTACTCTTATAACGTTAAGAACTCAGTTTAAGGATGAAGTAAAAAGAGCTATGGAATCTGATTCATACTTTTAGCAAGTAAAAGCAACGCTTGCTGCAGATCCAAAAGATGAAAGGTATAAAGGTTTTCACTTTGATAATGAAGGAATCTTATGTTATGAAAACAGAGTATACATACCTTTACTTAATGAATTGAGAAAGAAATTGTTGACAGAGTTTCACAACTCACCTTTTTCTGGGCACCCAGGTATTAAAAAAATGCTTGCTGATATAAAACAACAATATTTCTGGAAGGGGATGAAAAAAAGATGTTATAGATTTCGTGACTCATTATCTGGAATGTCAACGAGTGAAAGCAAAACATATGCATCTAGCTAGTTTGTTATATCCTCATAGCATACCATCGTACAAATGGCAAGTAATAAGCATGGATTTTGTGCAAAGATTACCTATGTCAAGAAATAAACATGATGTTATTTTGGTAGTAGTTGAAAAACTAACTAAAGTAGCTCATTTTATTGTTGGAAATCTGAAGGATGATTCTCCTATTTTGGCTAAAAGATTTGTACACAAAATTTTTAGATTACACGGAGTACCCGAATTAATCATATCTGATAGAGACCCTAGAATGACGTCAAGGTTTTTGCAAATGCTTAACGTAGCTCTTGGCACTAAATTGAACTTCAATTCTGCGTATCATCCAGAAACAGATGGATAGACTGAAAGAGTAAATCAAGTTTTAGAAGATATGTTACGAATGTATTATATGGATCAGCAGTATAAGTGGGAGGAGTATCTCCCATTAGTTGAGTTTGCATACAATAATACAAATCATGCTTCTCTTAAGATGGCACATTTCAAGGCACTTTATGGAATAAAATGTAGAACCACTTTGTTAGTTGGGATAGCATTGAGGATAGAGAAGTAATTGGACCTGAAATCCTTATGGAAATGGACAACAAGTTAAAATGATTTGTGAATTATTGAAAGAAGCAACAGATACCCAAAGAGTTATGCCGATTTAAAGTGGGTTGATAGGAAATTCAAACTTGGTGAGAAACGTTTTCTTCAAGTTAGACCGAAAAAGAGTTCCATGAATTTTGGCAAGGCTGCCAAGTTATCACCTCATTACGTGGGACCGTTTGAAATAGTTGAAGTAATCAACCATGTAGCTTATCGATTAGCACTACCACCTACTTTATCACGAATGCATGATGTTTTCATATTTCTTTTCTTAAGAAATACGTTTCAGATTTATCACGTGTTAAATTGGAATTCCTTGCAGTCCAAGACCTAGGAATAATCGTGGTTAAACCCACTCGAGTCTTTGGAAAATCGCCAATTGCATTTAAGAAATTGTGAAATAAGACAATGTAAGGTCTAGTGGGACCAGTTTAGTGAAGAAAGTGCAACTTGGGAAAATCTGGAGGATATGAAAACTACTTTTCCATATCTGTTTGAACAGAATTGAATCTGTTGACTGAAAAATTATATGAAATTATTCTTTAATGACGATAAGAAAGCCAGTTTTGGGAAAATAATTACTTGAATTGAATAAAAGGTTATTTATTACTGACTTCTGTAACTATGAGGTTTGGAAATACTAGACTTAGGATAAGAGAAGTGAATGAATTGACTGTCCATGATGTAAATTGTTAAAAGAGGTAATCATCGGGATGATGATACTTTTTAGGAGGGAAGCATGTAACACCCTTGACTATTGTTATTTTCCTCCTTTGCATTCAAGTGTTGATAGGTGATTTTCCTTATAAGGATATGATCTTCTGATTTTTGGAAATCATGCTTGGTATGGATAAGTCTTTTCTGCTCTTAAGATCCTATGGTCGAACTAGTGTGACTTTTCTGAATCCACTTTTCAATTCTGGAAGGTAAATTTCATTCTGGTTTAAGAATTGTAAACTTGTCTTTTGTCTGACTCATCCTTGGATCAATTTCAGTGATCCAAGGAATGTTTTTAGTAATTCTCTGTGAAGTGAATGGTAAAATTGACATTCCATGCATTAGGCTTCACACTGGACTAAACTTTGTTGTTGCAAGTTCTTTTACTTTTGTGTGAACGCACTTCCATTCAGCAGGATGTTGGCTTGGGTCCTTGAAGGTCGACCATGACAGGTCATTGCGGATAATGATGGGAATGCAATTGTTCACAACACTAGGAGAAAGATACCCCAAAATCCTAAGCTAGGTGAAAGTATTACTACCTAAGCTATATTACTTGATATAATTTTTTTGCTAACCTAAACTTGATGCAAAGGGGTTAGAAGGGTTGCTAAGTACTAAAACTTTAACCTAACACTACAAAGTCATTTGGTGACCTAACCTAGTTCTTTAAACTATAGTATTATTGGTTCACTCATTTGAGGGGTTACCTAACCTATTTGCTAAGAACTATGTTAGAGGTTAGTGGTTAGTGTTACATCCTAAGGTACTAATGTAAATCCTACCTAAGATCTAACCTAAGCAATCTAACCTATCCTAAACTAAAGGATATGAATTGGAACAAAAAGGGGGTCGCATGTACCATGGTGATGGTTTCTAAACAATTAAGAAGGTGATAAGGTTTATTTATTTCCTACGGACTGCCGACTTTGGCAGAAGCTAATTTGGATGGCGGAGGCCTAGGTGGCAGTATTACTAGTAATGGAAATTCATGTTTTATTTGATTTGGAAGCTCATCGGTTTTGCAGGTGGTGGCAAGGAAGATTGGGGGTGAAATCGGGAAATTAATGCAATTAATTTCCTTGTTTGATGAGCTTTGAATCGCTTTGATAGGTATGCCAAGCGGATTTTTGATCGAGCTGTTTCACTTGCATGCTTTCCAATTTTCATTCTTCTCGAACTCTGGTTTTTTGAACCAGTAGTTAAATTATGTTGCATGTCTATATTTTTGGTTACAAATCTATTTATGCTTCATGGAGAGTATATGAGGCAATGTGGAGGAAGTATTTTGATGTTTTGGCCTTTCGTGGAGAAGAAGGGAAGAAGCGAGCTCAACTAAGAAGTCTTCTTCTATTTTTCGATGACACTATCAGGCATGATAGGCCCTAACTGTTAAAATATCTTGCTTTCTTCTAAGCTGTTTTCATTAAAACAACTTTTCTCTATTAAGATCTATGCATTCATGCTTAGCTGATAAAATGATAGATGGGTTTGTAAGAAAACTTGTTTTCTGTGCATTTGGCGTCTGTGTGTTCTTAAATCGGTGGAAAGTTTTATTCGCACTATCTGTTCATAAAGGAACCACGAATACTTAAACAAAAATAGTGACACTGGTTTCTTCTTCAGTGATTTGGAATGTTTGTTGGGTGAACTGGTCGTGTCTTGTGTATTCGAACTGGTAAAATTCAGTCTTATTGAACTTGTTTGCCAGTACTAGCTTCAGTTGGGAAACTTGTTTAGTAAGAGGACTGTAATTGAGATTCTCAGGGTTTATTAGCATACGTTTTTGATCCATAGATAAATAAGCTATGAATATAAATGTATGGGAGCTGGGAATTGTATTCTTCTTAAGAAAGGTCGTTGACTATTAACTGGTTTCTCGTGCACTTTAGGTAAACTTGTATATGTCTTTTTGTTTTGTATTTTACCTTGAGGAACGTTGACGGTAGAAAAGTTCGCATGCATGGATAAACCATATACAGTTGGTTCTGTGTTTCTCCTTGTGAAAACATGGTCGGTTATGGAAACTTGCATGCACATGAAAAGCAATATAAGGTTTGGTTTGTTTTTAATTCTACGAACTTGATTGATCTGGGACTTGTGTTTGTTATCATTTTGGATAACCTGACTATAACTCAAGTCGCTTTTGCATGTTGCTTGTGGAATCTTGTTCTTTTGACCATGTTAATGGTATTTAGAGATTCTTTGTAAACCCGACTTGAGAGTCATCCTTTTTGAGCTTTTTCTAAAGCATCTTACACTCCATTTTGTTCATAAATAAGGTTGATAGGATGTTAATGGAAAAATGGAAGCATTTCTTCTTATTTCAAACTGTATGCAATACTTTTCACTGCTCTCGGTCTAGTCTTACAGTGCTGGCGTATTATATAATTGTGTTGTGGTATTGATATCCTCCACTGTACTCACCGTTTATTACTTGATGTTCTTAATGGAATCAAAACTTGAACATGGTGTAGTTTCAGGTATTATGGCCTTTTGATCTTGTAATACACTTTTTAGGGAACATATAGTTACCCTAACTTGGTTACATATATTTGAATGGTCTTGATACTTCAATAATGTTTATACTTGGCCGTGTGTCGGAATTGTAAACCATTCCTGGACTGTACATATTATTCTTTGATGTTTGATATTGTCTCTTGATTGGATACCCATTTTATAAATTTGGTAGTGATGTGTTGGCATACCGTTAAGATGGTTCTACCTTGCCAAACTATTGGGCAGTCTTAAGTGTTAGCCATTACTTAGATTCCTACTTCTTGTTGGGTCTAATAAGGGTATATCATGTCTTGTAAGATTGATTGTGGTCTTAAACTGGTTCGAAGGTGTCGAATCGAACTGTTGAATTTATAAGATTCTATAAGTAGACATTGATAGCATGATTACTTCTTATAACGTGGGATGTCGAGAAAATGGCTAGGAATATGAGTGTAATAGGTTACAAATTACGAAATAAAATAAATAATATGGCCAAAGGACGGGGGTTAATTAGTACTTTCTTCACTCAAGAACCTTCTAAATAGTAGTATGAGACCGAGATAAATAAATGTCTAAAGTGCATGATTTTGTGACTACATTTTTCCCCCACTTTATGTTGGTGAGTAGAAATCTTGGTAACATAAAGTAGATAGAGATGCGTACCTGATGTCCATGAAGAGTGTAGTAGAAACATGCCGAAGGACTAGACAAAATCATGGAATGATAAAAAGATGGAGGATCATGGAAAATATAGATGAAAATTGTGCAAAGAAAAAGTGATGAGAGTGAACTTAGGGTGGAACACGTGTGTGTAGCTACCGCATAGTGTGTAGTTTACCTACATGGTTTGTAAAGAATGTGTATTTCCGTAAAACATTGTCTTCATTGTTGTTGTTGTTTCCCCATTTGACTGCTTGTTTCTCATATGACCAGACCTGCAAGGAGAAAATGATTAAGTAGTCAAATATGTATGTATGTAAGTGTAAAATACGCATGTAAACACACCAATGAAAAAGTGTAAATGGAAATGTCAATGTAAATGTAAATAGAACATGTGCACCTAATCCATGTTGAGAGAAAGATTATAGAAGGATATTATGTACTATGAGTTTTTTGGGTGATCTCATGCCACCCTGGCTAAAGAATTATATGCAAGAAATGCTTTGTTTCCTCCAAGATCTAACCGCTCCACTTTGAATGTGTGTGAATAGATATTTGTATCATCTTGGTTTTTTGGGAAATCTGATGCCACTAGCTGAAGTAGCGTAGAGAGGCAAACCCACTGTAGCTTCCAAACCTTTAAATGCTTCCCAAAATGCTAAGGATACCATGTCTTGTAAAATCTGCTATGTATGGGGTTTGTAGACTGGTCTAAACCCACTCATTGTGTATGACTGAACTAAACTGGTGTAGAATCTTTGAGTTAGTATGTAGAAAAACTCCAAATTATGTCCCTCCTCTTTGGGGGTGCATGTGATGTCACTGATAGGAGGATGCAGCCCCAAAAGAGGACCAACCACATGTACTTTGTAACTCTTCCCTATAGGTGGAAGGTAATGCATTTGGTAGAAACAAAGGCATGCAAAAACAAGGATGGATAGCCAAAACAAGTGTTAGTATGAAAACACATGCATGTAGAAAACAAGTGTAAAGTACACAAATAATGTAAAAACTACCAAGCACAGTAGTGTAAAAATTCCAAAAAGATAAGTAAGTCATAAAAAGTGGGTCGTAAACATGGGACATCACTCATGATGTTGCAAGACACGCAATGCCATCATGGTCATAAAAACTAGCAAGTTTGAAAAAAAAACATAGGGCAAAGCCCACATACAAGAAGCAAACAAAGAAGGAAATGTGAAAACAAGAGAATTAGTCATGGAAACATGTAATCTTGCAAAACAAGTGTTGTGAGAGACAAATGTGGATGCTCCCGGTGACCAAGTGTAGGAAGGTAAGAAGGTGATCATCCATGTTGAACATGAATGATTTGTATCGGTGATCACAACTAAATAAATACTTGAACGTGCATGTCTAGATGATATAGATAAGGACATATATGAAATTGATCTAACATGTGTAATAAAGTGATCTTGTAAAACACTAGTAAACAAGAGTAAATGCCCCCAAGACAATGCAAGTATGATGTGGATGGATGGAATGGAATGTAAAATGGAAAGATAGGAGCTGCATGCCCCCAAGTGGATGGAAATATATTTAATAAGGTACATTTTATTTTCCCCCTCAATAGTCAATAATGAACCATAAATGAGAGTGTGTCATCGGAAATGGTCTAGAAGTGTGTATCGTGTCTAGCATATTGTGATAAAGGTGTATATGTGTAGTGGTTATGATATGCGACATGTAGAAGAGATGTGCATGGAACTTATAGCCTAGCGTATACCACAAGGAGATGAAATTTTAAGTGATGATTTAGCTTAAGCGTATATCACTACAAAATATAAGGAGGGTGTGGTGATGTAACCTAAGGTGTAGACCACTAGAGGATGATATAATAGGTGATGATTTATCCTAAAGCGTATGTCACTAAACTAGGATTGTCACCTATGTGCTGAGTGTAACATCCACTTGTTGTCACTTAAATCTTAGAGAATATCTTGATTACAAGAATGTTCTTCGCAAATGCAATCTTAATATTTAAATACGAAATCAAGGTTTAAAGTGAACAATATTTTAAAATGCCCAATTCCCATCACTTTAGTAGTAGCAACATAACACTTCCTACCCCTATTAAGTGCATGGCTGGTGTTATCCACACAACCTGTTATGGCAAACATGTTGTGGCAAGTGAAGATGCATGTTAGAATCTAGGAGTCACTGCATTAAATCCTTTGACTTAGTTTTATCATCCCATGGATAATTTCAACTCCTTTATGATCCTGAACTAAATTTGAGGAGCGTTACATTATTCCCCCCATAATAAATCATCATCCCGATGATTTCATCTCATTTCTCATAGCCAATTCATTCATATACAAATTACACACTTTTTAATTTTAAGTTTTTAATCATTGCCTTCACCGGAACTTGCGATTCACATCTCATAAGTTCACATTTACTGGACATCATTACTTGTCAACTAGTAAACCATTATACTATAAGCAACATGTCATAGATCTATCTCTTCAACATTTTGATTTATGTAACCTTATGTATTACTTACAAAAGGTATTCTCAGAATTCTACTTTACCAAGCAATGCAACATGACGCTACTGAATTAACCCAGACAAGTCCAGTCACAACTATCTCACATCAAGGTATTGCAACACTCGAAGCTAGTCAGGAGGATTGTTTTTAAGGTCATATTAATCAGACTCTACCTCAAAATAAATCCAAACTCATATTTTGACAAGCTTAAAAACTAGCATTTACTCATGTTAAACATAAGTAATCAAACAACATAACTACTCACAATCAGCTCAAGTAATGCTAGATTAATAATGTTACAGTCATATAAGCCCATACTTATGCAACTGTAATCTTATTAATCTAGTTCCTTTAAGTTCAAATATCACAATTCTTTAACAATTATAAAATATTAGTCCATTGATACCTTAATATATCAGATTATCGACATATATATCCTTGAGTTGTATGGACAAACAACTCATATAATTAGTTAAGACAAATAATTCTTAAAATTCTATACAGTCATGTATAATATTGATACAACATGGTAAAGGGAGTTACCTCCCATGACAATTTCATCATGATTTGACTAATCATTCAAGTAAGGTCATACATCCGATACTTGATCATAACAGTATGAGTCTATACTTCCTCAGTTTCCATAGCCAGTATGGACTAAGCATCTTTTTAATATTAGTCATACTTTACTGTATCCTTAGACAAAGATACATTTTATAGTAAACCAATCATCTCATAATGTAAGTTACGAGTTCATTAATGAAATCAAGTAGATGTAGTGTAACTGACAGAGTGTCTACACAATGATCACATTGATGAAAAGGATCAGCAGAACCTTATGAAACATTCCAGCATGTGGCACCTCAATTCAACGATTCCCAAATTTACAGTTCAAAAATCTGAGACTAGAGTTAAATAGCCTTTACTTTAGCAATCATGTAACTCCTGCCAGCTTTAAATTACCAGTCTTTTACAACCAAACTAGTTGTATTTACAATCTTTGGCACATAATGTCAATAACAATATTTAATTTAAAGACACTTTTGACTCCAAAACCTTGAAGGTTAGTCTATATATTCCCATTAAATCATGAATATCAAGTTACAAACCTGAATTTCTTCATTACACTTTTCAATCTCTAGATTCTTACTAGGTGTAAAATTTTACCAACCTCGCAATGTTGTATCAGCCCGTGAAATATTATTGGACCTGTCACACTTTAAATTCAATTCAAGGTATCAAATTTTACAGATAAGTTTGCAATAGCAATGAGTTCCATGTCCGTATATGATATTTCAGGATTACTTAGCATCTCAGCCCAAGTAAACAATGTAGTTATCATTCAATATTCCATAATAGTGTCTACTCAATAACACTTAAGTAAATCAGTCAAACATATTTGACCATAACAATCCCAGTAGTACATTAAGATAATGATTATACAAATAATCACATACTACCACAAGGATAATATCAGGATAATGATAATACAGTTAAATAGTCATATCAATATCTATGCCTATTACTTTCAGCCCTTAAGAAGCTTTAAGAACTAAGGTCGTAATATAGTAAAATGTAAAACTATCCCTCTATACCTTAACAAGGTATACAATCCAATTTGGAGGGTAAAAGTTTCATACATTTACAGTACAAGTTAAAAACAGGCCTCCTACATCTGTATTTAGCCTTGTAAACATCCTTTACTTCTACTAAATTTCAATTCCAGATCCCTAGAAATCTTATTTGGTCACGACCAATCAAGGCTTACACCATCCATTAAATATAAAATCTTACATAGATTTAATTCTATATGAAAGGATATCATAAGGATGCATTCACTTTGAATCTATCTTTTAATCACTTTACCATTACATCTTGTTATATAAATAATCTCATGTAACTCTATTGTCGTCCGGATACACGTAAATCAACCTTATCGAAAGATTTCCTTCTTTCTGAAATGTGTTCAATCAGTGACTAAGTCATGATAAGCGATACCCGATTATGGTTCCTGCATTACGCTTATTATTGTCATTAAGAATTCCTGAATTACATTTCAGTTTCGAGTTAGTCACTTCGCACTAAGAACTCAACTGCATTAATCTTGCATTTGATTAGCATCAAGAAGTTTTTATTTAACTTTCCCGTTATTATGCTAGGACTGACTTGTTTTATTTTTCCACGAAACTATGGCGAGGCGTTATCTTTGCTAAGTTTTACTCTAAAAGGTCCCACTTTCAGACTCTTTCACATGCTTTATCTCTCTTCTAAAATTAGAAGTAAAGAAGAGCTAATGCTCTTACATGCTTTTACCATTTAAAACTAGCATTTTAATATGGATTTCATTCGACCTAAATGGTCTTTCAAGACCTTGCATTGCAGCGATTAGTCTTCCCTAAATACTTGCCTTTATCCCATGCGGATTTACTTTAATATTGGATTTACACTCCAGTTTTTATTATAATGCAATTTAATTAATCGAGTAACACTTTACTGATCATCATCATTCAGCCTAAGTTGTTTTGCTTGGCTGTTCTTATTCACACTTACCAGCTACTCCCTACATCTATCCAGTATAGTGTGCCATGAAATAATCTTAGAGTATTATTTAACTCTTTTACCCCTAAAACCAAATCTTAGTTTGATCTGGCTCGTCATCCACGGTACATCCTTCATTCTCCTTATTTTATTTATAAAATAAGAATTTTCTAAGCGTAAGGGCTCATTAGGCCCAAGAGCTGCAACCTTCACTCTTGATACCAAAATGTAACATCCACTTTTTGTCACTTCAATCTTAGAGAATTTTTTTGTCTTACCTTATGTAGCTGATTCAAATACCCATATATTTAAATCCAACATAAGTCTTAATGCAACCCCCTTTTAATAACTATCATGAACCATGTGCAGCTGTATGAGAGAATATCGAACTTACAAGTTCTCCCTCAATGCTCTTATGAGCCATACATACAAATGTATCCCTTTGGTTCTCCTTTAACAGGATATGATATATAAGTGATAACCCTAAGTGTGTACCTGGGTTCCACCTATGAAATCCACAGGCATCTCACAGCTTAGATAATGGTGAAATCTCGACAGTATAATCAGCAGTTACACTACCTTGCGCAAGGTTTCTGAGTCATGTATACCATACTCAATTCCATGATGGCACACTCATCATTAGGAAATTTTCGTTTCACCTTAATCACTTTTTTGGTTATAAGGATTTGTAGTCAATGATGCTATAAATAGCTACAAGTCTTATACAAGGTACAAGCCCGGATTAACCTATACGAAGCATTACCTCAAAGTCAACCTATGATGCCTATGGGAGAGCAAGTGTCTTTATAATGATTCTCATCATTGCTAGACTTCTTCCCTTCCCGTAGCCATCATATGTTGTCATCGGGGTACCAACCCGTGGGGTTCCATCCACCCTTGTAACTATAACAAGCTTGTACTTAAGCAATACCACTCTACATTTTAAGGTCTTGAAAAGGGAACTCAATATAGTTGTTATGTGGCAGTATTCAATTAACGACAACTGTCATTAAACGGATACGTCCACATAACAATGGTAGTGAGTCAACCTGTCAAGAGTCCTAAAATGAAACTTGGTATCTTAATAAATTAAACATGACACAATGTTCTAGTTCCAGTGTCTTCATCACTTAGTGAAGAGTATCTAGAGTCCTGTCCCCTAGAATCATGATAGGTTAAATGTAGTTCCAAAACTACTCATTTCTTCCTATCGATTCAGATATAAGATAGATCAATCTTTAGACCTAAATTCCCAATCCTACGGTTTGTTAATGATTCAATTTCCACCGCATCAGAATAATACCTTACATTATCATGGAGTAATAACTACTAATGTTATTCTTACTCCCATTAGTAATCATGCAACTATGTAATTACTAATTATTGGGTACATACGGAGTCGTTCCCGTTACCCTCTTTCAATAACACTTAAGCTATATTATTAGAATCATGTTTCTCAGTTTTACCTCGGCATTTATTCTTGCCAGGTTTGATTTATCGATAGATATAAATCTTATCCATTTTACGGTTCTTGTTTTAGTAGGATTCCCAATTCTCTTGAAAACCTCTATAACCATTTCCAAACCTCAACTTAGGTTTATTTTAATGGCTACTACCACCTTGGCAGAGTATTCATTTTCCTGGATCCGTGTACCAATTTCCTTGGCATCCAAATACTTTCCATTAATTCCAGCTATCGGATCATTGCTATCATTTATATGACTACACCGTCATATCCTAATCATGGTTGGTTTCAGCTCACAATTTTTAGGAGCGTAGACACCAAACTTCCATAGTGAGTGAGATGGCGAGTACTCATGTTGAGCACATTCTGAATGTTCCCATCAATACTCTAATCATTTTCATTGGGTAGTAAACCCATGGTTTCATGGATTTTTAGTATTCTGGGATTTTCATCATCTCCCAACAATTCTATGCCAACTATATCCCATATCCTATGGGCCCTTTTAGCATTTAGGTTCAACCTGATTATTAATGATTTATCTTTAATACATCTTGTTAGTTGGAATAGCTCCAACATAAACATTCATCACATCATAATTTATATGATGGCAATCCAATCAATCATATACTTTATTTACCCACTTTATGGAAAGAGAGTTTTCTTAAGAAACAAGGAATGATCTATTCTCATTTATTATTTCACTTTGAGGAATTAAGTTGAACTCTCCTTCATGTTAAGGAGTTGGGTTAGTTTTATCAATTATTTAAACTTAGTTTCCTTATAAGGTTTAAGTGCTTGCCAAAAGGAACATCAAAGAAGTTTTGGGACTTAATCTTTATATGATGAATATTAACATTTCATCCATAAATTTCATCATAACAATTTATTTCTAATATAGTTACTCAAACTTTATCGAGGAATCTTCCTTCAAGTATGCACACATAAGCAAACACCTCAAGATTCATAACTAGATGATTTCTCATCTATCATGCATTTAACCTTTACCGGTCTTGTGAGGAATCACTACCTCTTGCTAACAACAATATTGATTTCCCATAAGTTAATCAATCTAGATTACAGAATTCAACAACACTACTTCGTAGTGTATTCCATTAACCTATCCCTTATGTTACTGATTTATAACTTCACAACTCGCCCATTGAACCTTCTAGGTTCACCTAGTCCATAAGACAGTTGTTATATTATAAAATAGAGAGAGTTACAACAGCCCTCCATTACAATCGTCCAATGATCCAATTTTCATAAAAGATCATAAGTATAAAGCCATTCTTATACCAACATTACTACAACATAATGGGATTCATTACAGAAATTACAGAGAGGCATTAACATTCTTCGATAATACGAAGTGAGTATTTATTGAACAGAATATGGAATCTTTTCCATGTTACAATAGATCGTAGATGTACACAGTATATTTTCACAAGAGAACCTTTACTCGAAGTCAATAAATAACTTCCTCAACATAAATAAGAATATCTCAAATCAACAATTGGCTGCAACTTTATCCTTTAAAAGTAAGCATGTGGTACAATTAGATAACCAAGACATTTCTTTACTTCACGCCAGTTACCTTCACTCAATTTCCTGCAATGGTTAGGCAAGGTCAGTTCGACTGAACTGAGCAAGAAAAGTCCTTTATCCCATTTATCAATTTATGTCATTAAATGTTAGAATGAATAAATACTGCAATAATCTCAATCTAACATTTTAATCATATAATTCCACAAAATCATTCTTAAGTAACCTGCTTTGCAATCATTAAGAACAGCTCCTTTACCTCTTTCAGTACTCTGCAAGGACAAGTTCTATGTACTACTTCACAAAATAAGTTAAAGAAAAACCGGATAAAAGATATTCATACCCAGAAATGACCATCAAATAATCAATAACACAAGTTATTAAAAACATGATTGAATCACAAAAAGTTAGATGGAGTAATAAGACTTTTATCAACCACGGTATGAATCTATGTCATCCCATTAATAAATATAAATTGTTGCAACTAATGTTGCTTCTCTAGTAATTCAAACAGTATAATCCTTGGACACACAAGGTAATCCAAGCTACGGAAATGAAACTAACCAGTTTCATCAATATCAAAACACCCAACAAATAGATCTGGTTAATACACATGACGTTTATATGTCATAGCTACAGGATACGACATATTCTACATTATCCATAATATCCTAAGAAGGAGATATATATCTATACAACTCAAGTTACTTATCATAGTAACATAGAGGAATCAAGGCAATATAGACTCAGTTGCCTATTTATTTCTTATTGTACCTTCTTAAACAAAACTCATCATTTCAAATTATATCTTACCACATTCTACTGCAATAAGAATCTGAAGACACAACCATTCAAAAGCTTATTTATGCTTGTGTTTAGGGGCTAAACTCCCGAATTTATCTCAATGGTTAATACATATTACTCTTCAGTAATAAAGATATGTTTCCCTTGATTTAATCATCCTACAGAGATTAATCCGTTACATAACTTTACATAATATTAATATTAAAATCTTCAGTAAGGATCGATTTTAAGAATGGAGACAACTAAGTTTCCTTTCCATTATTGCACCTTATATATGGATCAGCAAAACTTATCAAACATATCCATAGTGTAATCCACCAAGACTCCTTGGTTTCAAGTAAGATTTTCTAGTTCTTTCAAGGAGACATACAACAACCAACTCTTTTATTCATTATCCATCCAGGTCCCAGCTCCAATCGAGCTTTCCTCAAGTAAGTGTCTGATTATAGAGATATTATAACATCAGAAGAAATATCTTCCTAAAGAGAGAAGAATGGTTTTCCGTACTTAGTAGAAGATCAGTTAGGTTCAGCCTTTCAAAACCAATTCCCAAATTCATCTTTTGTTCTCCAGTATCAGTTCAAAACTAGCTTAGATAACTTCTAAGGAAGATAGTAAATAATGAAACTCCTTATAATGGAGTGAGCCGAAGGCTCTACAACTCAGCAATTATTTACACCAACTGAAGATGCTTCAAAATCCTAAGAAAAGGAATATTTAGGATGAGGTTACAACCAACTCGTGGCTGGATGGTGACGGATTATGATACAAATATCCTACAACTCAGCCTCTATTGCCACTCATCTACAATGAAACCAAGTGTAATCCCTGCTTCTTCCCATTAACCTTTCTAAGAGCTACATGGTTCAACATATCATGCTAGAATAACATGAAGTGTTATTAGCTCACAAAACACCTATCCAACTGAGCCATGTCTTAAAAGGTTAATACCTATATTTGCTTTGGAGAAAGAAAATATGAGGAATAAAATTTTCTTGCAGACCCAACAAACCAGCAAGTCTTCAAATCTTGACAAGTCTTGACCTAATCGTTGCACATTAATAGTCAACTCGATGGAGATAAAAGTAGTCTATAATATATACTATGCGTGAGATAGAAGTACCAACAGGTTATCCCCAAATCTACCCGAGATCATGCCCAAATATACCTTCTTTTTCTACGGTGATACGCATAGGACAGAAGTGAAAGTAATATACGCCAATATCCAGAATAGGTTTAATTGCTTAAATAAACATACCCTGATTTGAGTCAGGTATAAAGGAAACCCATATTCCCAATTATAATTTTTACAAAACATTATATCATTTACACAAATACTGTTATTATTTGGGTCAACCCCAATCAAACAATGCAAACAAAAAATAGTATATATAGTCGTCATTGCCAAAGCATGATTCAAGTGGAATAAAAGATAAATGGATAATAGTTTTCCAAGGTTACAGTCATACCAATTTCCACTTCTTCTCGCATAAAAATAGAGTATAACAAACAACAACCCCAAACTAATACATACCCAATTTTTCTCTTAGCACAAACCAAAATTGCAAATATGTATTCATTATAACCTCTGATGATTTAAAAGGATAAAAGGGATAAAGAATGTTTCTTGCCTGGTAAAATGGCAGGCCGTATTCTTTTCTTCCTGCTTCCTTCGCAGCCCCAAATCATGCACATTCGAATCAACTAGGTCACATTTCCAGCCTTCCTTGCTCAGTGAAACATTTTATATAGCAATTGATTTAGAAATCACATGGCTTTACAGTCTTCTACCCCAAGAAATTCGCCATGCAAAGATACCAAAACTGGAGTTTTTTCAAATTTACCAACAAAACTAAAGGAAGCAGTTGCATGCAATTCACCTCATTCGGGCTTTACAATTTCCAAAATATTAAATGCAAAATTTAATGACATTCAATGCGGAAGTGCTACACCAGTGGCTTATCCATCTACCACCACCCATTACTCTCCTCCAAAATTGGTGGGGTTATTCTAGTTTAAAACCTTATTTACTTTTTCCCCCGAAATTTGCTAAATAATAATAACTTAATTACTTTTCATAACTTAGGTCGATTAACCTTTCAAAAAAATAGTTTATAATATAGCATAAACAATAATACCAATGCTATTGTACATGCATAGCCCTTTTTATTATTATTTATATGTCCCATAACTACCATACGGATACATATTACAAAGTGAAATCGCTATAAAAATTCCATAATTCCAATGTAAGTACCATGGCCTAGGATTCATAAGCCGGAGTCCACTGACCACAGTGGTTGATCGTTAAAGGTTTTGTTAGACAAATCTGGAAACTACGTTCCCTTGTCTAAAACGTGTTACCTTCTAGGAATGGAACAATGAAATATACTATTTCACAGGTATCATATTATCCTTAGAAAACTTTAACTCTTCCCATTGTGATATCATGACCCAACGCCGTCGGTACGACATATTAAGTCATGTCATCGATGGCTTATTACACATATTTTAATCATAACCAATCGTACATGATTACAACACTTCATATCTCAGTTACCAGCAAATTATCTTGATTACAAGAATGTTCTTCGCAAATGCAATCTTAATATTTAAATACGAAATCAGGGTTCAAAGTGAACATTATTTAAAAATACCCAATTCCCATCACTTTAGTAGGAGAAACATAACACTTCCTACCCTTATTAAGTGCATGGCTGGCGTTATCCACACAACCTGTTATGGCAAACATGTTGTGGCAAGTGAAGATGCACGTTAGAATCTAGGAGTCACTGCATTAAATCCTTTGACTTAGTTTTATCATCCCATGGATAATTTCAACTCCTTTATGATCCTGAACTAAATTTGAGGAGTGTTACATTCTTCCCCCCATAATGAATCATCGTCCCGATGATTTCATCTCATTTCTCATAGCCAATTCATTCATATACAAATTACACACTTTTTAATTTTAAGTGTTTAATCATTGCCTTCACCGGAACTTGACGATTCACATCTCATAAGTTCACATTTACTGGACGTCATTACTTGTCAACTAGTAAACCATTATACTATAAGCAACACGTCATAGATCTATCTCTTCAACATTTTGATTTATGTAACCTTATGTATTACTTACAAAAGGTATTCTCAGAATTCTACTTTACCAAGCAATGCAACATGACGATTTCTTGAATTAACCTGCATAAGTCCAAATCCACAACTATCTCACATCAAGGTATTACAACACTCGAAGCTAGTCAGGAGGATTGTTTTTAAGGTCATATTAATCATACTCTACCTCAAAATAAATCCAAACTCATATTTTGACAAGCTTAAAAACTAGCATTTACTCATGTTAAACATAAGTAATCAAACAACATAACTGCTCACAATCAGCTCAAGTAATGCTAGATTAATAATGTTACAGTCATATAAGCCCATACTTATGCAACTGTAATCTTATTAATCTAGTTCCTTTAAGTTCAAATATCACAATTCTTGAACAATTATAAAATATTAGTCCATTGATACCTTAATAGATCAGATTATCGACCTATATATCCTTGAGTTGTATGGACAAACAACTCATATAATTAGTTAAGACAAATAATTCTTAAAATTCTATATAGTCATGTATAATATTGATACAACATGGTAAAGGGAGTTACCTCCCATGACAATTTCGTCATGATTTGACTAATCATTCAAGTAAGGTCATATTGTTAGTGCGAATACAAACCCGGATGTTGATCAGATTTCTAGGTTGATCATACTAGCATCTAGTGTGATTGCACAACATTGAATCCTTTTTCCAAGTGTGGGACTTGCAAAAATGAGAAAGGAATCTTGAGAGAAGGCTGGTTCCTATTCCTCTGTTCAGATGCACACGAAAAATGCAGAGGGTTTACTCAAAACCTAATCTAACTTGCCAAGGAGATAGGGTAAGGAGATGCATAAGAAAAAACCTAAGCTAACAGAGGTGATGCACTGAGGAATGAAGAACACCTATCTTGCCAATAAATACAAACCATTCAAATGTGATGCAAGATCATGCACAGATAACAAAATTTGCAGTGAAAGATCAGGAGGATGCAAATGAACACATAGAGGGTTTAGAATCATCCACAGACATGCATTACTTGCTCCAAAGATTGATACAATACACTACAAAAATGCCAAGAGGAAAAGTTGCATTACAGTTTTAAATGGGAGGTTTGAACTCCACAAATTCACCTGCCAAAGAGAAGAAGGGAGGGGCAAAACAAGAATGTTCAACATTTAGAAAGAAGCCCCTCCTTACAATTTATAGGAAGAATGAGAGAGGGAAGAGAGAGGAAATCTAAATCTACCCCAACCACTTCTAGGTTGCATTTAATTCATCTCATTATGGCGGTAGGTGAGAACCCTAGCAAAAGTGGTGAACTATATTTTGCATTTAAGCTGGTTGTTGAAACGTCATTTCTGGCCATTATCACGTGCCAGAGGTGTTTCTCAATTTTCTCTCTCCAAACTAAACCAAAATGCAAGATTGACCCCAGAATCATGTAGAGAATTTTACCAAACTTGCCATTGATATAAAGAACGTGAAAATCGAGCTTTGAATCAAAGTTATGGCCATTTGAAGATTTAGGGAAAAACAGCCCAAAACGGATCGGCGGGAAAAAAATTGAATTTCACCTCCTTTTTGCATTTTGGTAAAAAAATTAAAATTTTCCCCGCGCTCTGCCACTTGGATGACACGTGTCAAGCTCGGTTCTGGTTCATCATGAGCTCATCCTTTGAAAATTTCTTGCCACTTGGACACGTGGCATGACCTGATTCCTTCGCGGGCCTCCTTGTCTCTTTTTGGCCATTTCATCTTTTCGCGTCCCTCGCGTACCTTTGGCCTGGATGTCCCAGATGAAAATCTCCTACTTCAGCCAATTCGGGCTTCCTTGTTCTTGTTTGAGGTGAAGACACGTGGCGAGATTCCATTCGTTGGTGGCTCTTTCAGCTTTTCACGTCCCTCGTGTACTTTTGGCCCGGATGTCCCAAACTACCTGGGACAAATATCTCCAAACCACCTGAAATAGACTGTCTTTGTTCCTGTTTGCAGCCTTTTCACCTTTTTGCGTCCCACACATCCCTCACGTACCTTTGTCCCAACTGTCCCGAACTGCCTAGGACAAATATCTCCGAACCACCCAAAATGGACTGTCCGTCGGCAAATTGGCCGATTCGCGTCCCCACGCGTACTTTTGTCCCGGCTGTCCCAAACCACGCAAAATAGACTTAGATGATTTTTCTTACTTTTGGCCGTTTCGGCTTTTCGCGTCCCTCGCCCGACGTCCCAACTGTCCCGCGGACTTCCTGGGACAAAAGACTTAGCTGATTTTCTTGCTTTTTCGACCCCAAGCTTGGTACGACGAACCTCAGTACGACCCGAACCCTTCAGACCCGAAATGCTTTAAAACAATCCTGCAACCTTATTTTTTACATTTTTTCCATTTTTTCTAACTCGTTGGGATTTCTTCTTGGATGGGAGAGTTAGAAAAAGGCCGAGGGGACCCCAAAAACATGATTTTGGCCCTCGAATCAATCTACTTTCTCGAGACTAAATAATCTGATGCATGTTATCAAAATTACCTTGAGGGGTGAATTTTGGATAACAATTTGGTGACTCGGGGGGTCATCACTGCTTTGGATGAAGTTACCGGTTTCTTGAAGCATCCATTGGGCATGGAGTCATGAGTTGTCTATTCAGAACCCCAACTGACTTAGAATGTTGCAAGGAGGAAGATGGAATATCACCTGATGGAAGCAAGGCCTGTAAACACATCTGAACTTTGAAAACCTCCTCTCTGAGCCACTTGGAAACCCACTGAAATGGATTGTGCAAGAGCAAAACCAGCACCACAAAAACTATGTACAAAACTGAAAATCATACATGCTCCAAATGGAACATGCAGAGTGTGCACAAGCACTTCTTTTACTGAAAGCAAACCTACCTACTCTATTCTAACTGGAAGCAAAAGTGGGCTAAACAAACCACAGAATCGTTTGTGTAAAATAGCTTCCTTTCTTCAAAATTGGCAGCCATGCAATTGATTTGGCACTGAACATGGCTGATTGGATGAGTGGAAAATCAACAAGAAGCTGGTCTTCCACCCAAATCATCAAGGTGTCAACTGAAAACAAATCCAATACCTCTTTTAGTTGCTCTGCATTTGGATTGAAGAGGTATGACAGCTGATCCTTGGTTCTTTGTAACTCATCCTCATGCTTAGAAGTAAGCATGACTGGTTGTGACTTCTCCTTTGACTCCAATGAAGTCAAATACCTTATTGGGCAAGGTATGATCTGTTTGATATGCCCATAGCTCTGATTTTCAACTCCAAAAATGGAGTCTTCTTGTAGACCTTCTTGGGTGGGTGATGTGGAAGCAATGGTAGGACTTTTCTACCCTTTCTCTTCCTCCAATGAAGAACATGAAATATTAAAATCTTCCGATCGTAGTTCCAAAGACATGCTATAAGATGCAGGCTGATGCAAATGAATGTTCTCCTTCATGACCACAGGCTCACGTATTTGGAATGTGGATGATGAAAGAGAGAATGGTGGAAACTCAACTGGTTCTTCTTCATCAAAACAATCCTCCAAATCTGACAGATAAACTACCTTATTGTTGTCCTGTTGCAAATGCTCAACTTCCTCCATGGTGTCCTCTTGATCTGTAACTTGATCATCATGGTTTCTTTCATCCTCCAACATTGAGTTTGAGAGGTCAAACTCTTCTTCAGCACTAGAACTTGAGAGAGATGAAGTAGAAAGAAGAACTGAAGGTTCTCCTGTAGCCTACTTTGTGCTCAAAGCCCTTGGATCTATAATTTTCTCCTCCACAACTAGAATGTGCTCCTCTTCTTTTGGATTTGGAGTAGCTTCTCCCTCTTCTACTACTTGAAGACAATCCTACTCTTGATAGAACTCTTCCTCTAGCACGAAGTTCGTTAAGTCAAACTCTTCGATCTGCTGCTCTAGATGACAAGTTGGGACTGTAAAATCTTCTTCGAGCTTTCTTCCTCTATGGCTGATTCCTTCAAATAGAGTGCCAACATGGACACTACTTTACTGAGCAAACCGATCATTGATCTGCTTCTTCTTTTGCTCTTCTCCTGCTGCAACAAATTCAGTCCTAACCACCACTTGTTTTCCAACTCCAACCTCTTCTGAAGGCTTAACCATCAAGGGGATCTTTTTCATCCCAAATTTAAGAGCCCAACTCTTCAGACTTTGAATTTCTTTATCTTTGTTTGGATCTTCTTTCTGCTGTTGTTTTCCTTGACTGGCATTCTAATTTTTATCCTCCCAACATGGATTTGGGAATGCAAGAGGAGAAGTGGATTGTAACTCAATTGATTTGGAAATTTTTCGTGGTGGTGGAGGAGGTAGAAACTCTTGTTTCTTTGGAGGGAATGGCTTTTTGGAAGGGAAAAGGACAGAAGAATCGAGATGTGGTGGAATACTAGGGAATGGAGAAATAGAATTAACTCCTCAGGGCAGCATTGATGGATTTAGAATTTGAAATTCCAAATGAGATGATGCTTTGCTTGAGTAATGGGAAGAGAAAAACCGATGATGGTGTAGAACTTACCCATTGACAAGGTTATTCAACACCAAGTGTATAGGCCTCTATTTCTGTTGTCCATTGTGCAAGTTGGGGCAACATCTTCATCATAAAGTCCAGCTTCTCCTGAGGGCTGAAGTGTCTTGGAAAAGGGCATCCCCATGGACAAGGAGTCCGAAAACCAATTATGAAAGCCTTCATTTGAGCTACTCTTGCTCTTGATTGCACCATCTTTTCCTCCATCTTTTGGATTTTTTCCACAAAATCTGCATCTTGCATTTGATTTTTTTCATTGCATGCGTACCACTTTGTTCTTGATGTGTTTCATAACCAAACTAACTTTGGCACTACTACTCATATGGGTAGATATGCTGATTTTGAATTTGATAAAAATGCTGATTTGGAGGATTTGTAAAACATGTTGGAGGTGTGATATATTGTTGTTGTTGAAAATGTGAATTCCATGATGGAAATGAAGTCATGATTGCACAACTTCATGGAATGGAAAAGAATGAAAGAGATGGAAAGAAAGATGGATGGAAATGGATGGAAAAGGGGTCTGTAACTCAGAGAATGAGTTATTTACTAGATGGAGTCATCAGATGTGCTTTTGAAAGTGCCTCCAAAAGGCTAAATCTTTAATAGGAACACACCAACCTGTCAAAGATAAAGTGAAAGACCTCTAAGGTCCCACCGGGCATGCCAAAACTATTAGTGCAGAATCACAGCACCCCTGGATGTTGATCAGATTTCTAGGTTGATCATACTAGCATCCAGTGTGATTGCACAACATTGAATCCTTTTTCCAAGTGTGGGACTTGCAAAATGAGAAAGGAATCTCCAGAGAAGGCTGGTTCCTATTCCTCTGTTCAGATGCACACGAAAAATGTAGAGGGTTTACTCAAAACCTAATCTAACTTGCCAAGGAGATAGGGTAAGAAGATGCATACGAAAAACCTAAGCTAACAGAGGTGATGCATTGAGGAATGAAGAACACCTATCTTTCCAATAAACACAAACCATTCAAATGTGATGCAAGATCATGCACAGATAACAAAATTTGCAGTGAAAGATTAGGAGGATGCAAATGAACACAAAGAGGGTTGAGAATCATCCACAGACATGCATTAATTGCTCTAAAGATTGATACAATACACTACAAAAATTCCAAGAGGCAAAGTTGCATTACAGTTTTAAATGGGAGGTTTGAACTCCACAAATTCGCCTGCCAAAGAGAAGAAGGGAGGGGCAAAACAAGAATGTTCAACATTTAGAAAGAAGCCCCTCTTTACAATTTATAGGAAGAATGAGAGAGGGAAGAGAGAGGAAATCCAAATCTACCCCAACCACTTCTAGGTTGCATTTAATTCATCTCATTATGGCGGTAGGTGAGAACCCTAGCAAAAGCGGTGAACTGTATTTTGCATTTAAGCTGGTTGTTGAAATGTCATTTCTGGCCATTATCACGTGCCAGAGGCGTTTTTCGATTTTATCTCTCCAAAATGAACCAAAATTCAAGATTGACCCTGGAATCATGTAGAGAATTTCACCAGCTTTCCATTGATATAAAGAACGCGTGAAAACCGAGCTCTGGATCGAAAGTTATGGCCATTTAAAGATTTAGGGCAAAAACAGCCCAAAACGGATCGGCGGAAAAAAATTGAATTTTACCTCCTTTTTGCATTTTGGAAAAAAATTCAAATTTTCCCATGCTCCACCACTTGGATGACATGTGTCAGGCTCTGGTTCATCCGCGGCTCATCCTTTGAAAATTTCTTGCCACTTGGACACGTGGCATGACCTGATTCGTTCGCGGGCCTCCTTGTCTCTTTTCAGCCATTTCGTCTTTTCGCGTCCCACGCGTCCCTCGCGTACCTTTGGCCCGGATGTCCCGGATGAAAATCTCCTGCTTCAGCCTGATTCGGGCTTCCTTGTTCCTGTTTGAGGTGAAGACATGTGGTGAGATTCCATTCGTTGGCGGCTCTTTCGGCTTTTCGCGTCCCTCGCATACTTTTGGCCCGGATGTCCCAAACTGCCTGGGACAAATATCTCCGAACCACCCAAAATAGACTATCTTTGTTCCTGTTTGCGGCTTTTTCACCTTTTCATGTCCCACGTGTCCCTCACGTACCTTTTTTCGCAATCGTCCTGCACTTCTGGGACATATATCTCCGAACCACCCGAAATGGGTATCGTCGGCAAATCGGCCGATTCACGTCCCCACGCGTATTTTGTCCTCGCTGTCCCAAACCGCGCGAAATAGACTTAGACGATTTTTCTTGCTTTCGGTCGTTTCAGCTTTTCACGTCCCTCACGTCCTGACATCCCAACTATCCTGCGAATTGCACGGGAAAAAGACTTAGCCGATTTTCTTGCTTTTTATTTGATCTTGGTACAACGAACCACAATACGACTCGAACCCTTCAGACCGAAATGCTTTAAAACAGTCCTACAACCTTATTTTTTGCATTTTTTCCATTTTTTCTAACTCGTTGGGATTTCTTCTTGGATGGGAGAGTTAGAAAAAGGCCGAGGGGACCCCAAAACATGATTTTGTCCCTCGAATCAATCTACTTACTCAGGGATCGAATAATCTGATGCATGTTATCGAAATTACCTTGAGGGGTGAATTTTGGATAACACATACATCTGAAACTTGATCATAACAATATGAGTCTAAACTTCCTTAGTTTCCATAGCCAGTATGGACTAAGCATCTTTTTAATATTAGTCATACTTTACTGTATCCTTAGACAAAGATACATTTTATAGTAAACCAATCATCTCATAATGTAAGTTACGAGTTCATTAATGAAATCAAGTAGATGTAGTGTAACTAACAGAGTGTCTACACAATGATCACATTGATGAAAAGGATTAGCGAACCTTATGAAACATTCCAGCATGTGGCACCTCAATTCAACGATTCCCAAATTTACAGTTCAAAAATCTGAGACTAGAGTTAAATAGCCTTTACTTTAGCAATCATGTAACTCCTACCAGCTTTAAATTACCAGTATTTTACAACCAAGCTAGCTGTATTTACCATCTTTGGCACATAATGTGGATAACAATATTAAATTTAAGGACACTTTTGACTCCAAAACCTTGAAGGTTAGTCTACATATTCCCATGAAATCATGAATATCAAGTTACATACCTGAATTTCTTCATTACACTTTTCAATCTCTAGATTCTTACTAGGTGTAAAAATTTTACCAACCTCACAATGTTGTATCAGCCCGTGAAATATTATTGGACCTGTCACACTTTAAACTCAAATCAAGGTATCAAATTTTATAGACAAGTTTGCAATAGCAATGAGTTCCATGTCCGTATATGATATTTCAGGATTACTTAGCATCTCAGATCAAGTAAACAATGTAGTTATCATTCAATATTCTAGAATAGTGTTTACTCAATAACACTTAAGTAAATTAGTTAAACATATTTGACCATAACAATCCCAAAGAAGACATTAAGATAATGATTATACAAATAATCACATACTACCCCAAGGATAATATCATGATAATGATAATACAGTTAAATAGTCATATCAATATCTATGCCTATTACTTTCAGCCCTTAAGAAGCTTTAAGAACTAAGGTCGTACTACAATAAAATGTAAAACTGTCCCTCTATACCTTAACAAGGTATACAATCCAATGTGGAGGGTAAAATTTTCATACATTTACAGTACAAGTTAAAAACAGGCCTCCCACATCTGTATTTAGCCTTGTAAACATCCTTTACTTCTACTAAATTTCAATTCCATATCCCTTGAAATCTTATTTGGTCACGACCAATCAAGGCTGCACCATCCATAAAATATAAGAATCTTACATAGATTTAATTCTATGTGAAAGGATATCATAAGGATGCATTCGCCTGAATCTATCTTTTAATCACTTTACCATTGCATCTTGTTATATAAATAATCTCATGCAACTCTATTGTAGTCCAGATACATGTAAATCAACCTTATCAAAAGATTTCCTTCTTTCTGAAATGTGTTCAATCAGTGACTAAGTCATGATAACTGATACCCAGTTATGGTTCCTGCAATTCTGCTTATTATTGTCATTAAGAATTCTGAATTACATTTCAGTTTCCAGTTAGTCACTTCACACTAAGAACTCAACTGCATTAATCTTGCATTTGATTAGCATCAAGAAGTTTTTATTTAACTTTCCCGTTATTATGCTAGGATGACTTGTTTTATTTTTCCACGAAACTATGGCAGACGTTACTACTAAGTTTTACTCTGAAAGGTCCCACTTTCAGACTCTTTCTCATGCTTTATCTCTCTTCTAAAATTAGAAGTAAAGAAGAGCTAATGCTCTTACCTGCTTTTACCATATAAAACTAGCATTTTATTATGGATTTCATTCTGACCTAAATGGCCTTTCAAGGCCTTTGCCATTGCAGCAGTTAGTCTTCCTCTAAATAGCCTTTATCCTATGCGGATTTCTTTTAATATTGGATTTATACTCCAATTTTTATTATAATGCAGTTTGATTAATCGAGTAACACTTTACTGATCATCATCATTCAGCCTAAGTTGTTTTGCTTGGCTACTCTTATTCACACTTACCAGCTGCTCCCTGCATCTATCCAATATAGTGTGCCATGAAGGAATCTTAGAGTATTATTTAACTCTTTTACCCTCGAACCCAAATCTTAGTTTGATCTGGCTCGTCATCCATGGTACATCCTTCATTCTCCTTATTTTATTTATAAAATAAGAATTTTCTAAGCGTAAGGGCTCATTAGGCCCAAGAGCTGCAACCTTCAGCTCTGATACCAAAATGTAACAACCACTTTTTGTCACTTCAATCTTAGAGAATTTTTTTGTCTTACCTTATGTAGCTGATTCAAATACCCATATATTTAAATCCAACATAAGTCTTAATGCAACCCCCTTTTAATAACTATCATGAACCATGTGCAGCTGTATGAGAGAATACCGAACTTACAAGTTCTCCCTCAATGCTCTTACGAGCCATACATACAAATGTATCCCTTTGGTTCTCCTTTAACAGGATATGATATATAAGTGATAACCCTAAGTGTGTACCTGGGTTCCACCTATGAAATCCACAGGCATCTCACAGCTTAGATAATGGTGAAATCTCAACAGTATAATCAGCAGTTACACTACCTTGCGCAAGGTTTCTGAGTCATGTATACCATACTCAATTCCATGACGACACACTCGTCATTAGGAAATTGTCGTTTCACCTTAATCACTTTTTCGGTTATAAGGATTTGCAGTCAATGATGTTGTAAACAGCTACAAGTCTTATACAAGGTACAAGCCCGGATTAACCTATATGAAGCATTACCTCAAATTCAACCTATGATGCCTATGGGAGAGCAAGTGTCTTTATAATGATTCTCATCATTGCTAGACTTCTTCCCTTCCCGTAGCCATCATATGTTGTCATCGGGTACCAACCCGTGGGGTTTCATCCGCCCTTGTAACTATAACAAGCTTGTACTTAAGCAATACCACTCTACATTTTAAGGTCTTGAAAAGGGAACTCAATATAGTTGTTATGTGGTAGTATTCAATTAACGACAACTGTCATTAAACGGATACGTCCACGTAACAATGGTAGTGAGTCAACCTGTCAAGAGTCCTAAAATGAAACTTGGTATCTTAATAAATTAAACATGACACAATGTTCTAGTTCCAGTGTCTTCATCACTTAGTGAAGAGTATCTAGAGTCATGTCCCCTAGAATCATGATAGGTTAAATGTAGTTCCAAAACTACTCATTTCTTCCTATCTGTTTCAGATATAAGATAGATCAATCTTTAGACCTAAATTCCCAATCCTACGGTTTGTTAATGATTCAATTTCCACCGCATCAAAATAATACCTTACATTATCATGGAGTAATAACTACTAATGTTATTCTTACTCCCATTAGTAATCATGCAACTATATAATTACTAATTATTGGGTACATACGAGTCGATCCCGTTACCCTCCTTTCAAAAACACTTATGCTATATTATTAGAATCGTGTTACTCAGTTTTACCTTAGCATTTATTCTTGCCAAGTTTGATTTATCGATAGATATAAATCTTATCAATTTTATGGTTCTTTGTTTAGTAGGATTCCCACCCTCTCTTGAAAACCTCTATAACCATTTCCAAACCTCGATAAAAATATTTAATTTAAGGACACTTTTGACTCTAAAACCTTGAAGGTTAGTCTACATATTCCCATGAAATCATGAATATCAAGTTACATACCTGAATTTCTTCATTACACTTTTCAATCTCTAGATTCTTACTAGGTGTAAAATTTTACCAACCTCGCAATGTTGTATCAGCCCGTGAAATATTATTGGACCTATCACACTTTAAATTCAACTCAAGGTATCAAATTTTACAGACAAGTCTGCAATAGCAATGAGTTCCATGTCCTTATATGATATTTCAGGATTACTTAGCATCTCAGACTAAGTAAACAATGTAGTTATCATTCAATATTCCAGAATAGTGTCTACTCAATAACACTTAAGTAAATCAGTCAAACATATTTGACCATAACAATCCCAGTAGTACATTAAGATAATGATTATACAAATAATCACATACTACCACAAGGATAATATCATGATAATGATAATACAGTTAAATAGTCATATCAATATCTATGCCTATTACTTTCAGCCCTTAAGAAGCTTTAAGAACTAAGGTCGTAATATAGTAAAATGTAAAACTATCCCTCTATACCTTAACAAGGTATACGATCCAATTTGGAGGGTAAAAGTTTCATACATTTACAGTACAAGTTAAAAATAGGCCTCCTACATCTGTATTTAGCCTTGTAAACATCCTTTACTTCTACTAAATTCCAATTCCAGATCCCTAGAAATCTTATTTGGTCATGACCAATCAAGGTTGCACCATCCATAATATATAAGAATCTTACATAGATTTATTTCTATATGAAAGGATATCATAAGGATGCATTTACCTGAATCTATCTTTTAATCACTTTACCATTGCATCTTGTTATATAAACAATCTCATGCAACTCTACTGTAGTCCAGATACATGCAAATCAACCTTATCAAAAGATTTCCTTCTTTCTAAAATGAGTTCAATCAGTGACTAAGTCATGATAACTGATACCCAGTTATGGTTCCTGCAATTTTGCTTATTATTGTCATTAAGAATTCTGAATTACATTTCAGTTTCAGTTAGTCACTTTGCACTAAGAACTCAACTCAGTATTAATCTTGCATTTGATTAGCATCAAGAAGTTTTTATTTAACTTTCCCGTTATTATGCTAGGATGACTTGTTTTCTTTTTCCATGAAACTATGGCAGACGTTACTGCTAAGTTTTACTCTGAAAGGTCCCACTTTCAGACTCTTTCTCATCCTTTATCTCTCTTCTAAAATTAGAAGTAAAGAAGAGCTAATGCTCTTACATGCTTTTACCATATAAAACTAGCATTTTAATATGGATTTCATTCTGACCTAAATGGCCTTTCAAGGCACTACCATTGCAGCAGTTAGTCTTCCTCTAAATACCGCCTTTATCCTATGCGGATTTCTTTTAATATTGGATTTATACTCCAATTTTTATTATAATGCAGTTTGATTAATCGAGTAACACTTTACTCGATCATCATCATTCAGCCTAAGTTGTTTTGCTTGGTTGTTCTTATTCACACTTACCAGCTGCTCCCTGCATCTATCCAGTATAGTGTGCCATGAAAGAATCTTAGAGTATTATTTAACTCTTTTACCCCCAAACCCAAATCTTAGTTTGATCTGGCTCATCATCCACGGTACATCCTTCATTCTCCTTATTTTATTTATAAAATAATAATTTTATAAGCGTAAGGGCTCATTAGGCCCAAGAGCTGCAACCTTCAGCTCTGATACCAAAATGTAACATCCACTTTTTGTCACTTCAATCTTAGAGAATTTTTTTGTCTTACCTTATGTAGCTGATTCAAATACCCATATATTTAAATCCAACATAAGTCTTAATGCAACCCCCTTTTAATAACTATCATGAACCATGTGCAACTGTATGAGAGAATACCGAACTTACAAGTTCTCCCTCAATGCTCTTATGAGCCATACATACAAATGTATCTCTTTTGTTCTCCTTTAACAAGATATGACATATAAATGATAACCCTAAGTGTGTACCTGGGTTCCACCTATGAAATCCACAGGCATCTCACATCTTAGATAATGGTGAAATCTCAACAGTATAATTAGCAGTTACACTACCTTGCGCAAGGTTTCTGAGTCATGTATACCATACTCAATTCCATGACGGCACACTCGTCATTAGGAAATTTTCGTTTCACCTTAATCACTTTTTCGGTTATAAGGATTTGTAGTCAATGATGCTATAAATAGCTACAAGTCTTATATAAGGTACAAGCCTAGATTAACCTACACGAAGCATTACCTCAAAGTCAACCTATGATGCCTATGGGAGAGCAAGTGTCTTTATAATGATTCTCATCACTGCTAGAATTCTTCCCTTCATGTAGCCATCATATGTTGTCATCGAGGTACCAACCCATGGGGTTTCATCCACCCTTGTAACTATAACAAGCTTGTACTTAAGCAATACCACTCTACATTTTAAGGTCTTGAAAAGGGAACTCAATATAGTTGTTATCTGGCAGTATTCAATTAACGACAATTGTCATTAAACGGATACGTCCACGTAACAACGGTAGTGAGTCAACCTGTCAAGAGTCCTAAAATGAAACTTGGTATCTTAATAAATTAAACATGACACAATGTTCTAGTTCCAGTGTCTTCATCACTTAGTGAAGAGTATATAGATTCATGTCCCCTAGAATCATGATAGGTTAAATGTAGTTCCAAAACTACTTATTTCTTCCTATCAGTTCAGATATAAGATAGATCAATCTTTAGACCTAAATTCCCAATCCTACGGTTTGTTAATGATTCAATTTCCACCACATCAGAATAATACCTTACATTATCATGGAGTAATAATTACTAATGTTATTCTTACTCCCATTAGTAATCATGCAACTATGTAATTACTAATTATTGGGTACATACAGAGTCGTTCCCGTTACCCTCTTTTCAATAACACTTAAGCTATATTATTAAAATCATGTTTCTCAGTTTTACCTCGGCATTTATTCTTGCCAGGTTTGATTTATCGATAGATATAAATCTTATCCATTTTATGGTTCTTGTTTTAGTAGGATTCCCAATTCTCTTGAGAACCTCTATAACCATTTCCAAACCTCAACTTAGGTTTATTTTAATGGCTACTATCACCTTGGTAGAGTATTCATTTTCCCTGGATCCATGTACCAATTTCCTTGGCATCCAAATAATTTTCAATTAATTCCAGCTATCGGATCGTTGCTATCATTTATATGACTACACCATCATATCCTAATCATGGTTGGTTTCAGCTCACAATTTTCAGGAGCGTATACACCAACTTCCATAGTGAGTGAGATGGCGAGTACTCATGTTGAGCACAATCTGAATGTTCCCATCAATACTCTAATCATTTTCATTGGGTAGTAAACCCATGGTTTCATGGAGGTTTAGTATTCTAGGATTTAATCATCTCCCAACAATTCTATGCCAACTGTATCCCATATCCTATGGGCCCTTTTAGCATTTAGGTTCAACCTGATTATTAATGATTTATCTTTAATACATCTTGTTAGTTGGAATAGCTCCAACATAAACATTCATCACATCATATTTTATACGATAGCAATCCGATCGATCATATACTTTATTTACCCACTTTATGGAAAGACAGTTTGCTTAAGCAACAAGGAATGATCTATTCTCATTTATTATTTCACTTTGAGGAATTAAGTTGAACTCTCCTTCATGTTAAGGGAGTTGGGTTAGTTTTATCAATTATTTCAACTTAGTTTCCTTAAAAGGTTTAAGTGCTGCCCAAAAGGAACATCAACAAGTTTTTGGGACTTAATCTTTATATGATGAATATTAACATTTCATCCATAAATTTCATCATAACAATTTATTTCTAATATAGTTACTCAAACTTTATCAGAGGAATCTTCCTTCAGTATGCACACATAAGAAACACCTCAAGATTCATAACTAGATGATTTCTCATCTATCATGCATTTAACCTTTACCGGTCTTGTGAGGAATCACTACCTCTTGCTAACAACAATATTGATTTCCCATAAGTTAATCAATCTAGATTATAGAATTCAACAACACTACTTCGTAGTGTATTCCATTAACCTATCCCTTATGTTACTGATTTATAACTTCACAACTCGCCCATTGAACCTTCTAGGTTCACCTAGTCCATAAGACAGTTGTTATATTATAAAATAGAGAGAGTTACAATAGCCCTCCATTACAATTTTCCAATGATTTAATTTTCATAAAAGATCATAAGTATAAAGCCATTCTTATACCAACATTACTACAACATAATGGGATTCATTATAGAAATTACAGAGAGGCATTAACATTCTTCGATAATACGAAGTGAGTATTTATTAAACAGAATATGGAATCTTTTCCATGTTGCAATAGATCGTAAATGTACACAGTATATTTTCACAAGAGAACCTTTACTCTAAGTCAATAAATAACTTCCTCAACATAAATAAGAATATCTCAAATCAAAAATTTGTTGCAACTTTATCCTTTAAAAGTAAGCATGCGGTAGAATTAGATAACCAAGACATTTCTTTACTTCATACCAGCTTACCTTTGTTAAATTTCCTACAATGGTTAGGCAAGGTCGGTTAACTGAACAAGAAAACTCCTTTATCCCATTCATCAATTTATGTCATTAAATGTTAGAATGAATAAATACTGCAATAATCTCAATCTAACATTTTAATCATATAATTCCACAAAATCATTCTTAAGTAACTTGCTTTGCAATCATTAAGAACAGCTCCTTTACCTCTTTTAGTACTCCGCAAGGACAAGTTCTATGTACTACTTCACAAAATAAGTTAAAGCAAAACCGGATAAAAGATATTCATACCCAAGAAATGACCATCAAATAATCAATAACACAAGTTATTAAAAACATGATTGAATCACAAAAAGTTAGATGGAGTAATCAGACTTTTATCAACCATGGTATGAATCTGTGTCATCCCATTAATAAATATAAATTGCTGCAACTAATGTTGCTTCTCTAGCAATTCAAACAGTATAATCCTTGGACACACAAGGTAATCCAAGCTACGAAATGAAACTAACCAGTTTCATCAATATCAACACACCCATCAAATAGATCCGGTTAATACACATGACGTTTTATATGTCATAGCTACAGAATACGACATATTCTACATTATCCATAACATCCTAAGAAGGAGATATATATATATCTATACCACTCAAGTTACTTATCATAGTAACATAGAGGAATCAAGGCAATATAGACTCAGTTGCCTATTTATTTCTTATTGTACCTTCTTAAACAAAACTCATCATTTCAAATTATATCTTACCACATTCTACTGCAATAAGAATCTGAAGACACAACCATTCAAAAGCTTATTTATGCTTGCGTTTAGGGGCTAAACTCCCCGAATTTATCTCAATGGTTAATACATATTACTCTTCAGTAATAAGATATGTTTCCCTTGATTTAATCATCCTACAAAGATTAATCATTACATAACTTTACATAATATTAATATTAAAATCTTTAGTAAGGATCGATTTTAAGAATGGAGACAACTAAGTTTCCTTTCCATTATTGCACCTTATATATGGATCAGCAAAACTTATCAAACATATCCATAGTGTAATCCACCAAGACCCCTTGGTTTCAAGTAAGATTTTCTAGTTCTTTCAAGGAGACATACAACAACCAACTCTTTTATTCATTATCCATCCAGGTCCCAGCTCCAATTGAGCTTTCCTCAAGTGTTTAATTATAGACATATTATAACATAAAAACATAATATCTTCTGAGAGAGAATAATGGTTTTCCGTACTCGGTAGAAGATCAGTTAGGTTCAGCCCTTCAAAACCAATTCCCAAATTCATCTTTTGTTCTCCAGTATCAGTTCAAAACTAGCTTAGATAACTTCTAAGGAAGGTAGTAAATAACGAGACTCCTTATAATGGAGTGAGCCGAAGGCTCTACAACTCAGCAATTATTTACACCAACTGTAGGTACTTCAAAAATCCTAAGAAAAGGAATATTTAAGATGAGGTTGCAACCAACTCGTGGCTAGATGGTGACGGATTATGATACAAATATCCTGCAACTCAGCCTCTGTTGCCACTCATCTACAACGAAACCAGTGTAATCCCTGCTTCTTCCCATTAACCTTTCTAAGAGCTACATGGTTCAAAGATATCATGCTAGAATAACGTGAAGTGTTATTATCTCACAAAACACCTATCCAACTGAGCCATGTCTTAAAAGGTTAATACCTATATTTGCTTTGGAGAAATAAAATATGAGGAATAAAATTTGCTTGCAGACCCAACAAACCAGCAAGTCTTACATTGACAAACCAACAAGTCTTCAGCCTAGCAGACTCGTGGCTCATTAACAGTCAACTCGATGGAGATAAAAGTAGTCTATAATATATATTATGCGTGAGATAGAAGTACCCTGAGATCATGCCCAAATACACCTTCTTTTTCTACGGTGATACACACAGGACAGAAGTGAAAGTAATATATGCCAATATCCAGAATAGGTTTAATTGCTTAAATAAACATACCCTGATTTGAGTCAGGTATAAAGGAAACCCATATTCCCAATTATAATTTTTGCAAAACATTATATCATTTGCACAAATACCCGTTATTATTTGGGTCAACCCCAATCAAACAATGCAAACGAAAAACAGTATATACAGTCGTCATTGCCGAGCATGATTCAAGTGGAATAAAAGATAAATGGATAATAGTTTTCCAAGGTTACAGTCATACCAATTTCCACTTCTTCTCACATAAAAACAGAGTATAACAAACAGCAACCCCGAACTAATACATACCCAATTTTTTTCTTAGCACAAACCAAAATTGCCAATATGTATTCATTATAACCTCTGATGATTTAAAAAGATAAAAGGGATAAAGAATGTTTCTTGCCTAGTAAAATGGCAGGCCGTATTCTTTTCTTCATGCTTCCTTCGCAGCCCCAAATCATGCACATCTCCGAATCAACTAGGTCGCATTTCCAGCCTTCCTTGCTCAGTGAAACATTTTATATAAAGCAACTGATTTAGAAATCACATGGCTTTACAGTCTTCTGCCCCAAGAAATTTTCCATGCAAAGATACCAAAACTGGAGTTTTTCCAAATTTACCAACAAAACTAAAGGAAGCAGTTGCATGCAATTCACCTCATTTGGGGCTTTACGAATTTCCAAAATATTAAATGTAAAATTTAATGACATTCAATGCGGAAGTGCTACACCAGTGGCTTATCCATCTACCACCGCCCATTACTCTCCTCCAAAATTGGCGGGGTTATTCCAGTTTAAAACCTTAGTTACCTTTTCCCCCAAAATTTGCTAAATAATAATAACTTAATTACTTTTCATAACTTAGGTCGATTAACCTTTCAAAAACATAGGTTATAATATAGCATAAACAATAAGACCAATGCTATTGTACATGCATAGCCCTTTTTGTTATTATTTATATGTCCCATAACTCCCATAGGGATACATATTACAAAGTGAAATCAGCTATAATAATTTCATAATTCCAATGTAAGTACCATGGCCTAGGATTCATAAGCCGGAGTCCACTGACCACAGTGGTTGATCGTTAGAAGGTTCGTTAGACAAATCTGGAAACTACGTTCCCTTGTCTAAAACGTGTTACCTTCTAGGAATGGAACAATGAAATATACTATTTCACAGGTATCATATTATCCTTAGAAAACTTTAACTCTTCCCATTGTGATATCATGACCCAACGCCGCTCGGTACGACATATTAAGTCATGTCGTCGATGGCTTATTACACATATTTTAATCATAACCAATCGTACATGATTACAACACTTCATATCTCAGTTACCAGCAAATTATCTTGATTACAAGAATGTTCTTCACAAATGCAATCTTAATATTTAAATACGAAATCGGGGTTCAAAGTGAACATTATTTAAAAATACCCAATTCCCATCACTTTAGTAGGAGCAACATAACACTTCCTACCCTTATTAAGTGCATGGATGGCGTTATCCACACAACCTGTTATGGAAAACATGTTGTGGTAAGTGAATATGCACGTTAGAATCTAGGAGTCACTGTATTAAATCCTTTGACTTAGTTTTAACATCCCATGGATAATTTCAACTCCTTTATGATCTGAACTAAATTTGAGGAGTCTTACACCGAGTGTAAGGTCCATTTGATTTGTAAACCCTCGGTGAGTCGATTATGGACCAAAAAACTAAAGTGTGTCATATGGTAGTGAGTGTTGCATGTAAAAGACAATGTAGTGAATGTAACAATAGAAGTCAAACATGTGATGAGTGGAAAATTATGGAGGATGCATTGCCGAAAATGTAGAATGTGTAAGATGTAATGCATAAGATGACATGTAATATATGTAGATAGAATAGTAATGTAATGCTAGAATCCTATATGATGAAGATTATTATAACATGTAGAATATGTGTGAAGATGCATGGTGTAATATGTATGGTATGTAGAAAAACGGATAATGTGATATGTAGGATATGTAGTGTAAGATGTAAGACACATAGACAAAGGTTTAGATACAATGTAGTGTCAAAATGTTGTAGACTAAATGTAAAATGTAGGGTGTATGACACGTAAATGTATGATGAGGTGCAATGTGTAATGCCTATGGTGCAGTGTGTGGGGTTTAGTGTAATAAGCCCTTAACAGTCAAGTGTGAACCAAAGCACAAGAGTGTGTCATCGGGTAGTGACGCTAGAATGTATGATGAATGTATAAGGATGTAAAAGATGATGATTGTGACTATGCTAAGAATAGATAGGGGAAGGTGGAGTGTCATGCCCCCAAGTATGTGTGAATGAATGCACTATCTAATGATGGTGAAGGATGAATTTCCTTCATCTAGATGCACGAGGTGAAAGTGCATGACCATGCTCTAATAATGGAGGTATAGTAGACAAATGTTGTAGTGGTGAATGAATCCTATGTACATGTGAGGGATGAATGTATGAATAAGGTTGTCATCTCACAAAATGCATTCGTGATGGAGATATATGTGATATAGAAGGATAAGGTGAAGAAGACACTCATGGAACAAAATGAGGTGGAGATCTGTGCAAGATGTAGTAACTATGCAAGGAAGAGGACTATACTTATGTATAGGGCTACTTGAAGCGATGTGGTCATGAAGATTAAATTCAAGTAGGAAAAATAGGAGTAGATTTTGTTCTAAGCAACATAGAATGTGAGGGGCTAGATGAAGTAGGGGATGCGCTAAATACCATGTGACGAGATGGTGGCCACGGAGTAGATGGAGGGACACCATCAATAGAGATGACCTGATTATTGTAAATAAATTTGAGGCATAGATGATTCATATAAATGATAGATTGTGAGCGATGAAGCCAATTGAGACCAAGAAGCATGTTGCATCCCTCAACTGTATTTCCAACGAGGAAGGGTACAAGCATAGTAAGTGGTCCAACTATAACATGTAGCTTAACAACACCAAAGGGTTTTGCGAAAGGGTATTTGACTTGAGATAGAGGATACTTAATAGCTTTAAGTAGTTATAGAGAACATGCACTAATGGGCCAAGATGGGTCAACCTTAGTGTTGTTGATGGAGGTTGAGCTAATAGATGTGTGGATGATCAAATGGTTAGATGTAAAATTGGCATGATAATAGATGTTGGAAAATGAAACGATTGGTGGTGAAACTTCAATTTAACAACTAAGAAATCTATATCTCCTGATCCAAGAGGTGATACCGCATGATATACATGATTATCATAATATTATGTTGTCTTCTTGTCACGCTATTTAGAGTCATTGTTAAAGATTTTGAGTTTTCCCTTGTCACTGGTTGGGGTAGAGCTAGAAGACTCTGGGAACTTGAGTTTTTTTATCAATTAATTCTTAGATGATTGTTTACAGAGCTTTAGGCATCGTTTTGCATAATTTCCTATGCATCGATGATAATCATAGTGAAATTTATCATTATAGTTCCTACCTTTTGGTTGTGATGGGTCTAACTCAAGGGGAGGGGAAGTTTAATAAGGTTTATTTCAAGAAGTTGTCTCAATATAATATGTGGAGCCATGGGAATGGTGTTAAATGTGTGCTGGGATTGCTACAGTTGGACCTCCTTAGAAGGAGCAATAGTGTTGGCAGTAACTTTAGTGTCAGTTGGTTTTGTAGTAGATGGTTTAAATGGCGTCTTGTTAGGAAAATGAGTAGAAGATGAAGTCTATTTTTGATACTTAAGCTTTCGATGGATAGGAGTTTGGTCTCACGAAGCTTAAGAATGTGAAAAATTTGATCAAATGAAGGAGAGGATTCAAAAGGTCTTGGAAGTAGCCCTGCGCGCTAAGGCAATTATAAGCATTCATACAGGATTGAGCCCATTCTTTGAGGCATAGATCACAGCCATGGAAAATTATTTGGAGAAGCTTTCTTCTAACTTAGCACATGAGATGTGTAGTGGTATATGGTACACTGATTGTGAGGTTGAAGTAAATACTAAGGATAATTGCCCACGTAAGTCAATATGTGTTTTGTTGCTAAATTGTGAAGTCTTTCACCTAGACCATGATGTTCAAAATTTTCCTCTCTTGCAACACGTGATTCAAAATAAGGTATCCATGTATTGTAATATTTTCCATGCTCATACCCATGACACTACTGATTTATATTGATTTATCATATCCATGATGTCATTAATATGGGAGTGCACCAGACTAGTGTAGTGAGTGGATCAAAGGAAAAGGAAGGATAAAATCATAAAGGGAACACTAATGGGGATAACAGGAATAGAGGCTTCAAAGGAGGATATCAAGGCCAATGTTGCGGTGGTGGTAGAGGAAGGTTTGCTTGAGGAACTTGTTATACTTATGGGTCCCTTGATCATTATTGTTGGTCGAGATAAAATCGCACTTAGCAAAAACATACGGAAGGTTTACATGGAAGAGCATAGCACATTCAAATGCACGAGAGGATTGTGAAGGAATCGCGTCTTTGAGGATAGAGACAAATTTGGGACTTAGCCATTTTCATGATGAGGATCTATTTTTGAGAGATGGTGTGTGGAGCACACAAATCGGTTAAATACTTGTGCGAATCGCATTGTCCATTTTCGGAGGATTGGATACAAAGAATTTTGCATGAGTACAGCCGAGAATAGATTTACTACTGATAGTTAACTAGAAGAAGTCTGTTGTTAGCACACTTGGCATGTGTGGCTATTTTTGTAATGGTGTGTGGCTAATATTAGCATGTGACCTATTTTGGGATTAGATAAGAGGTGAAGGAAAGTCCCCACCCTTATAAATATGTAGTGAACTGCGTAGTATAGAGATAGTATGTAAGAACTGAGTTATTGTGAGGTTGTGCTGCAAAATCTGATGCACGCATAAACTATTGTATTATCTATTGTAATAAGCTTATGTGTATTTAATATAATGGAGGTTATTAATCTGAATCAAGGTGTTAATCATGGTTATGGTTTATTACTGCATGAATGATTTCGTTATGTTTATTGTTTGATTCATGATACTTTAAGATCTAGATCTTAATGTGTACTATAGAATGATATATTAGTCATTAGATCTAAATGTTTTAATTCTTCATCATGCTAACATCCTGTAATAGTAACCCTAAAGAGGGGCCTCATACCTTTGTGCACTTTGGGTGAGTGCTCAGTCTAGGCTAAGTGATGTACTAGCACGTCTAGGATTTTATTGGTGAATTCTAGGCTACATCATTGGTTCCGTTTCCGGACCTCTTTTTTAGTTATTTTTAGGATGGTTTGCAATGAAGATGTAACGGTTGACCCTAGCAAGTGTTGAGGAGTGGATACATAACCTAGAAGAAGAATACGCCTAGAGGTTCAAAGATCGGATCTAAGTTTAACGCATGTGTAGACACCTAAAATTGGTTTCTCAATTTAGTGTCCCTCACATTCGTTTTAGGTAACCTGGGGCACGTTCACGTCACCAACTATCCCCTTGGGATATTATCCAATTTGTGATTTAATCACTTACTCTAAATTTAATTCATCACATCACATCTTACCCATGAGTAATTAAATAATTAAATATTTAATTACGCTTCTTCCCATGCATCTTAATCACTTATCTACCCCAAATTTATTCTACCCATGTATCACATCCATTTTTAAATCTTCCCTAAGCGGGATATTTCCCGTGGTCGGGATAAGCCTTGTCTTTCTCGAATCGATCAATTTGGCCATCTCGGGAGTCTTCTCCGCGATCGGCGCCGACCCATTTGGTCGGCGCCGATTTTATAGGAGCGGCGCCGATTATAAAAGCAAGCCCGTAACTCGCCTTCTAGGGACCGAAGAGAGCGAAGAGACCGAAAAGAGACTAACGAGCGAAAGAAAGCACTTACGCATGAACAGAGAGAGAAAGATTTAGGTTGCAAGAAAGAGAGATCTTTTTAGCATCAATTGTCTCAGTTAGGGCAGATCCTGTCCTAATCAATCCCCGAGAGGAGCACCGTTACTCGCCCGTATCATATCAACATCATACACTACCATCTATCATCTCGGTGACTTTGTTCCAAATAGCCTCTCCATCTTCGGCACATCTTGTAGACTACATTCATCTTCCAACCCCGAATCTCATCGCACAGCCCCCGATTGGTCGGGCCGCTTGATTGACACTCGATCTTATCCGGCCGACGCCGATCAGTCCTGGGCCGACGCTGATCACATCGGGCCGCCGCCGATTATACCTGGGCGACGCGATTTCACTGCAGATGACAGTAAAGGTCACGGTAACACAAATCCAAGCATTATTTCAGCTTCCTGTTTTCTCAGATTTCTCATCTGCTTTGCAGCTTTTGCTTTTATTACCGCAATCGAAAAATCTAGTCTTTATTTACATCTTTTATCATGTATGCTTCTTTTCTTTATTGAAAACGTGGACTGACATCCGCCAAGGAAGTTTATCACTTCCCTGACCCGCTCCTCGGCAGTCCACCCAAATATCTTCTAACGCCATCTTTTTCTGTCAAGCATCGGTGTTTTGCAGTTATTCGGAGCTATTGTGCAAATTGCTCGTGTGCGCCCGTCTTGTCTACATTAGCTTCCTCATCCGTCTACATCTTCATCGTATCAATTTCATTGAGTTTTTCGTGGTTTTTGTGTTTAGTTTGGTGCATTAACTTGGACAGGTAACAAGCACGAAATTCTTGATCTACATTCTGGCACACCCGGTGGGACCGAACCAAAGTCCCTCATTGGTAAGTTCATTTCTTTGCTAGTTTTGAACTTTGTTCCTTTTCTTCACTGACTTCTATCAGTCCTATTTGAGCATTTCTGTTCATCATTTCAATCTCGCTTTTTAGGCGAAATCATTATCTTGAAATTTTTCTATTTCCTTAAAATAGAAATTTTTTTTTTTTTCACCATTATCTGGATATATCTTTCCGGATCTTGTTTACTGTTTGCTTGATCTTTTCTTGCGGAGCACTTTGCTTGTTCGTGGGATTGTTCGAGGGGAAGAGCTCAACAACACGCTTTTGAAGTCCACACACCTTGAGAGCTAAATTTACAGTATTCCTCTTTTTTGGTGTTTTCTCCTTTTTAGGATTTCTTTGTTGGTTGTCTATCACATCCAAACACTTCAATTTTTGGTGCTTAAAAAGAACTTAATCGCATTTGGGAAAGAACTTGTTTGAATTGTCTTCATCAAAATCAAACATTTCGTTTTAAGTGCTTAAAAAGAACCTTTTCTTTGTCATTGCTGCATGCTTTTTCATCTAGTTTTAATTAGGTTGGAGAATTGATCAAAATCGGTAGTGACACTATTTGATTTTTATTTTTCACCCTTGCACACAAAGCCAAAATCACTAGGTATAAAGCATTTAAACAAAACTCCTTCCCTGGCCTCGCCTACTTGGAAGTGATATCCAAGAGGAAGAGCCTACGCGGTACTCGGGCCGCGCTATAAATTCACGGAAGATTTTGGTATATATTGGCAAAGCACCCGACTCCCTTATCGCAGCGGTGTGTGAAGTGCGGGGTAGGCCCTATATCAAGCCACGTGACTGGTCTTTTATCAAGTGCCTTCGACTCCTCACCAAACATCACCCAAACCATCCTTAGTTTGGCTATCTCGAGTAGTTCCTGTTCTAAAAGCCTTCCCTAACATTTTCTTTTCTTAAAAGCATCAAAATTTAAAGGAGATAATCACTTGCGCTACTTGAATTGTTTGTGCATTAGTTAGACAATCTTCTTTTCTTGCTTGCTTATGACGGTTATCACCCGGTCACAATCTAGGAAAATGGCCCAACAGTTCCTTCTTCCTCCGAAATCACCACCAGCGTGGATGTTTCGGCACCCTCCAATCTTCCTCGACCACCGCAGTGGGTTCCCCATCATGGTCGTATAATCCTTTCCATCAAGCCAAAACAATCCCATCACGTCCGGCTTCTCCAAGTCCATCGAAATATCTTCCGACTTGAGTCTATTCCTCGCGGGATCCCGACTTCGTGCTCTCCTTGATCGTAATCCGGTAGCCCTCATGGACTACCTAGTACACAAGTCCATTCGAATATCTGATCAAGGACCACCAATCCAACAAGTGTACGATTATCCTCGTGGTCCATCCCAGGCCTATGTAGAACAGTTTTCATCCTCTCTCCCGTCTCGAGCCACGGAAAAGGGGGAGGTTCTTGTGCCTCCTTTTTCTCTTCCACCAACCATGTTGACTAGTTCTCAAATTGCCTTACCTATTCCTAATACTGCAGTTACCTCAACTATTCCTCAACCTACCTTTGAGAGGTCTTCTGCCTTGGCGATAACGAGTGCGTCTGTGCACCCGCATATCGCTGTTAATTCATCTATGCCCTCTATCAGTGTCTCAAGGTCGCACTCTTCATGAGCCAACCCCCTTCGGCTAGTCAATTGGTTCCTACTTCTCGTCCTCCGGTCAATCTTTCTTCCAATATTCCAGCAACTGTGACCTTCGCCCATCCCCTAGTATCAGCACCCTTGGTACCAAATTCGGCGGTAGAAGGCCCCTTTCAGGTCTTGTTCCCCAACATGTCCAATCTAACCAACACCCATATTCCTCAATCTGTCCCTATTCAATCAACAAACATAGGAGTCCACCAATCACAGGCTCCATCCGTCACCCAACCTATATTTTCTCAACCACTTATTATCTCACAGCCTGCCTATACGCAAGCTACCTCACAACAAATACCTCACCAGGCGTCACCCAAAACACCTGGTTATTCCTCTTACCATCCCACCAATCAACAAATCAATCCCCCATTGACACCTCAACAACATCCATCACTTGCTCCTTATATAGGACATACCAATGTGCCTACTCCTCAATCTGATGTGGTTCAAATTCTCTTCAAGAAAATTGCAGACTTGGAAGCCTCCACAAAAGGAGCCCGTCCTTCATACTCCTTTGAAGAAGTGTGCAATGAACCCATTCATCCTTCGGTGGCTTTTAAGCCTTATCCTCCCCAATGGGAACTTCCCAAATTCTCAAAATTTCATAGTCGGGAAGACCCTCAACAACATCTGCGAGCATTCAAACATGCTTGCTACCTTATCGTCCAGATCAGGAACTCATGCTCCGTACCTTTCCTATGTCTCTAGCGGGTCCCGCTTTGGACTGGTACAATAACATCCCTCAACATTCTTTGTTTTCTTTCTCTCAATTGGCCCAGATGTTTGTTGAAAACTTCTCAATAAATATCGCGCATAAGATCTCAATCACAGATCTTTATAACATTCGCCAATTCGACGATGAGTCTATAGCAGACTTTGTCGCTCGTTGGAGAGGGATAATCAACCAATTGTCTTTCTCCCTTCCTCAATCCCAACAAATCGAGTTGTTCACCCGATCTTGTGCTAATCACATTTCTTCCACTCTAAGGATCCAAACTTTTCATACCTTTGAAGAGGCCTTTACAATGGCACGCAAACTTGAATCTCGCGCCATTGAACAAGGGAAGCTAAAACTTCGCTCCAAATCTAAACCAGATTTCTCTCGCTTTACCAAACCAAATTCTTTCCCTCCTAAAGATAAGAATCAAGGGTCCACAAATGCTATCGTATTAAAAACACCAAGAACCGATAGTACTCCTAACCAACCATCACGAAGAGACCCTTCATCCACTCGAAAAGGGCCTTCATCATCACGATCCTTTGCTCCCTTGGGGGAATCATATGCCTCTATCTTAGAAAAAATGTTGGAAGTCCGCATGATCGAACTTCCACCCATTAGGGATATTGATGAAAGTCGAGAACGTCCTTTCTGGTATAGGGAAAACGATTTCTGCCATTATCACAGAACCAAAGGTCATGACATCGAACGATGTCAGACTTTCAAAAATCTTGTCCAAAAATTCATTGATAAAGGCGAGCTTATTCTAGATAACCCAAATGCTCCCCCAAATCAAGCACTGGACGTTTTCAAACAACCCTTCCCCAATCATGCCCCAAATCATAATTCTTCGGAATCTCAAAAACCAAACACCCACACTATCAACTTCATTTCTACTCAAGAATCCGCTTCTGAAACCACGTCATCTACAAACGCAGCAATCGAATCAGAACCTTCTTCCACTTCACCAATCACTGGAATTCCTCCATCTTCAGATAACCCACCTTTGAATATTCCTACATTGCTAAGCACGGAGTCATCTCTCTCCGCTCCTTTGTCCGATCTCCCATCCATACCCGAGACAGTGTCATCCTCATCTGTCTCATCATCAGACATTCTTTCAATGCTCGAGGCAATCACATCCCTCCGAGTTTCCACTACGGACACATCTACTTCCGTTGCTCCCATTCCCGCCGCAACTATGCCTTTGGTGAATGTACCCATAATTGTGCCGACTTCGACGGAAGTGTCTTCGATCTTGACCCTTCCTATCTCTTTTCCAACTACATCAGAAGTTCTCCCTCCGCAAGGCACTCCTTCTTCATCACTCCCTTCTCCCATCAATAGTGTTACTTCACCTATTAAGGAAAAATCAAAAGAAGTAACACCAACACCTGCACACTCGATTCCTCAACCTAAACCGCGACAACCAAAATCTAACACTACACCATCAGTACCATCCCACTTGCTTCCTCCGAAAAGGTTACAGTCACCTTATGCCGTGGAAGTTGTCACCATCCCTGAAAAAGGAAAACCCATATTTCGAACCATCAAGACCCTTGGTGCTCTTCCACAAAAATCTCTCTCCACGCCTCATAAACGATTGGATTTGCCCACTGAGAAGGCATCTTCTTCTACACATCCATCAAAGTCATCATCTTCTTCTTCATCAACACCCCTAAAAGTAGACTTACCTACCCAAAAGATGCCACCTCTTCTATCAAGATCCTCATCTTCGTTACCAACAACCAAAGCACCCTATATTCCTCCTATTACACCTACCTTGAGGACTTCTTCCTCATCCGAATCAATATTATCCAAATCATCCGTAAATCCGACTAAGCAACCCCCTTTGTCTCCAAAGACCGCAAAATCTGTCACATCTCCATCCTCCTCAAAATCTATCTTAGGGGCTCCCCCTCCACCAAAGTCAATCATGTCTCATTTACTCCCATCCCAAGCACCCAAGACTGCTCCTCCAAATGTCCAAACAAATAAGAGGATCCCTAATAAAAATGTTAAACCTAACATGCAAGTTCTTTTACCTCGGCAGTCGGTTAATGTAAAAGAACCATCTTCATCATCTCCATCCTCATCTTCGTCTACCAGATTTTACACCGAAATCCTTCATCAACTTATCCAATCTTCATCTATAACCCTTCCTCCGATTAAACCATATAACCCGAAAGGAGTGAAACCGGCTTGGTTTAACTCTGATTTGATTTGTGCCTACCACCGTACTCCGGGTCATGATACTGAGGGATGTAAAGCTCTCCAAGCCGTTATCAAAAACCTTCTAGAAGATAGTGACCTTTTGCTGGAGGAGGAGGAACAAATACCTCCTGTCACCCTAGCCTCATCCGAACCTCAACCATCCATTCAGACCTCTAGTGGTTCCACGCCGCCTGATCTTCCACCCTCTCAAATTGACATGATCCATATCGCCACTAGAACCCAACGTTATCATAACCCATCTTCATCTTCAACATCTAGACCACGGGTTGTCATTTCCACAGCCCCTGAAGGCGTGTCTCCTTCCTCATCGGTCCCACGACCCAAGGTCTCCATTCGTGCTCCACCTCGGACTCAAGTTCCCGTATCTGTTGAGGAGAGTGTCATGAAGCAACTCACCCAAGCTCCGGTCAAAATGTCTCTTTTTGACCTCATCCAATCCTCCCCACAACATCGCCAGGCTCTAATCGATAATCTGCGTCGCATCGCAGTAAATTCCGATGAGCCCCAACCCTTCGAGTTGGTTGTTGGATTGAATGGTCCATCGACCGCCATTTCTTTTGAGGATTCAAATTCCTCATCTTTCTTCGAGGATTTGAGGCTCCTCTCTTCATCATACACCCAAGTCAATAACACTCGCTTAAAATGTGTTATGATCGATAGTGGAGCTGCTCTCAACGTCATCTCCTCCCACACATTCGAACAACTTAAGTTACCAAAGAATGTGGTGTCACTCTCCACCCTTCGCCTTCGATCATTTAACGATCAGCTAGCAGTCACTCTAGAACCGTGGTCTTACCCATCCGAGTAGGTAAGAAGTCGCTCCATGAACTCTTCTATATCGTCGAAGGAAAATTCCACTATAACATGATCCTGACGCCCTCGGATTCGCGCAATGCATTGTGTCCCATCCACCCTCCATCGATGCCTAAAATATCAATATGAGGGCAAAATATACACCCATCCAGGAGATCCTTTTCCTTCTGCACAATGCGACATGACCATTAGGTCCGCCCCTTTAAAAGAAAATACATCTTCTCCAAATGGGGCCTCATCTTCTTCCATGCCTGCAACCAAATTACCGGATTTACAAAATCTGGAAGAGACATTGCAGCGTTTCTCACTAGGGGAGCTTCCTCTCTTATCTTTCGATGCCCATCTCAAACCTAATGAGTATGGTAGACCGCATAAACAACTCCGAATATCAACCAGTCTCTGGCCGCATCGTCACCATTGGTTTGCCCAATCAATGACTCAATTTCATCTACGGTGGTCTTGATACACCTCATTATCACCCGGATTCTCCTCCTAGAGCCAAACCTTACCTAACAGGGTTTGATTATCTACAGAATCCCACGTTTGCAAAAACTTATCTATATCGATGCGCGTGGAAAGGCTTTGGCCTTGGAAAATATGAACAAGGTATACATGACCTCAAATCCATTCCTACTCTCATGCCACATCAAAAATTTGGGTTAGGATTCAAACCCCTTTCGTGAGGCCACCGTCACTATTCTTGATGAGCCTCTTCCTACCGAGGAACCATCTTCTCCCACTAAATCGTAAGCATCACTTGATGTAGATGACGACATTTCCATCCCACCTAACTTTTTTTTTTTTTTTTTTCGATCAATACCATTTCTTAGGACCGTTAGTCTATGAGACTAACAATCGGTCCGCTTCCATACCTTTAATCTTCCTCGAAATAGTTGGAGACGACTCTCCTACTATCAACACTATCCACCGTGCGGATGATGATTCTGTCTCACCTATCTCAAAGGCAGAGATTCTTATCTCCCAAAACTATTCCTTCGACACGCCTACCCTTCTCAACGAAGCCACCGCGACCTTAATATAGGGACTTCAAGACCCTCGCATCATTAAGGTCGGCCAATCCCTTAATCCACAGGAATTAGGGGACTTTACCGCTTTTCTCTCCAAACATCGTCAAGCCTTTGCTTGGTCATATGAGGATATGCCAGGGCTCGATCCCGATATTGTGGTCCACAATATCGTTACCCTTCCCAACATCAAACCAGTCAAGCAAAAATTGCGTAAAATGCACCCTAGAGTAGCCCTTCTTGTCAAAGAAGAGTTACAGCGCTTGCTCTCGGCTAACTTCATCCAACCCATCGATTATCCGCAATGGGTGTCCAATGTAGTACCAGTAACTAAGGCTACTGGGAAGATTCGAATTTGTACCGACTTCCGGGATCTTAATCTTGCCTGTCCAAAGGATGATTTTCCTCTTCCTAATATCGATCAACTCGTAGATTTAACTGCGGGTCATGAGATGCTTTCTCTTATGGATGGTTTCTCTGGATATAATCAAATCCTCATCGCACCAGAAGACCAACATAAGACCTCCTTCATAACTCCTTGGGGGACCTTTTGCTATCGTGTCATGCCTTTTGGCCTTAAGAACGCAGGAGCAACCTATCAACGAGCAATGACATACATCTTCCATGACCTCTTACACAAAACTGTAGAGGATTATGTTGACGATCTCCTCGGCAAATCCAAACGCCGTCAGGATCATCTTTTCATCCTTGCACCTCTCTTTGAGAGGCTTATCCGCTTCTGTCTTCGTCTAAATCCATCTAAATGCGTATTTGGCGTTCTCACTGGTAAACTTTTAGGTTTTATCATTTCCATCAGGGGCATTGAAGTCGACCCCGCAAAAATAAAAGCCATCCTTGAGATGCCTCCCCCTTCTAACTTAAAGCAACTCCGCAGTCTCCAAGGACGTCTTCAGTCAGTGCGTCGCTTTATCTCCCAATTGTCGGACCGTTGTCAACCTTTTCACCATCTTCTCCGTAAGAATGTTCATTTTGAATGGGATGAGCATTGCTAAAAGGCCTTTGATGATCTCAAAGATTATCTTCTTTCTCCACTGTGCTTACACCTCCACGCGAGGGGGGGCCTTTCTATCTTTATATCTCTCGTGATCGACCATGCTCTGGGAGCCATGATCTCGCATCGGACACTTGTGGTAAAGAACAAGCTGTCTATTACATCGCCGCACCTCCATGAGTATGAGACACGCATTCAAGCTGAAAACTATGTTGCGCTCTCTTCTTTGCAACTTCTAAGCTTCGCACTATCTCCTTAATCATAAAACTTACATTGTCACAAGTGTCAATCCCCTCAAGACAATCCATGCAAAACCTTATCATAATGATCGCATCACTCGTTGGCTTATGCTCATGACTGAGTTTGACCTCGAGTTTATCCCGCAAAAGGCTATCAAGGGTCAGGTTATTGCAGATCAATTAGCTGATGCTCCTCTTCCGGACACTCAAGACCCCCTTGCTCAATTTCCCGATGAATTTATCCAACAAATCGATTTTGGTCTCTCTCCATTTAAAGTAAAGCTCTTCTTTGATGGATCCAAATGCCAGCAAGGGGGAGGTGCGGGTTTTGTGATGATTCCTCCTTGGGGTACGCCCATCCCAGTCGCACACAAATTAAACTTTGAGTGCACCAATAATATGGCTGAGTACGAAGCTCTTGTCTTAGGTCTTCAAAATGCCATTAATCTCGCCGCCATATATTGACATCTTTGGTGATTCTGAACTCATCGTTAACCAAGTCACGGGTGTCTATCAATGCAAGAATGATATCCTTCAAAAATATCGCGACATCGTTCTTGCCCAACTCCAATCTTTCGATAACTTCACTATCCAAGCCATTCCTCGTACTGCAAATCGATTCGCAGATACCATGGCTTCTTTAGCCTCTCTTATCCCGCTTTTTACCGAAGACTCGCGTCTTTATGTGGTCATGTGCAACGATTGATCAACCATCTCATCTTGGGCAATTAACGCCAATCAATGCTCACAACCCATACTCGTGGATGAGTGGTATCAACAGAGATAGTTGATTATCTATCTCATTCGGTCCTTCCTCCGCATTTGTCTCCCAATAGTAGAAGGTCTTTTGTCCAACGCGCCAACCGCTATACTATCCTAAAGGGATTCTTTACAAGTGCGGCTTTGATGGTATTTTGCTTCGATGCCTCAAAACCCATGAATCATCTAAGGCTATTCAGAGGTCCATGACGGTATTTGTGGTGGACATTTTAATGGCTTAGCCGTAGAATGCGCATTTTACGTTTGGGATATTATCGGCCTTCTCTTAATCAAGATTGTTGTGAATACACTAAGAAGTGCATCAAGTGTCAAGAATATTCCAATCTCACGCACATCCCTAGTCAGGCTTTGCAACCTGCGGCGGATTTGTGGCCTTTTTCGCAGTGGGGTCTTGATCTTATTGGTCTCATCAATCCTCGTTCTTCACAGCGTCATCATTCTATCATTACCGCCACTGAGTACTTTACTAAGTGGGTAGAAGCTATCCCTCTTTCTTCAACAAAGGCTAAACCCATAGTTGATTTTGTCTATCAACACATCATTTGTCGCTTTGCGTCCACACAAGCTAATCACGATAATGGTAAATCTTTCAAAAACGCTGATTTGCAGAATCTCTGCAATGCTTTCAATATCAAGCTCAGTTTTTCTTCTCCATACTACCCTCAAGCTAATGGTCAGCCGAAGCTTCCAATAAAACTTTGCGTAATATCCTCGCAAAGGTAACTAGTCGAGCTGGTAGGGATTGGCATCTACATATCCCTTTTGCTCTCTGGGCTTATCGGACTAGCATTCGTACTCCTACTGGTGCTACTCCCTTCTCTCTCGCCTATGGGTTCGAGGCTGTCCTTCCTTTGGAAGTCCAAATCCCATCTCTCCGTGTTTCTCTCGTGAGAATTTGTCTCCGATGAGGATTATCGCAAAATCGTCGACACAACTCGGAATTATTAGATGAGCGACGCCTTAACGCTCTTGAGCATCATCGTCTATCTCGAAGCGTGTCAAACGTGCTTATAACAAGCACTTGCAACATCGTGACTTCAAAATTGGTGATCTTGTTCTTAAGGAAAATCAAAATGTCACTACACTCGAAAGAAGTCAACGTGGTAAGTTTGCTCCCAACTGGATGGGCCCCTACATTATCACTCATAAATATGGGTCTGGGGCTTATCGTTTATCTTCCATGGATGGTATCCCTGAAGCGGAACCTCTTAATGCCTTGCATTTACGGCCCTTCTACTGTTAAAATCTGTCTTATACAAATCTAGTCGCAACTCAGATCTTCCATCCGTCCTAATAACCAGTCATCTACTTTCGTGGTGATTTGAAATTGTGTGGTTCTCCGCCTATTGCCTCGCTTACCTTAAATATGAGTATCGCGGCTCTACTCATCAGCACGCTTTCTTTTGGATATGTTTCTCCTCATGGTAGGAATACCTTAATCACCACTTCATCTCGTCCCAAGTACTTATCCTCATCGGATCTACTCGGGTCATGAGTGCATGTTCTTCTATGTTCTCTTCCTCCATCCGATCTATCTAGGTCTAAACTCGCCTTCTTCCAAAAAGTCTCCAAAAAAAAAAAAAAAAAAAAAAGAGAAAAGATGCTATCCAAAAGATAGACTCGATCCTCAAGGACAAATATCCATACATTATCAAGTGAATCAAAAGAAGAAAATAGACCATACCCTCGAAGGATGGCTATCATTAAGATTCACAATACTGCACCGCTCCTCAAGGACGGCTGCTTTCTCAAAGAAAATTCAAGGCTTCTTGTAATTAATCAGCCTTCCAAATGGGCTTTATAAGATCACCGAAAGATTTCCCGCATCGATCGGTCTTTTCCATATCAAGCAAACTTCCCGCATTGATCGGTTTGCCTATCCACAAAGTCATGAAGCTGAGATTTAGGACCTTTTTGGCGATCATATGGAGAATCCTATTTCCCCACTATGGACATGTATTCTGTCCCTTGTAGGTTCCGACAAGATACTTACTTACTTTTCTTTCCGTTTCTATCCTAGATCTGGTTTGCGACTAGTTAGTGTTAGATTCATTTTAATCGTATATAGGGCCTTGTATGCTTGGTCTTTTGGTTTCCTTTCTGGATTTTATCTATGGTCGGTTGGAAGTCCGACTTACCATTTCCCTTCTTTTCCGAGTATCTTCTCTTCTAAGTCGCGTTTATTTCCATTTACATCTTTAGCTCTTACAACGAGTATTCCCCATTTTTTTGTCTCGCATTTAGTTAAATTGACATTTCACATGTTAATTCAATCAATTTATCTTCTATCCAAATTCCTCTTATCTATCAAAACATCTATCTTTATTCATTTCTCATTAAAATTACACCTATCTATATACCAAACACATCTATCTATCTATCAAAATATTTAGAATATGTACATCTAAGGTACATTATATCTAATCTATACATCAATCACATCTGTATATCTATCCATCAAAATATTTAAACACATGTGCATCCACGTTACATCACATCATCTATCAGTCTATATCTATCCAATCACATCTATTTTATCCACATTACCATCTATCTAATCACATTACATCTATCATATATCAGTCTATATCTATCCAATCACATCTATTTTATCCACATTTCAATCTATCTAATCACATCTATTTCTATCATATATCAGTCTATATCTCTCTAATCACATCTATTTTTCTATATCTATCTATCCATGTATATCAAAATCAAAAAGGCATGAAGTACAATCATATGACCAATGAATCTATATATATACATGTGTGTTTTTACAAAAAGATGGGTGGCTTCCAATCGAGCCATCTATACAATGCCTTCCAATCGAGGCTACATCGCTATACAAATACACAATCTACCAAGTCTCTATATGGTGAAATCAGAAGCGTGGAGGACACTATCTCCTCCACCCTCCTCTGCACCCGGCTGTCCCTCCTGACCGCCGCCTATCGAGCTCGAAGCACCTGCTGCTGGAGGTCTCGGCCCACCTCGGTCCCTCCCAGTGCTCCCTCCGCCTGAGGCTCCGCTCGCTGTAGCTGTCGCTCCTCTCCTCCTCGCCCCGTACCGAGGCACATCTGGGGCATGCTGCGCTAGAGCATCCTCATAATATCTCACCTCAGCCAGGAGAGACTGGTATGTGCTCAGGCTCACCATACCCGGTGCTCGTAAAGGTGCTTGCTGGCCGGCCAAGGCGCCGCCGGGTGGTGCCCCTCCTGAGCCGTGCCCCGTGTCCTGCACTCGATGTGGCACCGGGCCTCTCTCCGTATTTGGCCCTAAGGGCCTCCTCAGGCCGAAGATAGCGATCCTCTCGCTGAATCGCTGTATCTCGCTCTCGGCGAGCGGTGTCTCTCTCTCGCAATCGGGGCATCCTCTCTCCGTCAAGGCCCCGATCTCCTCCAGCTACTCGATGTGTTCAGTATCGGTGTAGCATGCTCTCCTCTAATTGCTGCTAGTGTCGCAGCTACGTCCTCTCATCGCATCTATCGAGGGCGGGAGATGTCGTGGAAGCTCTGTGGTCATACCACGCCGCATAGCCCTCATCCACCCCCGCATCATCATCGCCCCGTGGAGGGTGGAGCCTCTCTCGGTGGTCTCACGATCAAAATCGCAAATTGCCTTCTCGCTATCCCGCCTATATGGCGTGTATGTGGCAGTGATCGTGCATGCTGTACTTTAGGCCAAACCGCCTCGATCCGCATGAATGGGACTCGCTCCCACATATCTGGTCTGCGACCTCTGACCACTCGGCTCCGTCTCAATGCTACCAAGTGGGCGTCCTGACCAACCCATATCGGAAATGCCCGATATGGTCTCCAGATAACCTGATCTGGTGTAAGCGTCCTAAAACGCTCCGAGTACCACTCACTGATCTAATCAGGTTCTCCGCGCGCCATGTCACCGCCATCTCCGAAATCCATAGTCCACACCCCCCACTGCTGCCGGCATCCACGGAAGCCCGGATGGCCTAATCACTGCTATGTGCTCATACGCCCAGCAATGGAGCACAAAGCTAACGTCAATCCCTGTCCTCCGACCAGTAGTGTACATCCATAGCTCATAGTAAATCTGAGCTATCAGGGCATCAGCGAAGGCAAAAATCTGTCTATACTGCAAGATGTCGCACACGCAGCCTAGCAGTAGCAATGGGAATCTCCCACCTCCTGAGTCTGGCAAGGCAAAATAAGATATAGCCATCTGAATCAGGGCTATCCGCCTGCTCCGAGGGCTATCCTGTCTGTACTGTGAGGATATCCTCACTGCCCCAGATACTATCTCCGAGTCATCTGATCTGTCTCTGTACAACCGCACCAGGGCCCTCTGCTGCTGCTCTCGGGGTGTGATCTCAATCGGGTCCCCCGTAATCGTGTCGAAGGATCTCAGATACATCCTCATGGGTGATAGTCATCTCACCCGCCCTAAACCAAAATGTGCACGTGTGGCTGTCCCACCGTCGCACTAATGCCCGCATGAGCTCCACATCCCGTGGCACTCGTCTGTAATATCTAAAACCCCGAGCCCGCTCGCTCTAGATGCCGCCACCAGACGGTCACATCAGGCAGGATCGTCTCTAATAGCTCCGGGATGGCATCCCTCATATGAAGAGCCTCTCGTGCCTGCATCCACGACATCAAAAGCATAATTAGTCTCTTATTTTCATAAATCTCATCTTCCAAAACAATAACATCCAAGACTAGAAGGAAATACTAAAAATCTTTCAATCGGCGTCGATTTGGTCAAATCGGCGTCGTTCATTCTAGTCGGCGCCGATTAATATCAATCGACGCCGATCCAAACCAATCGACGCCGATTATACCAATCGGCGCCGACTGATAGGCCAGGCGTAAACCAGACCCTGGCCTCCCATACGCATGAAAAATCAAACAAAAAAAAAATAACGACAAAGAAGGGTTCGAAAACGATTACTTACCCCAGGTCGTGTCCTCCTGCGCTTCTGTCCGCTCCCAGAGGCTTCCATTGTGTTCAAATCTATCTCTGTCTGAATCAATCGTCACGTTGCAAATTAATCGTTTACGTTTTCCGTCCGCATATTTATATGCGTCTGGATTGGTCGGCGCCGATTTTTTGGGTCGACGCCGCTTGATTTGGTCGGCGCCGATTAGTTTAGTCGCCGCCGATTTTTCATGTCTGTTTGCCATAGTGTTGATACTTGGCTTTCTCATCTATCTGATCATTGTTGTGTGCTGAATCTTGCCTTTTGGCACATCTTTTAGATATCCTTGTCTATTTCGGTTTGTTCCCTTTGCATGGGACACTCGTATCTTTCGGCAGCTTAGAGTTACGCGGGTCTGTAGGCACTAACGTCGTCTGATTTATCGACCGTCTAGTTCTCCCTACCAATGTGTCTCTCTTTAGATGTTGACTATTTTGCAGTTCTCCTTATACTCATGGGTCTGTAGGAACTAACGTCGTCTCACGAGGAGACCGGCTAGTTTTCCCTACCAATGTGAGTTCCTTCGGTTGCTGCCCTTGTGTTTTTTTTTATGCGTCCTCAATGGTCAGTTCTACTCCAGCTATCCGACTGGGGCATCCTGCATTTTCCATCTACCTCTTTCAAACTCGGGATCGTCTGTTCTATCATCCATCCCATCCCTAGTTTGAGGGGGATCACATCACCACAAGTTCTTCTCTTCTTCCATCTCCTTGTTTTTGTCTCATAACCTTGCTTATCGCAAGTTACTTGACAAAAAGGGGCAAAATGTAGACACCTAAAATTGGTTTCTCAATTTAGTGTCCCTCACATTCGTTTTAGGTAACCTGGGGCACGTTCACGTCACCAACTATCCCCTTGGGATATTATCCAATTTGTGATTTAATCACTTACTCTAAATTTAATTCATCACATCACATCTTACCCATGAGTAATTAAATAATTAAATATTTAATTACGCTTCTTCCCATGCATCTTAATCACTTATCTACCCCAAATTTATTCTACCCATGTATCACATCCATTTTTAAATCTTCCCTAAGCGGGATATTTCCCGTGGTCGGGATAAGCCTTGTCTTTCTCGAATCGATCAATTTGGCCATCTCGGGAGTCTTCTCCGCGATCGGCGCCGACCCATTTGGTCGGCGCCGATTTTATAGGAGCGGCGCCGATTATAAAAGCAAGCCCAGAACTCAGTTCTAGGGACCGAAGAGAGCGAAGAGACCGAAAAAGAGACTAACGAGCGAAAGAAAGCACTTACGCACGAACAGAGAGTGAGAAAGATTTAGGTTGCAAGAAAGAGAGATCTTTTTAGCATCAATTGTCTCAGTTAGGGCAGATCCTGTCCTAATCAATCCCTGAGAGGAGCACCGTTACTCTGCCCGTATCATATCAACATCATACACTACCATCTATCATCTGGTGACTTTGTTCCAGCGTCTCTCCATCTTCGGCACATCTTGCAGACTACATTCATCTTCCAACCCCCGAATCTCATCGCACGCCCCGATTGGTCGGGTCGCTTCGCTTGACACTCGATCTTATCCAAATCGATGCCACCGAGTCCCTGGCCGACGCCGATCACATCGGGCCGCCGCCGATTATACCTGGGCCGACGCCGATTTCACTGCAGAGACAGTAAAGGTCACAGTAACACAAATCCAAAGCATTATTTCGGTTCCTGTTTTACTCGTATTTTCTGCTCATTGCTCGGGCCATTTTATTACTGCAATCAGAAAATCTAGTCTTTATTTACATCTTTTATCATGTATGCTTCTTTTCTTTATTGAAAACGTGGACTGACATCCGCCAAGGAAGTTTATCACTTCCCGGACCCGCTCCTCGGGCAGTCCACCCAAATATCTTCTAACGCCATCTTTTTCTGTCAAGCATCGGTGTTTTGCAGGTTATTCGGAGCTATTGTGCAAATTGCTCGTGTGCGCCCGTCTTGTCTACATTAGCTTCCTCATCCGTCTACATCTTCATCAGGTATCAATTTCATTGGAGTTTTTCAGGGTTTTTGTGTTTAGTTTGGTGCATTAACTTGGACAGGTAACAAGCACGAAATTCTTGATCTACAGCATGCACATGGTCAAATCAGAATTTGTACGACTATTTGTATGAGAGCTTATTTGATATCTTTTCGGTAGAATTATATGAGTCGCATTTGATTACTTACGCATATACATAGAATTGGAGGTATCGGACACTTGTCTGGATGTAGGAAGAATTTTAGACCCTTTATGATGCTAATCTAATTTGGACTTGCATTGTGGATATGTGGTTCCATGGTGTTTTGAACAACTATATCTTGGAGTACTCAATTTCCACTTATTTGTGCCCAGAGGTAGCTGAATTCCAATTTTTACAATATCCTAGGGGAGCTTACCTACAAGGCATTCCAATGGCGATCAAAATTTTGATGGTAACTTTAAATTTGGAGAGAAAATTGATGGCTAACTAAACCCCACCACGCACGAGGGAAGGAGCAGGCTTAGTGAAAGATGGCAGACCTAGTGGCAGAGAGGCAGAGAGAAGAAAGGTGGCTTAATTATAATGAGGCACACGAGAGGGTGGTAGAGAAGCAATGGGAGGTTGCAGAAAAATGGAGTTGTGGAGAAAGATAGTTCAGGAAGGATTTGAAGTTCACATAGAAGATGTGGAACCCGAGCATCAAGAACTCCCCCATTTGGGAAAGCATGATAGGGAACCCTCCTCACCTAACATAGAAGCACACCAATATAAATGACCCGGATCGTGGGCACACATCCGAATCCACTTGAAATGTTTCCTTTGCACTTGATCTTCCAAAGATCTAGTACAAAAATAGTTGGCAATCCAATTCAAGTAGTGGGAGAGAAAGAGAGTCATATAAGAAGCACAAGAGATGACAAAGTGCAAACGCGTCTTCATTGTTATATGGGATTTCCTTTTCGAGTGTATCATCTACACAGTAATCTCAAAGTGCACATATTTTTGTACTATCTTCTCGGGAGTAGTAATACTTTATAGACTATTGGGGTGCACTACGGTTGGGACACAGGGAAGTACATCTTCTAGTCTTACCCAAGCTACAAGTTCGGAATCGGGAGGTATATGTGGCTCTAGATCCAATGGATCTAGTGGTTCTAGAGGTAAAGGAAACACATGAGGATCTGGATCGGGTGGGTAAAGTCCAAACCAACCCCGGAATATTTACATGGAGATGTCTCTTCATCTTCTAAAGTATAAGGGCATAGAAGATGGTCCCAACATGTACACATGTGTGAAATATTTTGGTCCACAAAAGGAATCATGGCTTATGAACGTAGGGTAATTAAATTTTCTACTATGTAACAAGGGCACGCACATAACCAAGATAAAAAGTTTGACCTGATCGACTTGCGTAGAATATACAAATTTAAAAGATGCTTTCCTTAAAGAGTTTCACATCCCTGAGTTCGAGTGAAGAGTATAAGTGCACTCGAGGATATTAAGCAAGGTACTACTAAGAGTGTTAGAGAGTATGATGTCCATTTCAAAATGATGTTATCAAAGTTGTCTTATGATATTCATGCAAGCCAACATGCACAAAGTGGTTTGTTAGAGGTCTGATTATACCTTTCAGGATGGCACTATCACATTAAACATACACTAATCCACATGAATCACTTAAAGCACTTTACGTGCTAAGGTAGTTAAAAGTATAGACACTGGGGTGAGCCCATTTTTAGAAGCACAGATCACAGCTATGGAAAAATAGTTAGAGAAACTATTAGTAGACTCAACACATGAGATGCACATAGGGATTTGGTGCATAGATTGCGAAGTGGAAGGTCACATAAAGGATAGTTGTCCCCATAGATCAGTGTGCTTGTTGCTTTGTTGGATTGTGAGATATGTCATTTAAACAATGATGTTAGCCACTGCCCATTACTACAATGCATGATAAGGAAGAATGTCTCTTGTTACTGTAAAATTTGTAGGTCCATGACTCATGACATGGAATACTACCAACTGATTGGTCAGATCTAGGATGCTATAGATATTGGTGTACGATAGATGAGAGTTTTAGATAACTCTAAAGGTAAGAATGATCATCGGGATCGGATCAAAATCAAGCGCGTTATGAGCAGAATGAAGGGAATTTTGAAGGTGGTTGTGGAAAAGGTCAAGGATACCATGGTGGATTCGGAGGATGAGGTCATGGCAGCGGAAGAGGTGAGTTCCCTCATGGAACATGTTGTACATGTGGATCTCCTGACCACTACAGGGGTGAATGTCCTCATAATATTACATGTTCTTTCTGTGGAAATAATCATAGTTATGATGAGTTCCCGGACTTGTATGAGCATCTTATCAAGCGGCATAAATAGGAAAACAAAGCTGCGGGGGATGGTTAGGATACAACGTCTGTGGAAAATCAGTGGATGCCTAAGTTGGAAGTTGAATTTGAGGCATCACAGGGTAAAGATCACAACCCACGCCGAAGCGGCGCGCATTAAAGAAGCATTGTAGCGAGAGACCTACCTTCACTAAGGAGGAGGTTTTACATGCATGGTATGCAGATCCTGCCCATCGAAGGAGTTTTAACAAGAAACCATGGAGATACTCGGGAATCTTCGGGGAAATATAGTATTTAAAGGAGCGATCGTGGAAGATGGAGCAAAAGAAAGCATCAAAGATGGTCCAAACTGATATTGATGACTTGAGAGAAGTGTGTAAATTATTGCGCCAGAAAATATCATTCCATTATTGGGAATTGGTTAAAATAAAATACTTCACATGCAAGTCTTGATACTAGACACAGATCGTGCATGCAAATCTTCCCCCTCATAGCCTAGATTATGGCAATGAAATCACTATGAATGTTGTTGTGGATGGATGGCTATTGAGTAATATATTGATTGATACATGCAATGTAAGTCCATGTTCTTACCTTAGATGCATGGGTAAAAATGGGGATACATCTATTACATCTATCCTCTAATGTATTGTTCATGACTAATTGGGCTAAGGCCACTCCCATCATATTTTTAAAACATGCATCCATTACCATAAAAGGAGCCAAGTTCACTAGAGATTTTGAGGTTTTAAGACTTTGGTAGAGTCGGATAGATTCTGAGCTCTATTGGGGTGTCCTTGGTGCTATGCAAATAATGTTGATATTTTTTTCAACAAGGGTTATATCAGTTTTGAAAACAAGGAGTAGAGAGTTATTATCCCTTTAACAGATGGAAAATATGTGCCCTATGTTGAGCCCTTGAGTGAAGAATACAGAATAGGATTTATGTATGCATCATTCAGATCTAGATGTGCTTGAGCCATGTAAATAAGGAATCCTTTAGTGGGAGGATGCATGGTCTATTAGTGATACTACAAGTGTTTCTTATGATAATTGGTCTCATAGCACTTATGAGTTGGTAAAGTGCGTGCAAGAAAAAACATATTTCCTAAGGACAACAAACCACGTTATATCAAGAGAATAGATAAAAACTTAGTACCTTATTACACAAAAGAAGGAGATCCTATGGTATTACTACATGCCATGGAAGAATGGTAGATAGACCTACTGGAGAGAAGGAATATGCTAGCATATACCCTACGTGGGATAGTAACGCGTTAGTGGGTAGTCCACAAGGATTATCTTGTAGGATGGAATGAAATTAGGATTTCTCTTGTTACTGGGTTCTTCATGAGCAATGCACCTACTCAAATATGTAATTATCATGGTAATCAACATGTTCAACACCATGTTTAGAAGTGTGAGAGACTCTGGATAGAGGGGTAGGAAGCTTTACCACCTTCGCTCTGGGTGCACAAGTTTTATTCCACTTTACAAGGCTTCGTGTGTGCTTGGTAAGTCCATGTTGAACTCCATAGAGAGAGTGCAAATTGGTAGGATTTAACTACGGGAATGACCCGGATGTTTGACTTTCTTCTACCAAGTCTCCAAAGTGAAAGAAGCATTAAAAGTCATAAAGCACTTAACTATGGGAGATAGTGCCAAGGATGAAGAAATCCTTCACAAGTTATTGGATGAAGGACACTCGGAACGAGTCTTATTGAAGAGATAGAGGCCAATGACACAATATTTCAGTGTGCTTGCCTTGAGAAATAAAAATGGAAAATGGTCTACTTAGTGGATGATGAAGAAGTAGAAAATATGGATGTAAACCATTCAACAGGTAGGCGTGAGGTGTTGGATAGTGTAGATAAGACCACGCGTGCCTATCATGAACCTATGAAGACAAAGAAAGTGAATATTGGATCAAACACTGAGCCTAAGGAGGCCATAATTGGAGACTATAGGTCAAAATCTGCAATGGCAAAAATCATAGAGTTGCTACGGGATTATCAAGACTTATTCCCTTGAGGGTATCATGAACTTAAAGGCGTGCATGAATTATTAGGGGAGATGAAGATAAATATTAAAGAGGGTGCATGCTTAGTTAGAAAGAGACCCTACAGATGAACCCCAACTTGCACGAAAAGGTCAAAGAAGAGATTGACAAAATTTTGAAGTCTAGAATCATCAAGCCCCTTGATGAGTCAGAATGGGTTAGTCCAATGGTGATCAGTATCAAGAAGGATGGTTGGATTAGGATCTATGTGGACTACAGGAGCTGAATTTTGCATGTGTGATTGATCCCTTTCCTACGCCATTCACTGAGGAAATACTAGAAGGCGTTGCAGGGTGCGAAATCTATTCATTTATAGATGGGTTCTCTGGGTATCATCAAGTTAGGATTTCCTAGGAGGATCAGGAAAAGACTACTTTTACTACTAAATGGGGTAGTTTTACCTATATTGTGATGCCTTTTGGTTTGAAAAATGTGCATGTTGTATTTTTGTGCATAGTTTTTTAGGTGTTTAAAGATTTTAATCACAACTTCTTACAGGTTTATTTATATGATTAGGCGGTGTATGGATTGGTCAAATATCATTATGACAATTTGCTTAAGCTTAATGTTTGAAATATGTAGACAGTTTAGTATCTTTTTGAACATCAAGAAGTGCATATTTTCTACACCATTTGGAATACTATTAGGACACATAATCTACAAGGAAGGTTTATTGGTCGATCCAGCTAAGGTTGCAGTCATTATAGGCCTAAAAGAGCCTACTAGTCAAAGTGAGGTGCGCATGGATTCTTGGGTCACATGGGATATTATAGGAAATTCATAAAGGGATATGCCAAGGTTTCTACACCTTTGGAGGAGTTACTGAAAGGAAAAGGTATGTTCTACTGGGGAACTGCAGCAGTGCACATTCGAGACATTAAAGGAGAAACTTACTACCATGCCTATTTTACATTTTCCTTCATGGGACCAACCATTTCATGTACATGTGGATGCCTCTGGCATGACCATTGGCATGGTATTGGCTCAACCTGGAGAAGGTATTATAGATCATCCTATTTATTTTGCTAGTAGAAAGTTGACTCCTACATAATAGAATTACACAACTACATAGCGTGAAGCTTTTTCAATGATCTATGCGCTACATAAATTCAGACAGTCTCTACTAGCTACACCATTTGTCTTTTATAAATATCATATGGCATTGAAGTATTTGGTAAATAATCACATTTTACAAGGGTGCATATGCAAATGGGTACTCTTATTTCAAGAATTTGATTTCACAGTTGTGGTAAAACTAGGGAAAAGTAACTCGGACCACCAGACCATTTATCTAGAATACGATCGAGAAGAGAAGCATAGGCAATTGAATATACCATGCCGGATGCACGCTTATATAGGTTACAATGAGCATCATTGGAATTATAATACATTGATGTGTTTCTATGAACATTCATGGCACCATAAGGAATTAAATCCTTATAGAAGAAACAACTTGCTATACGCATAGCACCCTATATGTTGATTAGCGGTGACCTGTATAAATTAGGTCAGGATGAAGTATTTCACCATTGTGTACTGGAACATGAATGCATGGATATCATGGAGGAAGCTCATGATGGTATTGCAGGTGGCCACTATGCGGTGATGCCACTGCGTGTAAGATTCTACTCGTTTTATTATGGTGGGAGACCTTGTATAAATATTTTAAAGTAATTGCAAGGCTTATGATCACTTTGTCGAGCATCTTGGAAAACTAGGTCAACAAGATGAAATGCCTCTATGACCTATTACTAGTGCAAAACCATTTGAGAAATGGGCTATAGATTTTGTGGGTCCTATTTCACTAGCCGCATGTAGCAAATCGGATCGTGCTATATCATTATTTACACAAATTATCGATAAGGTGGGCGAAAGCAGCACTATAAAGGATTATATAGGGGCTAAAACAACTAAGTTTATGTGGGAAAATATTATTACATGATATGTATGTCCTTTAAGTTTGACCAGTGATAGGGGCACACACTTTCTGAATGAGACAATCAGAATTTTATTGGATGAATTCATGATTGCACACCATAAGACTACACCATATCATCCTCAAGTAAATGGGACTGCTGAGGCTTTCAACAAAATTTTGAGCCAGACATTGACAAAAATATGTGATGTTGGAAGAAAGGATTGGGATGATAAAGTATCTACAGTACTTTGGGCATATCGAACAACATATAAAAGGTTAAACAAATCCACACCATTTCAGTTAGTGTTTAGCACAGAAGTAGTTCTTCCTATGGAATTCATGTTACCATATTTGCGTATTGTGCGCACTAGAGGTCTAGCTGATGAGCAAGCATTAGAAGAACAAATTGAAAAGTTAATCAAGTTGGATGAGTGACGATAAATAGCACGTTGGAGTCAAAAACAAGAAAAGGCCAGGCAGAAAGCATGGCATGACAGGCACATCAAGGATAAAAAGTTCACAATTGGACAGATGGTGCTCCTTTATGATTCTAAATTTTTGTGCCATCCAAGAAAACTCAAGGTACATTGGTTGGGGCCATATGTTGTCACTCACATACTCGAAACAAGTGCTTATCAATTAGAGGCGCTTGATGGAATACGATTACCCAGGATACTTCAACGGGAGTAGGTTGAAGCCCTACTATAAATAAGTCTTCTTGGTGTTTGTAATAAGGAAATGTTGCCATTTAGATTAGGTTTCTAATTATGTATTTCCTTAATGTGTTTCCTTCTTTGTCACTATGATTTTCTAATTTAGTTGGTGTGTTTGTGTAATAAAGTGTGTTTACGCACCAGAAGTTAATTACTATTTGAATAATTTTTATGCACAGAGGACTACACATACCCTTAGTGTGGGGGTTTATTGATATCTAGGTACAAGAATGTTGGAAATAAGTATACATGAAAGGAACAAACTTCTACGGGTGTTATTCAAGTTGGAGAATTGGAAAAAGAAATTGCTTCTAGACAAAAATGACTATAGATGGAGATAAATGATGGAACAGATAACATGAGGTAAGCATAGGCCATGAATACCACTAGTGGAAGGCACGGTAATGAGGTACTCAAGTGCATGGAAGTGTACTAAAGATAAGTCTCAGCCAAAAGGTAGGAGGGCATGCTAAAAGGTTAAAGCTTGGGCATGAATATGTACCACGTGGAAAGAATGAAAATGTTTAATTAATGAGAGGATTTTTGGTAGGTGAAGAAGCAATAAATGCACTAACTTTTTGAAAATATATATAAGGATGAGATGTGAGTTCATTCTTACCATTGCAATTGCAATAATTTGAAAGAGACAAGTGTGACCGAGCTGTGAGAAGAGTATTCAGGTGCGAAGAGTGTGAATTGAGACATGACGAGCAGATTAGTGCATAGACAAAGCTTATGTCCCCATTGTGAAGGGTTTGAGTCAAGTAAGGTATTGCAAAAAGAGCTAGGGCACATGATTTCAACTAGGGCATGTTGAATCAAGCTAGGGTTTTGGTTTACACATTGTAGGAGATCAAAGACGAGTATTTGAAGTGAGGAGATTACAAGTTATAGATGGCACCAGAGAAATCACCTACCACAGGAACTAAGGGAAGAAGAAAGTGGAAGTAGAGGTTGAAATGACTCCTGAGAGTAATTTATCAGAAATGTAGTATCCGGAGGGTGTGATTGTGGGTCAGGAATGGGATTCCCACATCTGGAAGAGAAAGATCAGTGAGTACAACCATCGTACAACTGAAAATAATAAGGAGTTGGATGTGTTATTAAACAAAAAGATAAATAATTGCCACATAGAAAAAGACATGCCGGTGTATGACGATGTTGGGGAGAAGTTGTTGAAGCAAATTAGAGTTTACCAATTGTATGAGCTCCCCTACTTTGGGAAATATGAACCATTGTATCGATGGTTGATGAGCATGGTACATGAAGATTTCTTCTACTTTGCAGACACAGGTAAGGATCATAGCCGCGTTGATCTCAACAATAATAGGGTTGAAAGGCACAGGGGTAGATCTAAATGGTGATTTAACTAATAAGGCCATAATATTGGAGACAAGGAAGGAGTTGGGGTATACCAAGGGTCCACATGGCATGGACATTGATAAACTAAAGAAGTACCCAATCATACAAGCAACTGCACACTTAGTGACAAATTTGAATGACCAAGAAAGATGGTCACAAGTAAACACAATGTGGCTACACATTACGAAGAAGATGTCACAGGGAGTGACTTACAACATCTCCAATTACATCATGAAAACTATCATTGAAGAAGCACACATAGGAGAGAAGATCATTTTTGGGGTTGTTTTATTGTCTCTGGTGTTTATGGAAATCGGGGTACCCAATGGGCCAAAGGAGAAAATATGGGAATACCCTATGGAGAAAAAGTCACCTGCAGAAATATTTGGCAAGTACTTGTGCGAAGGATCAATGATCAGACCATTCAAGTAGAGGGTAGAGAAGTGGTATGATAGACTCCATGTAGCATTCGAAGAAAAATGGTGTATACCCAAGGAGTTACCTTTGGTAATAGGGAAGCCCTAGGCGGTGCGGTTCATGGTATACCAACACTTTTGCATCATGTGGTTTACCATGAAAGATGGGGCTTGGATCCCATGGTGTAAATTACCATATGCCTTCATAGCATGATATTTTGAGGCATCATTTCACCGGTTTTTAGATGCATGCCACTAACCTTCAATGTAGACAAGGTAGATTACGACTACCATACACTGAGAAAGACATATGTATATCTAGGATGGACTACCTACATTGAGAGGCTTATCTCAGATGTATTAAACATGAAGTCTGGTAATTTTTCCATTGGAGACATTAGAGCAACGCTTGTGTACCTTCAACTCAAGCCTAATTTGGAGAACAATAAATATGTGGAGAATGATTTCATGCTCCCAGGGCCACCAAAAGGTAAGCATACAATGGAAAATGTTCAAGCACCTAATCCCACAAAGACAATAGAAGTAGATGATGAAGAAGAGGAGCATGAATATAGTGGTGGCCTAGAGCATAGAGGATGGACGTAGCCCTCGGAAAAGGTAGAAATAGAGTGCACGACTACACCACCTCGGGGGTAGGAAGAAGAAGATGAGAATCTAGATGCGGTACAAGGAAAGCACCACTTAATAGAGTATTCAATAAAACCAGACCCAAGGTTCTACTCCACAATCGGTATGTAGATCACCCCGACTCTCTCCATAAAGAATACAATTGAAAAGAGAAGAAGGAAGTTGAAGGTGAGCGAGGAGGTGGAAGAGTCTAAGGAGAGCACGCACGAATATCCTACACCTCTAGAGGATGAGGAAGAACTAAAAGATGAAGAAATGAAGGATAGAGAAGAAAGAGAAAAGGATACAGATGAGACAATGCATGATACTACTCAGGGCATAGTAGAACAAGCTCTGAATCTTGAATCTCAAGTTCCTAAGGGGCCAAGATCAAAAAGAACAAGTGGAGAATATGTTGCATCGATCATGGGATACTTTGAGGACACAAGAAAAATTGTTCGTGCCCATTTTCTAATCACAGTGACACCAAAGGAGTTATATGGATGGGAGTTGATGGATGAAGATATGGAAACCATGTGCATAAGGAAGTAGTTTTCATGATCTATGCACAAGCACATGGAAAAACCAGAATTTGATGTATGTGAAGAGTCATGTGTATCACGGAGGTTGAAGAAGACACCTCAAGCCAGACACATAATAGTAAATCCTACTGTTATGTCAAATGAACAAGTGAGAAATTCTTTAGTGAAGGTCTCGAAGCAGAGGTGACACGAAAAATATGGATAATGCTCCAACAATTAGGGCACTGAGGGAAGACATCAAGGACAAGGATGTAGAAATGGCGCACCTAAAGAAATAAAAATACTTGGCACAGAAGAAGAACACTATTTTCATTAGCATGGTAGAGGAAGTTGAGGATAATATCATGAAAGAAAAGCCACACTTAGAGCCTAAGGTGCCCAAAATGTTTCCTTGATAATGTATTATGTACAAACCTTGGTGGACTTGGTGCTTGAAGATGAACCTCTGTGCATGCCAGAACCAAAGAATCATGAGTAGGAATCAGAGTGAGAAAAGGCTTCGATGATGAGAAATATTGCATCATATGAGGGGTTTCTTCAGAGCTTATAGAGGAACTAAAGAAAAAAAATCAAGCGCTGAATATTTGTACATCCCACAGAAGCCATTATAAGAACTAGGACTATGGAAAATGATAATGAAGTCCTAAAAGCCATGAAATATGATACTTTGGGCCACGCGAGAATTATTAGCGCTTGTCAAGTAGAAGCATGAGGCTCTTACAGCTGCAAAAAGAACCACACAAGGAAAGGCTAGATGAGCTTGGGAAACTCATCGTGTAAAATATGGAATTATTAGAAGGAAGAATGACTGCCATTTCTAACATTTTGTTGGTCTTGTAGAATGAGAAAGGAGAGTATGAAAAAGATGAGCTGGATTCAATTGCAGTGGATATCCCAGAAAAGGTAGAGGTCGTGCTCAATGATTGGCAGACTTTAGAGGTGGAAATAAAAGAAGAATATCTATAATTGATTCTTTAGGTTGAAGTAGATGATGCTACAAGGTAAAGTCATTATTTTATTCATGAAATTATTTCTATTCTTCTATTCATATTCTTTGGTTCATTTTGAAGACAACCATTTCGGGGTGGCAATGCAATTAGTGTCGGCTAATTTTGGTCGAGATAAAATCCGGCACTTAGCAAAAACATATAGAAGGTTCGTGTGGAAGAGCGAGTGCATTCAAATGTGTGTTAGGATCGGGAAGGAATCACGCTTGAGGATAGAGAAAGATTCGGGACTTATCCATTTTCATGATGAGGATCTATTTTTGGAAGATGGTGCGTGGAGCATAAAAATAGTTAAAGAATTTTGTGACACGCATTTGATATTTTTTGAGGATCGAATACGAAGCACTTTGCATGATTACGAGGCTAAGAATAGATTTACTCTTGACAGATAACTAGAAGAAGTATGTTGTTAGCGCACTAGCATGTGTGGCTATTTTTGTAATATGTGGCGCATAGCTAATATTGGCATGCAACCTTTTTGGGATTAGATAAGCGGTGAAGGGTAAGTCCCCACCCTTATAAATATATAGTGAACTACGTATTATAGAGATAATATGTAATAATCCGAGCTATTGTGAGGTTATGCTACCAAATCTGATGCGTGCATAAACTATGGTATTATCTATTGTAATAAGCTTATGTGTATTATTGTATTTAATATAATGGAGGTTATTGACTGAATCAAGGTGTTAATCATGGTTATAGTTTATTACTACATGAATGATTTCGCTATGATTATTGTTTGATTCATGATACTTTAAGATCTAGATCTGAATATGTATTGTAGAATGATATATTAGTCATAGATATGAATGCTTTAAGTCTTCATCATGCTAACATCCTGTAATAGCAACCTTAAAGAGGGGCCTAGTACCTTTGCATGCTTCGGTGAGAGCTCGAGTCTAGGGTGAGTGATGTCTTTATGATGATCTACAAAACATGGATGATCCCTAAATCATAAAAATCAATACATATATATATATACATATATACATATATATATATATATATATATATATATATATACATATATATATACATATACATATACATACACACACACACACACACACACACACACACACACACATATATATACATATATACATATATTATGTATATATGTATATATGTATATATATATATATGTGTGTGTGTGTGTGTGTGTATATATATATATGTATATATATATATATATATATATATATGTATATATGTATATGTATATATGTATATGTATATATGTATATATGTATATATGTAGTGGGGACTTTCCCTTCACCGCCTAAGCACCCTCAAAATATACTGCATGCTAAGAATAGCCATGCACCCTTACATGATAAATACAAAAGCATGTAAGCTCACTAATAATAGATTATCTAATAATATGACTGCAGTATAATCCTATTAATAGCTCCAAAACTATGCATGTCGATTGATCTTCCACTTGTCCAAAATAGCCTTTGTGTGCTTTCCAAGTCTTCTACAAAATGTTCTCTACACTCCACATATATATTTAGCCTTATACTAGAAAACGGCTAAGTCTTGACCTTATGCTTTCACAGGTGTGCCATGTTTCCTAAAATTTCATGAGTTGTACTTCATCAACTCAACATTACCCTAGACTAATTTCATTGTCGTCCAATGGAAATGGGTAATCATGATCCATCTCTTCATGAATAAATAATAAATAATGAAATAGTATCTACACAAAATAATGAAGGAATATTGGGTGCTCTATTTTTCCACATGGAGAATTAACTCTAGATATTCTACTTCTAAATCATTCCGATCATTGAGCACCTTATTTTTTCCATAATTTATACAAGTACTACTTCCATTTCATCAAGAGTCATGTTCTCACCTTCATTCTATAGTACTCTAAGAACATTAGCTAGGATTGAGACCATCTCATCCATCACATACATCTCGTCATGTTATAAATTTTCTAATGTCCTTGATCTTCTCCTTCTAAGGGTCTGGGCCACTATAAGTGCATTATGCTTCTCGATATCAAATTGAACCTCTCCTCATGCCAAAGTGTCTCATTATTTATGGCTTTCATGACCTCATCCTCTTCTTCCATAGTTCTTGTATTTATTATTACATTAAGGGCCACACACATATTCAAGGCCAAATCTACCTTTTTCAATTCATCCTTCAAGGTATACAATATAGATTAATAATTTGTAATTTTGCAAGAATAGTCACCTTATCCTTCTCTACTGTGTTGTAGCATCCTTTGGTTTTGGCACACACACTGGTCACTCATCCAATACCATATGAACTAATGTGCGTAAATAATGTGAAGCAGATGGAAATTTCAGTGTGACTTTCTCCTCCAAGTTTGTCCTCTTCTTTAAAATCTTATCACCAATTTGTTCCACCATACTAAGTAATCTTGAACATGTCATTTCCTGAATTGTCTCCTTTTTCTCTGTTAGGCACTTGATCCTAGTATCTTTGTCCTTCTTATCAACCAACAACACCGAATAGTTGTCATTTTTATCTATGTTTATGTGCGCAACTTCTGTAGATACCTTCATTAGTGCATTGTTCAATTGTTCATCTAACATCTAAGTAGGCTTAACTATGACATTGCGTAAGTGTGGTGATTTCTTCAGTCTACACGAGACACATGATTATTCACACACATTAAAATCAGTCTCATCCATATGATTCTACATACTCCATGACAATTGCTTCTGTGTGTGCATGATCTCCATCTCGGAATCCATCAACTCCCAACCATATAGCTCCTTAAGTTCCAATGTACTTTGGAACCTAACATGAATAATCTTGGTAGGATCATTATGTACCTGGATGTTAAAGTCTCATATGTCCCTTCCTCATTTTCCTTCATAGAGAAACTTTCTATTAGAACATGTATGCACGAATCCGGTACTAGCCTTCCATTAGTCTCATGCAGTGTTTCAACAGGCTCACCAGAGTTCACCTATTTTTGTCTCACAGGTACCACTACCTATCTTATGCTCTTTAAATTCCTCTACATCATGTTTCAACTCTTCATTTTGAGGCTTCTCTACATCCTCAATGTGAATTGGGGTCTTTTGCATGTTGTCCTCATATTTCTCGCCTTCATCATCCTTCTGTGGGATGTATCTGAGTTTTTGCTTCTTTTCTAGTTCTACTTTAACATGGGAAGTCCTAGGTGACCTCCTAAGGGGTTGTGATGGCCCCGCACCTTGAGTCCTTGTTTTCCTCAGCACTCTTCTATATTTCTGCTCCTTAGTGCCCTGTTACTCTATGTCTATCTCCACAATGCATTAGTTCCCACTACTTCTTCTTTCTCAGGGGGGTAGGCTCGCATGCTCTTTTCTCACCTACAGTTGGCTATTTCCTATGCCCATGCTCCAAGCTGCCAGTGTCTTCTTGCAACTCCTCCTCCTCTTCTTCACCAACAAAGGGTGAAATGGGCTCCTCATCTTGTAGGGTACCCACTGTATGTTTTCCCTTGGGTGGTCCCAGAACACAAAATCTTTCTCCGGATACTTCACATTCTCTAGCTTGGGCTTAAGGTAAATGTATATAAGAGTTTCCCTAGACTTCCCAATTTCCAAGCTCATAGCCTTCATGCTAATATCATCTGAAATCAATTGCTCAATATATGTAGACTTACTTGGGTAGATGTAGGTTTTTCTCAGTGTATGGTAGTCACAATATACCTTGTTTGCATTGAACATTAACCTTAATGCATTGTATAACACGTATGTCGACACCTAAAAATAGCGTGTGGTTAAATAATTTTGAATCTTACACCAAGGGCTCCACTTCCCATCCTTCATTCCAAAGTGCCCTATGCAAAATCCCTTGATAGACGGAAAATTGTATATGTTTGTCTCATACCGAAGGAAGATCCTTAGGTATTCTCCATTATTCCTCAAACGCAGCGCACAGGCATGTGTACCAAAGTTCCACTCTTCTACTTGAATGGTCTACTCATGGATCCATCACAGGTATACTTTGTAAACCTCTCTCGTAAGTGATCGCTTCTCCTCATGGTACTTCTAGATATCATCCTTCGGCCCGTCGAACACTCTAATATCCACGAACACAATAGATAAGAGGATTGCACCAAAACTTATCTTTTCTCCTTCATGCACCTCTGCAATAATGGTCTCAACAATTTAGTTGGATAAATTATACACGACACCTTCCATCATATTTTTAGCAATGTGTAGCCACATCGTGTTTACTTGTGACTAGCACTCCTAGTTTTTAGCTTGGTGAGGAGGTGCGTTTCTACTGAAACCACAAGGTACTTCTCCAACTTACCAATATCCATTCCATGCCCTCCCTTTGTATAACCCAGTGCTTTTCTTGTTACTTCTATACCCTCCTTATTAGTGAGGTCATTACTAAATTTAGTGCTGAACTCATTAAACATGTCGATCTCCCATTCGAGTGCGGTAATCCTCATTCATCACCCAACAAAGTAGAAAAATTCCTCATGGACTCTACTCATTAACCATTGATACAACTTCTCTAGTTTACCAAAATAAGGAAGTTCATAAAGTTGTAAAACTCCCACCTTTGTCAACATTTTTTCACCTGCATCATCAGGCATGACCATATCGTTCTCTATTCTTTTCATTGTTTTTACCACCAACAACTTGTCTAGCTCATCTTTGTTATCCTTGGTCCTTGTAAGAGTAGCAGAAAGAGTTAAACAGAATAAACACAATAATAATTCATAGATTTCTTCTTTATATTCCATACGAGAACTCTTACAAATATATAGGAATAAGTCATTCCTATAAAATAGGAATCTGATATAACAACACTCCTTAATTCTCTCACCAAACTTCTATTCACGTGAGTTGTTTATTAACAACTTCACATATAAACAAATATAATAACAGACCTAACAAATAATAATGATTAATAATGGAGCACTAATATAATTATTTCCTAACATTCCCCCCCTTAGTGCGAACATGGGGAAAACCTACCTTTGTACTGCAACGTGCCGCTACGTAGCATGCTCATGATCTGGATGGTTTCAAGGACAATACCAAAAACCTATGGATGGTTTTTCAAGTGGTTAACCAACAACCACACAACGAGATGGTTTTTGAGGAAAGTACCAACAACCTCGGATAGTTTTTACGGATAACTAACAACCACGATATCATGATGTTGCAGTAGTATCAACAACTCTCATCACTATCTCACTTTAGGGAATAACATAGGAAATTCTCTTGAAATCATTGCTCGTACATACATAGAAAAATCGACATCTTTGGAAATGGAACATTGGATCATGTTCCCCCCCGATGTGAAATTTCCACTTATTGAAACACAAACACCGAAGGGAACAACGTCTTCGGAACTCTAAAAAACATGACAAGAAGCACACGACACAAGCTGAAAGCAAATACACCACAAAAATGTCACCAAACCATCTGTGCGGCCCCGTCGTTGGCGACTGACGAGAGGTCATTGAATGACCTCCAACCTCCGATGCCTCCTGCCTCCGGTTTCATGCTCAGAACAAGAAGTCTTCAGAGCCACTGTCTTCATTTACTTGTTCTTCCTCATAATCAGATTCATCGTCTATGCCCATATTTGCTTCTTCCATTTTGATTGTTCCATTTAGAAGATCACGAGCTCGTTTTTTACAAAATGGAGTTTTATGCCCCTTTCTCTTGCAGTAAAAACATTCAATTTCCTCCTTATTTTTGGAGAAATTCTTGTACTTCTTTTTTAGGTACAATGCAGTTTCTTCTTCTACATCTTCTTTAGTCCTTTTTTCCTCAGCTAGAAGAGCTGATATCATATCTTCCAATGAGTTGGAAGGCATCTGACCAAGTGTGAAGACAATATTACTGTATTTGGGAGGAAAACTATTTAACAGAATAGCTTTTGCATCTTCATCGTCTACAGGAGCTTTTACTTCTGCTAGCTGTCGGAGAAGAGACCGTAAATCATTAATATGACTGGACATTGTAGTTCCTTCACCCATTTTTAACTTGAACAACTGCAATTTGAGAGAAAATTTTGCGTTCACTGCTTTAGCACCAAAGGTTTTGTTCAAGTTTTCCCACATTTCATGAGACGATTTCTCGAGATCAACATAGTGTAGCTCAGTATCTGAGAGAGCAAGACCAATAATGGCTTTGGCTTTATCATCTCTCGTTTCCCATTCTGCCAATTTGGTCAGATCTGTAGGTTTAGGTTCTTTTCCATCGACTATCCGCCAGAGATTTTTATTCATCAATTGCATCTGGATCTTCACTTTCCAAGTATGAAAATTGAGCCCATTGAATTTTTCTAGAGGGACTTCCATTGTGAGATGGAAAAAGAAACAAAAATAAAAATAAAAAACTTCTAACAACACTTTTGACGTTTGACAAGACAATAATAACTTGAAAAAATGATAACAACTTTGATTCTTTTGATTACTTTCGATAAAAAAATCCTAAAATCACCTATATGAAATACAACCTATTATTCACCTAAACATATTTTGACGATACAATGATGAAAAATATATTAATTTTGACTTGACTGAGTAGACACTCATAGACTCGACTCAAAACAAACATTGAGTGACACACAAAAAATAATATTATAACTATGGTACATATTATAATATTATAATATTATACCAAATCTTGATGGACATACATGACACATTATCAAATAACCTAAAGTATTCAGTTATGACACTTTACAAACATAGAGAGACAATGAAATAAAAGACAAATTACATATGGACAAATAAAATCAAATTACACGGACTATGTAATGAATCTGAAGGTAATTTGACAGCAACAACATACGTGGCATATCTGCATGGAAATATGGAGACACGTTTCAAACTTGGAGAAAAAAATGGTGCATAGAAGTCGGCAGGAGCTCGGATTTGCATGGATCAAGAGCCAAACGTGCTAAATCAACTGAATTTAGAAGTTTCTGTCAAAACAAGAATCTGCAGGAACTCTAGTGATAGGTACGAGGCAAAATATGAGACCGGGTCTTCAACAAAGAATATGCACACTCTCCACACGCAAGTTGGCAGAGCAGGATGTTGGACTCCCGTGATTTTAGATTTGAATGCTACGCTCAAACTTGCATCATAAACTGTCGATCCAAGGAAAACAATTTTGAGCAAAGATTTGAGTACAATGATTTTGGACTCGTTTTCTCAACCGTTTAACATACTGATCTGCACACGCATACTAATCTGTTTTATTGACATTCAAACATTTTAGTGGTCCTCCCACGGATTTATACCTGTGTTTTCTTTCAAACATTCACTGCTGAGAGTGCAAGTCACACGACAAATTATCTGTTCGCCATTGTAGACCAACATCAGGTTGCATACTCCTGCATCACGCCTGATCCATAACTGTGTATACAATTGATCCACGAGTTGCAACAATACACAGATCCGTATGCTTAAAAAGAAACTATGTAATGACCTCTCATTTTTTTATATTCTAGATCTCAAGAACAGACATATGATCGCTCTGATACCAAATCTAGGAGTAGCAGCAGAGTTAAACAGAATAAACACAATAATAATTCAGATTTCTTCTTTATATTCCATACGAGAACTCTTACAAATATATAGGAATAAGTCATTCCTATAAAATAGGAATCTGATATAACAACACTCCTTAATTCTCTCACCAAACTTCTATTCACGTGAGTTGTTTATTAACAACTTCACATATAAACAAATATAATAACAGACCTAACAAATAATAATGATTGATAATGGAGCACTAATATAAAATTTCCTAACAGTCCTATGGTTATAATCACTTACTTTGCAGCGCTGAATATGTGATTCCCAATCACAGCCCATAAAAACCCCTTCTAGATATTGCATCTAAGAAAATCAGCTCTCGAGGGTGTCTTCAACTTCTATTTCGACTTCCTTTTACTTTCTACCCCTTGTAGCCACTCCAGGTGCTCACTTAGGTGCCATAGCGACTATAAAAATTTGTTCTTTTAGTTGATTCGATCTCTGCATCTCAAAACCCATGTGCCCTAGCTCAAACTCAAACCCTAACTACCGATTTTTCCTTCCTACATGCCTTTTCTTCACTCAAACACCTCTTCCAATGGAGCGCCAACCAATCCTATGCACAAATCCATCTAGTTTAGTTCGTAATATAGCTCTTCACACTTCTTTCACAACTCGTCCTTGACTCGCTCTTCAACTCACTCGAATTCTTCTTAATCATAAAGGTAAAAATTATTCCATGATACCACCTTTTATAACCTTCATAAAATTTACACATTTATTGCTCTCCACCTACCACCGTACTCAGCATTAAATTAGTGTTTCTTTCCTTTTTGCTCTGATTTTCCACACCACAGTCATAACCTTTTGGTGTGCCTACTACTTTCTCATCCATAGACCTCCTCTCACATGCCTTCATGCGCCAAAGTACCTATCCACTGCACCTTTCACCAAGTAGTTTCCCATGTTGCATGAACCTACCTTGTGTTACACTGGGAATCCATTCATTCATATGTGGTCTTCATTTATGAGTAATCTTTCTATATCCGCACCTTTACTTCAAGCATCTGCATATGATTTATCTATGTATGTCCATCTTCCAAAGAATGTTCAACTTGATCCATTTATCCTACATATAGTCCAGCCCACACTAAAAGTTTGTGAGGTCCTTTGCACATAAATTCAATAGATAGTAATCATCTTCTGGCACACAAACACACTTATTACACAAAAAACTAAACTAAATTAACAAAGCATAGCAACGATGAAGGAACTGCATATAAAGGAAATACATTAAGGAAATCTAATCTAATGTAAATATTGCCTTATTGCAAATCCAAGAAGACTTATTTATAGTAGGTCTTCATCCTATTCTCGTTGAAATAAACAGGCAATCGTGTCCCATCCATTGCCTCTAACTAGAAAGCTCTTGAATCAAGTATGTAAGTCACAATAAACTATCCCAACCAATGCACTTTGAGCTTTCTAGTGTGGCACAAGAAATTGGAATCATAAATAAGAACCATTTGTCCAACTTCAAGGTTCTTATCCTTAATATTAATATCATTTCATGCCTTCTATCTAGCCTTTTTTGTCTTTTGAATCCATCATGTTATAGCGTGGCTTTCATCCAACTACATCAATTTGTCAATGTGATCTTCAATTTCTTGATCATCGTTCAAACCTCTTGCACACGCAATACCCAAATAAGGTAACATGAATTCCACGGAAAAGAGCCTTTGCACCAAACAACAAGCCGAAAGGGTGTGGCTTTGTTCAATCTTTTATAAGTAGTCTTGTATGCCCAAAGTACAACAAATACTTTATCATCCCAATATTTCCTTCCAACATCATAAATCTTAGTCAATGTGTGGCTCCATATCTTGTTGAAATCCTCAATAGTTCCATTTTCTTATGGGTGATAGGGTGTTGTTTTATGGTGTGCCACCATAAATTTTGCTAATAGTATCCTGATGGTCTCATTAAGGAAATGATTACCCCTATCACTTGTCAAACTCAATGGGCATCCATACATGCTTTGATAATGTTCTCCCACATAAACCTTGTCATTGTTGCTACCATGAAATCCTTTGTAGGTGCCACTTCTACCCACCTTGTAAGATAATTTGTATAAGTTATAATGTAGCATGATCCAGTCCTGCGCATGGGTGTGGAAATAAGACCCAAAAATCAATTTCCCACTTTTCAAAAGGTTATTCGCTAGCAATAAGCCTCAAAATAATTTCATCTCTATGCTCGGGCTTTCCAAGGCACGCGACAATGATCACAAGCCTTACAATATTCCTTACAATATTTATACAGTTTTTCCCACCATAAAATAGCCATAAAATATGGCGTGTGATGGTATCTTCTACATAATTTCCACTGCTTTATACTACCATGATCTTCCTCCATAATAGCTTCATGCTCAAGCTCAAGTACACACCAACACAAAACCTCATCCCGAACCATTTTGTATAAATATCCATTGATCAACATGTAAGGCACATAATGGATGGCAAGTTGCTTCTTCTCTATACTCTTCATTCCTTCAGGCACCACACTAGTACATAAAAAGACAACAATAACTTCCAAGTTAGAGGGCGCCTAGTTCAATCGAATAGCTATGCATCTAGTATTGTGTCCTCAATGCTCTAAGAGTCCTTTCCTAAGTTAATTCTTAATAAATGATCTAGTCCAAAATTTATCTTGAATGGCTTAACCACCATTGTAAAATAAAATTTTAGAAATAACGAGGATCCAACGACATATGCACCCATGCAAAACAGTCTTGTTCACCAAATACTTAAATGCCATGTGATTTGTATAGAATATAAATGGGGTAGCCAGTGAGTAAATCTTTATTGAAACTTATACATTGCGTAAATCATGGAAAAGGCCTTGTGCTCTGTAGTTGTATAATTTTGTTCAATTGGTGTCAATTTCCTACTTACAAAATAAATAAGATGAACAACAATACCTTCTCTAGGTTGGGTTAATACTACGTCTATAGCCATGCTAGAGGCATCCACATACACATGAAAATGTTTGCTCCATGAAGGAAAGTGAAAAATAGGCTTTGTAGTAAGTCTTTCCTACAATGTCTCAAATGCATGTTTTTGCACTTCACCCCAATGGAACTTTCCTTTACTCTTTAACAGTTCTTCCAAGGGCACAAAAATCTTAGCATAACCTTTGATAAACTTCCTGTAATATCCTATGTGCCCTAAGAATCCACACACCTCGCTCTAGTTAGTAGGTTCCTCTAAGCCCAAAATAACAACATTAGTAGGATCTACCAATAATCCTTCTTTACAAATAATGTGTCCTAGCAAAGTCCCAAAGGTGTAGCAAAATGCACTTCTTAATGTTTAAGGAGATGCTCAACTGCCAACACCTCTCAAACATAAGCCTTAAATTATCACAATGATCTTTCACTAGCCCATACACTATCCAATCATCCAAGTAAACCTGTAAAAATTTATGAATAAATTCCTGGAATGCTTACACAACAATGCGTAAAAAGACTATAGGCACATTCTTCAATCCAAAAGGCATAATTTGTGTATGCAAAACTTCCCCACTCAGTGGTGAAATTTGTCTTCTCTTGATCCTCTTTAGCTATCCTTACACCGATGATATCTAGAAAATCCATCAGTGAAGGAGTAGATCTTGCGCCTTACAAAACCTTCTAGAATCTCTTTTGTAAAGGGTGTGGGAAAAGGGTCTATTACACATGCAAGATTTAACTCCCTGTAATCCACAAAAATTATTATTCTTCCATCTTTCTTTATACTTATCGCCATAGTGCTGACCCACTTTGACTCCTCGATGGGCTCAATGATTCCATAATTCAACATCTTATAAATTTCTTCTTTAACTTTGACATGAAGATTAGGTTTCATCCTGTAAGGCCTCTTCCTAACCAGGTGCACAAATTCCTTTAGTTTTATCCTCATCTCGCCCAATGAGTGATGTACCTCTTTCAATTTATGATATCCTCTAAGGAATAAGTCCAAGAATTCATGCAACATCTCAATTATCTTAGCAACCTCAGATTTAGAACAATAATCACCAATGATGGCATCCTTAGGTTCAACATTTGTGCTAATGTTTACCTTCATTTTCATAACATCATGATATGTGTGTGCCTTCTCATTTGCCTTTATCTAAAACCTCTCACATACCTTTAATATTTTCAACATCCAGACTCTCCACTTCTTCATCATCAATCACATAGACCATCTTACATTTTTCTTTTTCTAGGAAGGCGCATCCAAGTTGTTTTGCATATGTCTCTTCTTCTTCAAAACACACATCCAACTCTAAATCACCTAGTAAATCTTGAATAATTTCCTCGGCCTTTACACTATATCCCAATGTCAAGCACTTCATAACCTATAATGTCTCATTCACTGGAGGTTTAGTGGAAAAATAGTCAAAGGTTTGAATCATACATGCAGTCAAGTCTTTCAAATTCCCTATTTCTCTATTCAACTATGCATAAACAGACCATGCATGCACACAGCCTTGCAAGGTGTAGTAGAACTTGTGCACCCATAATGAATGTGGTAAGGCCTCTTACCCTCTCGTTCGAGACTCTCACATTGTTGAAAATGGTGTTCAAGATCCTTCCAATGAAATTCATACATCTTGGTAGGTGAATTTATCTCAAGAAATCTAGCAGAGAAGGTGATTCTCACTTCTCACCACTCTAAAATACCATCTCTATGTACCATCCACCAGCGCGTTGTTATCCCACGCAAGGTATATACCAACATATTCCTTCTTTCCACTTGGTTGTCCACTAGGATTCCATAGCGCACAAAAACACTTCAAGATTTCCTTCACCAGTGTACCTTGGTGCACAGTTACTTACCTAAATTCCTAACATAATGGGTCCAACTCACGCGCATAACTACACTCTTTATCTCACACCCAATCATTTCATAAGTCTCATGTTCCCAGTTATCACATGCAACACTTGTAGTATCACTCATAGATGCATCATCCCATTGAATAACTCCTTCCTGTGCGGGCTCAAGTACTTCAAGATCTCTAATGGTGCACACATAAATCTTGTTCAGATCCTCTTCACTCAAAGGTTATACATATGGTGTAGATTTTCCATCTGTTAAAGGAATGATGGCACACTCTTCCTTGTTCTCAAAATGGATGTATCCTTTATTAAAGCACAGATCAACATTATTCGCATAATACCAAGGGTGCCCAAGCAACGTTGGAAAACTATATACTTCTGCAAGCGCCAAGACTTAAAAGTCTCCAATAAACTTGGCCCCTTGTATAGTAATTGTAGCATCTTTCAAGACTCTAATGGGCGTGGCTTTAGTCCTATTTTCCATAAACAACACTTTTGAAGATGGTTGTAATGGTGGCCTCCCAATAAAATTCCACACATTAAAAGTGAGTAAATTCACTTTTGCACATGTATCAATCAAAATATTACTCAAAATCCATTTTTAAAAAGCGTATTAAGAGTGATCTCTTTATCATAATCTAGACTATGAGGGGGTAAGTTAGCATGTAGATTTTGTATCTCATGCTCAACTCCAGCGTGTGGTACCTTTTCCCTTAACCATTCCCCTAATAAAGGAATGATGTTTTCTTGTTGTAACATCTTACAAACCTCCTTTAAGTTGTTGACATCCTTCTAAGGTATCTCAACCATGTTTTCTGCTCCAACTTCGCAACTACGCTTTTAAACATTATATCTCACCCTGTAAGTTTCTAATCACCTCAATGGTTTCTTGATAAACTTCCTTCTGATGCATAGGGTCTAGATACTTTGCATGTAAACCTCCTTCGGCTTCTACTTTGGAACTTCCCTCACGCATGCAGCCTCAGCACATGTAGTAACTAACAAATGTACCAACTCAGGATCACGCGTTAACTTCGACATCCACTGGTCTTCCATAAAGCACTTAACTACTCTAACCATTCTTGTGCCCTTGTCTTATTTTTGCTTCTTACTTAGATGTTCATACAAGTCTGGGCATTCTTCATAATTGTGGTTCTTTCCACAAAAATAAAAAATAATATTTTGAGGGCATTCGTGCATGTAATGATCAGGGGATCCACATGTATAACATGTTCCTCATGGAAATTCACTTCTTCCACCACCATGAACTCAACCTCTGAATCATTGATGATATCCTCTACCTCTATCTCGGACTCCATTAGAGCGTCCATTTTTGTGATTATGATCATGATGCTCACCTTGTTCCTTGAATTATTTATAACACTAGTCTGACATACACCAATATCAATGGCATCATGAATATGATCAATCAACCTACAATTCTCAGTATTATGCATGGTATACCTAAAAATCTTGTAGTAATTGCAACACCTTCAAGCTGTTGTTACTTTCTCCTTTGTATTCGAGTGTTGATATGCTCTTTTGATTATGGGAAAATCATGCTTGGATTTGGTTGTGTTCTTTCTGCTCTCAGGATCTGTGATTGATTGAGAATATGCTTGGATTTAATTTCTTCACTTCTTGCATTAAGTGCAATCTGATTTCCATGAGATCGTAGACTTATCTATCTCTATGACTCATCCTTCGATTAATTGAATTGATCCAAGGGATGTTTTAATTATATTTAGGATGAACAATTGTGTATTGACATTTTGCGAATTATTAAGTTTGACTGTACTTAGAAAGTATAAGCTCTTTTAAAACCTTCTTCATATGAAAATATTTCTGTAGTGGGAGTTTTGTTGGATTTCATAAATTAATCCTGGCAGGTCATTGCAATCGGAATCTGGTCTAAATCATTTGGCATCGGAAAGGACCTAGACCTTGAGCCAGGTGAGATATGTAGGTTTTTCCATCTAAAACTAATTTACTTGATGTAAATCCATAATCTGATCTAGGAACATTGTATTCTATTTTGAATTTAGTATGATGACTCAGTCTATTAAAATAGACTTAAAAAAGGGGGAAATCAGTACGGTTGTTAGTTTTAGACCTAAACTAAACCTGTTGTTGCTAAGGACTAGTTGATTTAACCTAGTCCTAAAAACTATGAACTTGATATCCCTAAGGGTTAACCAAACCTAATACTAAGGAGGGGGTGACTTATGTTATACCCTAAGATGTTAAGATTAAGCTAACCTATGAACTAACCTATCCTAAACTTATGCTTTTAAAAAGGAACCTAAAAGGGGGTCGCAAGCTTTGGGGCGGTGTTTTCAAGGGAATTTAAGATGAGGATAAGGATGAAGGGGTAGGTGGTGCTTGCGCCAAGGTTAGCGAGGTTAATTTGGAAAATGGGAAACTTACGTGGCAGCATCACTAAAGATGGAAACACTTGTGTTTTGCGATGTAGAACTCGCCAACTTTGGCGGTCGGTGGCAATGGAAAACGGGCGGGAGAAAAGGATTTAATGTAATTAAATTGCATGGGTTCTCGAGCTCGAGCTACTGTGTGAGACATGTAAAAGGAATTTTATTTGGTTGTTTCTTTTGTTATGCCTTCCATTTTTCACTCTACATGAGCACTAGTTTTTCGAACCAGATAGTTTACTCTTAGTTGCATGGCAATTTTGAAAGTTTCAAATTTGCTACTTGTGTCGTGGGGAATATATAAGGCATGGAGGAAGCAATACTATGTTGTTTAATCTTTCGTGGAAAGGAGAAGAAGGGGCAAGCTCGTCCAGAGGTCTTCTTCGACTTTTGAGAAACACCATCAAGCATGATATGCCCTAACTATTAAAAATCTTGCTTTCCTTTAAATGTTTTCATTAAAACAACTCTATTCTGATGATATTTGCGCATTTTGTCTTGGCTGGTAAGAATGATTTGTGGGTTTTATGAAATTTTGGGTTCGGGTTTGAACGTGGAAATGTTAGTTCAAAGGAAACTTGTTTTCTTGTTCCTTGCTTTGGGTTAGGCTCGGAACTCCTTACTCTGTTAGAGCTTGTCACACTATTTTTCCTTATTGAGTAATGGTAACTTGAAACTGTACTAGAATTCAAAGGATTCTCTGGGGTGATGAATTGATAAGGTGTTCACTTTCATAGGATCCATCCTGATGCTAAACATTTTGGTTGTATTCGTTGTTTTGGGTTTTGGGAAGTGTTGTGTTTTCATACCAATTTGGGTATACACCTAGTGACTGTTGTATGCTTCATCGATTGTTGCTATACTGAAAAAAAAAATTTACGTGGATGAAAACATTTTTTTAAAGAATATGTATTTTCTTTGGACAAGATTATTTTCTTTGTTCCTGTTCACATTAATGGAATAATAGATTGTTGTTTGCCATGAGGAACTATGACTGTAACATGTTTAAAATCAGTAGAGCTGGAAAATGTTGCGATAGCTAGTTGCATGTAAATTCAGTAAAAGAAGACTTGATTGTTACATAAAATGTATTTGGCAACATGGAACAATGAGTTATTTACACCACTTGCTAAGGTGTTTTTTTGTTTTTCAGTTACTGTGATTATTGCATTTTATGGCATTAGTTGTAAAATCTTAAGGTGTCTATGTACAATGGCAATATGAGTTATACAAAATGATTAGCTTTTGAATGAGGCTCTGTTCTTCTTTCGAATTTTGGTTGTTGATGGTTAAGTTGTAGCGATGGACGGTGTTCATCAATTCTGGGTTTTTATAATGATATTTTGAATTTGACATTTGAAGAAAAATGGATGAAGTTTGTAGAAGATCTGTCTTACTTTGACTGTTGTTGCATAACCTTTATAATGACAAGAATATTGTGATCTTAGGTGTTTTGAAATTAGGATTGGAATACGTATCATATACTGAATTTCTAATCTTGATTAGTTTTTTTTTTTTAAATATAATAGGACCGAACGATGATTTGGTCCAGTGGTAAGTACTCAATTTTCATCTCGAATGGTTCGAGCATATGAAGGATAATAGCCTGTTTATTTGAGTCAGGTCTGTATCAAGTTGATAGGTTGTAATGCGTTTATGTAGAATATGATTTTGGTTTCATTGAATGTATAGTGGTAGATCCTGTAAGGATCTAAGGGTAATTCTTTATATAGCGCTTCTACAGATCGTGAATGCTGTGGTATGTAATTAAGTGACGGTAATGATCAATATGCCTTTATTAGGTATGATAAACAGCTTATTATTTCGTGGAATATGGATTTAGTTATTGAACTTTGTTAAAACAGTGTTTCTCAGCTCTGTTTATCTTTGAGTTGAAAGGACAGGTTAGAAAGAGGCTATAAAAAGAGGGAAAGTTATGTCGATTTCTTTTGGAAGGTTATTATATTTTCTCCTAACTATATCGATTGGGAATCCTAATCTAGGAAACTCCTTTCATTTTACAGAAGGTCATGTTATGGGTATAAACTTACTGTTGTTATTCTTATCGTAAGTTAATCATGTATTTATTTCTTTATATAATTCTATGATTGAAAATCAGTTATATAAGATGAAGGACTGATTGACAAGTGAACTTACAAATGTTGATAATCCATTTCTCTCGATTAAATTTCTCTCATATGACTATTGAATTTAATATTTCAATTGGTCTAGTGTTTAATAAAAGAGAGCAAAACATGATATACACAGTTTCAGTCTTTTTCGGATGATTAGGTACATAAAAATCAAGATACTTCTTCTTACTCTTTGGATAGAAATGAGATGAATCATCCAAAGTAGATTTAGTTGAAATTACGTTTGTAATTTATGTGTAATATGAAATTGTATTATAACTGATGGAAAGAAATCTCAGGGTGTAATATGATCTTGAGTTGTGAAGGTAATTGTTGATTTCAATTATGCTTTAAATTGAGGACAAGTTGAATAGAATATTCCTTTTGTCCTTTTGATTATAATAGTGTACGTAGACCCTCATTATATTGATTTCATTCTGGGGTATAAAGTATGAATTAAGTGAAGTCATTCTAATAGGGTTGTTTAATTGAAACAATTAGAGGAATGCAATTGTTTTAAGGATTAGTGCTTATCATGCTCAGTTCATTGAACTGACCCGTGCTAGCAATTTTGCAGATGGACTTTGTAAGTGGCAAAGGAAGATAAACTCTGATATGATTCATTGACTATTCTAATCTGGGTTTTGAGAAGAATTCTGATTTGATTTTCAAACTGTATTGTGAAAAGAAAGGTCATCTCTTTTGCTGAGGGCTATTGTCTTAAAACATGTCAGAAGTGCATAAGTTGTAATTGTAAGGTTTTGTAAATGAATGAAACTGTGAGGAATCTACCTATGAATTATGTGTATCTTACTTTGTTTGGAATGATCTCCTTATTGGATATATGAACAAGTGTGCATTCTTATTGTGTGGAACAATGTGCGATAGAGGATCTTCTTAAGTAAGCCATAGCTGATGATGTGGCTGATTTCTACATTATTAATTAGTAGCTCATTATAACTTATGAATGGGAATAAATAACTATAATCGTTGAGACTTAACGGTATAAAGTCTGATATGTCTCAACCTATTAGGTTGGTACATTTCCCTCGTTAGTTGAGTTATATTCTTAATTTAAGAACTTAAATGGTTGTTGTCCTATTTTTTTAGATGAAGGGTTGTTCGGTCCCAGTCGACAACCAGGAAACAATCAAAAGTAAATTAAGACCCTATTCGTAAATCTAAGCCTTTACAAAAAAAAAAGGGATAACTTAGAAGTGTTGGACTCGGGGATTGAAAAGGCTGCCTAATTATGAAGTCTTGTAACCTAAATACAACTTAACGTAAGTAAATTCTTGGAGGTATGTACATCTTTCTGAGGCTATTCCGTAGGATGTTGACACACGTCAACTGCAAGGTTGTACCTTCGAGAAGATTAGGATCTTCTTGAGGATACAACAATACATATGACATGTGGCAGTACCCTTCTGCATCGATTGTTAAGATTTACACACCTAGGACTTGATCAAGATTACTCTCCGAGGATTGGTTAGGACCATAATCAGGTTATGAGAAAGCCCTTTGAGTCTCAGGGTACCTTGGCACACGGGGTTAACTTGGGTTGACCCTGTATGCCAATTTATCCTTAGACTTTAAGAGCCTCTTCATAATGTGGACTATGATGTTAACCCAACCCAGAGTGAAACCTTGGGGCAAGGGGACTGATAGGAGTCAGTAAGGACATTCTATGTAACTATTGAGTGGGGTGGAGGACGTATTCCAGATTGACGTGTATGCTGTCAAGGAATAAGAAGTACGAACAATATTTTATGAATCTTTGGCCAAAGTATCGCAAGTTGTTGATTGCGTTGTCCTATGTCACCTAGTCTAAGGATCGTGATGCCGATGAATAATGGTAACAATTATTTAGATAGGTTCCTTAGACAGATCACTAAAACCCGAATGGGATAAGAGAACCACGTATATGAAAGTATTCAGTAGAAAAACTTCAAGCTCAAGTTACACATGAATAGATCGGAAGTTACCGAGTCATGAGATGAATAGATCGGTGGTACACCGAGTCATTACAACTGCATATGGTTATCTGTTATATGAATGATTGCTATGATATGTGTGTTCTAAATTATGTATTTAGAACAGAGAACATTAATCGTGCAAAAAAAAAAAAAATTATTTTTAAAGGTATTAAATGGGAATGTTACATCTTGGTATCAGAGCTGAAGGTTATAGCTCTTGGACCTATTGTGTCCATAATCTGATAAAAACCTGAATTTTCTTGTAACAGAAAATGGTTAGAACAAGGGGAAACGTTGCGAATAATGCTCCACCTATTGAAGGAGTAGCAACAACACAAAAACTTGATGAGATCCTTGCTGCCTGTATTGAATACAAGAGATCGTTTGACTGTACTTGAGCAGCAAGTGATGGGAAATGAGGAGGAAGATGAAGCTGGTAATGACAATCAGCCACCTCCAGAGGGCAACCCCGAATTGGGTGTTGATAATAATAATGGTAATGTGCCTGTCCAACCAGAAAACAAAAAGGCCAGGTTAGCGACAGAACTCACTAATGATATAAAAAGGATAAGTCCACCCAAATTTGATGGCACCACATTAGGAGATGGAGCTGAGAATTTTCTCGTGAAATGGAGAAGTATTTTGCAATAAGAAACTTCTCGAGAGAAACCAAAGCTATTTGGGAGCATATCAGCTTTCTCATGAAGCATCTTCATGGTGGGACAGCCGTAAGGCTGAGTTAAATATCGATGAAACTAACATCACTTGGGATCAATTTAAAGGTTATTTTAGGCAACGTTGGCTGCCACAACTTTATTATGATCAGAAAATGACAAAATTTCAGAACTTAGCTCAAGGGAAGCTAATTATGAATCTGAGTATTGGGAGCGGTTTACAAAACTCCTCAAGTATGTACCACAGTATCAAACTGACGAGAAGTTCAGAATACAAAAATTCATCATGGGACTGAATCCCGTGATTGGGGGAGAGGTTGATGTTCACAGCCCAACCACTATGGAAGGGGTTTTCAAAAAGGCCATAAGGCAGGAACAGAAATTAAAAGCTATTTCTGCTCATAAAGAAGAGGTGCGGAAGAAAATTCCAAACCCTTCTTCAGCTTCTCTTGCACCTAAGAAGGGACCATGGAAAAATTTTGGTAACGAAATAAGTTTTCAGTTGATAATAATAAGAAGACAACAGTGAACAAGCCTATCGGGAATGCAAGGAATAATTTTGCAAAGAATTATAATAATGGGCAAAAGTCCTATGGAGGCCAACGTGACAATTTTAAGGCTGGAAATAATTCAGAGCCTAAGAAGGGACCAGTAGGAGGCTGCTATAATTGTGGCAAGGATCATTACATAAATCAATGTCCCTTGAAGAAGGATGATCATAATCAGCAGACATAAGATACATGCTGCAGTAGCAGACAAGCAAGCTGAAAAACAAGTGACACCTATAGAAGTTCCTGGTAAGTTATTTGGCATACCTGTGACTGTTCTTTTTGATACGGAGCTACTAAATGTTTTATTTCTAGTAAACTCACTTCAAAAATTAAAAGAAAAGCTGGAAAAATGGATAAATCATGGATTGTACACTATGGTAATAATTTTGTTCATACAGTTAGTATGTGTCTTTTTGGGGCAATCCTTGACTTACCTAACTTTTCCACTGAATTTGATCTCTATGTTGCACCTTTGGGGTCCTATGACGTTGTCATCGGTGTTAATTGGTTAGCTGAGCATAAAGCAAAAGTGGACTACTTTGAAAAACATATAGGATGTTTAGATGATCTGTAGAAAACAACTGAGATTCAAGGTGTAAAGCGAGAAATTTCAGTCAGGAAATTGTCAGCTATGCAACTTAAAAAGGCCAAAAATAAAGGTTGTACCTTGTATGCGGTAAAAATATCTGAATTTGAAGAAGAAAACAGTGATTTCATGAAATGATATCCATTGTTACAGAATTTCAAAGACGTATTTCGAAAGAATTATCGGGTTTACCCCCAAAAGGGAGTTTGACTTCACCATTGAGATCAAACCAGGTACAGAACCTATATCTAAAGCACCTTATCGAATGACTACCACAGAATTAGTTGAGCTTAAGGCTCAGTTGCAAGAACTTTTGTCCAAAGGTTTGATTAGACCTAGTGTTTCACCTTGGGGAGCACCGGTGATATTTGTGAAAAAGAAAGATGGAACACTTAGATTGTGTATTGATTATCGGATGTTAAACAAAGCAACAATCAAAAATAGATATCCACTTCCTAGAATTGATGATTTATTTGATCAGATGCGTGGAGCATCAGTATATTCCAAGATAGATCTTCGATCGGGGTATCATCAATTAAGAATTAAAGATGAAGATATTCATAAAACAACTTTCCAGGACAAGGTATGGACATTATGAATTCACGGTTTTACCCTTTGGATTAACTAATGCACCTGCCACTTTTATGAACTTAATGAATAACATCTTTCAAGAATACTTGGACAAGTTTGTGCTTGTATTCTTGGATGACATTCTCATTTATTCTAAAAGTGTTGAGGAGCATAATGAGCATTTGAAAGTAGTCTTGGAAATTTTGAGAAAGAGAAGATTATATGGTAAGTTATCCAAATGTTCTTTCTTTGATAGTGAAGTTTATTATTTGGGTCATGTTATAAGTAAGGAAGGAATTGTTGTAGATCCTTCTAAAATAGTGGCAATAACCAAGTGGCCTGCACCAAAGAATGTACATGAAGTAAGAAGCTTCATGGGCCTTGCTGGATATTATAGGAAATTTGTTAAAGATTTTTCTAAAGTGGTACACCGATAACTTTATTCGAAAAAGGATAAGAAATTTGCTTGGGATGATAAATGTGAATCTACTTTTAAAAGTTTAAAAATTCAGTTGACTTCAGCACCTCTTTTAGCCATACCTGATCCTAATGGAGACTTTACTATTGTAACGGATGCATCCGGGGAAGGCCTTGGAGGTGTTTTGTTACAAAATGATCATGTTATAGCATATGAAAGTAGAAAACTTAAGTTACATGAGTTGAATTATGCTCCACATGATTTAGAGCTTGCTGCCATAGTACATGCACTTCAAGTTTGGAGGCATTATTTGCTTGGTAAACCTTTTGAGTTGAAAACTGATCACCTTGGGCTGAAGTATATTTTTACTCAGCCTAATCTGAATGCAAGACAACGAAGGTGGTTAGAGTTTTTGTCTCAATATGATTTTGATATAAGTTACATCAAAGGAAAAGAGAATAGAGTAGTAGATGCTCTAAGTCGTAGGTAGCACATTTCTACCCTTATAACATTAAGAACTCAGTATAAAGATGAAGTAAAAAGAGCAATGGAATCTGATTTATACTTTCAGCAAGTAAAAATAACGCTTGTTGCAGATCCGAAAGATGAAAGGTATAAAGGTTTTCATTTTGATAATGAAGGAATATTACGTTATGAAAATAGAGTGTGAATACCTTTGCTTAATGATTTGAGAAATAAATTGTTAGCTGAATTTCATAATTCACCTTTTTCGGGACATCCAGGTATTACTAAAATGCTTGCTGATATAAAACAACAATATTTCTAGAAGGGAATGAAAAAGGATGTTGTTAATTTTGTGACTCATTGTCTTGAATGTCAGCAAGTGAAGGTGGAACATATGCACCCGGCTAGTTTATTATATCCCCATAGCATTCCACAGTACAAATGGCAAGTAATAAGCATGGATTTTGTACAAGGGTTTCCTATGTCAAGAAATAAGCATGATGTTATTTTAGTAGTTGTTGATAAACTAACAAAAGTAGCACATTTTATTGCTAGAAATCTGAAGGATGATTCTCCGGTGTTAGCTAAAAGATTTTTACATGAAATTTTCTGATTACATGGAGTACCTGAATTGATTATATCATATAGGGATCCAAGAATGACGTCAAGGTTTTGGCAAATGTTGAATGCAGCTCTTGGAACTAAACTAAACTTCAATTTTGTGTATCACCCAGAAATGGATGGACAAACTGAAAGACTAAATCAAGTGTTAGAAGATATGTTATGGATGTATTGTATGGATCAACACTACAAATGGGAAGAGTATCTTCCATTAGTCAAATTTGCATACAACAATACATATCACGCTTCTCTTAAGATGGCACCTTTTGAGGCACTTTATGGAAGAAAATCTAGAACCCCTATTAGTTGGGATAGCATTGAGGATAGAGAGGTAATTGGGCCTAAAATCCTTACTGAAATGGAACAAAAGAAAGTTAAAATGATTCATGAATGCTTGAAAGAAGCAGCAAATAGACAGAAAAGTTATGTTGATTTAAAGCGGGTTGACCGGAGATTTGAACTTGGTGAAAAGGTTTTTCTTTGTGTTAAGCCAAGAAAGAGTTCTATAACTTTTGGCAAGGCTGCCAAGTTATCACCTCGTTTTGTGGGACCTTTTGAAATAATTGAATTGATCAATCCCATAGCTTATCGATTAGCCTTACCACCTGCTTTGTCACGAATGCATGATGTTTTCCATATTTATTTGCTTAAGAAATACGTTTTTGATTTGTCACATGTGTTAAATTAGAATTCCTTGCAGGTCCAAGACCCAGGAATAATTGTGGTTAAACCCATTCGAGTGCTGGAAATTCATCGGTTGCATTTAAGGAATCATGAAATACAACAATGTAAGGTCCAGTGGGACCAGTTTAACGAAGAAAGTGCAACTTGGGAGAATCTAGAAGATATGAGAACAACTTTTCCTTTTCTCTTTGAAAACAGACCTGAATCTGTTGACTGATAAAGAAATTGTGAATTTATTTTATTATTATTATTTTTATGGCATTAAGTAAGCCAGTTTTGGAGCAAACAATTATCCCGATGAGATAAATAGTAAAATTATGTAGATTTCTAGAACTATTTAAAAGTTGATATAGTTGAATTAATAGTAAGTGAAGGAAATTGACTGACCTTATGGTAAATAAAAGTTGTAATCATCGGGATGATGATTCTTTTAGGAGGGAAGCATGTAACACCCTGAACTGTTGTTACTTTCTCCTTTGTATTCGAGTGTTGATATGCTCTTTTGATTATGGGAAAATCATGCTTGGATTTGGTTGTGTTCTTTCTGCTCTCAGGATCTATGATTGAATGAGAATATGCTTGGATTTATTTTCTTCATTTCTCGCATTGAGTGCAATCTGATTTCCATGAGATCGTAGACTTATCTATCTCTATGACTCATCCTTGGATCAATTGAATTGATCCAAGGGATGTTTTAATTATATTCGGGATGAACAATTGTGTATTGACATTTTGCAAATTATTAAGTCTGATTGAACTTAGAAAGTATAAGTTCTTTTAAAACCTTCTTCATATGAAAATATTTCCATAGTGGGAGTTTTGTTGGATTTCAGAAATTAATCCTGGCAGGTCATTGCAATCGGAATCCGGTCTAAATCATTTGGCATCGGAAAGGACCTAGACCTTGAGCCAGGTAAGATATGTAGGTTTTTCCATCTAAAACTAATTTACTTGATGCAAATCCAGAATCTGATTTGGGAATGTTGTATTCTATTTTGAATTCAGTACGATGACTCAGTCTATTAAAATAGACTTAAAAGGGGGAAATCAATACGGTTGTTAGTTTTAGACCTAAACTAAACATGTTGTTGCTAAGGACTAGTTGATTTAACCTAGTCCTAAAAACTACAAACTTGATATCCCTAAGGGTTAACCAAACCTAATACTAAGGAGGGGGTGACTTATGTTATACCCTAAGATGTTAAGATTAAGCTAACCTATGAACTAACCTATCCTAAACTTATGCTTTTAAAAAGGAACCTAAAAAGGGGTCACAAGCTTTGGGGGTGGTGTTTTCAAGGGCATTTAAGATGAGGATAAGGATGAAGGGGCAGGTAGTACTGCCAAGGTTAGTAGAGGTTAATTTGGAAAAGGGGAAACTTACGTGGTAGCATCACTAAAGATGGAAACACTTGTGTTTTGCGATGTAGAACTCGCCAACTTTGGCGGTCGGTGGCAATGGAAAACGGGCAGGAGAAAAGGATTTAATGCAATTAAATTGCATGGGTTCTCGAGCTCGGGCCACGAGTGAGACATGCAAAAGGAATTTTATTTGGTTGTTTCTTTTGTTATGCCTTCCGTTTTTCGCTCTGCATGAGCACTGGTTTTTCAAACCAGCAGTTTACTCTTAGTTGCATGGCAATTTTGAAAGTTTCAAATTTGCTACTGTGTCATGGGGAATATATAAGGCATGGAGGAAGCAATACTATGTTGTTTAATCTTTCATGGAAAGGAGAAGAAGGGGAAAGCTCGTCCAGAGGTCTTCTTCGACTTTTGAGCAACACCATCAGGCATGATATGCCCTAATCTAAAAATCTTGCTTTCCTTTAAATGTTTTCATTAAAACAACTCTGTTCTGATGATATTCGCACATTTTGTCTTGGCTGGTAAGAATGATTTGTGGGTTTTATGAAAGTTTGGGTTCGGGTTTGAACGTGGAAATGTTAGTTCAAGGAAACTTGTTTTCTTGTTCCTTGCTTTGGGTTAGGCTCGGAAATCCTTACTCTGTTAGAGCTGTCACACTAGTTTTTCCTTATTGTGTAATGGTAACTTGAAACTGTACCAGAATTCATAGGATTCTCTGGGGTGATGAATTGATAAGGTGTTCGATTTCGTAGGATCCATGCTGATGATAAACATTTTGGTTGTATTCGTTGTTTTGGGTTTTGGGAAGTGTTGTGTTTTCATACCCATTTGGGTATACAGCTAGTGACTGTTGTAAGCTTCTGTCTGATTGTTGCTATATTGAAAAACTTTTTTACATGGATGAAAACATTTTTAAAGAATATGTATTTTCTTTGGTCAAGATTAGTTTCTTTGTTCCTGTTGTGAATGGAGTAATAGATTGTTGCTTGCCATGAGGAACTATGACTGTAACAAGTTTAAAATCAAGAGAACTGGAAAATGTTGCGATAGCTGGTTGCATGTAAATTTAGTAAAAGAAGACTTGATTATTACATAATATGTATTTGGCAACATGGAACAACTGAGTTCTTTACACCACTTGCTAAGGTGTTTGTTCGTTTTTCAGTTACTGTGATTATTGCATTTTATGGCATTAGTTGTAAAATCTTAAGGTGTCTATGTACGATGGCAATATGAGTTATACGAAATGATTAGCTGTTGAATGAGGCTCTGTTCTTCTTTCAATTTTTGTTGCTTATGGTTAAGTTGTAGCGATGGATGGTGTTCATCAATTCTGGGTTTTTAAAATGATATTTTGAATTTGACATTTAAAAAAAAAAGGGATGAAGTTTATATAAGATTTTCCTTACTTTGATCGTTGTTGCATAAGCTTTGTAATGACAAGAATACTGTGATATTAGGTGTTTTGAAATTAGGATTGGAATACGTATCACATACTGAATTTCTAATCTTGATAAGTTTATTTTATTTTTTAAATATAGCACCGAACGATGATTTGGTCCAGTGGTAAGTACTCAATTTTCATCTCAAATGGTTCAAGCATATGAAGGATAATAGCCTGTTTATTTGAGTCAGGTCTGTATCAAGTTGATAGGTTGTAATGCGTTTATGTAGACTATAATTTTGGTTTCATTGAATGTATAGTGGTAGATCCTGTAAGGATCTAGGGGCAATTCTATATATAGCGCTTCTACCTGAATCGTACTTGTGGTATGTAATTAAGTGATGGTAACAGATCAATATGCCTTTATTAGGTATGATAAATGGTTATTATTTCATGGAATATGGATTTAGTTATAGAACTTGGTTAAAATAGTGTTTGGTCAGCTCTGTTTATCTTCGAGTTGAAAGGACAGAGTTAGAAAGAGGCTGTAAAAAGAGGGAAAGTTATGTCGATTTCTTTTGGAAGGTTATTATATTTTCTCCTAACTATATCAGGATTGGGAATCCTAATCTAGGAAACTCCTTTCATTTTACAACAGGTTATGTTATGGGTATAAACTTACTGTTGTTATTCTTATCGTAAGTTAATCCTGTATTTATTTCTTTATATAATTCTATGATTGAAAATCAGTTATATAAGATGGACTGATTGACAAGTGAACTTACAAATGATGGTAATCCATTTCTCTCGTTTAAATTTCTCTCGTATGACTGTTGAATTTAATATTTCAATTGGTCTAGTGTTAAATAAAAGAGAGCAAAACATGATATACATAGTTTCAGCCTTTTTCGGATGATTAGGTACATAAAAATCAAGATACTTCTTCTTACTCTTTGGATAGAAATGAGATGAATCATCCAAAGTAGATTTAGTTGAATTTACATTTGTAATTTATGTGTAATATGAAATTGTAACATAACTGATGGAAAGAAATCTCAGGGTGTAATATGATCTTGAGTTGTGAAGGTAATTGTTGATTTAAATTATGCTATAGATTGAGGACAAGTTTAATAGAATATTCCTTTTGTCCTTTTGATTATAATAGTGTATGTAGACCTTCATTATATTGATTTCATTTTGGGGTATAAAGCATGAATTAAGTGAAGTCATTCTAATAGGGTTGTTTAATTGAAACAATTAGAGGAATGCAATTGTTTTAAGGTTATTGCTTATCATGCTCAATTCATTTAACTGACCCGTGCTAGCAATTTTGCAGATGGACTTCGTAAGTGGCAAAGGAAGATGAACTCTGATATGATTCATTGACTATTCTAATCTAGGTTTGAGAAGAATTATGATTTGATTTTTAAACTGTATTGTGGAAAGAAAGGTCATCTCTTTTGCTAAGGGCTATTGTCTTAAATCATGTCAGAAGTGTATAAGTTGTAATTGTAAGGTTTTTGTAAATGAATGAAACTGTGAGGAATCTACCTATGAATTATGTGTATCTTACTTTGTTTGGAATGATATCCTTATTGGATATATGAACAAGTATGCATTCTTATTGTGTGGAACAATGAACGATAGAGGATCTTCTTAAGTAAGCCATAGTTGATGATGTGGCTGATTTCTACATTATTAATTAGTAGCTCATTATAACTTATGAACGGGAATAAATAACTATAATCGTTGAGGCTTAACGGTATAAAGTCTGATATGTCTCAACATATTTGGTTGGTACATTTCCCTCGTTAGTTGAGCTATATTCTTAATTTAAGAACTTATATGGTTATTGTCCTAATTTTTCTAGATGAAGGGTTGTTCGGTCCCAGCTGACAACCAGGGAAAATTCAAAAGCAAATTAAGACCCTATTCATAAATCTGAGCCTTTACAAAAAAAAAGGGATAACTTAGAAGTGTTGGACTCGGGGATTGAACAGGCTGCCTAATTAAGAAGTCTTGTAACCTAAATACAACTTAACGTAAGTAAATTCTTGGAGGTATGTACATCTTTCCGAGTCTATTCTCTAGGATGTGTCACACGTCAACTGCAAGATTGTAACTTCGTGAAGATTAGAATCCTCTTGTGGATACAACAATACATATGACATGTGGCGGCCCTTCTGCGCATCGATCGTTAAGATTTACACACCTAGGACTTGATCAAGATTACTCTCTAGGACTGGTTAGGACCATAATCAGGTTATGAGAAATCCCTTTGAGTCTCAGGGTACCTTGGCACACGGGGTTAACTTGGGTTGACCCTGTATGCCAATTTATCCTTAGACTTTAAGAGCCTCTTCATAATGTGGACTATGATGTTAACCCGACCAGAGCGAAACCTTGGGGCAAGGGGACTGATAGGAGTTAGTAAGGATGTTCTATGTAACTATTGAGTGGGGTGGAGGACGTATTCTGGATTGACGTGTATGTCGTCAAGGAATAAGAAGTACGAACAGTATTTTATGAATATTTGGCCAAAGTATCGCAAGCTACTAATTGCATTGTCCTATGTCACCTAGTCTAAGGATCGTGATGCCAATGAATAATGGTAACAATTATTTAGATAGGTTCCTTGGATAGATCACTCAGAACCCGAATGGGATAAGAGAACCACGTATATGAAAGTATTCAGTAGAAAACTTCAAGCTCAAGTTACACATGAATAGATCGGAAGTTACCGAGTCATGAGATGAATAGATCAGCGGTACACCGAGTCATTACAACTGCATATGGTTATCTGTTATATGAATGATTTCTATGATATGTGTGTTCTAAATTATGTATTTAGAATAGAGAACATTAATCGTGCAAAAAAAAATTCTAAAGGTATTAAATGGGAATGTTACGGTAATAGGACATGTTCTTTCTTATCACATGTTGCGGCGGTGGGAACCTATTTGAATCATGGTCCAAGTGATAGATCTCATAGTCCAGCAACATCACGTGCACCAATTTACGAGGAAATCTATCCTTAGTGTGTCCTTATATTTCACATTTTGTTCACCAAATTACACTATGTGTCTCATGATTTTAATTAGCTGACAACTTCTCTAACTATTTTTCCATAGACGCAATCTAAGCTTCCAAAAATGGGCTAACTCCAATGTCTATGCTCCCAACTACTTCAACATGTAGAGCAACTTCCAAATCCTCTCGCGGGTCTATAAATGTCTTATGTGAGAGTGCCCTTCTGAAAGGTGTGATCAAACCCTTCGACGAACCTTTGATCATTCCGATTTTGGTGGATGTCATAAGACAAATTCGACAATAAAATTTTTAAGCAAGCATCATACTTCCTTACACTCTCATTCATGCCCTATTTGATGTCCTTCAGCACGTTGATTCTCTTATTCTCAAACTCAGGTATGTGAAACTCTGCTAAGAAAGCATCACGTAACGTGGTATAGTATACACAAGTCTAGTTTAGATCATATTTCCTATACCAACTATATGCGCGCCCCTGCAAAGTAGTTACAAACTAACATTCCTTGCACTTTGGAGCTGTAATCCCCTTCACGCATCATATTATTTCACACATATGCATGTGCTCAACTTGCATCTTTTATTCCTCTATATTCTAGGAGATGAAGAAACATATCTAAATAAACTTGTTGGGGTTAGTGTGGATAGTGCCCACCAGATTTAGAACCCGTATTACCTCCAAAGGTGTTTCCTCCACCTCAAGAACCACTATATCTACTAGATCCTAAGCCACCTGATCCTCTTGATCCCTCTCTTTTAGCAAGAAACAAACCATAGGATGCACTACCTTGTGTCCCAACAGTTGTGCTAAACTGAACTCCCACGGTCTACGAAGTTGTACTCCTTCCAAATGTGATATTGATGTTTTGCACGCACAAGTTTTGTGTTGATGACACGCTATAAAATATACCTCCAACTAGACCTCCAAATAACACATATGATGAGTTTTCCACCATAGATGAATAAGCTACCTAATTAACTCTTGAACTTGATGGTAAATTAAGCTTTACGCCCTTAACCTATTTCTTGTATTAGGATATGAGTAGCCAACTTGTGGCTTACCATATCATTTTATTATATCATTTATACTTTCTCATGCTTAATAGGTCAGCCTTGGTGATGGCCATAGCATATGAATAGTATATATAGGGGATTATAGGTAGTATTTCATTATCATTTGACCATTTGAGTCTTATTATATGGTTTGGAGTTTTCCCCCTCGAAGTGGCAAAGCTATTCTAATTGCATATTGAGATCATTATTCTGAAATATTGTGTTATTTGGTGTTCTATTGTTTCTCTTAATCTAAATTATAAAAGTAATTTCATTACAAGTGGTATCGAGCTGCGATTCTGGGCCAAAATTAGGGCAAAAACCCTAATTTTTTGTTTTCGCCACATATTGTGAACCGGAGCGAATGGTGGGAGATATTTTTACCAAAGTTTAGAAGCATTTCAAGTAAGGTTCCCTGAAAATTTTAGACTTTTTTGATTTATTTTGCAAAAGTTATTACAAATTTAGATTTTTTCATAAAATCATTCCCTAGGGTGCAAATTGTGGAAAATTTTCAAGTTCTTTACATTTTCGAAATCTTTCAAAAAAATAGTATTAGTATATTCTTTGTGTTTTTTCCTATTCGGCTGAAATTGTATCAAAACCCTAAACCCTAAGGTTTGACATCATGGTGGGGCCTTCCACAAGAGAAAAAAAGAATCTGGTTACTCCAGGTAAAACCCTAGATAAATATGGGGTAATGATTGAAGAGATGGATTCAGAAGGGGTAAATACATATTCCTTAGCACTAGGGTTTACCTTAGTTGATCATAAGGTGAGCCAACTTGAGTATGAGTTGCAAAATGTACAATCTGAGATGGCCTCTAAAGGAGACATAGCCCAAATCAATCATCGATTGGATGATATCATGCAACATGTAAAGGGAAACTAGAATGGCCCAAATCCATCCCATATCAACCAAGGAGGACCTTCAGTTCAAAATCATGGACAAACTAACCATATTGAATCACTTTTCCAGTCCCATCAAAATCAAACTTATTCACAACCACGGAACATGATGCTTTGAAAGTGGATATGCGCAAATTTGATGGTAAGGATCCTCTCGAATTGGATAAATCAAATTGATAACTTCTTTGAGTTAAATCAAACACCATCGGGAGAAAAGGTGACATTGGCATCCATATATCTTGAACCCGACCAATTTTTTTGGTATCGCTGGTTATGTGCTCGAGAGCGTAAGAATGGTCTAGGTGTCACTTGGGCCAGCTTTTACTGAGCAGTTGCAATTGCACTATAGTTCCAGTGTTTGAGAGAACTACTTTAGTCAATTAGCAAAGTTACGGTAAACAAGATCATCAAAGATTATGTGCATCAATTCTAAAACCTATCTTTAAGAGTGGAGAATATTCCAAAAGAATTTGAATGACCTATTTCTTGGGGTCTTAACGACCACATCGAGCATGAGGTACATATGTTTAATCTAATCAAGCTTTCTTATTCTATTATCATGGCACGTCGTGTAGAGGAAAAAATTCTTTGTAGTAGGAGGTCACCTTTCATTAACACCAGAGACTGTAGTATCTCTTCCCCTTCATTTGCTAAAACAATTAGACAGACTCCTCAACAAATGGAAGAAAAGAGAGCAAAAGGATTATGTTTTAACTGTGATAGAAAATATGGACCAGACATAAATGTGCTAAGAAGAAGTTGTTCTATATTGATGGAGGTAATGAGGATGATGAGGAAGCTAAAATTATAGGAGAGGCTAAGGAACCAGTAGAAGATGAAGTAGAGGATCACCAACCTACAATTTCTTGCCATGCATTGTCAGGTATTAGTACTCCTCAAACACTCAAGGTTATTGGCTATCTCAAAAAATAGAAGGTGACGGTGTTGATTGACTCGGGAGTACTCATAACTTCATAAATAGTAAGTTAGTTGTCCGCCTCAATTGTTTTATTTACCCACTCCGTAAATGCAAGTTATGATTGCAGATGGTGGGATAATCAAGTGCACGAGAAAGTGCCATAGTATTAAGTTTTCCATGGGAGAATACATGTTAGACTCGCCTATGTTTGCTATTTCTATGGGAGGGGCGGATATTGTTTTGGGGGTCCAATGGCTCACAACCTTAGGTACTATAGAGATGAATTTCCAAGAATTGTTCATGCGATTTCATTCGAGATGGAAGGACAATACAATTGAATGGGATGGTAGCTAAGTCTCCATAGATTATTGGCTCTCATCGATGCGAAGGTTTTAAAAGGATTAGATGGCTTTATAGCAAATTTATTTTCCATAGAAGTACAAAATACAGAGTCTTCAATGCCACCCGATCTTTAGAAGATTGTGGATTCTCACTCATCTATTTTTTATGCAATTCCAAAGGGACTACCACAAGTTAGGGATCATGATCATGCCATTCAATTGATTCTAGGGAGCCAAACACCTAACATCAGACCATACAGATACCCATATTCCCAGAAAAGTGAGATCGAGAAAATGGTGGAGGAAATGTTGAAGGTAGGTATCATCAGGCATAGCCAGAGTGCATATTCTTCACCAATGGTCATGGTACGTAAGAAGGATGAAACATGGAGGATGTGTCCAGATTACCAAGAAATCAACAAGTACACCATCAAAGATAAGTTTCCTATTCCAGTAATTGATGATTTACTTGATGAATTGCATGGTGTTATTTATTTCACAAAATTATATCTTCGTTCGGGGTACCATCAAATTAGGATAAAAGAGGAATATTTTCATAAAATGGCTTTCAGGGACTCATGAGGGCCATTATGAGTTTTTGTAATGCCTTTTGGTCTTGCAAATGCACCTCAACCTTTCAAAGCTTGATGAACACTATTTTTAGGCCGTTTTTAAGGAAATTTGTATTAGTTTTCTTTGATGACATATTGATTTATAGTAAGACATGGGAAGAACACTTACAACATGTAAATAACGTGTTGGAAGTTTTGGAGAAACATACTCTATATGCAAAGCCATCCAAATGTTCTTTTGGTGTACAAGAGGTAGAGTACTTGGGTCATATTGTATCCCATGAAGGTGTCAAAGTTGATCCTCAGAAGATCAAAGCTATGGTGGAATGGCCAAGGCCCAAAAATCTCAAAAATCTTCATGGGTTCCTAGGACTAACAGGGTACTACAAAAGATTTGTGTGGGGATATGGTAGAATAGCAACCCCACTCACTACATTTCTAAAGAAGGATGCCTTCCATTGGACAGACGTAGCCACTAAATCCTTTGAGCAGCTGAAGGAAGCCATGTGTAGCACCCCAGTTTTGGCTACTCCCAACTTCTCAAAAACCTTCATTGTTGAATGTGATACTTTAGGATCAGGATTAGGAGCAGTTCTAATGCAGGAAGGAAGACCAATTGCATTTGAGAGTCACTAATTCAAAGGAAAATATCTACTCAAAATTGTCTATGAGAAAGAAATGATGACTATTTTTCATGCGGTCAAGCAATGGAGGCCCTATCTCATGGGTAGACACTTCAAGGTAAAACTGATCATGATACTCTCAAATACTTTTTGGAGCAAATGTTATCATCTAAGGAACAACAAAAGTGGGTAACAAAAATGTTGGGTTATGATTTTGAAATCATATACAAAAAGGGTAAAGAAAATGTAGTAGTTGATGCATTGTCCAGAAGGGATACATCCGCACATGCCTTACTATGTGGAATGTCCATGTTGATGGCCGATTGGGTGTATGGAGCAAGCTTGGAATGGAGTCAAGATAAGGATACACAATCTCTAATACAGAATATCAAGCAAGGATCTATGAAATCTAACAAATTTGAGTGGAAAGGTAATGCCCTATGGTACAAGGATAGGTTATAATTGAGTAAAGATTCTGAGTTGAAGCATGAGATTCTTGCAAAGCTATATGCCTCACCTATTGGAGGACACTGGGTTTTTAAAGACATATCATAGAATAAAAAGAGAATTATTTTGGGAAGGACTCAAGGGGGATGTACAAAAGTTTGTATCAGAGTGTTTAGTGTGCCAACAAAACAAAGGGGAAACAATTAAGACACCAGGCCCTGCCGTTGCAACCCTTACCGATTCCTAGCCAAAGATGGGAGGAGGTCTCCATGGATTTCATCACCAAATTGCCTTATTCGAGGGTAAGAATGTTATTTTCATGATTTTGGATAGGCTCACAAAATATGCCCATTTTTTTCCCTATCACATCCATTTGCAGCAAGTACATCCACAAATATATTTTTTTGGAGACAGTTCAAAGGCTACATGGAACCCCAAAGATAATTGTAAATGATCGTGATCCTATTTTCACAAGTAATTTTGGACAGAATTATTTTCATGTTTGGGTACTCAGTTATCTCACAGTTCATCTTATCATCCTCAAACTGATGGGCAAACAGAAGTGGTCAACAAATTCTTAGAGGGGTATTTACGTTGTTTTGTATCAGATAAGCAGGAAAGGTGGATTAAATGGATACCACTTGTAGAATGGTGGTATAACACATCTTTTCATACCTCTTCTCAAATGACCCCATTTTTAACATTATATGGTTACCATCCACCTTCTATCACTTCCTCCTTGAGGGTGCAAACTAAGGTCAGAGATGTTGAGGAACACATTCAACATCAACAACAGGTTTTGGCTAGTTTGAAGGAGAATTTAGCATTAGCACAAAATAGGATGAAACAACAAGTAGATCAACACCGTAGTGAAAGACATTTTGAAATTAGTGACTGGGTTTTTGTACGTCTCCATCCTTACAAATAGATGTCCCTAAAGCAACAGAAAAAGGAAAACAAACTTACTCCTAAATATTATGGCCCTTATCAGGTTCTACAGAAAATTGGTAGTGTTGCTTATAAACTAGAGTTGCCTCCATCTTCACACATACACCCATTATTCCATGTTTCATGACCGAAGAAGCTTATTGGATAGAAATTTGAAGCCCAAATAGAGTTACCAAAACTTGACGAGGAAGGAAGAATCATTTTGGATCCAGAGAAGATTCTGCAAACACGTACTAAGAGGCTGAGAACTAGAGACATTAAGGAATATCTGATCAAGTGGAAGAATCTGAGCATAGAAGATGCCACCTAGGAGGATGAAGGTTTTCTGCAGCAACATCTAGGATTATTCAATGTTGAGGACAACTTTGGTTTGAAGGGGAAGGGCATGTTATGCCCTTAACCTATTGCTTGTATTAAGATATGAGTAGCCGACTTGTGGTTTACCATATCATTTTATTATATCATTTATACTTTCTCATGCTTAATAGGTTAGCCTTGGTGATGGCCATAGCATATGAATAGTATATATAGTGGATTATAGGTAGCATTTCATTATCATTTGAGCATTTGAGTCTTATTATATGGTTTGGAGGTTGCCCCCTCGAAGTGGCAAAGCTATTCTAATTGCATATTGAGATCATTATTCTAAAATATTGTGTTATTTGGTGTTCAATTGTTGCTCTTAATCTTAATTATACAAGTAATTTCATTAAATTAACTCTATCTATTACTACTCTACCGCACACACTATCCTTCTTACCGATGATTGTCATAGAAACTGGAAAACCAAGCGTAAGGGCTAGGTCATCGAGAGGGATAAAATGTGCACTGTGGTTCCTGCAGCTCCATCGCCACGCTCTCATCTGAGGTCAAAGAGGGTTCTCTGCTATGCTTACCCAAATGGGGGAGTTATAAATTCTCTGGCTCCATGTCCTCTATGTGAGCTCCAAATCATTTGCGATTCATCTCTCTCTGCAATGCCATTTATTCTGCAACTTCACACCGCTTCTCCAAATCCCTCTCGCGCACCTCATTAAACTTAAGCCACATTTATTCTCTCTACCTCTTTCATTGTCAAGTATACCATCTTTCACCACACCTTTTGTGCCCCCACGTGTGGTGGGGTTAGCTAGCCATAGGACGTTGTTCCAAATCCAGGGTCACAATCAAGATCTTAATCACTAAAGGGATACCGCGCAAATATGATCCTTTGGGTTCACGCAAGAACTAGAACTCAGCAACCTCTAAATAGGAATAAGTAGAAACCATGTACTCCAGAATATAGATATTTATAACTCCACTCCACCAATGATCTACAATGCATGTCCAAGTCAGATCAGCATCATGCAAAGCCTGAAATTATTCTTGTGTCCAAATAAGTGTTCGAAACCTCCAATTTCTCTTTGATGCATAAGCTACCAACCACTCATACAACTCTATGGGAAAACATGTGAAAAATGTCTCATATAACTCGTGATACATATTTTTTAACCCACGCGCATGCATCAAATTTAGGTCTAGTACTAAATATGTGAGATTACTCTTCCTCTAAATTGTCTAGCCACTCTTCAATACTAGCCAAAGTCAATTGGTACATCTTCATCATGCAACATCCTGGAAAAAAAATAGAAAAAGAGGTCCCGACAATGAAACCAAAATGTAGTCTTATTTTACCCACAATAGCCTAAGGTGTGTTGGCACATCACTCAACCATAATTGAGCACTCACCTGAAGTGCGCAAGGGTACCATGTTCCACTTTTATGGCATTTTTGTCAAGAAGTTAGCATGATCATACAAATATTCTAGATCCATAACAGATAATCAAGTATATTGCATAACATAAACTAGATCTAGATCTTAACCATGTGCAATATTAACTCATACCAGAATCAAGATTAACTTTACCATGCAATAACCAGTCACATATGTGTCTACAATCAATATCCAGTCACAAATATCCATTGCATTAAGTACTATAAAACACAGAAGCCGAATACATACATAGTAATGTCACCATATATTACACACACCCATACACGAATAACATAACTCTACAAAACATGGATGATCCCTAAATTATACAAATCAATACATATATATAGGTAGTGGGGACTTTCCCTTCACTACCTAAGCACCCTCAAAATAGATTGCATGCTAAGAATAGCCATGCGCCCTTACATGATAAATACAAAAGCATGCAAGCTCGTTAATAATAGATTATCTAATAATATGACTACAGTCTAATCCTATTAATAGCTCTAAAACTATGCATGTTGATTGATCTTCCACTTGTCCAAAATAGCCTTTGTGTGCTTTCCAAGTCTTCTACAAAATGTGCTCCACACTCCACATCTATATTTATCCTTATACTAGAAAATGGCTAAGTCCCGACTTTATGCTTTCCTGGGTGTGCCCTATTTCCCTATAATTTTGCACACACCTACATGCCCTATACCCGCACGCCCAATCCTTATGCACCTTCATTACTTAGGTTGTGATTCATCATCCCAACATAGAGTTATCAATTCGACAAGGAAATCAAACTTGATGCAATTATTGAAGGTTAGCTAGTGAGAAATATTTTGATAGATACAGTAATCAAGTAAATGTGTTGACACTAGATGCATGGAATCAGATGGGTAGACCAACATTGCAGCCATCTTCAAATGTGTTGTATATGGTGAACAAAACTAGGGCTATACCTATTGGGGTATTGAAAGATGCATCCATTACCATTTAGGGAGCCAAGTTTACTAGAGAATTTGAGGTATTAGAGCTTGCTAAAGAAGACAATTTTCCAACGATTACTTGGATGACCCTAGTGCTATGCAAACAATGTTGACTTATGTTTCAACAAGAGATACATAAGTTTTGAGAACAAAGATGAGCGTGTGATCATACCTCTACATGATAAGAAGGTAGAGCCTTATGTTGATCCCTTGAGTGAAGAAGAGCTTAATCGAATTTATGTATAGACGGTATGTGATCTAGAGCATGTGGAACCATCAAAGGAAGGTGTACTTCAGTGGGAATACATGCGATGCTGTAAGTATGACGCCGCTAGTGTTGTTTATGATAAATGGGCCCATGAAACATATGATATGGGCAGGTGTGAAGTTAAAGGACGAATCACTAGGATGATTAGGCCACGTATGGTGAGGCAGTTAGGTTCTACGCATGTACCAAGGTATATTGGTGAAGGGAATATCGATACATTTATGTACGCGCCATAGAAAATCATTGGAAGAATGATGGGGATAGAAGAAACATGTTGGTCTATACTTTACATGGGACAACAATGCACTGGTGGGAAACATATAGAGATAACCTTTTGGAATGGTGAGAAGTGAGAATCACCTTTTCTACCAGGTTTACTTAAGAGAAATGTACCTATGCACATATGTGCATATCCTGGGAAGACTCCTGCCTCATTTCACATCCATAATTGTGAGAGACTATGGGCGCAGGCCATGAGACTTTACCACCATCAATTTGGGTACATAAGTTTTACTCCACACTACGTGGATGCGCAAGCGCATGGTATGTCCATGGAGAGCCGAAAAGGAAAAAAGCTCGACATGAGATGACTGTAGGTATGATTCAAACTTTTTATTACTTTTCTACTGAGCTTCCACTCCATGAAGCATTTTAGATCATGAAGCGCATCACATTGGGGGATAGTGCAAAGGCTGAAGAGCTCATGCTAGAACTGTTTAGTGAACCAGATCCCGAGGCACACCTAGATCTTGAAGAAACAAATGAGTTACGAGATGGGTCACGCCCGGAAGGAGACAGAAAAGCGTAAATTAGTATACTTGTTTGATGATGAAGAAGTTGAAAACTTGGATGTTATCCACATTGAAGGTGTGTGTGAGGTGATGGACACTTTGAATGAGAAGGCACACACGTACCATTCATCGATAAAGACCAAGAAGGTTAACATTGACACGAAGACATGCCTAAGGAAGCCATTATTCATGATTACCGTCGAGTAAGAAGTGGTGAGAATCATTGAACTCTTGTGTGACTTCTAGGACTTGTTTCCATGGGGCTATCATGAGTTAAAGGGAGTACACCCTTCTTTAGGTGAAATGAAGATAAAGCTGAAAGAAGGCACGTGACCTGTTAGGAAGAGGCCTTACAGGATGAACCCCAATTTGTGCATCAAGGTGAAAGAAGAAATTGATAAAATTGCTCAAGTCTAGGATTATTGAGCCTATTGAGGAATTTGAGTGGGTTAGCCCCATGGTTATAAGAATTAAGAAGGATGGGAGGATAAGTATTTTTGTGGACTACAGATAACTTAATACTTCATGTGTAATAGATCCTTTTCCCACCCCTTTCACAAAAGAAATCCTTGAAGGAGTTAGGGGCTTGAAATTATTCAAACAATGAAAGTGGGTTGTCCCTCATTTTACCATAGGTGATTGTAAGTTGTGTGTTTCCTTTCACATTGTGTGTTTTTTCTCTTTCTAGTGTGGTGTGTTTCCTTTTCATCATGTGTGTGTGTGTGTGCATTTGTCCATTTATATTTGTTGCTTATAATAAGACTCTATAGCCCAATGGATAAAGCACTGGACCATATTGTATCTTGAGATTCTAGAATTCATGCTTTTCTTTCCCTTAATGTGTTTGATCTAGAACAAGTCCCCAAGTGAGAACCAGATGTTTTCATGTGTTTTTGCAAGGCCAAAAATTTAATCTTGAACCATGACAATCAAATCCAATTTTCAAAAACTTGCTTGAAAACCCTCCTGAATTTCTCTCTCTGACCAAGATTCCCTCTTTATCATACTCATCCCAACATCAGAGGTCCTAATAATGTGTTGTATAAAATTTCTCTATTGTTTGAAATGTATTGGCATGGTCATTCAACTCATTTAATGAATTGATACCAAAGGTGAATTCTTTGGTAAGCCTAGAAAGGAGAATTTTGGCCTTTTCAAGACAGGTGTGTATCCTATGGTACTAATCTAAAATCCCACAACCACCCAAAGGTGGTATTGGATAGTTTTGATAGTAATGTAATTGATTTAGGAATTTTTAGGGAATTTTTAGAGGTTTTGGAGTAGTTACACTAAAATTATGTTTTTCATTAGGAGCATGCGAGTCAAAATCTAATTGGTACCTAAACTTCTGCAGAGGATTTCAGGAGTTCCACAATGAATTGGAAAGAAATAAAATATTAAGTGGAAATATTAATGAGTCCTCTACATAGAGGAATTATAAAATATTTCACAACACTTGACAATTTCTCATGGAAGCACATTTTTTACAGACACTCCCTACTATCCTGAAGCAAAAGGGGCCAAATTTTTCTAATGTAAGTAGAATTGAGGTCTTAGAACCCTCCCATTGTTCTTAGAATACAATTAAGAATCAAAACCATATAATATTTCATCAAAAAATACCTCTTGGTGAGGGCGCATTTTTGTGTCCCTCTTGTCCCCATTCCCAGGGGGTAGAGGGACACAAAAATGTGCCCCTCCTTAACCCTTCCTTCTCCACATGACCAATTCAAGCACTCCATAGAGCTTAGTTTTTCTATCTCATACCTCCCATCTCACAACCTCACAGAAGGCAATACTTGGCGGCACAGGTGAGGGATAATTTTTTTGTCCCTCTTATCCCCATTCCTAATAGAATAGAGGGGACACAAAAATGTGGCCCTCTCTAGCACCTCCTCTGGTTTTCAATGTGACAACCTTTTAGCTCCTCAGTGTTAAGACTAGATTTTCTCCATCTCTCCCTCATCGCATCTCATGTCGCCACTCATCTTCATTTGATGAGGGTGCATTTTTATGTCCCTCTTGTCCCCATTCCCAAGGGGATTGAGGGAACACAAAAATACACCTCACTCTAGCCCCTCTCAAGGTTATCCATGTGACCCAGACCCAAATTTCAAGTTTCTTAGTGATTTTTTTCTTCATCTCCTCAAATTTTTATCCTATGGTGACAAATGGAAAGACCATGTGAAGGTGCATTTTCTCGTCCCCATTATTATCCGTTAACTAAAAACACTTCCTAAGCTTAAATAACTCAAAATAACTACTCTTAACCTCGTTTATTCACCGGTTCAACCTAGACACCCATTGTTTCTGATTTAAAGACTCCAAATACCTATAAAATTACAAGGCATGCTACCAAAATCCTTCCATGGTAGCCATGAATGTAAAAACAAAGAAAAAATCATAATTCCCAAACCTGCAAAGCGTGATTCTAGTGAAATTTTCTCAATGAGTTCCTCATTCCAGGCACCTTTTAGAAGAAATTTATTACAAGACGAATAATGCCCTATTTTTTAATAGCACTAAACCCTAATTTTTTTCCATATAAGTTACTTTTTCAATTTCCAAGAATTCTGGTGGACGGATCATGGTGAAATTTGTAGCATGGGATCCCAAAGATGAGTCGAATCTAATGAAGACATTTTGCAAACAAACATGGGTAAATTCAAATTCTAAAAATATTAATTATATGGTGTTGTTACTTAATAAAAATATCAACTTTCCAAAAATAGTGAGTTTTCTCATATCAGTGCATTTGAAAAACAATGAAGATAAAAAATTAGGCCAAACAAATAGTTTTCCCGAGAAAAGCAAAAAGTAAAAAATCAAACTTCCAAAAATATAAATTTTCAAAAAAAAAAAAGCAACATTAATGATTTTTTTAGCATGTTAGGGGTTATAGACAACTAAATTTGAGCAAAAAATAACATTTTCCCCAAAAAATTAGCTCCTAAACCCTACCTGCTAAAAATAGAAAGTCACTAATTCAATTGCAGGTAAGACCTTTCTTCCAGAAATTCTCTCATTGTTTGAATACATGATTAAAACCTCTACAAAAGTAAAGATGATTAGGAATGAAATTGAAAATTATAAAGAGCATTGGTATCGGTCTTTTCCACTAGTAATCGAAATTGGCAAAATCAACTCTTTTGTGTTGGTGGGAAGAAATGTGTTCAACTCCGCATCTAAAGACATGTATCCAATTTGGTCCAGAACTCTTGTTTATTGATTTGAGATTCTAAATCATGATCTCGATGAATTGAACTCAAATGATGATCGCAATTAAAAAATGTAGGAATATGTCAATGTGGAAGTACAAAACTTGGGGTACCCGCAGTGAATGAGAACACTTCAGTGAATGATCTCGTGAAACCATTTGAAGAGTTGGTTAAGAAAGAGCCGAGAGACCCATTTTCCTTCAATGAAGACACACCGCAATCTCTCACATAGATCATATTTATTATCTCAATTATCACAAAAGATCATCAAGCATGGTTCAAAAAATGTAAAAGTATCAATATCACCTTTGAGAATTGGCTCAAGGATCTAAGTTTTGTACACATTCCTCAAGAAGAGAAGGTTGCTCCCAAAGTAGCTCAGTTTAACAAGGAGTTCAAAGGAATTGAGATATTTCTAGAAGAACTCTCCAAAAGCATGTCAACAAGTGAATCTTCATCGGAAAATGCACCATCTTCTTCAGAGTAGTTATCTCCTCTCTTCTCTCTTTCCCACCCCCTTCCTCTCTTCTCTCATGTTCTATTTCTTCATTAGGAGGGTTTACTTTTCACTTTTTTCTTATTCATTAAAATTTGATCTATAGTTATACTTTGTAATGAGTTTCCTCCAATTAATAAAAAGGGGACTCAATTTCTTTCCTAGGAACACGAAAGGTCACATGTTGTAAAGGTTAGTGAAAATTCATGTGGGGGTAGGAAAATATTCATTTGAAAAACTATATATTGTATGACTCCCTCATTTCAAAGGGTTTTCAATTTGTGAGTCTCTAAGTAGATAACTAGTGCACTATAAAGAAACAAACAAATATAACATTTCCTCTATTCCCTTTTCATATGTTTCCTCTATCTCTCTTTTAGCAGCTTTGTGAATGTGACAATCTTGCATAACCAAGAAGGGTGTAAAATATTTTTATGAATGGATGAATGAAATTTTATGTTCATGATTCATTTTGTCTTGCCATAACTAGCAAAGTTGTTTTTCCTCTAATTGTGTGTGGATAAAATATGGTTAATATTGGTAAAAAAATTTGCGCCTATTTACGAGATTAACCCCTCTCTCAAAATTATCATTCCTCCTATCTCACCTCCCTTATAAATTCCTCCCTTGCACTAGGTGCAAGCATTTGCCGTAGGTTCAGTGGAGTGTGCCTATGTGACCCCGACCTATTAGCCACCCATAGAGTTTTTTTAATTTCATGCAATAAAGGAATCCTTCCCTTTTCCAAACAGAAGGACGTAGTCCCAGAGCGTTGGTAAAAACAACTAATTTGTCCTAGTGAAAAATTATTTGGCCAAAATAGCCTTAACATCATTAGTCTTGCCTTTGGATGTTGGTTTGATGGAAAATTTGGCATTAGATACGAGGGACCGTTAGAACATATTTGAGCTTGTTCATATGTAACAACTTAGCTTCATGTTATTTCAAAGTATGGCAGAGATGGTCAAAAGATCAAAAAAATTGAAAATGATTGAGCCATGCAAATGAGAAAGTAAAATCTATGTAAATAAGTCTTGTAACTCACTATCAGCTAAAACATTGTTCATTTTGGTGAGCATAGTCTTGTAGTACAACACATAATTATTGAGAGGTTCATTGGACCCTTGTCGTAGTTTATCCAATTATGCATAAGAGATTTTGTCCCCAATGTTGATGGAAAATTGTGCCAAAAATAGATTTTCTAAAGTATTAAATGAGTATAAAGAATGAGTGGGGAGGGCATAAAACCATTGAGTGTAATTTTTTTTTATTATTATTATTGGCAAATAGTTTTTTGAAAGGAACTATACCCTTGTACAGAAGGCTCAAAAGCCAAGATTGAATCATGGAAGCCCAACAATAGAAAAAAATCTACTCGGAAAAAGTACCAACACCCAAAGATTAATTCGAAAAAACAATTGAAAAACAACAACCAAATGCAATAGCACCGCAGCACCATGGCAAATCCAAAAACCATTGTTCAGCAAAGACAAGGGACAATGTAGAACAACTAAGCAACAAAAGAGAGACAAATCATCGAGGCGGAGAAGTAGCATTATTTAAAATAAACTTTAGCGGGTAGTGTAAAATAATTAAGGCTATGAGGGAAAATATTGGTGAGAAAGATGTCATTTGAAGAATAATGAAAACAAGCTATGTGAAATGAGAAAAGATGTTTAGCAGATCCCCTTTTCCATCATAGATAGGAAGCTTAGGAGAAACAAAACCAATATGAAAATAATTAAAAAAACTACTTTGGGTATGATTGGATTATGAAGCAAGTATGTAAAATCCATGGTGTGAGAAGAATCAGATACACCTTGTTAGAATTGTAATATTTGTGTTTGTGAAGTACAAACAAGGGATTCAAGGGTGTGTGCTAGAAGATTATACATGTCAACTATAAGGAGTAGATGTGGGTTGCATAGTGACCACTTGTAGTTATAGGGATAGATAAGGAAATATTGCATAATGATTGATGAGATGCCCCAAAGGGTATAGGCACCATAGATGTAGGAATAATAGATGTGGGAAAAGTGGAATAGGGTTAGGGCTACTCAATAAGAGAATCTTCACTAGACTTTTGATCACGATCAAATATAGTTACAAGTAAGATTTTAATGATAGTCTCTATATTTTGAGGGTTGTGGACGAAGTGTTTTACAAAAATAGACACAAGTTACACTTGATCACGGTCCACGATGGTATCATCATCATGATTATAGTCATAAGAATTTTTCTATAGGTTTCAATTTCATACAATGGGACCTCATTAGTGGGATCAAATATTGGTGGATTGATATAAATATGCATAGTAGATGATGCCATGAGGTTATATTGCTTGCAAATAGGAAGGGAAATCTCAATATGCTTAATGGGTTGATTAGAAAGGTGAATGCTACACTAGAATGGAATAGATGGAAAGCATATACAATTTGAAATAAGATAAGATAATGAAGAAATAATAACATCGTAACCCCTAAGACAATAAGGGTTTTTAGATAGACAAGCCTAATGCACAAGGAACTAGAATGATCCTAGATTAGGTGAAGGGTTTGATGAAAACATGTTCACAAAATCATTTACACCCTTTTAGATTAAGAACATAATGTGTTGTTTTACTCTAAATTTGATTTAGCGAGGTCATATTTACACTAAATGGATGTAGGTTAGATACAAGTGGTTATTTTGATTAATTAACTTCCAAAATTACTCATAAAATATCAAAATGTCATTTTAAAGCACGTAATACAAGACGTGAACTTGAAAACACCAAGAATGACCAATTCAATTTCTATAAATGGTTCCAGGAAGTTATATGACTATGCATTCTTTGGAACAAGGTGATCTAAACTTGAATGATCCTTGAAACTCGAACTATGACTATAAACCACCTTGGGTCAAGAATGTATAGTTCTCATCAAGATCATACCATACGCCTAGCCCCTTTGGTATGGTCTTGGACCTAGTATGCTTGTGCTTCTATAACATCTTTTGATGTTATCCTTTTAATATTTGTTTTATCATTTTTAAACTCTAGTTTTCGCATGTATAATGAAGCTCTCTAAACGGACTGATCTTTGTCTCAAACCATAGCCATGGAAGAAAAATCCTATAAAATAAACATTAGAAGGGTTTTGGGAACCCTCGTGCACCACCAACATTGATACTACTCAAAAGAGGCCTCAAAATGCATGTTTTTCTCCACTTGTCATGTTATATCTAGATAGATCAACTATATTTGGAAACTTCTTTGATAATGATTTATTTGGCTTTTTTTTCTTGATAAATACTTGGAGAGAGGATGTTTGAGTGCTTTTGGAAGAGATATATGGCTATCTTGACCTGGTTTGTAGCTTCATACATGATGTGGGTATTTTCCCTAATGACTTTAGACATGCTATTGTGAGATTTAGGGAGTTTTGGATGTCTTTTACAAGTGTATAAAGTGAGTTCTCTAACTTGTATTTCATTATAAGTTCTAGGTTAGAAAATGAGGTAATGTTTTCTTACTTATATAGGGTCCTATAGGTAATTTATCCAAGAAAGGACGACCCAGATGAAGTATAAGACCCAAAAAAAGATATCTCTAAATAACTCAATTATCGAGTGATGACTTCCAACTATAATCTCATCAAACTCTAATGCCTCTTAACCTTTAAGGGAATGTTTGTGAGTATAAGTATAGAAAATTATTCAACGATAAATTTGAGAAATGATAATAATGCAGTTATAAATAAGGGATATTAACCTAAAGTCATAACTCATCTCAGTCTATGTCATTGGCGATGGTCAATGACATTGGATGGAAGGGAATGTTTGGCATATGCCATCAAATGTGGTCGATATCATCGGCTGAAATTGGTCCAATAAAAGATGAAGGGGAGGAGAGATAAGGAAGGGTAAAGAAATACATTTGGAGTAGGTATGGAAATGATTTGAATGTACTCTATAAATTTTATATGAAGGTGATAAAAATTTGTGGTATTGATTGGTGTATGGTGGTGTGATGGTACTTTTGAATGTTAATGCAAGTTCCACTACAATCTCTCACAAGTTGTTATGGACCAACCCCAACATTTCCTAGTGCATCCCTTAAGACATGCATTTGGGGGTTAATATGCCAAAAACCTATAAAGAGAAATCATTAGAAAATGAAAAATAACATGTAAAAAGAGTGCACATTCCTAGCAAGTAAAGAAGGTAAATTTCATGGCCCTGGTGGGTTTTCATTATGCCTAACTCTCCTTTCACTAATGTGACCCTTATCATGTTTTCTTTTTCTTTTTCAATTATTGGAGGTCAAGTTGCATGCCCAATATGGTCCTAATTCATATTTCAATGGTCTATAAACATAAAATCACCTTAGCTCATATAGGAAGGAGATAAAACATCTATTATTATCAATGCATGTAAGAATTTT